>CM032455.1:56769520-56979520 GCA_019049505.1 Pachyrhynchus sulphureomaculatus
ATTTCCAGCTTACATCTTAAGGGTTTCTCGAGACACTGTGAGACATTTCGTCTTTTCTTTGGACACTTTCATGTTGTGTTTGCCAGCCGATCCAACAAATCGATATAGCAGCCTCTCGTAAGTTGTCTTCGTTGTCCGCCTCGAGTAACAGTATCGTCGGCGTAGCAGACTATTTTAATGTTTTTATCATTCATTTTGTATCCCTCCAGTGGTCGTATTTCAGCTATTATTTCGTCTAGCACTATGTCAAACAACATAGGGCTGAGGAGTCCCCTTTTAGTATTCCAAGATGCCACCTCCTATCTCATTAGTGCTTCCGTTGTTTTTATTTGCGTTCTGGTTTTTCTGCGTCGCTGAATCAAAACTGCATAGTAAAATAAGTAGCGTCTCTGGTTCCATTGCCATCACGAAATCGGAAGTGTGTAGCTTGACATGTTTTCTTCACACAACTTGTATATTCTTCTGTAAATGATTTTCAGAAATGAGTTTTTTTAAAAGATGGCTTATGAGGCTCAATTGTTCGATACTCTCTTCATTTTTTTAGCGCCTGCATTTTTTGGGATCGTTATAAACTCAGACTTTAATCAGCTTTCTGGTATTCGGTCTAAATTATAGATTTTATTGTAGATCACCGTAAGCCACTTAATCTCATTCTCATCTAAGAGCTTAAGAAACTCCCCACGGAAATCATCTGGACCGGTGGATTTTTCATTTTTTAGTTCATTTATTGCAATGCGCACTTCATCGGTGGTAATACAAGGCCCAAACAAGCCTATTAAGAATTGTGGTTGATTTAGTCTTGCATCAGAAAATAACTCTGTGATATAATCTTGCCATATCTTCAGTTTCTTTTTCTTATCGATAACAACGTTTCCTTGATGATCTATTAAACGTCCATTTGATTTCTTTCTACGTTCACCAGTTAAGTCTTTGATTTTTCGATAGATATTAAAGCTGTAACTCCTCTATATCTTTACATCTTTCACCTTTCCACCTACCTTTAGCTGTATTTGTGTGTGTAGTCTGCTATATTCTCTTTTGTTACTTCTGTTTTTGTGTAACCGTCTTTCCTCCATTAGTCTTAGAATGTCATCTGTCCTCCATTCCTTCCTTTTGTGTGCTTATACCATAGTTAGATATTTATTCTTTAGACCCCCCTTATTATTTCATTTAACTTTAATTGACCATAATTGGCTGAGAAATTAGCCAATTTGGTCTATTTTTTGTTTTTTAGGCGCTGTTTTGATGTTTTTTAATCAATCTCGACTGAAAATTGCATTTGATATCACACATTACATACAACTCAATTTAATTAGCATAAGATTGCTGCAAAATTGGCCAATTTTGGTCAGTTCGAGCTATTTTTCGCCATTTCTGGCCATAGACGACAAAAAGGATTCTTAACCTATATAACCATACCATAGCCAACACGACAGTAAAAAAAGCGTAACCTGAAATAGACTAAACCTAGCATAGACTTCATCGCAGACAAGAAACTTAACCTAACATAGCTTTGGTGATATATACTGAGTAGTGCCATTGTGCCAAAGATTCCACATTCCCAACATAGCTAACATAACTTAATGCAAGAACTTTACGCCACGAAATCTAAACCTAACATAACCTAATACAAGAAAGTTACACCAAGAACGGTAAACATAACTTAAACTTAACATAAAGACTAATTACTTACATAGATAAACCTAGCACTGATTACTGATTACTTTTATTGACTACTAGTTAGTTTCTACGCTATAATTATTATACATTGATTTGGTTAGAACAAAATTTACAATTTGGATCTTAAGGGACATGACAGGCCAACCTAACTAACTTAAATATAAATGTATTGAGAGAACTTAAGATATTTCATGAGCAGAAAATTTAAAATTAAAAATATTAATTAAGATTAACTTGAGCTAATCTGGTGGCAGGGGGTCGCTAGATCTTGGCAGACGGCGGCGGGCTTGGCGTAGAGGGGGACGGTAGGCGGTCCTGACTGTGGGGTTGAGGCTGTCAATGACTTTGTACAGGAATTTGAGCTGGGCGCTCCTGATGAATTCCTGGACTGTGGGCATCTGGAAGTCGCTGTGAAACTGAGTATTGCGGACCAACCATGGGGCTTTGACGATGATGCAAAGGGCCTTGTTTTGGATGCTTGACTGGAGTAGGTCATCCCAGCTCGGATGATCGTCTTGTAAATTGTCAACTTATTGCGAATTGGCAATTTGCTGGACTTGTTCAAGAGTGGATACAACTTGCCGAGGAGTTGGTTTGCTTTCTTGGCGTAGGCGGTAACCTAGTCCTTCCATACTAGCCGCTTGTCGTAGTGGATGCTGTTTGACCATCGGAGTCTGGTGGAGGGTCAGGCTTGCCGGTGTGGAGATGCAAGTCTTGGTGAACATGATGGCTTGGGTCTTCGCTGGGTTGATCTAGTTCGAACCAGGGGGCTAGCATATTGTGGTTTTGGAGGCGGCTGGTAATGATCCTGGTCGACCTGGTGGTGGCAGTGTCATCGGCAAAAATGAAAAGGGAAGTGTGGTCCGACTTGGAAATATCGGCCGTATATATGTTAAATAAATGGGGGGAGAGGAGAAGCCTTGGAGAACTCCGGCTTGACTGAACCTGACTTCGGAAATGGTCTGATCGACTCGAACCTGGAATGTACGGTCCGACAAATCTAGCGTAGACATCACGACAGCACAGCATTTTTTTTACCTTAGCCTTATCATAGTCTACATGATTGAACCGCTAAGTAACCTTACATATCGTAGCCGACACAGTTTACCGAAGTTATTAATCAAGTTAACATCTGTCACCTTATCTGCACAAAAAAGAAATAATGCAAGCTAATGTCTTTTAATGCTCTATAAATAAATTTACGATTAAAATAATATAAAATTTTTCGTTACAGTTTAACTATTTAATTATTTAATAATTAATTTCCATAATAAATACATTATATAAACTAAGTAATAATTTAAAAATGATTAATACAGAAATTAATTTAAACTGAAAAATAGTGACACTGAATTAGGGGACCAGAATCAAAATGTCGAAAAAAACAGCTAAAAATGATGTGGTATTATATATACCATATATATACCACTATATACCATATATATATATATATTTATATATATATATATATATATATTATATATATATATATATATATATATATATATATACAGTGCCACCTCGTTAAACCGGATTCTTTAATAATCCGGACAAACATTTCTATTGCATTGTGTACATACTTTATAATCCGGATTTGATAGTACTAGGTATCCCGGACCTGCGTTTTTAGACATCTACTTAATTTAAACTACATGGGAAAACTGAAATCGATAGTGAGGGAATTCCCCTAACTTCCAGTCTAATACATCTGGGATTCACACAAACTGTAGGTGCCTTTGATTTGCCTACAACGCATCGCGTATCGCGTCTAAAGGTTAAGGACTTTGTAGTTGTTTGTTTATTGTCACAAGTACAACATACCTACGTTCTATTTTACTTTATGTGGTTCATATAAGTATGTAAACGGTTTTTTTTTTACGTATATGTACTTACACATTAAAAATGCCTTCTAAAAGAAAACATATTGCACTAACAATAAAACAAAAGTCCGATATATTAGAAAGACTAGTTCTTAGTGAATGCGGAAAAGTGTTGGCAAATGAATACGGAGTAGGAACATCCACAATTTCGGATATAAAAAAGAAGCAAGGAAAAATCAAAAGGTATGTATATATGATTTATTTTAAAGATAATTTTGGACACTCACTATGGACGTGTAACTTCTTTTAGATTTATTTCCAAATGTGATTCCGGTCCTGGAATCAGAAAAAAGCCTTACGAAAGCCGAATATCCAG
This sequence comes from Pachyrhynchus sulphureomaculatus, assembly GCA_019049505.1. Taxonomy (NCBI): domain Eukaryota; kingdom Metazoa; phylum Arthropoda; class Insecta; order Coleoptera; family Curculionidae; genus Pachyrhynchus; species Pachyrhynchus sulphureomaculatus. The sequence goes on from CM032455.1 coordinate 56,773,397, forward strand.
AAATGGAAACTCGTTTGTATACATGGTTTTGTACGCAACGATCAAGGCACGTCCCAGTTTCCTACGAAATTTTTATCAGGCAAAGCAAAACAGTTTTACACTGAAACCTACGGGAATGATAATTTTAGAGCTAGCAGAGGGCTGGATTTCTAACTTCAGAAAAAGACATGTCTGCGTGCTTTAAAAGTTTGTGGCGAAAAACTATCCAATGATGAAAGTGCCGTCGATGCTTTCCTAACTTTATTCGCAGATAAGATAAAAGAATTAAACCTTGGACCTACTCAAATATACAATGCGGATGAATCAGCTCTGTATTGGAAAATGTTGCCTGAAAAAAACGGTGGTTCGTTCTCAGGAAAAGACCGGACCAGGTCGAAAAATAAAACAAAGAACGCGTTACCTTTCTAGCATGTTGCAATGCTGAATGGATCACAAAAAATTAAAGTTGTTAGTGATAGGAAAGGGCTTTTAAAAATGTGAACATACCTGTTGAGTACAAATCATCTGCCAATGCATGGATGACTTCAGCAATTTTTCTTAGACTGGTTTCGTCATTCTTTTTATTCGTCAAGTCGAAAGTCATTTAAGAAGTCTTAACTTGTCCTCTGAAAGAGCCCTGCTAATCGTTGCTAACGCTTTGAGCCATGGAACTATAGAAGAGCTGACTAGTGAGGATGGACAGTTAACAACATTATTTCTTCCACCAAATTGTACTGCACTTTTGCAACCTATGGACCAGAATGCAATCAGACTGACAAAATTATTTTATAGGAAAAGTCTTTTAGCCCATATTTTATCAAATAATGACGAAACCTTGTTAGATTATTAAAAAGCATTAACCTAAAAGATGCTGTAATGTCTACATGCAATTCATGGGAAAAAGTCTCCCCTGAACTCTTGAAAAAGTGCTGGCACAAAATTATGGTTTATGTGGCAGATACCAACCCAGACACTGAATATGATGCTGAAGATCTGATTCCTCTGAGTGAATTTGCAGCACAATTTGCTTTCCACGAATGAAGAAATTAAAGGTAAAGCCTGAAATTTTTCTTTTAGTATTTTTTGGTTAATTCGTAAATATTTAACCGATGTTTCAGATATGCTGAATGTTCTCACTGAGCAGAATCTCACGAACGTGGAAATATGTCATTGGCTTGAAAATGATGACGATTTGTTACCACTGGAAGACATAGATGATACAGATGAACAACACGAGAGTGATAATGAAGATTCAGAGTTAAATACTAATACAAACCAGACTGTTAAGAACACTGTAAAGAATGATGAGGCAGTTAAAAGTTTCAATGTGTGCATGAAATGGGCAGAAGAAAATGATATCCCTAAGTGATCCTAAGTTCTTGTACTTCAAAGATTAAAAGAAATTGCTTTTATGATGAACCAAAGGTCAAGCAAACAAAAATTACAATTTGTTTTTTTTTTTTTACAAAATAAGATAAAAATTGATAAGATATGCTTCTATTTTAAATATTATTCTACGTATGTACTATTTTTTAGTTGTTTCGTATTAAATGATTCGTTTTTTAATATAAATAATGTCCTGCTTCAGTAATTCGAATTATTTACTAATTCGGATCACCGCGGTTTAAATTAGTCCGGATTATCGAAGTCGCACTGTATATATATATATATATATATATATATATATATATATATATATATATATATATATATATATATATATATATATACATATATATATATATATATATATTATATATATATATATATATATATATATAATATATATATATATATATATATATATATATATATATATATATATATATATATAATATGTATATGTATGTATATATATATATAATATATTATATATATATATATATATATATATATATATATATATATATAATATATGTATATATATATATATATATATATATATATATATATATATATATATATATATATATGTATATATATATATATATATATATATATATATATATATATATATATATATATATATATATATATATATATATATATATATATATATATATATATATATATATGTATATATATATATATATATATATATATATATATATATATATATATATATATATATATGTATATATATATATATATATATATATATTATATATATATATATATTTTATTATATATGTATATATATATATATATATATATATATATATATATATATATATATATATATATATATATCTATATATATATATATATATATATAATATATATATATATATATATATATATATATTATATATATATATTTTATTTTACGTGTTCTTGGAATCAGATCATTAAAACTTTTCTTGAATTTGTTATATATTTATTAACGTTTCGACCTTCAGAAGAGGTCTTCTTCAAAATTTGCTCTTAAAAAGTAGTTCATTGCATGAGGGTATTCATTTTAAAATACTGTCAGAAACACATTTTTACATTCTACTAACAAAACACAGTATTTTAAAATGAATATCCCAGTACAATGAACTACTTTCTAAGAGCAAATTTTAAAGAAGACCTTTTCTGAAGGTCGAAACGTTAATAAACTTATAACAAATCCAAGAATAGTTTTAATAATCTAATTCCAGAACACGTAAAATAATATATATATATATATATATATATATATATATATATATATATATATATATATATATATACATATATATATATTATATATATATATATATATATATATATATATATATATATAGTTAGCTTTTAAGTTGAACTTTTTGCTTCTCACTGTACCTTTGATTTTTTAAGGAAAAACACTACCCAATATTTCCACGGGGTAGTCAACGATGCCCGATATTGTTTTCAGATAGAATGTCATAAAATGTACTTTAATGAAGTTAAACTTCAAAAAAGGTTCTGGAGCTGCCATATTCCAAAACCGGTCTTTGGAGAATTTCAATTTATCCTAGAGAAAAGAAATAAATATTTCCTTCCTGCTGCAAATGCGAGTTCAAACAATAGCCAAAAGATATTGCCAAACAACAAACACATTGCTTTCAATAATATCGAAAGTTATGAGGCCATTAATCAACATCTTTTAAAATATCTGGAGGTATTTATTATTAACAGCGACGATATGGCTTTTGTAAGCAAAAAATCAACAGAAGATTTTCTAACTTAAGTCACACATATGTGGAACAACTCAATTGAAAATTTTAGAAAATCTTTATATATACATATATACATATATATATATATATATATATATATATATATATATAATATATATATATATATATATATATATATATATATATTTGGGTACAAAGAACAACAAAGGACAAATTTTGTAAAAGAAAATAACTTGTCCCTTATGAATACATTTTTCCAAAAGCCAGAATATAGACGATGGATAAGGCAAAGCCCAGATGGTATAACAAGAAATGAAATTGATTATGTTTTATCAATTGACAAGAATATTGTTATCGACACGACAGTCCTGAACACGATATGTATTGGCAGTGACCATTAGATGCTCAGAGCAAAAATAAGAATAAATCTGAAGCAGGAGAGACATAAATTGATAACGCATACAAAGATAAAGACGAATATCGGTAAGCACTGGAAAATCATATAAAACGCATGAACTACCAAACAAAACTTGAAGAACTAAATGTACAAATAACCTACTCATGACTACAAAACAAATAGCAACATCGAAAAAAAAAGAAACAAAAATTAAGCAAAGAGACACAAAAATTTATGAAACAGAGAAGAGTATTAAGAAATGATCCTACAAATGGCAAATGGCAAAAAATAAAGAAAATGATCAGAGAAGGCGTCAGACAGTACCGAAACTCGAAAATAGAAGAAACTTTGAAAGGGAAAAAAAGTTTGAAACATCTAAGCAAACAAATGAATGAAGGGAGACATCAAATAATAAAACTTATAAATAACGATAACCAAGAACTCGCACAAAACAAAGAGATAAAGGAAGCTACAGAGAAATATTATCAAACACTATATGACACGAAAATATCGCCACCGCTCGAGAAAGAAGAAGGGAATAGAGTGATAGTAAGAAATGTGGGATCTGAAGAAATTCCTGATGAAACAATGGATGAAATAATGCGCACAACACACACATATGCACAATAACAAAGAACCAGGGAACGATGAAATAACTATAGAAATGATAAAGTATGGAGGGGCATCGATAATTCAATCTCTTCAAGCTTTATTTAACAGGTGCCTAATAGAAAGTAAATACCAACATCTTGGGTAAACGCCATGATTGTGCTTATTTTTAAAATGGGTACAAATTTAAATTGAAGAATTACAGACCCATCAGCCTGTTGTCGGTACTATACAAAATCCTCTCTAGAATCATAACATTAACCAACAAATCAGACAGTTATCAGACACGTGAACAAGCGGAATTTAGACGGGAATACAGCACTTTGGACCATCTTCAAACAGTTAAAATTTACTAGTGGAAAAAGCAAATGAATATAAGGTCACCTTGTGGACAGCATTTTATTCGGTAGAGACATGGGCAGTTCCTAACGCCTTAAGCAACAGCAGAGTCGATGAAAGATACACAACTCTTCTTGAATACATATGTTGTATGTGTTTACATTGACTCTAGAAGACATGTCCAAATCGTTAAATTGGGAAAGTAAAAGAATACTAATGGACAGTGAAAGACTAAATCACTTAAGGTTAGCAGATGATGTCACTTTGATCGCTAACGCAAAAGAAGAATTACCTTAAGTCTCGAGAAATAGGCCTAAAAATCCCAAACCCAAATATTTGAACAACGAAGTGAAGATAATAGCAAGGAACTATTAATAGAAGGTGAAAAAAATAGGAAAGGTACAAACATTCATAGATTTAGGACAAAAAATCGAAATATCAAAAAATAATTTAAAGGCTGACGTGGCTAGAAGAGTCTCGTTAGCTTACTCTCATTTAAATTAGACATCCCAAATACAATAAAATCAAGAGTATTTGATCAATATGTACTGCCGGTATTAAGATATGGCACTGAAATGTGGGCTTTAAATAAAAGTATAATAAATAAACTCCAGGTAACCCAAAGAGCAAAGAAGAGGAGAATGCTAAATATTAGATTCCAAGACCGTATTCCTAATATCGAGATACGAAGAAAATCAAAAGTGACAGATGTAATACGACGAATATGTATATTAAGGTGGAATTGGGCGGGATATGTCGCAAAGATAAATGATAACGGATGGACACGCCGTATAGTTGAATGGAGACCTAGAGAACACAAAAGATGCAGAAGTAGACCACAGACAAGATGGAGGGACGTCATAAAAAGATTAGGAGGACATGACTGGATGCAAAAAACAAACAACAAAGCTCATTGGAGACAACTTGGGGAGGCTTACATCCGACTATGGGTCGAATGAGCTAATGATGATGATATATTTTAAAAGATGCTGATTAATAGCCTTCATAACTTTCGGTATTATTAAAAGCAATGTGTTTGTTGTTTGTTAATGTCCATTGGCATTTTTTGGCTATCGGCTAACCTCTAGTACATTTTCAGCAGAAAAGAAACTATTTCTTTTCTGTAAAATAAATTGAAATTCTCCAAAGACGGGTTTAGTTCACTTGCGTATTTTTGGAATACTATGGCAGGTATTTCATCAGCACCAGAAGCTTTTTTTGGTGTCTAGCTTCTTTAAAATACGTTTTATGACATGCTCTCTGAAAACAATATCGGGCATCTTTGACTGCAGCTTGGGAATATTGGACAGTATTTTCGCTGAAAATCAAAAGTATGGCGTGACGCAAAAACTTCAACTAAAAAGTTGTCCTTCTCAAAAGGTGTCGTTACAATAGTATTATCTGGCCGTATCAGGGTGGGATGGTGGATTTTGTAAAATTTTGACTAATACCCTTAGTAACCGAATCAAAGATCTAAATTGTTGGAACAGGCAAAAAGTTTGATCTTAATTCCCTGATTGTGGGCCTCATTGCCTTCGTCGATTACTTGTTTGCAACTGCTCGGGGTATGAACGAAGTTGTTCCGGTTTAAACCGTTAGGGTTTTCACGCCCTTTTCGATATACAAGATGCTCAGGGGCAACAGCTTCCTTTTTCGATCGAACCGAGGTTTGCCATTAGAAGCTCATTTTTTCCAAAAAAGGAATCCAAACTTTCATGCTAACCAAAATGACGTCGGAAATCGCAGGTCGTAGCTGAAACCACCTTCTTACCAACGAAAAGTTCAAAACTTTTCCATAAGTTCCTCCCATTTAACAGATTTGTAGTGCCAAATCTTACGCGTTTTAGGCACCTCTCTGTCTCTGATTGGTAAAGTACTCGATGTCAAAACTAGTTTATGATCAGAAGAACAGAAGGCGGACTAACGATGACAGTACAATATCCCGATTAGTGGTTCAAAACAGGTTAAGAAGACTGGCGAACACTCCTTCAGGAATCCGTGTGAGTTCGTCAATAAGCTGAGTTAAGCCACAACTGATTGAGAAAGATTCAGTTTCACGGCCTTGTCGTCAGTGGTATTCGAATACCTAAGCCAGGGGTTGTGAACATTAATATCGCCCAGGATGGCAATGTCGGAACTTGGGAATTAAGAGCACAAAAACAGTGCATTCAAGTTACCATTGGTTTAATAAATCGATATATCTAAATTATCAGTTTCATCACTAACACTTAAATAGCACACCACTGCAATCCCCCCCTTCCCCTTTTCCTTTTGTCTTAAATCAAAATGAAGTAACAAGTGAAACTTGATGTTCCAAATTTTAAAATCAAACTGTTACATAACTCTACTAACATATAGAAAAAAAGGTCATTGAGCTGACTTGAAAATCACAGAAGATGAAAATCAGAGTTGAAATCAATGAAATCAGCCATTTTCTACGTCCCTAGAAGCATGGAGCATAAGCCCCAAGCCCGCGTTGGCCACGCCACAAACATCATGTTAATCATATATTTTCCTTTTAAAATCATTCCTTTTTTCAACAATAAAATTTCAAATTCTTAATTTTCTAGAATTAAAATCTAAAATTCAACATCAATTACTCAGTATGACTTGAACTTTACTTTTGACTAAGAATTTTTCAATATAGTATATTTCATATTCTTATTTTGCCATTTTACATGTTAACGTTAACGCTAACATTTCTTATCTTCTGATATGTGAGATATAGTAAAAAATTAAACTAGAGAGAAATACACATACAATTGTTTAATTATATTAATAAATAAAAAAATTGGCTCGAATTTAACTGTAAAACTTAAATAAGTAAAAAACAGACGAGTTATAACTATATTTTGGGTTTAAAAACTACTAAAACGCAAACTAAATATTTTAAAATATTGTAGTCCAATGTTGCCATTCCTTTTTTGGCAGCTGCTTTTTGGTGAAGCTTACCTGTGCAATAGGGCAGCTTATACGAATAAGTTACGGTTATAAAAAGACTGCTGAGTATGTTTTTTTTGATTATTTGGGCAGTATCTACACTGGTGAGCGAAAAAATCGACTCAAACGATTTTGTTTCATTTAACACCGATCCTTGAATTCATTTTTCAAGCAGTGGTATTATTTTTGGTATCATTAGAATGTTGATTTTCTAGTCTCTCCAATAATACCAAAAACATTTGGATTTCCAAATAGTTTTACTGATTAAAACGGTTTTACTCAATAAAACCATCGTTGCACGCTCAGCAACGAACTCATTGCGCGCTATTCATCCCTACAAAAACACATGCAACTGCATTTTCCTATCATTCTTTTATAGGAACTTGAACCGTCAAGATCTCGGCTATACCTGCTCACTAATTACGTCATCGGAAAATGAATACCACCCTGGAAGAAACGGCACAGGTCATTGCCCTATTGAAAGAAGGGCATAGCCAACGTTTAGTCGCTGCGCAACTGCAGTTGAGCCAGTCAGCTGGCTCCAGAGGCTACAAACGTTACCACGAGACTGGCGCCTTTACGCGGAGATCAGGGAGAAAAAGGTATACTTCGAAGCGAGACGACCGCTTCATTGGCAATACAACTCTAACAAATCGTCACTTGACAGGCGTCCAGCAGGAGCTCCGACAAGTTCGTAGTCGAGCTGTCGGTCACTGGACAGTCAGAAGAAGACTTAAGAAAGCTAACCTAACTCCAATGAGACCAGCTAATGGACCCAAATTGACAGCAGCCCATCGACAAGCGCGACTTAGATTTGCCCGAGAACATGTCTATTGGACCTTAGAGCAATGGCGGTACGTTTTATTTTCCGACGAGTCCCGAATGTACCTACATGACAATGATAGAAGAAGTCGAGTCAATAGGAGGCCTGAGGAGAGCTAAGCGCAATTTTGTATTACTGAAACGGTCGCCTACGGAGGAGGCTCTGTCATGGTGTGGGGAGGCATATCACTGAATGCGGAACCGATTTGGTTTTCGTGACTAATGAGACTCGTAACGGTGGATTAACTGTTCACCTGTACATCAAGGAGGTCCTACGGAAAAACGTCGTTCTTTATGCTAAGTTTGTTGGCTATAGTTTCTTTTTTTTATGGGTCTAGCACACGTGCTACAAGGAAGTCCCTAAAGCGCTCCAGGAGCGGCACGTGTGCGGAAAAAGAAAAAAAAGCGATTCACGTTATTCTTGAATTGCTGTAAATTATACTCGGTGAGAAACAGCCCTGGGCAAATTATTCCAAAGGGATGATGTTATCCATATAAAAGACTGCTTGAAAAGCGTTGTACGCGGAGTAACAAGCTGAACCTCATACGGATGTGAAGCGCGACGTGTATTTCTAACACGCACCGCTCTGGGAGGAATTAAGCGGGTCACATCCTTCGAACACTTTCCATGAAAATACTTGTAGAATAGACTCAAGTCGCCAACCGTTCTTCGATGTTCCAGCGAATCAAGACCGCCGGTCAGTTCCGGGTCTCCAATCAGACGAACAGCTCTTCCCTGAACCGAATCCAACAAATGCAGTGTGTGTTTGGGAGCGGAGCCCCAAACATGGGAGCAGTATTCCAAAGTTGGTCGAATTTGAGCTTTGTAAAGAATTAACAGTTGTGGAGTGTAAAGCTTCCTGGTTCGAAATAATATTCTCAAACTTTTGAGAAGCTCTCCTTGCTATGCCTGCAACATGTTCATGCCAGGACATATTTCCTCCCAAATTAATGCCCAACAAATTGAATAACGATGCTAGAGGAATAGAGTGCCCCGATATGACTATGTCGGGTTCAGCAACGTTAACTTTTTTAGAAAAAACCGCCACCTGGGTTTTTGTAGCGTTAAATTCCACTTGGTTACTCTCACCCCAAGATAGAATTTCTTCCAGGTCTTTCTTATGTTGAACGACATCCTGCTGTCTGCGGATATTGGCCTGAGTAGGCAATGTCCGAGCGTTCAAAGTGAATGAAGAGATAAGCGTACTGTCATCTGCAAAACTGTAGATTGGATTCCCGGTCTTTTCCAGCAGATCGTTAATGTAAATGAGAAAGATAGTAGGAGACAGAATGGAGCCATGGGGCACACCGGCGTTGATAGTGAAGGTGTTTAGAAAGAAATTCGTCGACCGCCACTCGTAAAAGACCGCTCTCTGAGGAAACCTGAGAGCCACAAACAGAACTTTTTAAACATACCATAAGAGCGTAGCTTAGCCAACGGTCCATCGTGCCAAACACCGTCGGATACGTTGGATATGTCAAGAGCAACCGCTCGAGATTCTCCAAAGTGTTCAATTGCATTGTTCCAAACATGTGTTACATAAGTCAGAAGATCTCCTGTTGATCTATGTTTACGAAAGCCATATTGGTGATCGCTAATAATGTAGATTCCTGCAAGATATTTTAGAAGATGCTGATTGATAACCTTTTCCATGACTTTCGATATTATTGAAAGCAGTGGTCGGTAGTTATTTGGCAAGGTCTTCTTGTCGTTTTTAGGTATCAGCTGAACTGTGGCACATTTCCAGCAGGAAGGAAATATTCTCTTTCTGTAGGATAGGTTGAAAAGTCTACAGAAAATTGGCGTTAGATCCCTCGCACAGTTTTTGAGAACTATGGCAGGTATTCCGTCAGCACCAGAAGCCTTTTTGGTGTCTAAGCCTTTTTGATGTCTAAGAGGTCTAAGGTGTCGTGCTAATGCACGACAATGCAAGGCCACATTCTGCTGCATCGGTGCGGCAGTACCTGGCGGAAGTGGGAATACCCACATTAGACTGGCCTACGCGGATTCCTGACCTCAATCCAATCGAGCACATGTAGGATAAGCTCAAAAGAAGGGTTCGAATCAGAAATCCAGCCCCTGCATCGCTGAGGGACTTAAAGGTTGCGATGGCAGAAGAGTGGGGAAGAATCCCACAGACAATAGTGAAAAAGCTCACCCACTCCATGAAAAACCAGCTGGAAGCAGTAATAAGGGCTAGGAAGATAATACAAAATAATGATTTTGGTTTTTATCAATAAATTCAGTTTTACTTAAACTTTGTTTAATTTTTCCTTTCTCTTACCCCTATTTTCAATCCATATTCTCCTTGTTTCTGATTTCAATCATGTTAATCAATAAAAAGCATGGGATATGCCATGGAATCTGATATCATTAGAAAGAGAATAGAATGGGTTTTCAAATGATACTAAAATTCATAAAAATATATGAACACTAAATTCTAGGATCCGTGTTAAATGAAGCCAAAAAGTTTGAGTCGATTTTTTTGCTCACCAGTGTATTTAGACTCTACAGCTGACATTGCCTATTGTACAAAAAGGAAATGCTAGGTCCTATAAGAAATGTTAAATTAAACAAAATTTGTATCAAACTAGTCAATGAAACAAAAGAGTTATAATTAAAATTAAGGCCATAATTTATTCATAACAAAAAATCCATACCAAGACTTCTAGATATTAAATATTGAAACTGGTTTTACTTTTAGTTTTATAAATGTAAAGGTTATATTAAAAACACGGACCTTATTAATGTTTCCTCGTTGCTTGCAGCAGAAATATTCTCTGGAAATGAAAACATGTTCTTACATCAAGCTATTCCCCAGATATTTACCTACATATATACAATGAAAATCTTACGGCGAAATTCTGGTAGCACAAGACTTGTGTGATGAAATCAGGAAGGAAGAAGAACTGATATCGCACAAGATTTAGATCGTGGAATTCCGCGAAGAGACTTTAGTAATAATCATAAAACTGTACTAGGAGAAAGAATAAAAAAAGAAAAATGGGTGAATGGAAACTCTCACTCGATGATCTGGTAAAAAAAAAATTGTTTACCTTCTGATTTCACCCCCCAAAACTAACCTTAAGTCAAAATGTAACTTTTAAAACTACACGGCTCGAATGAGGCCATTAATTCCTATATTAGTGCCAAATTTTAACTTTCTATGTCAAATAGTTTCGGAGAAAATCGGATGTGACAAACGGACAGACAGATAGACAGACCCGATGTGATCTTTAAGTGTTCCGTACGGAATACCAAAAATAATTTTTTACAAATTGGAGTGTCACGGTAGTAAAAAATCCAATTAAATAAAGTTAGGTTAAAATATTGAAACATTTTAAAGATCTGAAACTACCCATAGAAATCTGGATTAAAACAGAATCAAAAATACTGCCCTGGCGTATTGATATTACTAATTTTTTAGTTTTATTCTTAAATTTATTTGTGGATAGGTTTTTAATATTATCAGGTGAGTGGTCATAAAATCCTACAGCGGAGACCACAACACTCTTCTGATTTAAGATTAAACCTTTGGTGAGGACGAAAGTTTATTCTTACAAGTATAATTCTTCTTGAATTCTTCGTGTCGATTGAATAAGTAATGCTGATGTTCCGCCGATAATCCTGCCGGCTTTTACAGAGCTTTTTCCTTGAACTGCATTATTTAGGATGTAGCACGAAACTGATTTAATCTCCCTTGCATATGCCTTTTATATTAGCGGACCGAGATGTATGACGATGTATTTGGCTTTTTCAGTACTAAATTATTGAGTTGCCCCAAAGACGAATTGGTGAAAAATTGTAAAGATTTATATTTGAAACTGAAAGACGATTCGAGAAATTAACAGACATTGAGGGTATTGATTTAAATAATGAAATTAATGTTTTATAGCTGTATTTTCTAGACAATCCACATATCCTTTTACAATATCTTGTTACAAATGAGTTAATTTCAACTTTTCTCAACACAGCAATAGCATTAAGAATATTACTTACTCTGCCGGTTTCAGTTGCGTCTGGTGAAAGGTCCTTTTCAAAGTTAAAAATTATAAAAAATTATTTAAGATCAACAATGCACCAACAAAGAAAAACTAATTAATCTGCTTTTTCAACAGAAAACCAAATCTTAGATAATTTGAATATCAGACAAATAATAGCAGATTTACAAATATAAAAGCAAGAAAACTTCAATTTGTTTACGTACTTCATTAATTCATATAATTAAGTAATAAAAAAAATATTGTCTGGTATCCAAAATATCTAAGTGATTTCAACTGAACTTTTCTTGCTTTTAGCAAAATACTTGGTACACTCGGGCACAGCGTCGGCTATACATTTCCAATGTCAGCTGACGTGTGACGCCATTAGTGGTCATAGTAATTACTAGTTTGACAAGACCTATTTATATTGGTACCTATTTTTTACTGGACAAATATTTTTACAAATTCTACGTCATAAACATTAAAGACAATAAATTGTTTGACTTTAAAAGGTTGCTGTTTTACACACACTTACCAAAATTTAAAGTATTTTGTACAAAGTACAGTCAGAGAAAATAGGATGAGGATGGGCATAGTAGGTTTAGCACGCGGGCGTTCAGACGGCTGGCGGCGGCGAACCTAGATATTTCGATGGACTCCCGAATCTTTCTAGGATAGAAAAATGAAATTTGTTGGAAAAATCGTTGATTGGTCGAAGAGAATTTGTCCTTTTCCTGCTGGTGTTCAGCAAGTGCTGTTGTGGAAGTGTTACGAAGACATATTACCCTATTTTTCTGCCCATTTCCCCGATATAGGTCTAAGATGTCGTAAGAGTTTGGGGCACGTGGAGAATCGTGTTACTATTTTATGTTTTCGTAGAATTTTCGAAATGGCATCTCTGTGATTCTTAATGTATAGGACTACAATCCCACGACGTGTAGTCTTCGGAAACATTTATGTTTTAAATGGAGCGTTTTATATCTCGGTAATAGAAATTGTTTGACTGAAGAACGGAACTAAGGTATTTTAGTTCTGATTGAAGAGATTGCAGCTGAGAGAATGATGTAGCTCTGTGAACAAAAGAGTTGATGACTGAGTATTTTTGGGCGAGATGGTGATGCGAGGAAGCATTTAAATATATATTCATGTGACTGGGTTTTCTGTAAACTGAGTGGCCCACGGTCATATCTGATTTTCGTTTAATAGGAATATCCAGGAAAGGAAGAGTATTATTATTTTAAATATAAAAGGTGAATTGGATATGTGGCTGTAAGGATTGAGAAAACGTTAAAGAGATTCTTGACTTCTTCTTCTTCAAATGCCACTCCTATCGGAGATGGAAAATCATCACAGCCACTTTCACTCGATCCACGGCTCGTCTAAACAGTTCGATTGAGCTGCACCTATACCAATCACGCAGGTTACGCTGCCAGAATATTCTTCGTCTTTCCACTTTTCTGATCTTGCCCTACATAATGTTTCTCAATAGTGAATACTTTTGAACTTGTGAACCCTCATCACGTGTCTTAAATATTCAAGCTTCTTTCTTTTTATAGTGTTCATCAGCTTTGAGTTTTTATTCAGTCCTTGGAGAATCTCATTATTGGTCACTCTGTCCGTCCATCTTCAGAATACATCGACAGCACCACATTTGAAGAGCTTCAATATTTTTTATGTTATTCTGTTTCAACGTCCACGCTTTCCACGTAAAGTAGCGCATGGGACATATAACAGCGCAACATACGTAAAACGCAGTAACACCACATTAAACATACTACAGTAGCGAAACTGAGCTCGAATTTGGTGACGAGATTTTGACGGTGCGTGCGTCGACGGGTCCTTTTTCAAAATGGCCGCGCAGTGTTTACATCCGATCTCGGAATGTGTCTTTGGAAATGTATTGTCCATCGTTTCTTGATGTGACTGCACTTTATATGAATATAAAGACAGAAGGAAGAGAGAGTTTGTAGAAAAAGGGAATTAAAAACGTTTGTAAGTGAAGAGAATCGAAAAGGTGAGAAAGAATTTATATAATCATGGGGAAAGGAGGTTATTGTTGTGCCGTTGAGAACTACAATATTCCATATAATTATTTTCGCAAATTATTTGCTCGAGTCACACTTTTTTATGCTCTAAAATTTGCAAATAAAAAATTTCTAACTCAATCAGGGCGCGCTAAGACTATTATTCTAAATCATAACTAAATTTAATTATGCTTTATTTGCATCACATGTAATCATCAACAGTATTATCCGTCAAAGCTTAAGGTGCTGCATTAATGATTTTTTTTTTGCAGTTCCTGTTTTTAGTTGAAACCATGATTTCATAGAAATCATGGTATGCGATTAAAGTTGTTGGAGTTGTTGATTATTTTAATAAACCTCTATTGCTTGTTTTCACAAGATAACTTTCACTATCTTAAATGCATTTTTGAAAAAATACATATGCATGAAACAATATTATCATTACTAATGTACATTTTGTTTAGGCGTATTTGCTCAAGAGACGGCCTTCCAGGGAACCTTGATTGATCTAATAAAACGTTCGTATTGGTAGAGTGATTTGGTCATTAAAGCTTGAAATTTATTTCTAAACTTAGTTAGGCTGGTTATTTAAAAATCCTGACGTGATTGCTCAATTCTGACCTCGGATTTGGTTTCAGCGCCCAAAAATACATATAGGTATAGCGATCTGTTCGGTAGTGAAAAACTTTTTTTGAGTGCCTGTGTAATTTTTTTATGATTAATAAATAATCCTCCAAATTCTGGTTTTTAGAAAGATTTATTTTTGTGTAAAGTAATATTCAGTTATTTAAAACTATTTATATTTGTGTAAATTATAAATAAAACATATTTTTTTTCTAAAAGGTGTATTCTCAAGAGGCTTCTAGTTTTCAATAACTTCATCTGTATTAATTGTTTGACACACCTTTTCTAATAATAAACCTGATCAATTTAACACTGTTTAATTGCAAGTACAATTAATATTCTGAAAGTGATTTTTTTTTCTATTTTTCTCTATAAATTACATTGCTCCTTTTTCATGCCAATCTTTCAAAAATTTCTGTGAATATATTGTAAGGAATACAGAACCTATAACAACATATTTATTATTTTCAAATTTTAGACAGTATATTTTATTTTCTTATAAGCTGGGTTTGAAAGTTTAAATATTAAGTGTCGTGTTGAGATCACAAAACCACTGGGGAATGGGATTATTGAAATAACTGATATAGATCGATTATTGAATCAAATATGCTATTAAAATAAGAAAAAATTTTTAATGTAATATGATTTTGTCAGACGTGTGCCAGAGGGTAAAATATTCTGAAAATAAGTTTGTTAAATGGACAGTACACTTAATCGAAGTCCATTTTGATGGTAATTATGGTTACTATTAAAGTTTTAAAGATTTAGTTACCTGTTATTAATATTCCTCCTATAAAGAACTTATTTCTATTGTTGTATACCTATACTATAAATTAAATATAGTTATTTGCCTTGTAAACTGTAATTGACAATACTCAGTATATATGAGTCAATCATTTCTCCTAATGAAGCTAATATGGTTAGTGAAACGCGGGTCGAGTGGAAAAATAAAGTGTTTGGTATAGTGGTGATATATACTGAGTAGTGTCATTGTGCCAAAGATTCCACATTCCCAACATAGTTGTAATTGACAAGTCACCTTGGTCATAACTAAGTATTGTATGTAAATATAATTAGGAAATTACTGTATTGACTCTTTGATCTAAATATTAATTCACTGTAAATAAAAGTAAGCGTTAATTACGTTATCAAAAAGCAATACGGATAACAGAACCCAAAAAGGTATAGAACCTCTAAAAATCATTCACATAGAAAATAGAGGTCTATACATATACGTTCATAATTCATTAATATTATACTAACCTTTTTCGAAGTTACACAATATAGTTTTGTAGTTTAAGAAAAAATAAGTACCAAAAAAGTAGATACGGTGTTTTTTAATTAACAAGAGATCTATCACACCAAACAACACAACACTGCTTAGAAAAAAATGCTCTTATTTTAGATGTTGACGTCTTAGTAATGACAATATATTTTTATTTCACGGTACAAGAAAAATAGCATTAGGTATTACGTATGTTAAAATTAAATTAATTTAGTTCTTAAAAAATATCTTTAATCACAAATTTACTTGAAAAATGATGTAAATAAAACTTTAACCTCAAACAGTGACGTTTAACTTTGATAGACTTTTGAATTTTTGGATAAGGTTAAAAAAATGAAGTTGAATATGAAGAATTCCATCAAATACCTTCCTATCAAGTTTTTCACGTGTATTCATTTCTTTTCTAACAAAGTGCTCCATTCTTTTTGTTTTTTTTTTATATTACTCATGCTGCATTAACTTTTATATTACTCGTGCTGTATTAAATAACAAATCAAACATTTTCAAACATTTCTATATCTATGATTTTGAATGATAAAACTTTACACAACTTTATTTGTATTTCAAATCTGGCGCTGGTCCACTTTTAACATGGCGGATTGCCACGTGACCTTCTGAAAACGAGCCTGATTTTCCTATGCGGTTATCCTTGAGTTTCGCTACTGTATAGTGTGTTTACTGTGGTAGCACATTTAGATCTCGGTTGCAAAAGAATTTTCATTGTCCCGTGTTGTCTGTCAACCATATCCCCACATATTTATACTGATTGACTCTTTCGATCTGCGTGCCATTTAAAAGCAGATCACCCTGAATATTTCGAAACTTTGATATCACCATGAATTTCATTTTCTTAAGATTTATCCTTAGTCCACAATTCTCGAAACTGTTATTTAGTAGTTCGATAAGGTGCTGATGGTTTTTCAAACTATCCGCTAACAAGCCAGAATCATCAGCGTATCTTATATTGTTCAGGATTTCACCGGTTATTATTAGACCTCCATCTGCTTCAGATAACGCCTCCTGGCAGATATATTCACTATAGATATTAAACAGAAGAGGTGACAGTATACAGCCCTGGTGCACTCCTCGACGGATCTCTACCTCTTCCGTTGTTACGTTTTCAACTCTCACTCTAGCTGTATGATGCAGATATTTCAATCATCAATATTTTTATTTTATAAGGATCTTCATTAGTTGGTCATGCCGGACTTTATCGAAGACTTTCTCAAAATCTATAAAACAAGCGTAAAATCTCTCCGCTTCCAGTTTATTAGAGATACGATTGTATATTATTCTTAGAAAGAGTTTTAATATATGACTCATGAAAGATATAGTTCGATGATTACACAGGTTACGCAGCCAGGATATTCTTCAGTGGTTGACTTTTTTGGGATTGCAGTGAACGTGGACTGAAGCCAATCGCTGGGTGTATTTCCGGTTTTGTATATTAAGTGGAACACATTTGAGAGGATCGAACGAAATCGTCATTCATCAGTTTCAAAAATTGAACAGGTACATCATAGGATCGAGTTGTTTTACCACTCTTTGCATGCTTGAGCGCATATTCTAATTCCTCCCTCTTTACATCAGGGCCTGTATCGTCAGGAAAACCGTCCGACGCTACACTTTGTTGTTCATCGTTGAAAAGATCTTTAATATATTCTTTCCATCCTCGTAATTTTTTATTTATGTCAGTTATAAGTGTACCGTTTTCATCTTTAAGCTGTCTCTACTGATTTGAATTTCTTCTTCCCGTCATTTCCTTTACTTCTACAAACGCTCAATGAGTCGTACTTTTTGTTCAATTCGTCAGTTTCCTCACATCATTCGCTCTATCGCTTCTATTTTGTTTCTCTTATTTTTGATTTTTATAAGTTTGTCTATAGTTTTATACGCAAGAGTTTTGTTTTTGTTGGCCTTCCTCTCATTCATAAGCGCTAATATTTTTTCCATCATCCATTCTTTGTATGTTCTCTTTGCAGGTTTCAGATGTTCTTATCCAGTCTTTATTATTGTTTGCTATAGATTTTCCCATTTTAGATTGATATCATTAGTGTTTCGTCTATCTGTTTTATGATATATATATATATATATATATATATATATATATATATATATATATATATATATATATATATATATATTATATATTGTATTTCACCGCATCTTCTAGAAGACGCGGTAGTGCCACTGACGTTATTGCATTTCTGCAACAACTACTACCTATATAAATTGATGTGTATAATGTAAAATGATAAATTAATACCGAAGTAAAACGATAGATGTTTTTAAAATTCCACTATATTTATAAACCCTAACAATTGTTTCGACATACAATGTCTTCATCAGACGGATGATAACTTTAAACTAATTTTAAATTAGAACATATTAGCCCATATATACCTTTAGGAGTAGTAAATTAAAAGATTAAATTATAAAAATAATAAACACTTAATATTATTGTACAAAAGAAGTGGGTAATACCTGTCATTTGTGGGTTTTCACACAATTAAAATAAAGATAACAATAAATAAGTTGTGCCATACTTAAATGATGGATTAATAATGGGTTATTCCGGATAAAGGTTTAATAATGGGGAATTGTTTGTTTCTATTTGTTGATTTAAGAGGAGATTTGAATTTTTGTATTTGTTTATTTCTAAGCTTTCTAAGTAATTTAATTTCTTGGATTTTTTGTCATAATGAAGTATTTTGAAATTATCGTCAAAGACGTGATTTGTTGAAATTAAATGTTCTGCATAATGGGATATGATATTTTGTTTGGTATAGCTTCTTTTGTGTTCGTTGATTCTTTTTTGAAAAGATCTGCCTGTTTGGCCTATGTAAAATTTTGGACAAGAACCACAATTGAGTTTATAAATTTCCGATTTTGCTTTTTTGTTACTTTTATTTTTTATTATTTTTTATTATGTTAGAGAGTTTATTATTAGTTCTGAAAGCAATATTTAGACCTATTTTAGTTAATTCTTTAGAAATAAACTGTGTAATTTGTCCGGTGTAAGTGATAGTTTTATAACTTTCTTTATTCTTTTTTGGTTTAGGATATAACTTGTTGATTGCTAGTTGATATGTTTTTTTATTAATCATTCTGTCTAAGATATCTGGTTGGTATCCATTGTTAACCGCTATTTGTTTTATTATATTCATTTCTATAGCATAATTCTCTTCTGACATAGGTACATGTAAAAGTCGATGGATGAATGAATTAAAAGCTGCCATTTTGTGTGAATATGGATGATTTGAGTTATTATGTATTACTGTATCTGTATGTGATGGTTTATGGTAAATTGAAAAATTGTGTTTATTATTAATATTTTTAATTGTTAAATCTAAGAAGTTAATTGTTTTTTCTTGTTCAATTTCTATGGTAAATTTAATATTGGAATGGATAGTATTAATATAGTTAAGAAATTGTTGTAGTTGTCTATCTGTTCCAGAAAAACAAACTAATATATCGTCTACATACCTATGCCAGTATAGAAAATATTTACTAATTGGGTGTTTGAGAATTATGGATTCTAAATTATCCATGAAAATTTCGGCTAACAATGGACTTAACGGATTCCCCATTATTAAACCTTCCTTAGCCATATAAAATATGTCATTAAATTCAAAGTAATTTTGATCTAAACAAACTAATAGACAATCTAGGATTTCTTGTTTGGTTATTATATTAATTCTATTTTTAGTGAGTAGACCTTCTACTAAACTTATTACTTCATTAGGTGGTATACTCGGAAATAAATTTTGGACGTCAAAAGATATAAGTTTAGCGTTTTTTGGAATCTGTAAGTGTTGAATTTTATTGATAAGTTCGTAAGAATTAAGAATACTGTGTTGTGCTTGAAAGTTGCAATATTTTTGTATGATGTCTATTAGTTTGTTTGATAATAATAAAACTAATAGACATCATACAAAAATATTGCAACTTTCAAGCACAACACAGTATTCTTAATTCTTACGAACTTATCAATAAAATTCAACACTTACAGATTCCAAAAAACGCTAAACTTATATCTTTTGACGTCCAAAATTTATTTCCGAGTATACCACCTAATGAAGTAATAAGTTTAGTAGAAGGTCTACTCACTAAAAATAGAATTAATATAATAACCAAACAAGAAATCCTAGATTGTCTATTAGTTTGTTTAGATCAAAATTACTTTGAATTTAATGACATATTTTATATGGCTAAGGAAGGTTTAATAATGGGGAATCCGTTAAGTCCATTGTTAGCCGAAATTTTCATGGATAATTTAGAATCCATAATTCTCAAACACCCAATTAGTAAATATTTTCTATACTGGCATAGGTATGTAGACGATATATTAGTTTGTTTTTCTGGAACAGATAGACAACTACAACAATTTCTTAACTATATTAATACTATCCATTCCAATATTAAATTTACCATAGAAATTGAACAAGAAAAAACAATTAACTTCTTAGATTTAACAATTAAAAATATTAATAATAAACACAATTTTTCAATTTACCATAAACCATCACATACAGATACAGTAATACATAATAACTCAAATCATCCATATTCACACAAAATGGCAGCTTTTAATTCATTCATCCATCGACTTTTACATGTACCTATGTCAGAAGAGAATTATGCTATAGAAAATGAATATAATAAAACAAATAGCGGTTAACAATGGATACCAACCAGATATCTTAGACAGAATGATTAATAAAAAAACATATCAACTAGCAATCAGCAAGTTATATCCTAAACCAAAAAAGAATAAAGAAAGTTATAAAACTATCACTTACACCGGACAAATTACACAGTTTATTTCTAAAGAATTAACTAAAATAGGTCTAAATATTGCTTTCAGAACTAATAATAAACTCTCTAACATAATAAAAAATAATAAAAATAAAAGTAACAAAAAAGCAAAATCGAGAATTTATAAACTCAATTGTGGTTCTTGTCCAAAATTTTACATAGGCCAAACAGGCAGATCTTTTCAAAAAAGAATCAACGAACACAAAAGAAGCTATACCAAACAAAATATCATATCCCATTATGCAGAACATTTAATTTCAACAAATCACGTCTTTGACGATAATTTCAAAATACTTCATTATGACAAAAAATCCAAGAAATTAAATTACTTAGAAAGCTTAGAAATAAACAAATACAAAAATTCAAATCTCCTCTTAAATCAACAAATAGAAACAAACAATTCCCCATTATTAAACCTTTATCCGGAATAACCCATTATTAATCCATCATTTAAGTATGGCACAACTTATTTATTGTTATCTTTATTTTAATTGTGTGAAAACCCACAAATGACAGGTATTACCCACTTCTTTTGTACAATAATATTAAGTGTTTATTATTTTTATAATTTAATCTTGTAATTTACTACTCCTAAAGGTATATATGGGCTAATATGTTCTAATTTAAAATTAGTTTAAAGTTATCATCCGTCTGATGAAGACATTGTATGTCGAAACAATTGTTACGGTTTATAAATATAGTGGAATTTTAAAAACATCTATCGTTTTACTTCGGTATTAATTTACAATGAATTTCCATCAAGTAACGGCTACCTCAGTGAATAATAAAAATGATAAAAATTGAACTAATCGGTCTCCTCGTTCGTTTCTTATTCCTAGGCCATAATTTCCCCCAATTGAATCTACCCGACCCTGCCCTACTTTGGCATTAAAATCGCCCATTATTACAGTTACACACATCTAACGATGTTAAAATTTCGTCAAATTTTCTATTTCGTCATCATCCTTCTCGGCTGTGGGAGCATACACTTGTATAAAGTTGACAAGTCCTTTTTCCGTATGAACTTAAAATAAAATAATTCTGTAATAATAGGGAGTAAGGCTACATATACACTTGTTTATCTTTTTAGTGACCAAGATGCCAACTCAATATCTATGAGAGTTATCGCTATTTTCTGAGTAGTACATAGTTCCGTTATTTATAGAGTGCTTGCCTACATCTCGGCACTTACTTATTCCAAGTATGTCCAGAGATGTCTCATTTCCAGGGTTTTCAAGTGTGCTTGCTGCAAATATACTTCTTATATTCCATGTAGCTATTTTCAGGGCTAACCTGGAGATTCTTAGCACCCTCTGATCACTCAAGATATGCTCGGGACTGAAGGCCATGTACTTCAATTTTGCAGCAGTGACAATACAACTAGAAAATATTTAATGAGGTGGTTTTTCGTTGCCTTCCTCATCGCAGCTTCCTAGGCGATTTGGTCATCTTTTGCTTGTCGCCTAAGAGTATCAGAAAATGAGCCTATTCGGAAATCATTTTTCGATAGCCTCAACTTAGTTATGATACAGCTGTTGCCCTACATCATTTTTTTCGTCATTCTGACTACCTTCAATTGGTTGAGCCTGTAGGTCAATACAGTGTGCTGGGGTGTGGCGCTTGGAGCCATCAAGTGAGAGTTGAGTGTTTCGTAAAGACCAGTGACTCTGAACCTCCGGCAGTCTTGAAGTCACCCTCCAGGTACTACCCTTCCGATGCCAGCCTACACTCCTGTTCTTGACAGTGCAGCCAAATTACGAAAGTAACCTTTCCAGAGTTTTGGTTGAAATGAAAAGTGCCGATGGCTTGTTTTTCAAAGTGTTAAATAAATATGTTTGCAATAATTGGAGAAAGAATAGAACCCATTGCCGTGCCAAATATGTACAGTAATACCCCGCTTAGCGCGACCCCGTTACGCGCGGTTTCACTATAACGCGAATTTCAAATTTCGCGCTCATGTAGTCATTAACTTCTCTATGGTCGCGGGGGGATCCCCGCTTTCTCTGAATATTCTCTTTGAAGAATTGGGAATTCCCTGTCCTTCGACTTTGTTCTATGGGGATTTCCTCGTTCGTTTCGTGTGTTCATTTGTTCCGTAATGTTAGTTCGGTCGGCTGGCAGTTTTGTTTTAATATTTATTGGAGATACATACATACATAATTTAACCCTACGTTAAAAATGCCGCCTGTAAAGAAAAAAGAGCGTAAAAGCGTCACTTTGGAATTGAAGATGAAAGTGTTAAGAAGAATGGAAAATGGAGGCAAAGCAACAATTGTTGGGAGAGATTTTGGACTCTCAGAATCGACTGTGAGAACGATTTTATAAAAATCGGGAAAAAATTAAAATCTCCAGCGAAGGTTCAACACCTATAAGTGCAACAAAACTTTCTCGTTCGAGATCATCTATCTTAGAAAGAATGGAGAAATTACTGTCAGTCTGGATCGAAGATTTGAATAAGAAGAACACACCACTAAGTCAAGATCTCATATGCACAAAAGCAAAATCTTTGTATGAGATGCTGAAAACAAAAGAAGGAGAAGGGAGTGCCACTCCGACTTTTGCTGCCAGCAGAGGCTGGTTCCATCGGTTCAAGCAGCGTTCTAATCTTCACAATATCCACATAACAGGCGAGGCGGCCAGCGCGGACATTCAAGCTGCAGCTGAGTTTCCAGACAAGTTTCAAGACTTCGTTAGACGAGAGAAAATTCCTGCTTGTCTCATCTTCAATGTTGATGAGACCGCACTTTACTGGAAAAAAATGCCATCTCGAACATTCATTTCTAAGGAAGAACGTCAAGCCAGTGGTTTCAAAGCTGCGAAAGATCGACTAACACTTCTGCTGGGTGGTAATGCCACTGGTGATTTCAAACTGAAACCTTTACTAGTGTACCATTCAGAAACACCCCGTGCAATGCGAGGCACAGACAAGACAAGTCTACCAGTTGTGTGGCGATCAAACAGAAAGGCGTGGGTTATACGGGAAATTTTTCAAGAATGGTATTCTAATAGTTTTTGCCCATCAGTCAAATCATACTGTGACAGAAATGGGCTTGAACCTAAAGTTATATTACTCTTAGACAATGCCCCAGGACATCCAACCTCACTTGATACGCCCAGAGACTTAAAAGTGTACGTAAAGTTCCTTCCACCAAACACTACGTCAATATTACAACCTATGGACCAGGGAGCAATAGCAAACTTCAAAGCTTATTACCATCGCCGCACTTTTAGCCAACTAATTCATGAAACTGACGGGGAAGGAAGACAGTCTATGCGAGAGTGGTGGAAGTCATACAACATTATGAAGTCTATTCACAACATAGAAGAGGCTTGGAAGGAAGTTAAAATGAGTTGTATGAATGGGGTGTGGCGTAATCTTTGGCCAGATGTAGTGGAAGCACCTAGAAGAATTGTCCAGATGCAGAGACAAGTGCTTGAAGACATTGCTGCAATGATTGAGGGGTCTGAACTTGAAGATGTCACGGTAGAAGATCTCGTAGAACTTGTAGCAACGCACGACGATCCTATTAGCAATGAAGATCTGATCGAGTTACAGAATAATCCTATCTACGATGAGGAAGAACAAGTAGAAGAGAAAGTTTTATCTTCAGGGGAAATACAAAATGCACTTTCAAAAATTTATTCAGGTTTGGACATATTGCAGAGTATAGACAATAATGATGACCGTGTCTTGACCGTGTGTCAAACAATTAAAAACAGTGTTGGGTGTTATGAACGTATTTTACAAGAACGTAAACAAAACGTTACCCAAAAGACAATAGATGTATTTTTCCGTAAAAAATAAGAGTATGTATTGCATAAAGTGTTCTTAGAATTAAAGTGATTGATTAAAATGATTTGTATTTTTTTTGTATTAAATTTTGACTATGTTTAATCATAAACCTCGATATACGCGAATTTCAGTTAACGCGATTTTTTTCGGAACGTATCCCTCGCGTAAAGCGGGGTATTACTGTATTCATATATTTCACCATTGAATAAGAAATAAGTCTCGGACAGACAGTTCTTAATTGCAGTAGAGATCTGAGGGCAGGTTTTTGGGCATGGAGTATATCTCTTATAACAGTTAGAGTATCGGGAATGACAACTTAAGTAAAGAGAAATTCAGTATCAAAGCTGACTAAAATATCGTGAGTGTCGAGTTTGACTTTCTTGAGTTGTACAAGATGAGAAGAGTTTAAGGCAAAACTATCTGTTTTGCCAGTAAAAGGTTTTAAAGCCGAAGCTAGGTACTTGACCAGATAATACGTTGGATGGTTCTGATAATTGGGCAAAGATGATGTTTGGTTTGTGAACTTTCGGAAGCCCATAGGAGCTTTTGGTGTCTTCTGCAAGTGACGATATTTTAATCGTTGCTTTGATTGAACGTTCTACTGAAGGTGTTGGACTTTTCTTTAACGGTCGGTATGAACCATTAGATAGAATTCTTGAAATTTGATATATATGATATTTTACTGAGCCTGCGACAACAGTAGAATTGCCTTTATCAGTTTTTAAAATGATTAAATTTTGGTTATTTTGAAACGAACATCATTTGCAACTTTTGAAAATATTTTCCACATTAGAAATTATTTCTTCCCTTTACCGATTCGGAAAGAGGGTATGATGAAAGGATGATGATTGTATATGGGAGTGGGTATAACCGCGACTTGGGGGCCCGCTACGACACTAATTTCGGATACTTCTGCATATGCTGTTGAGTGAAGATGTTATATGAATATCGGGTGCGTTCTTGTGTCAGATTATCGAGAGCTGGAGGAAAATAAACTAGACAATATTTCCAGATGAAGAAACTACAGATATTTATTCAGGCTGTAGATTCTCTTGGCCGAAAAGATCCTAATGTGGTGGAAGGTTTTTAGAAAATTGAGGATGATATTATTGTCTTTACATCGTATGAAAAAGGTATGTAAAGCAGTTTTACTCATTTCACGCGATGGTAATCTAGATTACTGCATTTTGATTTAATCTCCTCTCCATAAAGACATATTAATTTTTATAGAAAACTTCCACGGGTTACAGAGCTTATAGGTATAATTTTTTTTGATTTTTCCTGTGTCGATTGAATAAGTGATGTTGACGTTTTTCCGATCATCCTGTCGGTTTCTTCACAGCTTGTTCCGAGAACTGATTTCTGGCGTGGACAAAGAGCGGGCCTGATTTGTTCCCAGATTGGTAAAATGTAAAGACCAGGTGGAACGGAGGTAGAAGATGTGTTATTCATTCATTCATTTCTCTTTAATAAGTGCTTAGAAGAAGGCCAAATACCTAGTGGATGGCGAAATACAGAGCTCATTTTATTGTTCAAAAAGGGCGAGCCAGCTTGTGTCGAGAACTATCGCCCTATAAGCCTCCTCAGCGTGATTTACAAACTATTCACCAAGATCATCACGACTGACTCTTAAATTTAATTTCTATCAGCCTAACGAACAGGCCGGATTCAGAAGAGGTTTTAACACCGTAGATCACATTCATACAGTGCGAAACCTCATCGAAAAGTGCACTGAATACAACATACCGCTATACTTGGGTTATGCAAACTATCAGAAGGCCTTTGATTCTCTTGAAGTATGGGCTGTGATGGAGGCTACGAACCAAGGATTAATTCTAGATACTCTACACTGATTTAGAGCAGCTATGAAAATGCCACCCTTCATGACACGATAAATGATCACTGGCGAACTGAACCAGTAACTGTAAAAAGAGTCCGGCAGGGAGATCCAATCTCTCCAAAACTTTTTACCCTGGCATTAGATTATGCGTTCAAGGAATTTGAGTGGGACACAAAAGGACTCCCTATAAACGGAACTTTCCTTAATTACCTTCGTTTTGTCGACGACTTAATGCTGATAAGTAACGACCTCGACGAACTGTCGACGATGCTCAACGAATTGAATAATGCATCAAAGAGAGTGGGTTTGTCTATGAACCTTGACAAAACCAAAATAAAGGGATCGGCCCCTGGTCAGGTCTACATTGACAATGCAAACACACAGGTGGTAAACGAATATTTATATGTGCCTTAAAGAAGTGCTAACAATTGAAAACAACGCAGAGATCGATGGAGAGAACAAGGCTCGGCATTAGCCTAAGGGACCGAGTAAGAATGAGAACATCAGAGCCAGGACTGGGGTCACCGAAGTGATTGAGAGATCAGCAAGACTAAAGTGGCAGTGGGCGGGACACGTAGCTCGAGATCCTAACGAAAAATGGACAAAGCGGCTTCTGTGTTGGCATTCAAGAATATCTGCACGGAGCGCAGGACGTCCCCAACTCCGATAGTGGGATGATATAAGGCAGCATGAGGGTGCATCGTGGATGCAACTCGCCCAGGACCGCAGCAGATGGAAAGGGATGGAGGAGGCCTACGTTCACGAGTGGATGGCGACGAGCTGAAGAAGAAGAAGAAAGACCAGTTTTAGAAGTAATGTTGTGGGGATATAAATGTCAATATATCGTAACCATTACCATATAAAAAAGCTTTACAACAGTTCAAGAACGTAAATAAAATATAGTATAACTAACAATTTTTGGAGGCCATGGTTATTAATTTTTGTTTATTATTTTATTTCCTGTTTTCTTTTGGGACAGTTTTTTAGTTAACCTATAAATTTAAATACATATTTCCAGAATTGAAAGTAAAAACATAAATGTCCTTTTACCAGTATTAGAAATAACCGGTCAAGTGCAAGTTGAACTTGCACAATTAGTGTTCCGTATTTTGATTGCTTTTAAAATAAAAAATGTTACGGTGGTATAAAATGATCAGTGACTTCACAAAACACACCCCAAATGAGTTTTCAACAAAGTTTGTTTCCAATCTTTACTGAAAATTGATGACTTTGAAATTTTTGTTTTTTATATACCAGATAAATTATTAAAGGTAATGCATTCGTGATAATTTTCATTCAATCTACACCACAGAATATTCCAGAATTTTTTCAAAATTTTTTGATCAGTACTTTTTGCGATTTTTTAAAATTAATACAAAGAAAAGTGTGCGCAAGTATTACATTATATATATATATATATATATATATATATATATATATATATATATATTTACTCGTGTTTTCACAAGCTTTCATTTGACACCACACTCGATGACCTACTAAAAAAAATTTTTTTCACTTCCGATTTCACTCCCCCAAAACTAACCCCTTAAGTCAAAATTTGACTTTCAAAACTACACGGCTTTAATGAGGCCATCAATTCCTATATTATTATCAAATTTCAACTTTTTACGACAAATAGTTTCGGAGAAAATCAGGTGTGACAGACATACGGACGGACAGACAGACACCGAAGTCATCTTATAAGTGTTCCGTACGGAACACTAAAAATGAGCATCGAATGTACTAAAAAGTGCAAAGTTGACGTTGAATTCCGATGGTTAACGACATTAGGCAAATTTGGAAGGCTTTTCATGAAATTTTTGAAGTTTCAGAAATTAACTACGTGAACTATCTTATATAAAAGTGCATTAACTTACACTAAGAAAGTTTTATGTTATTTTAAACGTACTTAAAATAAATTACTTCTAATTACTAGTAGCATTCAAATATATTTTTCTGTTTTCTAAATTCACCTTTCTTGTCTTTAACGATTTTTTAGTATTGACGTCGCAGTAGAATATAATACTGTCTCCTTTACATGATTTATAAACTTAACCAAAGCATTTGACAAGGCTAAACTATCAAACATAACAAAACTGCTGAGAGAAAAACAAATTTCATCTAAAATCATGAACCTTACACATACCCAAAACACAAATAACACCACACGAATCAAAGACCTTGACTGACATACATACCACGGGAAGTATTAGACAGGGAGATAGCCTAAGCCCGTTTCTGTTCAACATGATAATGAACGAAATAATAGTAGAAGTATCAAAACTGAATCTGGGTTACCGGTTAAACAACAAGCATATATGTATAATCTACTAGCGGATGGCACAACAATCTTAGGCGAGACAGAGAATGCAAATACAACTCCACCGATTCTACCAAATGGCTGGCCAATATAACATGTCCATCTCAACAGAAGAAACTTAATCATTAATGTTCTCCAAAGATCCCGTCAGATGCAAGCTGGAGGTAGAAAACAACCCGATCGAATAGGTTATGCAGTTTAATTATCTTGGCGTACACCTGTCAAGCAGCCACAACTCAACAAACAAAATAAGATCTCAATATGGAAAAACAAATTTATGACTACTGAAAGCAAAGCAAAGATATACAAAACATGCGTAAGGCCTGTTCTGACATATGGTATAGAAACCAGAGCAGACAACAAATCATAAAATATTCTGAGATCGGCGGAAATAAAAATTCTGGGAGCAATATCAGAAGAGACACTATGAGACCGGATAAAAGACGAAGATATACGACAATTATGTGCGGTCTATGACCTGGTGAGATGGGGAAGACAGAGGCGACGATTCTGGCGTAACCATGTCAAGCGAATGAACCCTGACAGAATAATAAGACTAGCTCTTGAAGGAAAACCACCGGGACGACACCCGTTGGGAAGATCTCCCAAAAGGTGGATGAATAGTTCGCATTCTGGATCCCAAGAGACACCATAAGGCCCTTGAAGTTAAACAGACCAACGTTCTATATCAAAAATGAAGAATCTATATATATATATATATATATATATATATATATATATATATATATATATATATATATATATATATATATATATATATCTTAATTGGAATTTACTATGCTACTCCACTGTAGGTATGAGATAACTTCACGTCATTATTTTTTTTAGGAAAAAAACAACTTGTCTCCGCTTTCCGATCTTACGGTTGTTTCTTATGTTTTATGCAAATATATGTATTTTACTCACTTAGAGAAAGAAGGAAGAAGAAAAAAATGCATTCACTTTAATAATAATTATGTACCAATTAAAGGTGTGTATTGCCTGAGGAACTTTTTGCGTCAGACCTCCACTACAATGTGAGAATTTAATGAAGAGGTGCATAATATAAAAACAGTGGCGTGGTAAAGCATAACAAACTGCCCCTCTCGTTGCTATGGCCTACCGCAATTTGTGTTAAAATCATCAGCTTAGGATACGGAATGCGAAAAAACGCATCATCTCTATGAGACGGGTTATAAGAACTTGGTCGCTAATCCAAAAGAATTTTTGGGTGACGTTATCAAATGCTGCCAGGTCAATCAATCAATACGAACTGAAATGTAAAGAACTAATTTTTTCTTATTCTTGCTCCTTTGAAGAGGCGTAATTGTCTATTACTGTTATTACTTCTTACATCGGGAAGATTGTAGGGGCAAGGTTTTCGTGGTCTACCCACGTTCTCTCCCTATTGATGACCTACCATATATCTTGTTATTCTTACTATTATTTTTTCTAGCATTCTATCTATGTTTTTGAGTCATTCTATTAATTCTGTTTTTCCATTCACCACCTAGTCCTTCATATTATTTTTTTTGCAGTTTACTTATTTTTGTTTTTCTCTATCTAGTAGGGAATTTTCCCCTCTTCTTCGCACTATTTTAATTTCTGTTGTTTCCAGTATTTATCTTGTTCTTAACATTTCGGGTCAGACTTCCGCTGTGTATCATACATCTAATTATGGTAAATTAGAGATTTCTTTTCAACTATCAAATATTTATTTGGCCATATTGTATCCTTCAAGCATGTCGCTGTTTTCGTCGCCTTCGCAGCTCGGTTTCTCATATTTGTGTGGGTATCACCAAAACCCAATATACCTATACCACGACATTTGAAGTTTAATTTCTAGCACAATTTTTTTGTCAACCAATTAACATTTTGAAGGTGTTTTAGATGTTGTCATTCACTTTGTCTTAGCTGCCGATATAGTTATTCGAATTTTTTATTTATGGTGTGTTAAATTGATAACATAGCCTCTGGAGATCTTCGCTCTTTGCTATTAATAGTAACATAGTATTTTTATTTCTCTCTCTCACATTCTATAACTCCTAAATATATTATCTAATCTATTATATTAAAAAGAAATTGGCTCAAGGAGTCTCCTTGGCGAATTCATGTTTCTATAGGTATTGACTCTGTGATTTATTTTGGTTCCGATATCGTTTTCTGAGTAGCTATTTTCTACGGTTTTAATGACGTTCCACATTTATTTCGTAAAAATGGACTATTCCTCCAGTTATACACGTACTTGATCGAAGTCATTCTGAAGTCAGTGAAGCATAAGTACGCTGACCTAATGTATTCTATCGATTTTTTTGGTAATTTGCCTTAAGATAAAAACGACATTTGTACAATACTTCCCTAATCTAAATCTCTATTACTCATTTGCTCATACTCGTTGATTTTATTTGTTATCGTCCTGGTTGTTAGCTTTACAGCTTTACCAGAGAAAATATAGCTATCATTACAGAAAGACGAACAAGTGGAACACAACATTGCCGTAAAACGAATTCTTTTGCCGGGTCGTTAAAATGTGCCTTATCGACTTTTTCAGATATGTCGTGCAAGTGTAAGTTGTATATATGTAATAGTGAAAAATTGAGCGGAATCTCTAAGAAACTAACTAGCCAGCCAGCTTCGTTTTACGGCAACGTCTATATTTTCTGTGGCTGTAGCTAGGATGTTTATTCCTCTATAGTTTACTGGTGCCTATTTATCTCCTTTCATTACTACTCCCTCAAGGGAGTGGACCACTATTGTTTATGTTAATGACCTGCCCCGTTTGACTGGTGGCTGGCAGATTTACCATCTCTGCTGATGACACCACAATTTTGTGGCACAATAAGGATGTGGGGAGACTTCGGGCCGATCTTCAGGCAGATTTGTCCAAGATGAAGGCTTGGTTTGATGATAACAAACTGTCCTTCAAAATAGCCAAGACAAGGATTCTGAGCTTTAGATGCAATATAGAGAATGTTAATATTGAGAATGAGATCATCTCTGCAGCTGATAGGAACTCATTTCTCGGTCTAATTGACTCATCGCTGCGATTTGAGGATCACATTGGCAACATCTGCAGCAAAATTTCTTCAGGCTGCTATGCCCTTAGGGTTATTGCAAGTAGCCTGGATGTGGCTAGAACCTCTTATTTTTCACTTGTTGAGGCTCATTTGAGGTATAGGATCTGTTTCTGGACATGCTGCTCTCGAGTTCACTTTAATTCTGTTTTTGTATTGCAAAAGAGAGCTATTAGATATATTTCAGGAGCAATGCCAGTCAGTCGACACGGCACTAGGCGAGCGTTCGTCCTGCCATTGCCGGCCCCGAAATCGGAGCTGATCAAATCTGCAATTGTTTATAATGGTCAAAAAAATATACAATCATCTGCTTCTGAAATTGAGAGGACTGAATTGCGAGAGGGTCTTTAGACGAAAGACTAGGGCCCTACTTATAAAAAAAGGCGTACTATACATTAGAGGAATTCTACAATGATAGACTGAAATACGCATATAACAGTAGTTGAGTGGTTGGCATTTGGGTTAACTTAATTTTGTTTCTTTTATTTTGGATTTGCTGCATTGACTACTAAGCTTGTTCTGTTTTTTTTTTTAATTTTATTTTTTCTTTTTTTGAATTTGTGTTTATTAATATAATAATAATTAAGTTAAGCTTGCTTTGTCAACAAATACGTTGTATTTGAGGACAATAAAGCATATTTCTGTTTCTATGCCAATTCATCATTCGTCTGGAATTTTATTTTGTGTAAAGAATTTTGTCGGTTAAAGTTGTTAAGTCAGTTTTTTTTAACATCTCATTATTAATACCGCCTTGGTCTGAGCTTCCTCTTCTTTTAAATTTAAGAAACCCTATTTCTTCATCTTTTTTGGGCATTAGGGATTCGTCGTTTATTACTATAATTGGGAATTTTATTTCGGTCTATTTCACTTCCTTGTTGAAAAGTTCTAGTCAAAATT
This sequence comes from Pachyrhynchus sulphureomaculatus, assembly GCA_019049505.1. NCBI lineage: Eukaryota > Metazoa > Arthropoda > Insecta > Coleoptera > Curculionidae > Pachyrhynchus > Pachyrhynchus sulphureomaculatus. The sequence goes on from CM032455.1 coordinate 56,806,285, forward strand.
TCATTCACGTTCACTTATCTATGCAATTAGTACATATTAGCTCATTAGCTTCTTTTTAGCTTTTGAAACCCGTAAGTCACTGAGCATTGAAGCATGAGATGTAGATATGTTTATCTGCAAGATAAAAACTGCGACATACCTTTAAGTGCATATTTTCGGCCTATCACTTGCAAATCACCAATAAGACTCTCGCTGCTTGTAATCAGCTGCGTAGCCAGTAGAAAAGGAAAGAGAACATTAATTGCATATAATAATAAAGAACGGCTTATAGTGGGGCACTTTTTCTAATTCTAGAGGAGCAGGGGACACATGCCTCCGGCATCTCCTCTTGTTACGCACCGATCATAGAAACCATAGACATAGAGGATGGACTGAGCGTTCCGTACCACGTTGTGAAGTAAATATGAACGCAAAAGTGTTAGAGAGATAAAGCGAATGTGCGGCCAGTAGCTGTCTCTTTCTAGAATACCGCTAAGCTACAGCGCTCTTAAAAATAATATTTGTAAGAGTTATATTTAATTTAAAATCAGGTGAGGGCTTTTCTAGCCTTGAATTCCATCTCGGGGTACTACGCTTTAGTTATTATAGGCCTACAGAAAAGAGACAGGTATTGGCCGCACAGTCGCTTTGTATTTTTCTAGAGAGTGGTCAGTTTTGTGAAGTTAATGTTCAGCCCATACTCTATGTCTATTATAGAAACCAACGAGAAGCCAAGTAGAAGTATCTTTGTTTTTACTAACATTTTTACCATTATTACATAGAAACTTTAAATTTCATACCAAAACTGCCTAAAAATTAAGATTACTGGCTGGATTACATGCCGATTATTCTATAAGAAAGAAGAAGAAATAGTGTTAGGTTACAAAAATTTGAAAACTAACCTCAACTTTACTTTCTGTTTTTAAAAGGGAATTTTATTTTCTTAACTTATGAAAATGTTTTAACTTAAATTTAAAAAATGAATCACAGTTTTAAAATTTCATCGTTGGTTTATTTAACAATAACAACCAGTTTAAAAAAATACGTCAATTTCCGATCTTGTGTTAGAAACATTTCTGTTTCCCAGGCCTATTTTAGCGAGCAAGTTCAAAAGATAGATGAAAATGCGTCCGAATCTAGTAACTTATTTAGAAATAAATTATTAAATGGCCCAAATTTGAGAGACTTTTTTAAAGTTGAAAATTTAAAGCAGCAAGATCATTTACCAAATGAAGAGGTTTGTATATTATTATTTGTGTTATGTATGCCTAGAGTTTTTTCTCGCACTAGGAATCAATTGTACCAACAGATTTAAGTTGTACCTAATGAGAAATCTCTAAATCTCTATTGCACCAACCCAATGGCTACATTTTTGATTGATAAGTGATACTTAAGCTAAATCTTCCCTTAACTATGGATTCATTACATAAACCAAATATTAATAATATGAAAATGCTTATGGCTCTGTGAATATAAAACTATATGTTTGTATATGTGGCAGCTCTGACAGTGGTATAGTTCCGGCTTACCTTGCCAAAGTCTCAATCCCTGGCAGATTAGTACACTTTTATTTTAAAGTGTTTTTGGTTAGGGCACATTCCAAGTCATACTGCTTGCCAGCTGACATTAACAAACTTTCAAACGCCGGCATGTTATAAAAAAGTCAGTTAGCTGCTTGGATGATAAAATGCTGAGAGGAACACGGCACTCCTGATGTAGATAATGCTCTTTTAAATAAGACGTAGGTCTGAAGTCGAGCTGAAAAGTTTGCTGACACTAAACACATACTTTGCTGCAATGTTACAAAGAGGCTCTTAGTAGCAAGGGTTTAGCAGCCCCTGTCGATGTTTCTGACTATTGGGAACGTTAGGACAGTACCATCAGATAGATGGTACTCTCCTAACCTCCAAGATATGATAAGAACAAACAAATATATTTAGGAAATCTCAACATTGTAATGACAAAGGATCACATTGAAAAATATCTTAGTGCAAAATTTATTGGTACGGGGTACAAAGTAGAAAAAATTAAATAATAGATCCAAAGAAACTAGCAGCTACAAAATAAACATTCCAAGTGACAGACTAATGGAGTGTGCTTGATCTGTCAAACTGGCCGGAGAATGTTATGGTGAAAGAGTTTTTTCAACTCAGTGGACGAGGAGGCAGCTTCAGCAACAGTAGAGGTAGATATAGAAGATACTAATACTAATATAGTGACAGTTTCTTCTGAACATGGTGCTAGGATATCCAATAGAAGTCGGAGCCTAACTATGTATTACCAGAATATGAGAGGTATAAAAACCAAATTGACAGAACTCATCATTGTCGGTGGAAGATTGTGAATTTGTAGTGGCTATGGAAACCTGGTTAAATGAATCAATATTTACAAGTGAGATTAGTGATAACTTCAACATATCTAGAAGGGATCGTAATAAAGTAAACACAGGACAGAGTCAAGGTGGAGGGGTTTTCCTGGCTGTGGACAAGCATATAAACACAAGGGAAATCAGATTATTTGAAAACTTTCTGGATTTTGATGCAGTCTGTGTTCGGGTGTGTGATAGGAATTATAAGTTTTATATTATTGTAGTATATGTCCCCTCCAGGAAATAACCGTGAAAGTCTAAGAAATTTTTATGAATATTGTGAGGAAAACCTGTTAAATAAAAAATGTATAACAGTAGGTGATTTTAACATATCAGAGTATAGTCGCTTGGAAGATTTAAAAATGTTCTTAGAATTTAGTGCCTACTCCCAATATAACTTTGTAGAAAACAAGAATGGGCATATTTTAGATTTAGTAATAAGTAATTTTCCTGACCCATATGTGAGTAGGGATGATGTACCTCTTTTACCAGAAGATGATGATGACCAGTGATATTGAATGGATTTGGAAGCAATCACGGAACTGTTTAATAGAGTAACTAATTATAATTTTAAAAAAGGAATTTTAAACGATTATACTATGAATTTAGCAGTATTGATTGGTCTGAGGTAGAAAAACAAATTGCTGTTGACACGGCAGTGTATAAGTTTTATGAGAAAAATCTATAGCATATTTGATCTCTGCTTTCCTAGGGCCAAGCAGTCCACAAGGCGATATCCAATTTGGTTTAATTATGAGATAATAAATAACATAAAATAAAAAGATAAATTTCATAAAAAGTTTTAAAAAATCCAGTGAAAGGCAACGGGAATTAAAATACAAGGAGTACAGGCAATTAGTAAAAGCTCAAAGTACAACTGCCTATCGTTCATATAAACAACAAGTGCAGGAAGAAATGAAATCAGATCCAAAAGCATTTTGGTCCTTTGTAAAAAGCCAGAAATGTAGCTCTGAAACCAGGTGTACAAGTATGAAATGCGAATTTCAGACAACAGATGGTGCACCAATGCAGTTTGTGCTATAAAGATTTGACACTGTGCCATTTTGTTGTGTCATCAACAAGTGTCAGACGCGCAAGAGCGATAAATTGGAAAAGTGTGTGTATGGGGTTGTGTGGTTGTGTTCAATATGTCGAAATTTATACCGAAAAAGAAAATTCGCGGACAGCATTAATTTTTTATCTCATTGGAAGAAAATTGCTGTTGAATCATACCGATTACTTCGAGAAGCTTATGGTGAACATGCTCCATCGCAAGATACGTGTGAATGATGGTTTTGGCGTTTCAAAAGTGGTGACTTCGATGTTGCAGACGAGGAACGTGGAAAACCGCCATAAAAATACGAAGATGTGGAATTCCAAGCATTGTTGCATGAAGATGATTCGCAAACACAAAAACAACTCGCCGAGCAATTGGGCGTTAGTCTTCAAGCTGTTTCCAATCGGCTACGAGAGATGGGAAAGATTCAGAAGACCGGTAGATGGGTACCACATGAGTTGAACGACAGGCAAATGGAAAAGCGCAAAAACACGTGTGACATTTTGCTCGCTTGGTACAAAAGAAAGTCGTTTTTGCATCGTATACTTACAGGGGATGAAAAGTGAACTTATTTTGAGAATCCCAAGTGCAAAAAATCATGGGTAAACCCAGGCGCACCATCCACATCGACCGCAAGACCGAATCGCTTTGGCAGAAAAAACGATGCTTTGTGTTTGGTGGGACCAGAGGGGCGTGGTCTATTATGAGCTGTTAAAACCTGGGTAAACGGTTAATACTAAACGTTACCAACAACAATTGACCGATTTGAACCGTTCGCTGCTTGAAAAAAGGCCAGAATACCGAAGGAGACAACACAAAGTTATTTTTCTTCATGACAATTCTCCATCACATATGGCCAAACCAGTTCGCGACACGTTGGAAGCACTCAGCTGAGAAGTTCTACCCCATGCGGCTTACTCTCCAGACTTGGCTTCTTCCGATCACCACTTGTTTGCATCGATGGGTCACGCACTTGCTGAGCAACGCTTTGGTTCATACGAAGAGGTAAAAAAAATGGCTCAATGAATGGTTCACAGCAAAAGGGAAGATTTTTACTGGCGTGGTATTCACAAATTGGCCGAAAGATGGGAAAAATGTATAACAAGCGATGGAGCATACTTTGAATAAAGCACTTTCTATCATTCTTCCGAATTTAACATGTTTTTTTATAAAAAACATCTGCATTTCATACTCGTACACCTGGTATTTCAGAAAATATGTTCCTAAATCAGCAAGAGATAAAGGGTACACGAAATGTAGTGAATGCCTTTGCTTCCTATTTTGGTTCAATATACGACATATATAATGGTTGTGTTGAGTTAAAAGAAGAGAATTCCCGTATTTCTTGTGGGTTTTAGATTTTTAGAAATAACAGAGGCAGAAATTAGAGAAGCAATTAAAAGAATAAAAGTACATAAGTCCATAGCAACTGATAAGTTGCCTGCTTATATTATTAAGGGTTGTGTAGATTTTTTCATAAGCCTGTTAAAATACCTTTTCAGCGTATGTTTGGAACAAGGTATCTATCCCACAAAATGGAAAGAGTAAGGTTATCCCGATATTTAAAAAGGGTGATAAAGGCGAAATTAGTAACTATAGATCTGTTAGTATAGTCTCAGCCTGTTCAAAGATATTTGAGATTATTATTGGTAATAGAATATACAGTCGTGTTTCGGTTTCAGACTATCGGTCATGGGCAAAGCAAGGATTTTTCTCACTTTTGAGTAGTGTTTCCTTAATAGGAAAATACTCAAATAAAATTGTCGATGTGATAATCAAATCAAGTGTGTGCAAAGGGTGTCAAGATTGGAAAGGCAAAGAAGATTCTGTTGAAGCCAGCTGGTATGCCGATTGTGAGGATGAATGTGGGGTTAATCACAAAGGCAGTTGTGGAAAAACAAACAAAAACGATGAAAGCATGTTTTTACTGGAAAAAAGACATTGGAAATTGCTACAACTGATAGCAGCATGCACCTTTAATGACGGATTTCCTACTCTTTTAAAAATCATAGAAGTTATGGGTGTAACAGTAAGCAGAGAGGCCCTAACCTTGTTCAGGTACAAGACGAACAGGAAGTATCGGAGGCGAGAAACAGACATCTGATGCTTCCAAACAGGCAAGAAAGAATCTAAGGGCAGATAAATCAGCTGAAAATGAAACCTTTGAAGAAATGGAAGGTATACTGTATGCAGCAGGCATAGCTGATTAGTATAAGTGTAAGTTTTATATAAAAAATCAGTTACATAAACGTTAAACTCGTTTTTCTCGAAACTACTTTTTTCGGTTTTTGGGAAGCAGCGACAAAATTGTATCTATCCTATCGGGCTAAAATTTTTACACATTGTTCTTTAATTAGTTATGAGATCACGTAGAATCAATTATTATTATAAATAATTTCTTAATTTATTTCTTGATTTTCAAGGAAAATAAACACGATTTTTGAATTTTTTTTTACAAGTCTGCCATTTGTGTTTTTTGTTTACATATATATCGAATCCTACATAACCCAATAAAGATATGTTTATTTAATGTGTATATTTTGTTACAGATCATCACCCCACCCACCTTTTTTTTGAGCTCACTTTGACCGCAAACAACATGAACAAAATATTATTAAATATATTTTAAACAAAAATCTGTATAATTTAAGATGTCAATAATAACATAAAAAAATTGTGTTTTATTTGTTACGAAAAAAAAATTTCTGAAATAACCTTCAAATTTTAGCCGTCACACCTATTAAGTCTAAGACAAGTTTTCATCGTTTCCAGAATTTTTGAATCTAGAATTTCCTTTCTTTTTGGAAAGATATAGCACCTCTGTAAATTTTAAATTTTTAGGTCTCACTACAAATTGAATTAGGCTGCCTTCATTTGGCTGTATCAAGTTTTTGGTACCAAGATTAACGTTGAGGTTAACCAGTGGATTTTTATCATAGTTTTAGTTCTTAAGGTAGATGTTTCTGCCACTTTGAGATTCTTTAGAGCTGATGATCTACCATTACAGAGCATTACATGAAAAAAAAAATTTACAGATATACTTGTATATTATTTTTGCTGCAGTTCTGATATTAATTCCATCTTTTACATTAAAGAGCTAAAGTACTACTCCTCCAGATGTATGTTTTTTTATTTGGTCGCGGACTATTCTGCCATCTCTCGCTGTGGTTCAGGAGCATACTTACCCCTGGCTTGTAAATACCACCCGCAGTCATAATCCATTAATAGCCATTAGTTTTTTTTAATAATTATCTACTCGACATACACGTGTATGAATTAATTAGATAAATAAAAAGTATATCATTTATCAAACCTTTTTAATTATTGTGTCTCCTTATTACTTTCCTTTTATTAAGTCATCGATTTCATTCTTGTAGGTTGTTCCTTATTTAATACAACCAGCACCATATGGAGGAAAAAGGAAGGTATACTTTGACATCTATGGATGTCAAATGAATGTTAATGATACAGAGATAGTATGGGCTATTTTAAAAGAAAACGGTTTTGAAAGAACAGAAAGTTTAACGGAAGCTGATGTAATACTAATAAGTAAGTTTTTCAAATATAGTTGTAAAATGTAAAATTCAGTTGTAATAACCCTACAAAATTTTGTAACTATAACAAATTTTTAGTTACTTGTGCAATAAGAGACAGTGCTGAAGAAAGAATATGGGGTAGACTAAATCACATTAGAGGTATTAAAAACAAAAGAATTAAAGATAGACCTACTCTCAAAGTTGGAATTTTGGGTTGTATGGCTGAACGCCTTAAAGAAAAAGTGTTAGAAAAAGATCAGACTGTTGATGTGGTGGCTGGACCAGATGCATACCGCGATTTACCCAGGTAAAAAATAGATAAAAAAAAACAACCGGTCAAGTGCAAGTTGGACTTGCGCAATTAGTGTTTTCAACAAAAATTTTTTTCAATCTTTAGTGAAAACTGACGACCTTTAAATTTTTTTTTTTTTTTTGTATATATCATAAATTATTAAAGGTAATGTACTCGTGATAATTTTCGTTCAATCTGCACCCTGTAGAGAATACTCCAGAATTTTTTCAAAATTTTTTAATAGTACTTTTCAAGATAAGGGGGGGACAGCGATTTTTCGCACTTTTTAAAAAATAATACAAAGAGAATTGTGCGCAAGTATTACATTATATATATTTTTGAACTTGTCTTTTTACAAGCTTTCATTTGACACGAATTTCTCATATATTTCTGTACTTTTAAAAAAATAATATCTAAGTTAATTTTCATACCCAATTTTATCACAATATATTTACCAATCTTAACTAACGGTAATTTCGCTACGTAGAACACATTTATGTTTTTATCATAAATATTCGCAATATTATATATGTATAGTATTCTTGAAAAAGGTCGAGTCATATGGGAAAGTGTTTCATGATGAACTTTAATTGAAATTCATTGTTAACATTGGCTCATTACTCTATCTCCCCTCACATTACTTGTCAGAATTGACGTAAAAAGATCGCCAAACACGGACTTATTTGAAAATATTTCGAAAAATTTTATGAAAAAAAAGTTGTTCCTTTACCAATTTTACATAAATGGACAAAATCTTACTATTCAATTCAAACTTTTAATTTTTACCATTGAACATTGAATCCAATGTAACAAAATTTTAAAGTATTTTTGCTCTTATCGAAAAACAAGTCCTTAAAAGGAACAATTAGGTTTAAAAAAATAATGGGTTTATTGGCAAAAATAAAGTCAGCAGGTTTTCCGTTTTTTAGAAAGCTTGGAAACATTAAAAAAGTAGTGGAAATAAAAAATTTTAAATTTAAATTTAATGCATAGTTAATGTAACTATACATTAACTATGACGGAACAACTTTTGTTTTTAAAACTCTTCTAAATTTTAAGAAATAATTTGATTTTCGTTGATTTTTTTGAAAAATACCCATTTTGAGAAATGATAGAAATCAGGTTAGATTAGATTACCATTAGTAGATCATTTTCCATCTCTATTTAGGCAAGAGCTACTGCCAAAATCGAATTTCACCTAAAACCAAAAGTTTTCCATATGATGTAAATTTTTTAGAAAATACTGTAAGTACATTACATTGTACATGCTTTTATTACTAACATATCAAGAATGGAACATCTATGCCTTCATTGAGCATCAATGAGATTGTTGATTATAAATGAACCACCCCCAATTAGCAAAGTTGAATTTTTCAGAATCGAACAGCCTGCATATTTTTAGGTCGTTTAATTCTACAGTCCTTTCTAGATCAATTTTATGTAACTTATACATCTGTATTAAATGTATGCGCTGCCTAAATAAAATAGTTTCTGAGATATTGTCTTTATCACATTTTGGCAGGTGTCCTAATGGGCATAATTTTTTATCAGAAATCTGTGAGAACTGGTCAAAAAGGAAATTGACACTTTTAGGTCATACTGAAAAACTAAGTTGGAAACATAAAAGCCAATTTCCATAGTATGTATTATTTTTAGACGTCAGTTTAATTTAGATGTAAAGTCGCGTTAGGGCGGTTGAAAATTTTTTGCATACCCCTGTATACATGAAAACTTGACATTTGGATTATGAGCCCTTTTGGATAGTGACAGTTTGAACAAAACAATTTATAGCACTTTTGACATTTCAAGGTCATTGTGAACTTTCAAGGTGATGCTGTGCATTAAATTGTTCAATTTTTTACGGTCACAATTTCTGCTATTCAAAAAATTGTTGAAATATAATAACATTATTTCTTGGGATAGATTCGTAATCAAATAGTGTTTATTACCAGAATATGGAACAATACCATATTACTAAAAGTTGAAATTCTACCGACACAGAGATGATTTACGTTTCTTTTTCCTGGGGTCACTTGTAACTGCTGCAGTTCAATTTAGATATATGGTATGTTAGACAAATATTATCTAGAATTTTTAGTGGGACTCAAACATAAAATAATATGCAGGGCTTTCCTTTTAAAAAAATGTAAGATGGCGTAATTTCTTCGAACTGACAGTTCAAAACATTTTATTGTCAACGTCAGAATGTGCGCCGTCTAACACCCTATAACTTTTATTTAAACATTTTTTTGATACACTGATTAATAAATGCAGTGGAATCATTATTCCATACACATGGGGCACCCTGTATATATATATATATATATATATATATATATATATATATATATATATATATATATATATATATATACAGGGTGCCCCATATGTATGGAATAATGATTCCACAGCATTTATTAATTCCCCAACAAGAAACTCAAAAAAAAAATTGGCTTGTCACTCTAATATATATATATATATATATATATATATATATATATATATATATATATATATATATATTAGAGTGACAAGCCAATTTTTTTTTTGAGTTTCTTGTTGGGGAATTAATAAATGCTGTGGAATCATTATTCCATACATATGGGGCACCCTGTATATATATATATATATATATATATATATATATATATATATATATATATATATATATATATATATATATATATATATATAGAGTAGAATCTCGATTGTCCGAAATAATATGTACCAAAGTGATTAGAAAATAGAAGTTTAGAATGAATACAACATTGCAGATTGACTTAAAAGCATTTATACGATATGCTACTACGTACATAGGTATTTATTAAAACAAAGAATAGTTTGTTACTTATTTTATGTATATGTACGGAAAATCGAAAGTAAAACAGTTTCATTCTTAACTTTAATGTTTTAAAAATGAGGTAATTTTTAACTACACTCGTTTTACGTTAGTTCTGTTTTTGGCTGCAATGTCTCTCCAACGTAAGCAACATGTTCGCGGCAGTTGCATTTTCTTTTTTTTTTTTTTTTTTTTTTTTATGGGTCTAGCACACGTGCTACAGGGAAGTCCCTAAAGCGCTACAGGAGCGACACGTGTGCGGAGAAAGCGATTCACGTTGTTCTTGAATCGCTGTAGATTGTACTCGGTGGGAAACACAGTCCTGGGCAAACCATTCCAAAGGTATGATGTTCTCCATATAAAAGACTGCTTGAAAAGCGTTGTACGAGGAGTAACAAGCTGAACCTCATACGGATGTGAAGCATTAGCGCGACGTGTACTTCTAATATGCACCGCTCTGGGAGGAATTAGACGGGCCACATCTTTCGAACACTTTCCATGAAAGTACTTGTAGAATAGGCTCAAGTCGCCAACCGTTCTTCGATGTTCCAGCGAATCAAGGCCGTCGGTCAGTTCCGGGTGTCCAATCAGACGAACAGCTCTTCTCTGGATAGAATCCAACAAATGCAGTGTATGTTTGGGAGCGGAGCTCCAAACATGGGAGCAGTATTCCATAGTTGGTCGAATTTGCGCTTTGTAAAGAATTAACAGTTGTTGTGGGGTGTAAAGCTTTCTGGTTCGAAAACAATATTCCCAACTTTTGAGAAGCTCTTCTTGCTATGTCTGCAACATGTTCATGCCAGGACATATTTGCTCCCAAATTAACGCCTAACAGATTGAGTGACGATGTTAGAGGGATGGAGTGCCCCGACATAACTATGTCGGGTTCTGCAACGTTAACTTTTTTAGAAAAAACTGCCGCCTGGGTTTTTGTAGCGTTAAATTCCACTTGGTTACTGTCACCCCAAGATAGAATTTCTTCCAGGTCTTTGTTAAGTTGAATGACTTCCTGCTGTCTGCGGATATTCGTCTGAGTAGTCGATGTCCGAGCGTTCAAAGTGAATGAAGAGATAAGTGTACTGTCATCTGCAAAGCTGTAGATTGGATTCTCGGTCTTTTCCAGCAGATCGTTAATATAAATGAGGAAGAGAGTAGGAGACAGTATGGAACCTTGGGGCACACCGGCGTTGATAGTGAAGGTGCTAGAAAGAAATCCGTCAACTGCCACTCGTAAAGAACGCTCTCTGAGGAAACATGAGAGCCACAAACAGAACTTTTCAGACATACCATAAGAACGTAGCTTAGCCAACAGCCCATCGTGCCAAACACGGTCAAATGCCTTGGATATGTCAAGAGCAACTGCTCGAGATTCTCCAAAGTGTTCAATTGCGTTGTTCCAAACATGTGTTACATAAGTCAGAAGATCTCCTGTTGATCTATTTTTTACGAAAGCCATATTGCTGATCACTAATAATGTTGAATCCTTCAAGATATTTTAGAAGATGCTGATTGATAGCCTTTTCCATTACTTTCGATATTATTGAGAGTAGTGCGATTGGTCGGTAGTTATTTGGCAAGGTCTTCTTGCCTTTTTTAGGTATCGGCTGAACTGTGGCACATTTCCAGCAGGAAGGAAATATTCCCTTTCTGTAGGATAGGTTGAAAAGTCTACAGAAAACTGGTGTTAGTTCCCTCGCACAGTTCTTGAGAACTATGGCAGGTATTCCGTCAGCGCCTGAAGCCTTTTTGGTGTCTAGCTTCATCAAAATACGTTTTATGATACGCTGTCTGAAGACAATATCGGGCATCCTTGACTGCACTATGGGAATAGTAGGTGGTGTTTTTTCCTTGGAAATCGACAGTAGAATGTGAAGCAACGAGTTCAGCCAACAAGTTCGCTCTCTCAACAGGTGTCGTTGCAATAGAATTATCTGGCCGTGTGAGTGGTGGGATGGTGGATTTGGTGAAATTCTGACCAACTGCCTTAGCGACTGACCAAAAGGACCTGGAATTGCCGGGGACAAAGCGAGAAGTTTGTTTCTAAACCCGTTGATTGTGTACCTCCTTGGTTTCGTCGATAATTTCTTTGCATCTGTTCCTGGCACGAACAAAGATGTTACGATTTATGGTGTTAGGATCTTCACGCCACTGTCGGTATGCAAGATGTTTAGAAGCAACAGCTTCTTTGCATTTTAGGTCAAACCAAGGCTTGCCGTTGGAAGGGCATTTCTTCGAAAAAGGGATGTAAGCATCCATACCGGCCAAAATAACATCGGAAACCTCCCTGGCGCAGTCAGATGGGTCGTCGAATCGAAAAACAAACGTCCAACCAAGGGAAAGTTCGAAAATATTCCTTGAGATCTTCCCATTTAGCAGATTTGTAGTGCCAAATCTTGCGCGGTTTGGGCGCCTCTCTGTCACTGATTGGTAGAATACTCGATGTCGAAAGTAGTTTATGGTCGGAAGAACCTAACGGTGGATTTACGCTGACCGTGTAAATCTCCGGATTGGTGGTTAAAAACAGATCAAGAAGACTGGCGAACTCTCCGTCTCGATCAGGGATCCGTGTTGGTTCATCAATAAGCTGAGTCAAGCCACAACTGATTGAAAATGATTCGGCTTCACGACCTTGTTCGTCGGTAGTATTTGAATATTTAAGCCAGTTGATGTTATGGACATTAAAGTCGCCCAGGATGGCAATTTCGGCATTTGGATAGTTAATTTGTAAATGATCTATGGTGTCTGCAAGAGAAGCGAAAAGTGTTCTAAAGTTTGTATCACTTGGTGGTCGATAGAGGATACAGACGAACCTTTGTGGTTGGTTGAGTCGTTATTTTTAACCACATAACATCAAAGTTTGGGGGCTCCAGGGCCTCTTCTCGTTGGCAAGAGAGGTCGCTTCTGACATAAAGACAGATTCCAAAGTTACGCCTAAATCGGGAATAGAAATCGTACCCAGGATAAAGATAGTTTACTGTGCTGGTCGATGAACTGACCTTAGTTTCGCAGAGAGCGAGTACATGAGGTTTATTTGATTGCAGGTGTTGGTGCACTGAATTTATGTTCGAATTTAAACCTCGTATGTTGCAAAAATCCATTTTGAAATTCTGTTCTCTGCATGTCGACGCCCCTGAACCAGCCCCCACCCGGAGATCCGAACGGGGGGCTATTTTACCTCCGGAATTTTTTGTATCCAGGTGCCTCATCATGCTATTTGGTCCCACAGACCGGGACATCGGCACAGCCACGAAACGTTAAGCAACTTCACGCAGCTTACGCCGATGCGATGGTATCACACCGGGCGATGCTGGTGGGATCTGGGCATCTACCATCTAGAATGTTCTTTAAGTCGCCTCCTACGACAGGCAGAACATACCGGGGGAGATATTCTATCCCGCCCCCCCACGGGGTCTTGTTGTTCTACATAAGTTAACGCTTTTTCTAGGGCCTCTAATCCTTCTGAATGTGACATTTTTACTGGAATATTGTCAGTGGCTTCTACTTCATTATCATCATTGTCATCACTGTCTATTTTATTAGCATTTTTGCATACACCTTTAATTAATTCTTGGTCAGTCATTTCATCTTCCCCACTATCACTGTTTAACCATTCGCAAACATCGGTTTCAGTAACACTTTCACATCCTGATATTCTTATAATAATTTGATGTAATCTTTCATTATCTTCTGTTTTTTTCTGCCTCTGAGTAATGTCTCTCCTCTTGTGGAATCAATTTTTACCAGGATTTTTCCAGAGTACTACTCTTTACTTGATTCCAGCTGAATTTATCTTTTTTAGACAATCAGTTCATCTACTTCTTCTAAAATATGCTCCAATAACAAACGCCTGTAATTGCGTTTTAAATTTGCCAGTACACCCTGATCTATAGGCTGAATGAGAGAAGTTACAGCAGGAGGCAAAAACATTGCTTTTATTTCCCCACTTTCAAGTTGCTCCGCACTTGGGTGAGTGAGGGCGTTATCTAGTAACAGAATACATTTTCTAGGATATCCATGTTCTTTTAAAAAAAGTTCCACTTTGGGAATAAAGTCTCCAAAAAACTAGTCTTTAAATAGAGTCGCGTTTATTCAGGCATTGTTTTGATTTTTATACAAAACAGGAAAAGCATTGCGACGAATACTCTAATAATTTCGCGGATTTGCTGACTTACCAATACATAATAATGGAAGTTTGTGTCTTCCATAAGCATTACTGCATGCAAGAACAGTAATACGTTCTTTGCTACGTTTGTAACCAAGTGCTCCAGCTTCCTTTTTTGAAGCTAAGGTATTTGACGGCAACATTTTGTAGTTCAAGCCTGTTTTCATCACAATTATAGATTTGGTCTGGTTGTAAACCATGTTGTTTCATAAGCTGCTCAAAATTCTCTGCAAATTTTTTTGCAGCAGATACATCAGCCGACAATCTTTCTCCACAAACTTTCAGTTGACGTACACCATGTCTTTTTTTTCCACCTGTCTAGCCATCCGTCACTTGCAGAAAAATTTACAGGCGCTTCAATAACCGGCAACTCTTCGCTTAAACTCACTGCCTTATGTTTTAAAATTGTTCCTGAAATTGGTATTCCACGTTCTCGATTCTGCGTAGACCATAAAAATAAAGAATCATCCACTTTTTGGTATTCACCGCTTTTTTCATATTTTCGTGCCTGTGTGGGCGATGACAAAACACTACACCATTTTTCTCCACTATGAAACAGTACTCACGGCTACACCTAAATCCTTCCCTATATTTTTAAGAAGTTCACCATTATCTAAACGTTGAATTGGTTCAAGTTTCTCTTTTAAGGTAATAACAACACGTTTACGCTTATTATTGTGACGCTCCATTTTGTAAAATATCTATTAAAACGAAACTATTACTCTGCGATAATAATAGACATAATGAGTAACTTAAAACACTCGTCGACTAACCAAAACATAGACAGCGGTGAAATTCTAGACGTCGGGGAGTCCCCGACGCGTTAAGGAAACCACTTATCGTCTGTTTCGAATAATGGGGATTTTTTCGTTTAATGGGAATACATGCTTTTTAACAGTTTGTTTCGGATAAGCCGGATTTCAGATAATCGCGATTCGGATAATCGGGATTGTACTGTATGAGAGTGACAAACCAAAAGGGAAGTATTGTTAATCAAATTTTATGTTGCAAAATTATAGATATTGCATAGATCTTTTAGAAATTGTCATGGCACTTGAGTAATATTGGACAAAGACAGCGAGAACGAAGCGCTTTGTTGGAAAAAAGTTTGACACACCTAAAAAAACTCGACAGGAAGGCAACTTCAGAAAAAATGTTTCAGATAAAAAATTTTCCCTGGAAATGGAATGGGCCTATTAGATTTTGTGCTCAGTGCTCTGTTGGGACCCTATGAGTTCCGAAATTGAAAATTTAAATGGAAACCCAACACACACCTTTAATATATATTTGAATTCAGCGAGAAGTTTACGTCCGAGTAAACATTAAATTTTGATTGGGCCTCATTGGAACTGCAGTAAAATGCGGCACTTGAAAAGAATTATATCCGTGTTAAAGGCTAATAACTAAGTTAAAAAATCTAGTGATAAGCCAATATTTTGCGTCTTCCAGACGCATTTTTAAACATGATAATTATCAGTGTTTAAGTAATCTTTGCTTCCGTGATTAACAATGGCGTGCAGAAATCATAAAAGCCGTAACGTGAACGAGGGTTGGTGGAATCATGTTTGGAGGATTTTTCCTAGTGCGTTTCTGCAAATATCTTGCCGTCGAATAATCATATTTTAAGATTATTTCTTCATAATTATTGAAGCGTACAATTAGAGAAAGCGCTGCCATTGTATCTATGGAAACTGCAAAAATTTGGACATATTTTTGACTACCTATCAGAAATAAAAGAAATATTATCCCGAAGATTGAAAAAATATATTCAGAATATTTGTCTCTTAAGAAACAGAAGAATGTTCATTCTGTTTTTGTAATTGGGAAAAGAACTAATTGTATAGACAAATTATACGAACTGTTTGAAATTAATGATATGTGCAATGAGGATAGTGCACAATATTCTGTTTATGCGAAAGCGAGGGAAAGTCGAAAAAACCTCAGTGGGATGAGTGAACATTTCGTCAACAACTTTATACAACGAAAGCGATATCGCCAAAGAGAAAGATGGCAATCAAGAAACCGCGGAAATCTTGTTCGCCCAATGTAGATGCAAACTATTCCGTTTTATCTGTAAAATCCTCGCTTCAAATATGTATTAAAAGTATAGGGTTTCAATTTAAATTATCAATTTTGGGACTCATATAGAGTCCCTACCTAGTGTGGTCCCAAAATTTAATAGGTTCATTCAATCCCCAGGAAAAAATGCTAAAACTTTTGTCTGAGACATCTTTTCTAAAGTTGCCTTCCTGTCGAGTTTTTTTAGGTATGTCAATCTTTTTTACAACAAAGCGCTCCATTCTCGCTATCTTTGTCCCATATTACTCGAGCGCCATGAAATTTCCCAAAGATATATGTCATATTCGTGTCACCAAACCAAAATCTCCTTGGTTTACGAACGTCTTAAAAAAAAAATGAAAATAGAGCGAAATAAATTTTTAACAAGATATAAGCGTTCAAAGAAATATGACGACTGGGTAGCTTATAAAAGAATGAGAAACTTTGTCACATCAGCGGTAAATACCACGAAGAAGGCTTATTTATGCCAAGTTCAGGCAACTAGAAACACTAAAGAGACGTGGAGAGTCTTAAGTAATCTAAATGTTTGTTCAGCAAAGGCATATCTCGTTCCCGACTTTCTGCGCAGACCGGATGAGATTAATACTTATTTTCTGGAGTCTGTAGAGTCTTTGGGTTGTCATGTGGATCCCGATGCTGTACAGTACTATCTGGATAGCAGAGTTGCTGAGAACATTGACTTGTTTGGGATTGGAGTTATTCGGTTAGATGATGTGCGCGGCGTCATTAGTTCGCAAACATCTAATGCTGCTGGCTCCGATGGAATTAGTTTGCAAATGTTGCAACTGTGTGGTGATTATATCGTACCTTATATCGCACATATATTTAATACATGTATTACGGAAAAGCATTTTCCTGACTTTTGGAAGAATTCCGTGGTTAGACCCTTGCCGAAAGTAATAAGCCCTAGCAAGCTATCAGACCTCCGCCCTATTAGTCTACTGAGAGTGTTATCAAAGATTTTTGAGAAAATAATATATATAGTTCTTGTCCATTAACAATCTTTTCCCTAAGTTTCAGTCAGGGTTTCGTAGAGGGCACAGCGCAACCACCGCTCTCGCAGCCATAATGGATGATATACTTCGGGCTGCTGATCGTGGTGAATCGTCAACTTTACTCCTTTTGGATTATAGTAAAGCATTTGATACTGTAGATTATAGTCTCCTCTGCACAACGCTTCATTATTACTGCTTCTCTGACGAGGCAGTAGAGCTTCTCCGGAGCTATTTGGTGAATAGGAGACAAGTTGTTAAGATAGATGACAAGACTTCGCAGCCTGGGGTCATGAACGGTGGCGTACCACAGGGCTCTATTCTGGGACCATTACTTTTTATGATATATACCATGGATCTGGTTGAATCAGTTAATGACAATTGCTTAATCCATCAGTTTGCTGACGATACACAGCTGTATGCTAGTTACAATAGGGATAATGCTGAGCAAGTGTTACATCGCTTGAATGCCACACTCAAGAATATTCAGTCATATTCGGAGAGGCAGAGTCTTAAGTTGAATCCTTCTAAATCAGTGGCAATTAATTTTGGTAATGTGCTGGCTGGACTTGACTTGGGTGTTGTTCTGGATGGTGTTCCTGTCCAACTGAGAAAAACTGTAAAAAGTCTTGGGCTTGTAATTAACAAGGACCTGCGCTTTAGAGGTCATATCAAGCTTATAATGCAGAAGGCATACACAGCTTTAGGGAGCTTATATCGGAATAGAACTATTTTGACCAGAGACGTAAGGAAGAGGCTCTGTGAAGCATTAGCCTTGATTCATGTTAATTATGCGGATGTGGTTTTTGGGCCATGTCTCGATGTTCGTTCCAGTTCCAGAATATAAAAGATTCAGAACTTGTGTTAGATTTATTTGTGGATTGCGGAAGAGAGATCATGTTTCTCCTCAGTTGGTGGGGCTGGGCTGGCTCAATATGTTTAGTAGGCGAAAATTGCACATGGCAGTGTTTGTTCATAGAGTCTTGGCAACGGGTTGTCCTCTCTATCTTAGGCAGAAATTGAGGCATCGGGTAGATGTGCACGGTTTAAATACTAGAAATATTCACCTTTTAGAAATACCAGAGCACAGAAAGGCGATCTTTGAAAGATGTTTCGGCTGTGCTGCAGTGAGTGTTTACAATTAATTCGGTACCGCACGCTATTCAAAGCAGGTCAGTTAATGATTTCAAACTAATTTATAAGAAATTTTTCCTCGGGGATGCAGCTTGACTTTTACTTTTATTCTTATTTCTGTTAGTCCTATCTTTTGGCGATGGATTGCCGTTGTCTTCTCCTTCACTTCTGTACATTACGTTATGTTTGCTGTTGAGCTGATTGATTATTACATGTTTTCTTATTTTATCTTCCAGTACTATATTACCTTTTTCTTTTTGTATTTTTATTTTATATTATTTTTTTTTTTTCCTTTCTCTATAATTATGTAATGTTATTGTATGTATTTTTATTTAGTATTTAGGCATTATTTGAATGTTGCATTATTGAATTTGTATTTTGATATTTGTTTTTTATTTTTTGTATCTTGTATGCTTGGCTACTGGCTCGGTCGAGATGAGCAGTTCTTAACTTAACTTCGCTGAGTTAAAAATAAAGACCTTTTATTATTATTATTATATCTATGATTCTGCATCATGAAACTTGATCTACAATGCTTCCCGTGAATTTTGCGGAACTTTTTTTGAAATGAAAACATATTTTTTCACCCTTAATGCACACTTAACATGAGCATTACGGAAAACTGAAGGATTTTAGGGGGAAACAGCCCTTAGGAGCGGACTCAGCGTCAAAAAATGTACAAGGAAACACCTTCATATTCTTTAAATTCAAATCAAAAGTCTAACGGGGCGCTGTTGAAAAGGGTAAAAAACGATTGAGAAGAAAAAGTAAATTTTCAATCGTTGGATGCGACATCTAAATATTAATATTTTTTTCTAAAAATTTAGAGGCTTCATTTTTTCATAGGATTGGACATTTTGCGAGGATAGGACCAAAGAAAATCAAATAATTTTTACCTTGTTACTCTAATGTATTTATTATATTATATTACAATAGAGGTTTTCACGAATGGTGAAATGTAATACATTAAAATTCCGGTTTTTAATCCGTTCGTCTAACGATGAATTCGGACGACGTTTCGATAAAATCTCATTTGGCATTTTCAAGTGCTCTTGTCGATGCTGCTACTCGATACTGTGATCTTGTTGCTGCCGCTCGAAGCTAAAGCAGTTAGTAAGATCACAGTGTGGTGTATGTTTCGGCACTTGGACAACGTTGACGGGTATTACGACATCCTCGCCGATATCCTTGGGACATGGAAAAAAGGGTAAAATCCCTATTGAGGCGGGGAGGTGAGCGATAATATATATATATATATATATATATATATATATATATATATATATATATATATATATATATAGATGTCTAAAATAAAAACTTAAGTCTTATAAGGAGTCGGCATGTTTTTTTGAAATTGCGAGAGAACGGTAATCCCTCCCTATACAAGATATTTTTATCTCGCTTGGTTATTTCGTTCTTGAGAGTCCGAACTCAAGAAAAAAAAAAAGTATAATATATATAAAAATAATTATTACACTATTTCATAAATTATAGAGGTTTTTAGAAATACTAATTAATCAAACATGTAGAGTAATTTTATTATACAATCCTTTTTTAAAATATATAATGTAATAATAAATACAATTAAAAAATTACATGCAATGGCAACACTATAGCTTTTAAAACATCCGCCGAAAATCTATAACGTGCAGCTCATACGAAATCGTAATAAAGTTGATTTTCATGCAACATGCTTTTTAAATTATGTTACTATAAAAATGTATAAAATCCATACAGAGATTTTGCAACGCTTATTTGTCCTTATTTTTATCTCAAGCTTGCGCAGTATTAAGGCCAAGACATTGCAAAGTTAGGTTAGTACTCATCTTCTATAAACTTAGGGGATTTTTTTTAATTTATTTCATGGTTAAGCACACCGATTATTAGTATTTGATGGGTTAACTCAAGTTTCTAAATTAAAATTGTGTCTAGCAGGTTTCTATCACTTCCTTCAATATTACGAATGTGCGATAAATAAAATTTCATTTGAAATTAGTACTACATAACACATGGGCTGAAAAGTCACGGGCCTAACAAAGAAAAACACGGTTTTTTTGGTTCAAAATTAGCTTTATTCATCAACGTAATCTCCATCAAGAGCAACGCAATCATTCCAGCGCCGCTCTAACATTTCAATACCACTTTTGTAGAACGATTTATCTTTTGCCTCAAAATAGGCCTCAGTTTCAGCGATAACCTCTTCATTCGTGCGAAATTTTCTTACCGGCGAGCATTTTTTTTCAGGTTTGCGAACAGCCAGTAGTAGCTGGGAGCCAAATCTGGCGAATACGGTGGATGTCGGAGCAATTCGAAGTTCAATTCATGTAGTTTTGCCATTGTTTTGATTGACTTGTGACACGGTGCGTTGTCTTGATGAAACAAAATTTTTTCTTTGCCATATGCGGTCGTTTCTTTGCAATTTCAGCCTTCAAACGCTCCAATAACGCTATATAATATTCACTGTTGATGGTATTTCCTTTCTCAAGATAGTCGATGAATATTACACCACGCACATCCCAAAATACCGAGGCCATAACCTTTCCAGCCGATTGTTGTGCTTTCGGGCGCTTTGGACGAGGTTCACCAGTTGCTGTCCACTCAGATGACGATCGTTTTGATTCCGGAGTGAAGTGATGGATCCATGTTTCATCCATTGTCATATATCGACGCAAAAATTCCGGTTTGTTACGTTTAAACATGGCCAAACACTGCTCAGAATCATCAACACGTTCTTGTTTTTGATCAACAGTGAGCAAACGCGGCACCCACTTTGAACAGAGCTTTCTCATAGTCAAATGCTCATGCAATATAAAGCCAAAACGTTCTTTTGATATCTTTACGATGTCAGCTTACTCACGCAACTTCACTTTTCGATCATTCAAAACGATTTTATGGATTTTTTTGATGTTTTCTGGTGTTACCGCCTCATTTGGACGTCCACTGCGTTCTGCATCATCGGTGTCTCTACGACCACGTTTGAAGTCAGCAAACCAACGTTTTATTGTTTGTTTCTGATGGAGCGGAGTCCCCATAACACTTTTCAAGCCATTGCTTCGCTTGAACGGTATTTTTTCCCATCAAGAAGCAGTGTAAAATTAAAACACGAAATTGTTTTTGATCCATTGTTTGAAAATAACAAAAGTAGCGTCACTCTTAGCACAATAACTCACAAACTAATGTATAGAATATCATGAAATTTTAACAGCTGTCTTTTGAAGGTTAGTATTAACTGAAAAAAAGGTGACTGCAATAAAACTAGCGCCATCTATGTGTTAGGCCCGGGACTTTTCAGCCCATGTGTTACACTGTAATCCTATTGTGGCAAATATTGCAAGATCATAATTTACATACTAATTAACTGTTGTTATTGTTATTTACAATAAAACATTATCGTTTCAATTTTATTATATTTTCTTAGTGGTTTGTATACCTAAGTAGGAAAAAAAATAGGCCCTGCCATAATAGCGATAAGAATAACGAACTTCAAATGACCTCTCTTATAAATTCCTAAATAAGGGAAATCGTTATCCTTGATAAATGATTCTCTTATTTGGTTTCAATAGTAGCAAGCTCCGAATAGTGGGCGCATGCTTCAAATAACGATAACAGCTGAGTCCTTATATTTAATGTCTTCCCTCTACTACTGCGCAAGCTCCAAACGGTGGGCGCATACTTCAAATAAAGATAAATACGGTGGCCTACCAAAATAAGCGTTGCAAAATCTCTCAATAACATGACGTTTACACAAGTTAACTATCAGGCCGAACATTTGATGGAAACCCTTATTTTGTCTTTTTTTTGTAGATAAATAATGAAATTAATATACAATCTGTTTCGAAAATTTTGCCTTATTATAATATATTTAACACGATTGAGAGTTTTTTGTGTGTTCCAAACTGACGATGCTGAATTCCTCCTTTGAATCTATGTTAGTCATATTCCACAGCATTTACAGTCAAGCCGGGTTTCCACCAAACAGACAGTTTAAAAAAACAGTTTTGTTTTTAATAAACAAAACAAAACATGTTTTGTTTTTTTCAAACAGTTTCTGTAGACTGTTCCAAAAGTTTTGTTGCTAGTGTTTGTTCTCTTTTTCCCATTTTGTTTAGTCCCGCAAGAATGTCCTCCGACGACGATTTTTTTATAATTAGCTGTGGTTTGTTTTTAATTAATGGCCCAAAACAGAAAAAACCAAGATATTGGGTCAGTTCTTTATTAAAAAGGAGAGTTAATTACGGCACAGCAGAATTATTGGCAGATTTAAGCACTGGCGATACTGGGTTAAATGGGGAATTGAGATCTTCCTTCCACAATTTTACCAGAATGTTAAGTAGCGATTTTACATTGTTAATTAATTTGTTAGGACCTAAAATTGCCAGTCAACTTTTTTAAGCATCATTGTAACTATATATATATATATATATATATATATATATATATATATATATATATATATATATATATATATATATATACATATATTTCAATAAAAAGTTTAACTAAATAAATATAAAAAATGGTACTTACTTTTTAAATGTTTACAAACTCTTCATAAAAATTGCATACATTTAATAAAAAGTTGATAATTAGGTGAAAGAGTAGAGTACAAATGTCGCAGAGAACAAAACTACCACATTCAGGTGTTTCAACCAAACCGACTAAAAAACGCGAACAAATTTGTTTTCCTTTGATATACCGACGCGAGATGGGAAAGTGTTTTGTTTACTAAAAACACTGTTCCCCGACAAACATGTTTTCGGAACTGTTTATTTTTTACAAAACATGGCTCTTTTTGTTGAGAAAAACTGTTTTTGTTTTTTCGTGCTAGTCCGTTTGGTGGAAACCCGGCTTTACACAACTGATTGCAAATAATAATTTATAAAACTAAAATTTGGTCATGATTTGTTAAATTTAAAAATACCATTTTTTTGTAAAATAAATAGGGTTTCATTTTTGTAAAAGAATGTCGTTAGAAGTTAACGAGAATATGCGTTGCATATCTTTGGTTCAACAGTAATGTGACGTTCACTAAAAAAACAACGTCAATAACAGTGTTCAGTAGTACCATTTTGCAAAACAAAGATGTTTTTACGTACATAGAAAATCGTAAAATCAAGTATTGTGTTACTCTTGAATGATAAAGTTTGATTATTCAGACCAATAATTTTTCAGGCAGTCACATGATTTCGTAAAGCATTAGTCCAAGTTATTTGACTTCATCATCATATCATTTTAAAAAAATAATAATAAAAAAAGTTTGAACACCTTGCGAACGTTAACTTTCTGAGGTTAAGTAAGGAAGCTAGTTACTAATTTGTATTCATACGAGGCTACATATGATTTCAAGAGATAAATTATTTGTGTACAAGTCACACAGTTGTGAAGTATGTAACAACAGAATTGTTTAAAAATATGCCATGTCAAAATTCTAAATGTCACTCGTTTTCCTCTCTTCATATAAATAAAATTTGAATATAGTCCCGCATACTCGTAAAGAGTAACTTGAAGTAGTAAAAAAATTGAGTAAAATTTCACTAAAGAATTTTTTTTTATTTTTCGTAGGTTTACATAGAGCTATTGATATTAAACTGCCACAAAAAATATTTCATTTCAACTAGGGTTAACCGAGACCGCCTTTCAAAAATAGAAGCTGACAAAAATATAATAGCCACATCAGATTTGTACCGTTCTCTTGTCTTAATCATTTTTATTAGTGTTCCGTACGGAACACTTATAAGATCACTTCGGTGTCTGTCCATCTGTCATACCCGATTTTCTCCGAAACTATTTGTCATAGAAAGTTGAAATTTGGTAGTAATATAGGAATTGATGGCCTCATCAGAGCCATGTAGTTTTGAAAGTTAAATTTTGACTTAAGGGGTTAGTTTTGGGGGGTGAAATCGGAAGTGAAAAAAAAATTTTTTTACTAGGTAATCGAGTGTGGTGTCAAATGAAAGCTTGTGAAAACACGAGTAAAAAATATATATATAACGTAATACTTGCGCGCACTTTTCTTTGTATTATTTTTAAAAAATCGCTGTCCGCCCGCCTTATCTCGGAAAGTACTTATCAAAAAATTTTGAAAAAACTCTGGAATATTCTCCACGGGGTGTAGATTGAACGAAAATTATCACGAGTGCATTACCTGTAATAATTTATCTGGTATATAAAAAAAAAAACAGAAATTTCAAGGTCATCAATTTTCAGTAAAGATTGGAAATAAACTTTGTTGAAAACTTATTTGGGGTGTGTTTTGTGAAGTCACTGATCATTTTATATCACCGTAACATAAATTTTGACTTAAGGGATTCGTTTTGAGGGGTGAAATCGGAAGTGAAAAAAAAAATTTTTTACTAGGTCATCGAGTGTGGTGTCAAATGAAAGCTTGTGAAACCACGAGTATAATATATATATATATATATATATATATATATATATATATATATATATATATATATATATATATATATATATATATATATATATATATATAATGTAATACTTGCGCACACTTTTCTTCGTATTACTTTTAAAAAATCGTGAAAAATCGCTGTCCCCTACCTTATCTCGAAAAGTACTGATCAAAAAATTTTGAAAAAACCCTGAAATATTCTCCACGGGGTATAGATTGAACGAAAATTATCATTACCTTTAATAATTTATCTGGTATAGAAAAAAAAACAAAATTTCAAGGTCACCAGTTTTCAGTAAAGATTGGAAACAAACTTTGTTGAAAACTCATTTCGGGTGTGTTTTGTGAAGTCACTGATCATTTTATACCACTCTAACAAATTTTTTTATTTTGAAAAAACAATCAACGTACGGAACACTAATTGTGCAAGTTCAACTTGCACTTGATCGGTTTTTTTTTACATTTAGTTGTGTTAAATTTTTAAGTTACAATAAAATATTTCCAGTTGCTTCTAAATATCGTTTTTAAAACTTTAAGACAGATATGTATAATGAACAAATTTCTGTAGCCATCGTACTACGAGTATAAACATAAATCGATTTTTAAATTCCGCCTCCAATTTATTTAAATTTATAGTATTTACCTTAATATGACTCTGTTAAGAATATTTTCGTTTTGATTGTAGTAAAGGATGTTTATCAACAATTAACAACTGTTCAATTTTTTTTTTTTTGGTAGTCAATTTTAACACACAAGGAACATTCTGTACGGAGAAAAAATAAGAAAATTGGCTACGGTAACGTATTAAAGATTAAATAATAGATGTTACATTCATTTAGACGAGAAGTGTCCCTTTATTTAGTTTAAAATAAACGTATAATTTATTCATTTAGGTTATTTTACCACTTACTTACTTAGTACTTAGGTTAGGCAACCTATTTTAGACTTACAATGTTGTAGTTAAAAATTTCAACTGGCACATCTGCTAAAAACTTCCTTATTTCTCGTAAAACTTAACGTTGGAAAGGTATTAAATAAATTAGAGGTGTGTTCAGTGGTCTCGAACGTCAAAATGCGAAACCGGTAGAGTTGCCCACTAATATCGATATATATATATATATATATATATATATATATATATATATATATATATATATGTATATATATATATATATATATATATATATATATATATATATATATATATATATATATCCCCAAAATCGGTGTATGAAAAAAAAAATACAATATTCAATCAGATTCGTTCATTTTAAACTTCTTTATCTTTGTAAAATAATAAGAACTTACAAAATATACTAAGTATTAAATATTTTTTTTATAATATTTTATATATGAGTAAATAAACACTACTGAATACTAGTAAAATATAATGAAATCGAGATAACAAAAACATAACAGACTAAGTAATTTGTAATTCGTTTATTACTAAAGATATCTAACATCAAATAGGTACACAAACTTAAATCTAATTAATTTTTACGTTTTTTTAGGATCATGCCAATATTCTTGGGCCATAGCCGCAGTCATCTTTGAACTAATTTCGAAGTCATAACAATTAGCGTCATTAAATAATCGTTTTGTATGTAATAGACCAGTGATTGACTCAGTAAACAGCTTATTTCGCTGTTCTCTTGTCATAAGATTAATATGCGAGAATATGGGCTCAACATTAGCGGATGAGTGGGACAGTGATAAACTAGTAAAGATGAAAGTAGGCAACAAAGGAAACATTTAAGTGTCATCGCCATAGTTTAATAATCCCAAAACAGTTCTATGTCATCAAGAAATGTTTTGACTCGTTCACAATTTCTTAAAATACGCCACTCTGTATCAGTTTGTTGGAAATCATTGTTCTGAATAATATAGGGAAAGCGTCTACTAACAGGAATTATCGAAGCAGTTTTGCCACTTTTAACATTCGTTGGTTCAATTATGTCTAAACCTTTTATTTTTCAATGGAAAACGCGCAGTTATTTGCTTGGAAGCTTCGATATAAAAATCTAGAGATCTGCGTTTAAACAAATTTATTTGATCTGGGCTTAAATCTGAATTACTAAGTAGTATTAGACGCCGCAGCGCCATAGTAGACGGCATCGATATCCATCAAAAGTCTAGGATTTTTGAAATCAACATTTTCGATTGGAATACTTGTTAAATATTCTCTTTTTAAAAAGCAATCAAAAAAAAGTTCTTAATGTTTCAATTATTTTTTCATATAAAATATGAATTTTCGGGTGTTCTGCCGGCATTTCTTTGTTTAAATTATTAAATAATGGTAACACAAAATCAAAATTTTACAAAAAGAGCAATGTAGTGGGATCTTGAAGCTTCTGTAATATATTTTCTGCAGCTAAAAGATGATCAGTATTAGATATTTGGTCTATGAAAAATAGTTTTAGAGCAGAAAATTGTTCCAATACTCTTTTTACTGCTGCATGTACTGATAACTAGTGTGTCTGAGAGGGGTGAAGTATTTTATGCACTTTCAAGTCAAAAAAAATTTGGAAGTCTTTAAACTCGGCCCTTTTTTTTGAACTAGAAGAAAAATAATTGTAAATGTTCCTTATAAAATCCCTTATAAAGCGTGACAGTTTGGTACAAGCATATGACGCGCAGAAATGAAACGAATGGCATGAGTACCTAAGTATAAAAATATTGGGAATTTCGTTCTGCAGCAATGTCACAACAGAATTATTACGCTCCATCATTACGTTTGCCCCAGCAGATGCAAGACCTATTAGATTATTTTTATATGGAATATCAGCACTTATAAAAAAAGTGTATATATATTATAAACGAAAAGGGTTGCCAACTTGGAAATGTAAAATCGGTAAAAAAATCGTGAGAATTTCCTTGTATTCTCAGAAATTGTAGAAAAATCATTAAATTTCGGTATTTCGGTAGGACAGACCCCATATCGGTAGAAATATCGAGAAATCGGTAGGTTTGAAACCACTGAGTGTATTTTAAGCGTTTTATAAACAATTTTTTGAAAAGTATTGCTGTGTATTTGATGGGATAGAAAAGTAATATAATTTGTTAAAAAGAATGACCTAGCTTTGAAAGTACTTTTTAGTATTCCGTACCGAACACTTATAAGATGACTTCGGTGTATGTCTGTCTGTCCGTCCATCCGTCTGTCTATCTGTCTGTCACACCCGATTTTTCTTCGAAACTGTTTGTCATAGAAAGTTGACATTTGGTAATAATAGAGGAATTGATGGCCTCATCAGAGCCATGTAGTTTTGAAAGTTGATTTAAAAGTCAGAGTGCAAGTTGAACTTGCACAATTAGTGTTCCGTACGTTAATTGCTTTTAAAATAAAAAGTTTTGTTACGGTGGTATAAAATGGTCAGTGACTTCACAAAACACACCCCAAATGAGTTTTCAACAAAGTTTGTTTCTTATCTTTAGTGAAAACTGATGAGCTTGAAATTTTTGTTTTTTTTTTTATATACCAGATAAATTATTAAAGGTAATGCACTCGTGATAATTTTCATTCAATCTATACCCCGTAGAGAATATTCCAGAATTTTTTCAAATTTTTTGATCAGTATTTTTCGAGATAAGGTAGGGGGACAGCGATTTTTCGCGATTTTTTAAAAATAATACTAAGAAAAGTGTGCGCAAGTATTACATTATATATATATATATATATATATATATATATATATATATATATATGTATATGTATATGTGTGTATATATATATATATATATATATATATATATATATATATATATATATATATATATATATATATATTACTCGTGTTTTCACAAGCTTTCATTTGACACCACACTCGATGACCTACCTAGTAAAAAATTTTTTTTTTGCTTCCGATTTCACCCCTTAAAACTAACTCCTTACGTCAAAATTTAACTTTCAAAACTACACGGCTCTGATGAGGCCATCAATTCCTGTATTAGTACCAAATTTCTACTTTCTATGTCAAATAGTTGCGGAGAAAATCGGGTGTGACAGACAGACACCGAAGTGACCTTATAAGTGTTCCGTTCGGGACACTAAAAACACTGTTTTCCGAGAAACATGTTTTCGGAACTGTTCATTTTTTACAAAACCTGGCTCTTTTTGTTGAGAAAAACAGTTTTTGTTTCGTACTGCGTGCGTTTGGTGGAAACCCGGTTTTACATGTGTTGAGTTTCAAAGCCATATTAATACACAATAATTATTGTTTTTCCTCTTCTTATTAAACCTTGAAATTTTAACATTGCAGACTCTTAGCCCTTACTGAAAATAACCAAAAATCAGTGAATGTTTTACTGTCGTTTGATGAAACCTACGCTGACATAACCCCAGTCAGACTCAACGAAAATTCTGTATCAGCGTTTGTATCAATAATGAGGGGATGTGATAATATGTGTACATACTGTATAGTACCATTTACTAGAGGAAGAGAACGATCTAGACCGATTAGTTCTATCACGAGAGAGATAGAACACTTATCGGAGAAAGGAGTTAAGGAGGTAACATTATTAGGTAAGTGTTTATAAATAATTATGGTCATAAAAATTCAAGAAATTGACATTACATTTCTTTTTTTTTTCAAAATTTATATCGATGTATTGAAATTTTACTCTTCCAAATGTAGTTAGAGTCTGATCAATGGATCTTTGCAGTCATGTGATCAACGCGACGCCAAGTATATTCATATGATTCAATCGGCTGTCCATTCAGTGTCGACGGTCTAAGTTTTAAATGATATTTTCAAAAGTCAAAATAGAATTTAAAATTTTTCATCCTGTTTGGTAATTAACGAAAACTACGGATATATTAAATATGTATGATGTATAAAACACCCTAGTTCTTACTTGTGAAGGACATTTACCTTTCTGCATAAATCCAACGTCTAATATCACCTATTTTTATTTTTCAGGTTGCTATTATATTTTAATTGTCTATAAACTCGGCGGTACTGGCCTCTAGAACATGAAGCTATACCCGCTATATTCGCTGTCTTTCTTGCATATGTACAGATAACCGAGACAGATAATAGAGCGAATGTCGTAAATAACTTCAGATGACGGAAGACCTACGTTTTTAAGTTTTTAAATATACTTAACATGTTGACAAGAAGAATAAGATAGCCGGATGTTTACACTATATTCAGACATTTATGACGTGCATGCAAAGAATCATTGATCGGAATAGTTCAGTCTGTCATTAACACTTTTAGACGCAAAATACCAATGTCCCTTATATTCTTTAACTGGAACTTAATTTATTTATAACTCGCAGCCAAACAGAAAGTAATGCCGCACAAAACAACAATTTTAAAATTTACAAAATAAATAAAACAACAAAAATACAAAAAATGTACATGGGACAAAGCCACAACAATAGAGCCTAAATATAAATATAAAGAATCTGCTCGGCCTCGAAGGAATTGTTTAAAAGATATGCCAAGATAACACTGATGAGCAATTCAACTACAAGCTGATCCCATTTTGTACACGGATGATCTCAACATTTGCATTGGTTTTTAGCAGACAGTAATAAATAGTTTCATGATCTGCTAGGAACGTTGGCCATAATAAACTTCAGTTCTTTCAACAAAGAGGGCATATCATACATTAACGATGGGTGAAAATTCGTGAAACTGAACACCTCCGACCCAACTTTTCGGAAATCCAAAAACAATGATTTATTTTAATATTACATATAGGTAGTGAACAAGCTCTGGAATATTTTCAGTTTATGTTGATTATGATAATTGTTATAAACAATACAAGTTTTACGTCAATTTTTTTCAAAAATTCATTACTAGGAAACTGATTTTTTTATGAAAATTCTAGTTAACATCAAGATGGCGTGATTAAGAATTTCCAAAAAAAAAATGCATACTGTAATTTTTTTTTAATAACAAAAAAAACCCTTTAGAATTGGAGTTTAATAAGGTTCTTAACCACTTATCGAAAATAGGTTTGATTCTGCAGATGCACCAATATATATATATATATATATATATATATATATATATATATATATATATATATATATATATATATATATAAGGTGTTTCGGTTAATAATGTCGAGTTTTTCGCAACATTTAAGCGAAAATAGATTTGATTCTGTAGATGAACCAATATATATATGTATATACATATATATATATATATATATATATATATATATATATATATATATATATATATATATATATACATACACATTGGTGCATCTACAGAATCAAACCTATTTTCGCTTAAATGTTAATTAACCGAAACACCTAATTTATGTATGTATGTATGTATCTATATATATATATATATATATATATATATATATATATATATATATATATATATATATATATATATATACATATATATATATATATATATATATATATATATATATATATATATATATATATATATATATATATATATGTATATATATATATATATATATATATATATATATATATATATATATATATTATGTTTCGGTTAATAATCTCGATTTCTTCGCAACATTTAAGCGTTTATTTCCATTACAAAAACATTACCTTAATGATTAAAATATTGGCGATCGTTAGCTATGACTTTTTCCCATCTTTCTGTAAAGAATAGATTCCACACCAGCAGAACTTTTCATCTTTTGAGGCCAACCAGCCATCAAGCCAAATTTTCACTTCTTCATAAGAATGTTCTGAAAGTCCGTGCTACATCGATCGACAAATGATAGTCTGAAGGGGCTAAGTCCGGTGAATACGGCGGGTGGGGTAGAACGACCCATTTGATGGTTTCCAAATAGTTTTTAATACATTTTGCAACACGAGGCCGAGCATTGTCATGTTGAAAAATGACTTTATCGTGTCTTTGGGCGTATTCTGGGCGTTTATTTTTTTTTCCTTCAATGCTCGGTTCAACTTTATTAATTGTTGTCGATATCGATCGCCAGAAATCGTTTCACCAGGTTTCAGCAGTTCGTAATACACAGCTCCTTTAGTATCCCACCAAATCCACAGCAAAGCTTTTTTCCCTGTATATTGCATACTGATTGTGATGTTGAAGGCTGGCCTGAATCTACCTAAGTTTTTTGCGTTGGAGCATGTTCACCATAAGCTTCAACCAACAATCGATAACTTTCAGCAGCCGTTTTCTTCAAATGAAAGGGGATTAATTAGTATTTAGTTTAAATTAATTCAAGCTTTTTATTTTTCAGGACAAAATGTAAATAGTTATAGAGATTTATCAGAAGACACCTCGATAAGTAACGTAACGTCTTTAGCAAAAGGTTTTAAAACGGTATACAAACCTAAAAAAGGAGGTCTTAGATTTGCGGATCTTCTTCACAGGGTATCCAAGATCAACCCCGAAATGAGAATAAGATTTACTTCCCCTCATCCTAAGGATTTTCCAGATGAGGTTATTCAGGTAAGTTTATGAGAACATGCAGTATAACCTAAATATAAAACTATTTATGTGATATTGTTCAAAAATAGGGTTTATATTCGGCTAGAAATCTGGAACTTTTCAAAATGTCATAGAGAACTTCTAGAATACCTTGAGACGTGTGTAATATAAACGCTTAGATCAAAAAAAAACTATACTAGAACCAATAAAATACTGCGTAAGATTTGGCACTATAAATCTGCTAAATGGAAAGATCTCATGGAATATTTTCGAACTTTCCCTTGGTTAGACATTTGTTTTCGATCCGACGACCCATCTGATTGCGCCAGGGAGGATTCCGATGTTATTTTGGCTGGTATGGAAGTTTACATCCCTTTTTAGAAGAAATGCCCTTCCAACGGCAACCCTTAGTTTGACCAAAAATGCAAAGAAGCTGTTGCTTCAAACATCTTGGCTACCGACAATGGCGTGAAAATCCTAACGCCATAAATCGTAACACCTTCGTTCGATGAAACCAAGGAGGCACACAATCAACGAATTAGAAACAAACTTCTCGCTTGTCCCAACAATTCCAGGTCCTTTTGGTCAATCGCTAAGGCAGTTAGTCACAATTACACCAAATCCACCATACCACCACTCACACGGCCAGATAATTCTATTGCAACAACACCTGTTGAGAAAGCGAACTTGTTGGCTGAATGCTTCACATTCTACTGTGGATTTCCAAGGAAAAATACCACCTACTATTCCCATAGTGCAGTCAAGGATGCCCAATATTGTCTTCAGACAGGGTATCATAAAACGTATTTTCATTTAGGCTAGACAACAACAAAGCTTCTGGCGCTGACAGAATACCTGCCATATTTCTCAAAAACTGTGCGAGGGATCTAACACCAGTTTTCTGTAGACTTTTCAACCTATCCTACAGAAAGGGAATATTTCCTTTCTGCTGGAACTGTGCCACAGTTCAGCCGATACCTAAAAAAGGCAAGAAGATCTTGCCAAATAACTACCGACCAGTCGCACTGCTTTCAATAATATCGAAAGTCATGGGACAAGCTATCAATCAGCATCTTCTAAAATATCTTGAAGGATTCAACATTATTAGCCTCCACTAATATGGCTTTCGTAAACATAGCTCGACAGGAGATCTTCTGACTTATGTAACACATGTTTGGAACAACGCAATTGAACACTTTGAAGAATCTCCAGCTGTTGCTCTTGATATATCAAGGCATTCGACGGTGTTTGGCGCGATGGATTATTGGCTACGCTCTTCTAGTATGTTTGAAAAGTTCTGTTTGTGGCTTTCATGTTTCCTCAGAGAACGTTCTTTACGAGTGGCAGTCGACGAATTTTTTTTCTAACACCTTCACTATCAACGCCGGTGTGCCCCAAGGCTCCGTACTATCTCCTACTTTCTTTCTCATTTACATTAACGATCTACTGGAAAAGACCGGGAATCCAATCTACAGCTTTGCAAATGACAGTTCGCTTATCTCTTCTTTCACTTTGATCGTTCGGACATTGGCTACTCAGACAACAGGAATTCATTCAACTTAACAAAGACCCGGAAGAAATTCTATCTTGGGGTAACAGTAACCAAGTGGAGTTTAACGCTACAAAAACCCAGGCGGCAGTTTTTTCTAAAAAAAAGTTAACGTTGCTGAACCCGACATAGTTATGTCGGGGCACTCCATTCCTCTAACATCGTCACTCAATTTCTTGGGCTTTAATTTGGGAGCAAATGTCCTGGCATGAACATGTTGCAGGCATAGCAATGAAAGCTTCTCAAAAGTTGGGAATATTATTTCGAACCAGAAAGCTTTACATTCCACAACAACTGTGGAATACTGCTCCCATGTTTGAGGCTCCGCTCCCAAACTTACACTGCATTTGTTGGATTCTATTCAGAGAAGAGCTGTTTGTCTGAATCTCTTGTATAAGTATTTTCATGGAAAGTGTTAGAAGGATGTGGCTCGCTTAATTCCTTCCGGAACGGTGCATGTTAGAAATTCACGACGCGCTAATACTTCACATCCGTATGAGGTTCAGCTTGTTACTCTTCGTGCAACGCTTTTCAAGCAGTCTTTTATATGGAGTACACCGAGTACAATTTACTGCGATTTAAGAACAACGTGAATCGCTTTCTCCGCACACAAGTCGCTCCTGTAGCGCTTTAGGGATTTCCCTGCAGCACATGTGCTAGACCCATAAAAAAAAAACTAAAAAAAATCTGCGGCGAATCTCAATATCGCCGGAAGTCCGACAACTTTTTTAAAGAACAGTGAAAGAGAGGAGCAAAGATTTGACTACTGACATTCATTCCATCCGTGTCCTTGATAGAAAAGCAACTACTAAAAAACATTACTATAGTATTTTCTTCTAAAGTCATGTGGTTTCAAAGAATTATACCAATTTCCAAAGAAATTGAGAAAAATGGCATCTAAAACATAACAACAATCAATGATTAAACCAATGGGAATCATTTTTATTCATTTGTTTTTTCTGTCATTATTTTTATCCAGAGAAAAAAATTATAAATTTCAGTTATCAACACTACACCAAACACTTTATTATTGCACTTGACAATTGATAGTCGACCATCGCATCTGATGATGCTAACCTGGCTAGTGAAACGCGTGTCGAGTGTAAAATTTGTGTTCGGTGTAGTGGTGCTAACTGTTGTATCATGGATACAGAATTGAATTTCTCATTTCACGACTTCAGTCAAATGGGAAATCATAGTTCTTAGAATATAAGATGTCTCCATTTTTCCCATTATGCAAAATCTACAACCATTAGTTATAGCACTCTTCTGTAATTTGCCCTTTCCTTACTAAAGGAAAGTATTGCAATCCTAGAAAAAATCACAATTTAAGATTTTTAGCTTTTCTTCAAGTATAGTGGTTTCTAGATGACGAAAAACATAATCACTCTTTCTGTCGGTCTCTCTGTTGGCACGATAACTCTCGAACGAAATGATAAATCAATTTCAAACTTGATATATATATATATATATATATATATATATATATATATATATATATATATATATAAATATATATATATATATATATATATATATATATATATATATATATATATATGTATATATATATATATATATATATATATATATATATATATATATATATATATATATATACAGTCCCTGGCCAAATTATTAAACGCACTGCAAGATTTCATGTAAAATATTAATTACCGAGTGATATTGTACCGTTTTATTATTTTAAATTGATTTGTTTTTTTATTTTTATATTATCCAATCAATTACCTATTTATTTGACATAAATAAAACAGCATTAATTTAGAAAAGCATAAGTTTATTAAGTTTTAAAGAAAAGTGAAATTAATGTTAGTAAAAGTCAATATTTAGTTGAGCCACCTTTAGCCGCTATCAAAGCTTTAATTCTGCGCGGCATGCTATCAATGCAAGATTGTACTGTCTCCTGCATTTGAGGATGATGATTCCACACATGAATAATCTTTTCTAGGAGCTGGGTTTTGTTGGTAATCACATCTTTAGCCACTTCTCTTTTCATCAGCTCCCACACATTTTCAATGGGGTTCATATCAGGGCCACTCCAACAGAGGGATATTTTTTTCTGCCAAAAAAGCTTTAACAGACCGAGCAGTGTGGCAGGGAGCTCCATCTTGCATGAAAGTGAATGGTTCCCCATTTGGAAACCATTCTCTAAGCTGCGGAATCAACCGATTTTGTAATACTTCTTTGTACTGATCTTGCCTCATTATTCCTTTGACGACGTACAGACGTCCAGTGCCCTTGCCACTGATGACTGACCAAATCATCACTTTGGTGGGATGTTTAACCGTCGGGACGACACAATCAGGATGAAACTTTTCTCCATGACGACGACGCACATACTGAGCTTTATTGTGCAAAATTTCGAATGTGCTTTCGTCACTGAAGCAGACCTGTCAAAAATAGGAAAAATATATAAACTTCCATGTTTATTTGCTTTATTTAACTGAAAATGATAATAATGTATCAATTATTGATTAAATTGCTGTATCTTACCGATCTCCAGAAGTCCACATCTTTGTCTTGCCATTATTTGGCCCACTTCAGGCGCTTTGCTTTCATTGCAGCCCTGGCGGGGCGACAGGCCTTAAAATCTAATTCTTTCAATTTTCTTCGAACAGTGCGCTCAGAAGCATTTACGCTAGCATCCTGGAGTTGTGATTTTATTACCTTTGTGGTAGCAAATTTTCTACACAAATTTTCTTCAAACATCTCTCTGACCGTGGAGTGAAAATTGGTTTTTCTACCGCATCTTTTCTTTCTTTTCGGGCTTAATTCCTTCCCTGACTCAATTTTCTTTTTTATGCGTCGTACACTAGCTTCAGAAACCTCCAATCGTCGTGATATTTCTCGGTTTGTAAATGTTTTTCGCAATCACAAGGGCCTTCACTTCAGTTTTTTTTAAATTTTTTTTTTTTTACGTGGTGAAAGATCGCCTTTTCTACCCATAATGAAAATAGTCCAATTACTTTTTTAAAACACTGCATACAAAATAAACTAATAACTGAGTAGTATAAAACTGTTAAACAAACAATCACAGTCCATAAAGCCACAGAAACACGTCCGTACCTGACTCCATTCCGATCGCGACTGATACAGGTTTGTACTTATTTACGTTCATGTATCACTTTGTCAACACAGTGTTGCCATATGTTAAAAATAAATACAATTATGTAGTCTACAACAATTCTTTTTAAATAAAAATCAATAATATTGTAGTTTAAATATACCATTATTGCATAAAAACTCTTAAGAAACATAAAATTACTAAAAAAAATACAGTGCGTCTAATAATTTGGCCAGGGACTGTATATATATATATATATATATATATATATATATATATATATATATATATATATATATATATATATATATATACGAGGCTGGTTTGAAAAGTCCGGGCAAAAATAAAAACTACTTATGTGTTTGGGGTAAACCTTTTTTATTTTTCGACATAGTTTCCTTTTAGGCTTATACACTTCGTCCAACGATGTTCTAGTTTGCTGATCCCTTCCGAATAATAGGATTTGTCCAAGTCTGAAAAATATCCATTAGTGTCTGCAATCACCTCCTCGTTTGAATAAAATCTTTGTCCCGCCAGCCATTTCTTCAAATTGGGGAACAAATAGTAGTCCGAAGGAGCCAAGTCTAGAGAATAGGGGGGATGTGAAACGAGTTGGAATCCTATTTCCATTAATTTTGCGATCACAACTGCTGAGGTGTGTGCTGCTGGTGCGTTGTCGTGATGGAAAAGGACTTTCTTGTGGGCCAATCGCGGGCGTTTTTTCTTGCAGCTCGGTTTTCAAACGGTCCAATAACGATTAATAATATTCACCTGTAATAGTTTTACCCTTTTCCAGATAGTCGATGAGGATTATCCCTTGTGAATCCCAAAAGACAGTCGCCATAACCTTTCCGGCCGAAGGAACGGTCTTCGCCTTTTTTTGGTGCAGATACCCCCTTGGTAACCCATTGTTTAGATTGTTGTTTGGTCTCAGGAGTATAGTAATGTATCCATGTTTCATCCACAGTGACGAAACGACGCTTAAAGTCCTCCGGATTCTTCTGGAACAGCTGCAAACCATCCTTGCAACACTTCACACGATTCCGTTTTTGGTCAAGCGTGAGCAATCGCGGCACCCATCTTGTGGATAGCTTTCTCATGTCCAAATGTTTATGCAAAATATTATGTACCAGTTCAGTCGAGATGCCCACAGCACTAGCAATCTCACGCACCTTAACTCTTCTGTCATCCATCACCATATCATGGATTTGATCAATGATTTCTGGAGTCGTAACCTCCACAGGCCGTCCAGAACGTTCAGCGTCACTTGTGCCCATATGGCCAGTCCGAAAATTTTGAAACCACTTATAAACTATTCTAATCGAAGGTGCAGAGTCACCATAATGTTTATCAAGCTTCTCTTTAGTCTCCTGAGGCGTTTTGCCTTTCATAAAGTAATGTTTAATCACCACACGAAATTCTTTTTCGCCCATTTCTTGAAAATCACTCGACTTCCTTGATTCACACGAATGCCAAACACAAAGAAATAGACCAATATGGCTGAAACCTGGTGTGCATTCATTCAAGAGATGCTACTAACTAAACATGACCTCGATACGCGCCGGTGGTGCCATCTCTCGGACTTTGCACGGACTTTTCAAACCAGCCTCGTATATATATATATATATATATATATATATATATATATATATATATATATATATATATATATATATATATATATATAATATGAGGGGTGAAGCCTATAGTTTTTGAGTGATATTCCTTACGGCGAAGGGGAGAAAGGCATAAAGGTCGATAAACTTTGTATGATTTTAATAGTATTATGGTAATTTTTCCTATTTTTTGTTAAGATAATAAACTAATATTGTGCATAAATATTTCTAGTAAATTATAAGATTAGATGGGTTATTTCATATATACAGCAATTTATGTTCTTTTCAAAGGTTTTGGAGTCGAGGAAATCAAAAATTAGGTTATTATTTCATTACCTTGGTTGTTAACCCAAGAAAGGGGACGAAAAGGGTGGGGGTCGTAAAATATTCTATAGTTTCAATAGTATTTTGATGATTTTTTCAGATTTTTTGGTTGATGTAATTGATCAATTTTAAACTTTGAACTTGATGGAAACTCATATTAAATACAATAAACTGGTTATTTAAACACAAAATTTCCACAATATTTTTTTTTTCAGTATGAGGAAAAAGGATAAACATAAATAAACATTGCAATTTCAGAAACTTAAATTTACCGTCCAATGCAAAATTAGTATCATTCAACGTCCAAAATTTATTCCCTAGTATACCGCTAGAGGATACTATAAAATTACTTTTCATTCAGGAGTAAGTTCTATATTAGCAAGACAGGACTAATAATAGGTAGCCCATTAAGTCCTCTCAGCGGAAATTTTTATGAATTCACTAGACCTAAAAATACAAGATACACTAAGTAAACAATTCATTTACTGGTACACATATGTAGATGATGATATTGCATGTTTCACCGGGACCCAAAGACAGTTAAAAACCTTTTTTAGATTACATAAACTCTCTACATAACGATATTAAATTTACCATGGAAGAAGAGACTCTAGAATCACTCAATTTCTTAGACATTACCAGGATATCTAACAAACATACTTTCTCCATATACCATAAACCAGGGGTCGGCAACCTATGGCACGCGTGCCATCTCTGGCACACCAAGCAATTTTGAATGGCACGCGTACCTATTCAAAGTTTACACATTAATTCTGTAATCTGTGGCATGTTTCGAAATTAAGTAAATAATCGAAGACAGTATTACTTTAACGATACAAACAAAAACGATATATTATATAGGTCACTAGGTATTATTACCAAAAACTACAAAATATATATTTTGTAATTTATAATTTTACTGAATGCATTGGTTTGTCTTTAATTCCGGTAAGTATTAAAGACGGCAAGCCTTAAAATATAAGCCTAGGCAAAAACACAAATAAACGTCCTCAATTCAGATCAAAAGAGCCGCTATCAGGCGGTTTTTGTTTGACTTGACGTCAATCGTTCCCACGCGCGCCGCAACTCTTTTTTTTATTGCCGAACTTTAGTTTTTGTTAGATTTAACTTCTAGGCGGCCCTTTGATTGCAATGGGCGCGTTGTAGATAATAATTTTTGTTCTAAGAAATTTAATA
Organism: Pachyrhynchus sulphureomaculatus; assembly: GCA_019049505.1. Lineage (NCBI taxonomy): Eukaryota > Metazoa > Arthropoda > Insecta > Coleoptera > Curculionidae > Pachyrhynchus > Pachyrhynchus sulphureomaculatus. The sequence goes on from CM032455.1 coordinate 56,846,315, forward strand.
AACGTAATTATTGGAATTTTCTGGAAACATTATTTTTCTATATATAGCAAGCGGCTACACGTTTGGATCATTTAGTAAAGAAGTAACATCCGTTTCAGTCAATAGTCGTCGAAAAGTTTAAAAATTAAAATTACGTTGCGTTATGGCCGCGAAGAAACAGAAGGTAGACGTTCGATCATTTCAAACTTCATGAACAACAGATTACGGGCCATTTGTGTCCTCTGTCGGGAAAGCGTAGTTTTCCGGACATCTAGTGTTCAACGACATTTCCAGATAAAACATGAATCGTCATTTAAAGATAACGCTGATAAAAGGGATGCAATACAAAGAGCAAGTAAACAATACGAGAAACAGTCAACATTCTTTAGCAGTTTTCCAAGGAAAAAATCAGGTAACTGAATGCAGTTTCAAAATTGCACAATCGTTGGCACAAAAGGGTAGGCCGTTCACTGACGGAGAATTTATGAAGCAAACGGTTTTGAGTACTGGCGAGATTTTATTCGACGACTTGCCCAATAAGGATACAATATTGGCCAGGATTAGGGATATACCTGCATCAGCGTGGACCACCGAGAGACGAATTACCGAAATGACACAAAATGTCCAAAAACAGCAGAGAGACGCTATCAAACGGAGTTTTGTATTTAGTGTAGCATTGGATGAAAGTGTCGATATTAATGACATTGCCCGTCTGGCAATCGTTGCGCGATACTTCGGTGATGGCAGTGTGTATGAAGAGCTGATTTGTCTGCTCCCATTGCAGGGAACTACAAGAGGAGAGGATATATTTTCAGAATTTGTTAAACACTTTAAAAAGCGGAACATTGATTTAAATAAAATTTTTTGCGTAACGACAGATGGCGCTCCTGCTATGATTGGAAGACATAAAGGATTTGTTTCCCTTCTTATTGAACACATGGGTCGATCAGTTTTGAATTTTCATTGCATAATTCACCAAGAGAGTTTGTGCGCTAAAATCTCCGCTGGAAGTTTAAAATCCGTGATGGATAGGGTGGTTAAAATAGTTAACTACATTGTCGGTCGTTCTTCACTGATCCATAGACAATTTAAGGCGTTTCTGCGTGCATATTCAGATATACCATTGCACAATAATGTGCGCTGGCTCAGCCGTGGTAAAGTGCTCCCTAGATTTGTGCAATATCTGGGCGAAATTAAATCGTTCTTGTTGGAAAAAAATCAAGTGGATGCTTATCCTGAACTAGAAGATAAGAAATAAATCTGTATGTTAATGTTTCTTACTGATATTACAAACCATCTCGGTGAACTCAACTTAAAGTTACAAGGTTCAGGCAAAACAGTTCTGGATTTATACGAATCCTGGAAATCATTCAGATTAAAAATAGATTTATTTATCAGCGATATTACTACAAACACATATAAATATTTTCCAAATTTAAAAACTTATATATCCAATGTCGACGTTGGTGCACTAATAGACGAAATTCTTAAATATATGACTAATTTAAAAGAGGAGTTTATCGAAAGGGGTCAGGATTTTGATAAACATGGTCCTATGTTCGCTTTTTTAATCAAACCAGATTTAATGGATTTTTCCAGCAGTTGCTTTGACATATCTCTTTTCTCATGGATGGACATTAATGATTTTGATCTTCAATACATTGAATTTAAAAGCTCCGAGTTATGGAACACGAAATTTGTAGAATTAAGAAGGTGACTGCCAGAACCATTCAAACGAGATACTCAGTTATTGGATAAGTTACCAGAGAAATTTATTTGTCTTAAGAAAGTAGCGGTTGCCATGCTTACAGCTTTCGGATCCTATATCTGTGAACAACTTTTTTCCCATATGAGAGTGATTTTAAACCCGTACCGAAGCAGGCTGACAACAGACAACTCGGAAGCATGTGTGACACTGAAAATAACCAGACATGAACCGGATATAAGAAAAAAGTCTCTAAAGAACTTCAAGGACAGGGTTCACACTAGGTCCTAGGACTAGTATAATAAAATTATTTGTTAAATGTCAAATTTTTTTTGTAATTAAACCTTCTAAAAGCAATATTTTAAGTTAATTTTTGTTAATTTTAGTTGTAGTAAGTACCTATGTCGGCACGCAAAATGTATGAATGAAAACTGGCACCCCTTAGTTAAAAGGTTGCCGACCCCTGCATAAACTATCTCACAAGACAACAATTCGTAATACATCAACACACCCCCAACAACAGCTTACCATAGTTTTACTCATAGGTTGACTACAGTTCCTTTATCAGAAACTAATTTTAATAACGAACTAAATATGATCAAACAAATAGCAGTCAATAATGGATATTCATCGCTACTCATAGATAACATGGTAAATAGAAAACTTAAAAATCAAGCTATTTCAGAAATTTTCCCAATAACAAAAGAAAAGTTGCCTTATAAAACTTTAACATTTTATGGTAACCCGTCAGTAAAAATAAGAAAAATACTTAATCATCAAAATATCAACATAGCATTCAAAACAGAACACTCAATAGGAAGTTTTTTAAAAAATTATAAAAAACGAACCGATAAAAATAATAAATCAGATGTTTATGAATTAACCTACGGCACTTGTCCTAAAATATACATAGGACAAATAAGTAGAACTTTTAATACACGGATTAATGAACACTATAGAAGTTTTATAAATTGAAAAAATAACTCAGCATATGCGAATCATCTGTTATCCGAAAATTACTCTTTTGATCCAAATTTCAAAATACTACACCAAGAAAATAAAGGTTATAAATTAGACCTGAAGGAGGCCTTAGAAATAAACCGTATGAAAAATACAAATATTTTATTAAACGAACAAACAGAAACAAATAGGTCACCTCTTTTAAATTTATTCACATAATTGATCCGTTGGAAATACTTATCATTAAGATAAATAATTTTTTCAAAGCATTTACTTAATAGTTCTGTGTAATTACCTATCATAAAATTTGTTCATCATTTTGTGCCCATTTTAGTCTAATAATTCTGTATATTATACTCGACAGTGCTACATTATTAGCAAAACGCATTGTACTAAAAAATAAAAATATTGTGAAAATTTTGTGTTCAAATAACCAGTTTTTTTTGTTGTATTTGATAAATTTTAAGCATATTATTTATAGTAAAGTATATGGGGTTTATGGGGTGGGGGTTGCTTCACATATATTGTGCTATATGCCCTTTTTAGGCTTCTTGGACTCTAGGCATATGAAAATTAAGTTATTTTTTCATAACTGTAAAATTAAACAGAGGAACGAGATGGGGAAATCTTGTATAGTTTCAGTAGTTTTATAAGAATTTTTTACAGGATTTTTGGGGGGTGGGTAAAACAGTGACTAGGTATTTTATATTATTCAAGAGTTCTTTCATATGGAGATATATGATTTGTCCTGGACTGTTTCCCACCGAGTACAATTTGAAGCGATTCAGGGATTCCCATAAAAAAAACCCAGGACAAGAAGTACGCAAGACATTGACAAAGGATTTTTTCTTCTTATTTTTCAAGACACGATTTGATCAAACTTTGCATCCATATAAATAATAAAATACTTTTGAAGAATTACGTGTTCTCACTTTTTATTTCAGTTAATACAATCGCAACCGAACATATGTAACAATCTCCATATGCCGGCACAATCTGGTAACTCTTCTGTACTTGATCGGATGAGACGGGGTTATACGAGAGAGGCATATTTAGATTTAGTTTACCATATTAGAAAACATATACCCGATGTGGCGCTCAGTTCGGATTTTATTTGCGGTTTTTGTGGAGAAACTGACGAGGGTAAGTTTTTTCTGATAATTTTTTGTTTCGCAGGTATGTTGTGTCAACTGAGCATTTGAGTTATCGATTGCAGAAATATTAGTTAACAAAGTAAAATTCTAAAATGTAAGTTTTTTTTTGCCATTTGGAAAAATTCTGGGACCTCTAAATTTTTAGACATTTTCATTGAATCACTTTTTTGAAACTTTTGCAAAACATTGCAAATGTTTATGCGAAATTTTAAGGAAGAGGCCTGTGTAAACGACCGTTTTTTGTGAATCATTTATTGAGAAACTATATTATTTATACAAAAAAGTACATAAAAAGAACAACTTGTAACTTCAAAAATTGAGCCTCAACTTTTTAAAAAAATTCAAAATGGAGCAGCAGCTGCTCAAAGTTGACTCCTTGAATTTACGCTTGCACAGCGTTGCACACGCCCAGGTCGCTACAGTGCAGAAAAAAAACACAAAAAAATCATTAGAATATGATTATACGCTTTGTATGAATTTAAATTTACCAAGAAATAAAAAATTGCAAATTTGGTACTATTATGAAAAAAATTAACCCTTTTTTATAAACAATTGTCAAAAAATAATGTTTATAATTAACTTTTTATAATTTTTGTACATTCATTAAGTAATCAATAGGGTAATGAATATCCGTATAAAATTTCAAGTAAATCCGTGATTTATTTGTTGAGCTACATTGCACGGCGTCTGTCAGGTGTTCACCTATTGAGGCTACCTTGAGGACGCTATCCAAACGAATATATATTGCTATTCTTCTCTTCAGTGATACCATCTATTACCAAAATAGTGAAACATGTAGTTTATTTAGTCCTAAAAACCTACAGGTAAAGCATTCACGCGCGTATCCATCTGCTCTCAGTACCGATCATAGACGGTCTCTTTCATGACACGATAGGTGCATTTAGAGTTCGAATGTCGATTTAAAACTTGGTGAGGACATTCTTCAGATGTTAACTTTTTATGAAAAAAAAATCGTCAGTTTTTTTTACACAGGCCTCCCCCTTAAAATACGGATACGGAGAATCATTTAATTGAATGTTGTACTATAGGTCTATTAAATTTTTTCTCTATTAATATAAGTATAGTCGTGATATTTAAAGTCAAACTCTATCTTTTTGTTTCGATTTTTCTTAAAAACATCGCCATTATTAGTGTTCCGTACGGAACACTTATAAGATCACTTCGGTGTCTGTCTGTCTGTCTGTCTGTCTGTCTGTCACACCCGATTTTCTCCGAAACTATTTGACATAGAAAGATGAAATTTGGTAATAATATAGGAATTGATGGCCTCATCAGAGCCATGTAGTTTGGAGAATTAAATTTTGACTTAAGGGGTTAGTTTTAGGGGGTGAAGTCGGAAGTGAAAAAAAATTTTTTTACTAGGTCATCGAGTGTGGTGTCAAATGAAAGCTTTTGAAAACACGAGTAAAAAATATATATATAATATTATACTTGCGCGCACTTTTCTTTGTATTATTTTTAAAAATTCGCGAAAAATCGCTGTCCCGGGCCTTATCTCGAAAAGTACTTATCAAAAAATTTCGAAAAAATTCTGGAATATTCTCCACGGGGTGTAGATTGAACGAAAATTATCACGAGTGCATTACCTTTAATAATTTATATGGTATATAAAAAAAACAAAAATTTCAAGGTCATTAGATTTCAGTAAAGATTGGAAACAAACTTTGTTGAAAACTCATTTGGGATGTATTTTGTGAAGTCACTGATCATTTTATACCACCGTAACATAAATTTTGACTTAAGGGTTTCGTTTTGAGGGGTGATATCGGAAGTGAAAAAAAATTTTTTTTACTAGGTCATCGAGTGTGGTGTCAAATGAAAGCTTGTGAAAACACGAGTAAAATATATATATATATATATATATATATATATATATATATATATATATATATATATATATATATATATATATATATATATAATGTAATACTTGAGCACACTTTTCTTCGTATTACTTTTAAAAAATCGATGTCCCCTACCTTATCTCGAAAAGTACTGATCAAAAAATTTTGAAAAAATTCTGAAATATTCTCCACGGGGTATAGATTGAAAGAAAATTATCACGAGTGCATTACCTTTAATAATTTATTTGGTATATAAAAAAAAAATTCAAGGTCACCAGTTTTCAGTAAAAATTGGAAACAAACTTTGTTGAAAACTCATTCGGGGAGTGTTTTGGGAAGTCACTGATCATTTTATACCACCCTAACAAAAATTTTTATTTTAAAAACAATCAACGTACGGAACACTAATTGTGCAAGTTCAACTTGCACTTGACCGGTTTTTTATATTTAATTAATAATAATTTAATTTCCCGTGGGGGAGCGGGATAGAATATCTCCCCCGGTATGTTCTGCCTGTCGTAGGAGGCGACTTAAAGAACAACCTAGATGGTAGATGCCCAGATCCCACCAGCATCGCCCGGTGTGATACCATCGCATCGGCTTAGGCTGCGTGAAGTTGCTTAACGTTTCGTGGCTGTGCCGATGTCCCGGACTGTGGGACCAAATAGCTTGATGAGGCACCTGGATACAAAAAATTCCGGAGGTAAAATATCCCCCCGTTCGGATCTCCGGGTGGGGGCTGGTTCAGGGGCGTCGACATGCAGAGATCAGAATTTCAAAATGGATTTTTGCGACATACGAGGTTTAAACACGAACATAAATTCAGTGCACCAACACCTGCAATCAAATAAACCTCATGTACTCGCTCTCTGTGAAACTAAGGTCAGTTCATCGACCAGCACAGTAAACTATCTTTATCCTGGGTACGACCTCTATTCGCGATTTAGGCGCAACTTTGGAATCTGTCTTTATGTCAGAAGCGACCTCTCTTGTCAACAAGAAGAGGCTCTGGAGCCCCCAAACTTTGATGTTATGTGGTTAAAAATAACGACTCAACCAACCACAAGGTTCATCTGTATCCTCTATCGAACACCAAGTGATACTAACTTTAGAACACTTTTCGCTTTCCTTGCAGACACCATCGATCATTTACAAGTTAACTATCCAAGTGCCGAAATTGCCATCTTGGGCGACTTGAATGTCCACAACATCAACTGGCTTAAATATTCAAATACTACCGACGAACAAGGTCGTGAAGCCGAATCATTTTCAATCAATTGTGGCTTAACTCAGCTTATTGACGAACCAACATGGATCCCTGGTCGAGACGGGGAGTTTGCCAGTCTTCTTAATCTCTTTTTAACTACCAATCCGGAGATTTACAGGGTCAGCATAAATTCGCCGTTAGGTTCTTCCGACCATAAACTACTTTCGACATCGAGTATTCTACCAATCAATGACAGAGAGGCGCTTAAACCGCGCAAGATTTGGCACTACAAGTCTGCTAAATGGGAAGATCTCAGGAATATTTTCGAATTTTCCCTTGGTTAGACGTTTGTTTTCGATCCGACGACCCATCTGACTGCGCCAGGGAGGTTTCCGATGTTATTTCAGCCGGTACGGAGGCTTACATCCCTTTTTCGAAGAAATGCCCTTCCAACGGTAGGCCTTGGTTTGACCGAAAATGCGAAGAAGCTGTTGCTTCTAAACATCTTGCATGCCGACAATGGCGTGAAAATCGTAACACATTTGTTCGTGCCAGGAACAGATGCAAAGAAATTATCGACGAAACCAAGGAGGTACACAATCAACGGATTAGAAACAAACTGTCCCGACAATTCCAGGTCCTTTTGGTCGGTCGCTAAGGCATTTAGTCAAAATTTCACCAAATCCACCATACCACCACTCACACGGCCAGATAATTCTATTGCAACGACACCTGTTGAGAAAGCGAACTTGTTGGCTGAACTCTTTGCTTCACATTCTACTGTCGATTTCCAAGGAAAAACACCACCTACTATTCCCATAGTGCAGTCAAGGATGCCCGATGTTGTCTTCAGACAGCGTATCATAAATCGTATTCTCGTGAAGCTAGACACCAAAAAGGCTTCTGGCGCTGACGGAATACGTGCGTGCCATAGTTCTTAAAAAACTGTGCGAGGGAACTAACACCAGTTTTCTATAGACTTTTCAACCTATCCTACAGAAAGGGAATATTTCCTTCCTGCTGGAAATGTGCTACAGTTCAGCCGATACCTAAAAAAGGCAAGAAGACCTTGCTAAATAACCGACCAATCGCACTGCTTTCAATAATATCGAAAGTCATGGAAAAGGATATCAATCAGCATCTTCTAAAATATCTTGAAGGTTCCACATTATTAGCGATCACCAATATGGCTTTCGTAAAAATAGATCAACAGGAGATCTTCTGACTTATGTAACACATGTTTGGAACAATGCAATTGAACACTTTGGAGAATCTGGAGCGGTTGCTCTTGACATTTCCAAGGCATTCGACCGTGTTTGGCGCGATGGGCTGTTGGCTAAGCTACGTTTTTATGGTATGTCGAATAAGTTCTGTTTGTGGCTCTCATGTTTCCTCAGAGAGCGTTCTTTACGAGTGGCAGTCGACGGATTTCTTTCTAACACCTTCACTATCAACGCCGGTATACCCCAAGGCTCCATACTGTCTCCTACTCTCCTTCTCATTTACATTAACGATCTGCTGAAAAAGACCGAGAATCCAATCTACAGCTTTGCAGATGACAGTACACTTATCTCTTCATTCACTTTGAACGCTTGGACATCGGCTACTCAGACGAATATCCGCACACAGCAGGAAGTCATTCAACTTAACAAAGACCTGGAAGAAATTCTATCTTGGGGTGACAGTAACCAAGTGGAATTTAACGCTACAAAAACCCAGGCGGCAGTTTTTTCTAAAAAAGTTAACGTTGCTGAACCAGACATAGTTATGTCTGGGCACTCCATTCCTCTAACATCGTCACTCAATTTGTTGGGCGTTAATTTGGTAGCAAATATGTCCTGGCATGAACATGTTGCAGGCATAGCAAGGAGAGCTTCTGAAATGTTGGAAATATTATTTCGAACCAGAAAGCTTTACACTCCACAACAACTGTTAATTCTTTACAAAGCTCAAATTCGACCAACTATGGAATACTGCTGCCATGTTTGGAGCTCCGCTCCCAAACATACACTGCATTTGTTGGATTATATTCAGAGAAGAGCTGTTCGTTTGATTGGAGACCCGGAACTGACCGTCGGCCTTGATTCGCTGGAACATCGAAGAACGGTTGGCGACTTGAGCCTATTCTATAAGTACTTTCACGGAAAGTGTTTGAAGGATGTGACCCGCTTAATTCCTCCCAGAGCGGTGCATGTTAGAAGTACTTGTCGCGCTAATTCTTCACATCCGTATGAGGTTCAGCTTGTTACTCTTCGTACAACGTTTTTCAAGCAGTCTTTTATATGGAGAACATCATCCCTTTGGAATAATTTGCCCAGGACTGTGTTTCCCACCGAGTACAATCTACAGCGATTCAAGAACAACGTGAATCGCTTTCTCCGCACACGTGTCGCTCCTGTAGCGCTTTAGGGACTTTCCTGTAGCACGTGTGCTAGACCCATAAAAAAAAATAAATTATAACATATACTGGCGTCTGCGCAACGCTCGCACGCAACTTCGGCGCTGATTCTAGTTCTAAACTTACGACTGAATACCAGTGGACTAATTATTTTTTGTATCTTAATTTGAAATGGAACGTCATTGAGTTTGAGGTTTACGAACAAGGTAGCTAACTGGGATTTTTCGTTCTCCAGAGTATCCGCACGAGTGACGAAGCTGCACTATTTCCGCATCGTTGTCTTTCCTCAACGATATGAATACATTCGTATTCATCAAGTATCTCATGTTATTCTGAGATATTTAAAAGAGTAGGGAATGGTTTATTCAGAAAGCCGGTGTAAGCAGGATCTCGTGGTTTCTAAGCAACTCTAAGCGGAATAAAGCAAGCAAAGATTGACTTTAGGACCAATCAGATTGTTTTTCCCGAAGAGATTGGGTAGCTGGAAGGATTATTTTAGTTTTTTCATTGTATAGCTTTGGAAATTTTTCTAAAAATTAATCGGAAACTCACCATATCTTATTACATTTGGGTTAGATGAAATTATCAAGGATGTTTATCATGCGACTGCAATTTTCTTAAGGGGTAAATGCTGTTTCTGCTTAAGAATTATATTTGTGTGTTTAAACAAAATAATTGTAAAGCTGCTAGAACATATTTGATTTCGTTACTCCGTATCACATTAGATATGTTCCTTTGTTTACTTTAGAGTAAAAAATAAATGCGAACGAAAAGAACATCGTCAATAGTAAACAGAACACGGGCATATAGTTCGCCTCGTTTCCAGTTCCCTATTTCACAGCAGATAAATGTTACACGCATGCGTTCGTCATAAGTATCAAACATTAATTTTTGCCCCCAAAAATTTAACGACTTAACACTCTGCTGACGTTTTGCTTTAAAAATCGTTTTTGGAAGACTTGTCGATTATCCACATAGCTATATGGATTGCCCCAATCTCCTTGGTACGTTTCAAATTTTTTAATCTTAACTACGTAGAAACTTTCCTTAAAATGTGGAAGCAATTAAATACTTTCCTAACAATTTTTTTTTTTTTAATTAAAAAAATTCTCGATCGCTATTTCCTTTCAGGTTTGGTAATTATGTCAGTCGAATATATACTAGCCTCCTATTCACAAGTTTCCAGCCTGGCATAGAAGGAACAAGCAAATCTCAAAAGCGGAAATTGTTTTTCTACTTTACTACCCTTAAGTCAAAATTTAACTTTCAAAACTACACGGCTCTGATGAGGCCATCAATTTCTATATTATTACCAAATTTCAACTTTCTATAACAAATAGTTTCGGAGAAAATCGGGTATGACAGACAGACAGACGGACAGACAGACAGACACCGAAGTCATCTTATAAGTGTTCCGTACGGAACACTAAAAATTATAAAAATGATAAAGTATGGTAGGGAGGAAGTAAAATACCAACACCCGCAAGTAAAATACCAACACCCGCTTTGATTGTGCTTATTTTTAAAAAGGAGTATAAATTTAAATTGGAGAATTACAGCTTGTTATCAGTACTATAAAAAATCCTCACTAGAATCATAACATAGAGATTATCGAACAAATTTGACTGTTATCAACCATCGGAATCAGCGGCCTTAGATTACTAGTGGAAAAAGCCAATGAATATAAGGTCATCTTGCGGGTAGCAATATTTGACTACGAAAAAGCATTTGATTCGGTAAAGATATGGGTAATCCTTAACGCCCTAAGTAATAGCAGAACACAACTCTTCTTGAACACATATATAAAAATGCCACATTACAAATAATGCTTGAAGAAAAATAAATAAAATCAAAATTAAAAGAGGAATTAAACAGGGCGACTCAATATCCCCAAAGCTGTGCACGTTAACTCTAGAAGACACGTTTAAATCGCTACAGTAGGAAACCAGAGGACTACTAATGGACGGTGATCGATTGAATCACTTAAGATTCGCAGATTATATCACTCCGATCGCTAGCACAAAAGAAAAGATTACAAAAAATGTTGACGGGATTAAAGAACAACTCTCGAGTAATAGATCTAAAAATAAACTTCACCAAAACTAAATATTTGAACAACGAAACTCAAGACAACAGCAAGGAACAGTTAGGAAGATTACAATCCACATTTAAATTGGATATCTCGAATACAATAGAAGCCAGAGTGTTCAATTAATATGTACTGCCGGTACAAATATATGGCACTGAAACCTGGGCTTTAAATAAAAGTATAATATATAAATTCCAAGTAATCCAAAGAGCAATGGAGAGGAAAATACTAAATATTATACTCCAAGATCGCATTCCTAACATCGAGATACGAAGAAGTGACAGATGTAATACATCGAATATGTACGTTAATGTGGAATTGGACGGGGCATGTCACAAGGATGAATGATATCAGACAGTATGCTTGAATGAAGGCCCAGAGAACAGATGTAGAGGTAGACCACAGACTAGCGAGACACGATTAGATGCAGAAAGCAAACAATAAAATCATTGGAGACAACTTAGGGTGGCTTACATCCGACTGTGGATGGAATAAGCTAATGATGGTGACGTTGATCCTTATTTTATCCTACAAACACTCTACTGAATAAACTATTTACTGCCAAAAACGCAACATTATTTGATATAAAGCTGTTAACAAGAGAATAATACAGAGACATCAGACTCAACCCGTCAAAAGTATTTTTTAGATGACGTAAAGTAAAACTATCTTAGTTTCAAGAGATATAATCTGCATAGTCAGGAAACTGAGTCGATATGGGTTCCTAGAAACATTGTTTGTTGATTCAAAGAAATGGTACTATTGAGTAGAAATTTGGATGGAATTGATTTCCTGTTGAATGTATCCATAAAAAGCGTTTTCTGTAAATTAAGGATATGGCCACTTTTTCATACTAAATCTCCATATCTCCAAGTATTTGCTTTACTTTACACTCAACACATCCAAACTGTCAGCACTTATAACAATAGTAGTTTCGTCAGCGGACATGGTTATATGGTCAGCATTTTAATTCAACGCTACTCATTCATCTACAGAATAAAAAGTAATTTTCTCATGAAGTCCCTGCCGAACACACATATCAACGACCCTATAATTAGCAAAACTGCCCCTGTATTTACTACTCTCTACTCTCTAACTGTCAAGTACAAACTTATTAAATTTGGCAGCGTACCTCGAATGCTAATATGATATAATTTATATAGAAGAAGATACTTATCGACTGTATCGGAACGAGGATTAGAGAGATAAAAGATTTCCCCCAGTCAATATACGTACTGCCAATAAAATTTGCAGGTTCTTGTTAGGAAAAAATCTATACTGGTTGGGATCCAAAATATTAAAGTTAACAATTTCTAATATTAACCCGGTGGATGTCTAGAAATCGAAATATTACGATATTTTTTCATTATTTTCAATTTTAACAGAATTAGGGGTAGAAGGAAATGTAAGGTAAATATCTCTGAAGCTCTCCCTTTGGTCAACTTTTCTTCCTGTATAATGTGTTATCATAAATTACTTATCATTTAAAATATCGAAATACATATAATTGATATTCACAGTGCGCTTAAACGAGCGCAAACTCTGACAAAACGGACGACAAAATCGTGGACTTGGAGGGTGCCTTCGAAATTTCATAACGAGTCAAACTGTCCTTACGTCAAAATCACATCTTCTTGTCTTCGCGAGATATCGGGTTTTAAAAATTTATACTTGAAATCGTTCAATTTAACGATTCCATTAACGAAGTATTATATGTACTCTATACATATGCTTCTTTTTAGTGTTCCATACGGAACACTTATAAGATGACTTCGGTGTCTGTCTGTCTGTCTGTCACACCCGATTTTCTCCGAAACTATTTGTCATAGAAAGTTGAAATTTGGTAATAATATAGGAATTGATGGCCGCATCAGAGCCGTGTAGTTTTGAAAGTTAAATTTTGACTTAAGGGGTTAGTTTTGGGGGGTGAAATCGATAGTGAAGAAAAATTTTTTTTTACGAGGTCATCGAGTATGGTGTCAAATGAAAGCTTGTGAAAATACGAGTAATATATATATATATATATATATATATATATATATATATATATATATATATATATATATATATATATATATATATATATATAATGTAATACTTGCACACACTTTTCTTTGTATTATTTTTAAAAAATCGCGCCTTATCTCGAAAAGTACTGATAAAAAAAAATTTGAAAAAATTCTAGAATATTCTCCACGGGGTGTAGATTGAACGAAAATTATCACAAGTATGAATGGTATATAAAAAAAAAAACAAAAATTTCAAGGTCATCAGTTTTCAGTAGAGATTGGAAACAAACTTTGTTGAAAACTCATTTGGGGTGTGTTTTGTGAAGTCACTGATCATTTTATACCACCGTAAAAATTTTTTTTATTTTAAAAGCAATCAACGTACGGAACACTAATTGTGCAAGTTCAACTTGCACTTGACCTGTTATTTATAAATAGGGACATATGCATAAATGCTTGATGGCTTAGAATTCCCTTGAAATCAAATAGAAGAGTGGAGGAGGGAAGTAAAAAATACATTAATACATATTTAAGTGTAAAAAGGGGTAACTTATCTTAAAATGTTGCAACTTTCACGCTTTTTAATTCATTTATTTTATTATCCTTGTATATAGCTGGAATTGGTCTCTGGAAAATATTTTTCTCGTAATCACGAATTGTTAAACGAGAAGTAACGCAAATACTGGTTGGAAACTTAGTATTTAACATCTTTTATTCACAAATTTTTGTATTAAATCACAACTAGGTATTTAATAATGTTCAATTTTTTTACCAAACACTATTTTTTCCCACATGGAGCACAAACTTTCTTTCGATTTTCTTTGTGACTCAATCCACAACTTCGCATTTTGAATACGTTCTTTACTAAATATATCTGCTCAACAAGTTGATGCCCGATTTTAAACTGAGATATCAAATAAATACGAAATACTGCAAACCTACAGAATTTGTTTATATTTTGAATTGGCACTGTAGTATTGTATTTTCCACGTCGTTGTGACTTCTACGCTCTTTGCCTCAAATACAACAACAACGACATCATAATAACAGCAAGTTGATGTTAAAATTTCATAATATATAAAATGTTATTACATTTCTTCATTTTTTTATATACTGGTGAGCAAAAAAATCGACTCAAACTCTTATCCTCCATTTAACACGGATCCTAGAATTTAGTGTTCACATATTTTTACGGATTTTAGTATCATTTGAAAGCCCATTCTATTCTCTTTCTGAGGATACCAAATTCCATAGCATACCTCATGTTTTTTTACTAATAAGATGGATTAAAAATAGGGGTAAGAGAAAGGAAAAATTAAATAAACATTAAGTATAACGATTAAATTTATTCATAAAAACCAAAACCAATATTTCGTATTGCTTTCTCCCCCCCCCCTCCTAGCCCTTATTACTGTTTTTAGCCGGCTTTTCATGGAGCGGGTGAACTTTTTCACCACTGTCTGTGGAATTCTTCCCCACTCTTCCGCCATCGCAACCTTTAAGTCCCTCAGCGATGCAGGGGCTGGATTTCTGGCTCAAACCCTTCTTTTGCGCTCATGCACTATCTACTCCATTGGATTGAGGTCAAGGCTCCGAGCAGGCCAGACTTCCGCCTGGAATTGCTGCACCGATACCGATATCGCCAACAAACTCAGCGTAAGGAAAAACGTGTTTCTGCAGAATCTCCTCAATATACCAGCAGTTAATCCGCCGCTACCAGTCTCATTAGTCACGAAAAACCAAATCGGTTTTCGCATCCAGTAAGATACCTCCCCAGACCATGACGGAACCTCCGACGTAGGTGACCGTTTCAGTAATACAGCATTGCGTATGGCACTCCTCAGGCCTCTTATAGACTCCTCTTCTTCCATCATTGCCATGTAGGCACATTCGGGACTCGTCGGAGAATAAAACGGAGCGCTATTGCTTTAAGGTCCAGTAGACATGTTCTCGGGCAAATCCGAGTCGCGCTTGTCGACGGGCTGCTGTCAATTTGGGTCCGTTAGCTGGTCTCTTCGGAGTTAGGTTAGCTTCTTTAAATCTTCTTCTGATTGTCCAATGACTGACAGCCCGACCACGAACTTGTCGAAGCGCCTGCTGGACCTCAATGCCGGTCAAGTGACGATTTCTTACAGTTGTGTTGACGGTGTGAAACGGTCGTCTCGCTCCAAGGTACACCTTCTTCCTGATCCTGGTCTCCGTGTAACGGAGTCAGTCTTTTGGTAACATCGGTAGAGTCTAGAGACAGCTGACTGGCTCAGGTGCAGTTGCGCAGCGACTACACGTTGGCTATGCCCTTCTTGCAATAGGGCAATGACTTGTGCCGTTTCTGTTGACAGTTCAAGCTCCGATAAAGGAATGATAAGAAAATGCAGTTGCATGTGTTTTTATAGAGATGAATAACAAGTACGTTGCTGAGCGAGCAAAAACGATTCTATTGAGTAAAACTGTTTTAATCAGTAACATTTTTTGGAAATCCAAATTATTTTTGACGTTATTGGAAAAAGTAAAAAAATCAGCATTCTAATGATACCAAAACCAATACCACTGTTTGAAAATTAAATTCAAGGATCGGTGTTAAATGAAGCAAAATCCTTTGAGTCAATTTTTTTGCTTACCAGTGTATTTAATTTATTACTATATTATTTATTTTTTTGAATCATAATTATTTGACTACTATCTAAATTCAAAGTTATCTGTTATAATAGTTTATAATATTATGTACATGGCTAATAAAATAAATTAATTAAAAAGCGTGAAAGGAGCAACAGTTTAATATCAGTTACGCCTTTTTGCACTTAAATATGTATTGATATAGTTTTTTTAGTTCCCTCCTCCACTCTTCCATTTGATTTCAAGGGTGTTCTAAGCCATCAAGCATTTATGCATATGTTCCTATTGAGAAAAAAGAAGCATATGTATAGAGTACATATAATACTTCGTTAATAGAATCGCCAAATTCAACGATTTCAAGTACAAATTTTTAAAACCCAATATCTCGCGAAGACGAGCAGATATTGGGCAGATGATTTTGGGATAAGGAAAGTTCGATTCGTTAGGAATTAGGAAGGCACTGTCCAAGCCCGATTTTGTCGTCAGTTTTGTCAAACTTTGCGCTAGTTCAAGCCCATTATGTATTCTTTATAATGAGAAAGTCAAATTCAATATTTATTTTACTACGCATATGCGAGAGAAATACTGAGAAAATAACTTTTATATTTTATTTTAACATTAAGTTCATCTTATTCAGTTTAATTTATTTTTGCCTGGTTTTGTGCTGGCTGTTTGTTTAAATTAATGAAGGATATTATTTAACATTAAATACAATAATTTTCTATCGACTTAAATTATGAATTAATTTTATTTTAAGTAGATACATTTTTTTTCTAGAATTTGAAGACACTATAACACTCATGGAACAAGTCAAATACAATACAGCATATTTGTTTCCGTACAGTATGCGAGAAAAAACAACAGCTCACCGAAGATTTAAGGATGATGTAGCCGAAAAAATTAAAATGCATCGGTTGCAAAGAATGGTGGAAGTATATAGAAGAAATGCGTTGACACTTAATTCTTCTCAAATTGGTAAATATAAGTTTACTAGCCGTGCCCGCGGCTCCGCTCGCGTGGACTTGATTCACTACTATCGCCACTGCTCATTCCTTATGTTACCTAAAGTAATAAAATATCTGCCCTTATTTCCCCTTATCTCCTATTATTTCTCCTTATCTCCCATTATCTCTACATAATTTCCATTATCTAAGCTTATCTCTGCTCATCTCCCATTATTTCTCTTTATCTCCCATTATCTCACCTTATCTCCCATTATCTAGGTTTATCTCGACTTATCTCGCAATATTTCACCTTATCTCCCATTTTTTTCCTTATCTCCCATTATTTCTCCTTATCTCCCATTATCTCACCATAACTCCCATTACCTAGACTTATCTCTGCTTATTTCCCATTATTTCTCCTTATCTCCCATTATTTATACTTATCCCCAATTATCTCACCTTATCTCCCATTATCTAGGCTTATGTCGACTTATCTCGCAATATTTTTCCTTATCTCCCATTATTTCTCCTTATCTCCCATTATCTCACCATAACTCCCATTACTTAGACTTATCTCTGCTTATCTCTCATTATTTCTCCTTATTCCCATTATCCCTACATAATTTCCATTATCTAGGCTTATCTCTGCTCATCTCCCATTATTTCTCCTTATCTCCCATTATCTCACCATAACTTACATTACCTAGACTTATCTCTGCTTATCTCCCATTATTTATACTTATCTCCCATTATCTCACCTTATCTCCCATTATCTAGGCTTATATCGAATTATATAGAACATATCATATGTATAAATTTATAAAAACACGTAAATCGAATAAGTGGTTCTCAAGTGATAAGCGCACTAACGGACAGACAGACAGAGAGACGTTGCATTTTATATATATGTTGTATTCTTTGCAACATGATATTGTTCCATATTTAATGGTTTAGGCAGTATATTGTAAGAGAACACGCTAACGGTAGCCTTTCTTCCGACTTGATTCACTATTATCGTCACTGCTTATTCTTTATGTTACCTAACGCAATAAAATATATCCTATAACCTGGCCAGAGAACATATGTATGTTTTAAAAAAAAAGTACGTAACGCACTAACGGACAGACAGACAGAGAGACGTTGCATTTTATATATATTATATATAGATAACCTGGCCAGAGAACATATGAATGTTTTAAAAAAAAGCACGTAAATCAGATAAGTGGTTCTCCAATGATAAGCGCACCAACGGACAGACAGACAGACAGAGAGACGCTGCATTTTATATATATTATAGATATAGATTATTATTATTATTATATAACCTGGCCAAAGAATATATATATGAATTTAAAAAGGATACATAAATTGGATAAGTGGTTCTCGCGTGATAAACGCACTAATGGACAAACAGACAGACAGAGAGACATTGCATTTTATATATATTATAGATTATAGATTAAAGATATTCTCTGCTACATAATATTGTTCCATATTTAATGGTTTAGGCTGTATATTGCAAGGGAACGCGCTAGCAGCAAACTTTTTTTCCGACTTCACTCACTTTTATTGTCACTGCTCATTCCTTATGCTACCTATCGTAATAAAATATAGCCTATAACCTGGCCAGAGAACATAAGTATGTTTTTTAAAAAAAAAGTACGTAAATCGGATAAGTGGTTCTCCAGTGATAAGGTCACTAACGGACAGACAGACAGACAGAGAGACATTGCATTTTATATATATATTATAGATAAAAACTGCTCATGCAACGTTTTTTTCTATGATACTTGATTGATGAAACTTTATATTGTAGGTAAATCTCATTTAGTCCTTATCGAAGGTGTGAGTAAACGCTCAGTAAAGTGCCTACAGGGTCGTAATGACAATAATATTAAAGTCATTCTTCCTGCCAATGAGCAAGTGCCTTCAAGAGATGGGCATACTGCTAGACTCTTAAAACCTGGAGATTATGTCGTTGTACACATTAATTCGGCTACTTCGCAAGTTTTAAAAGGTACCTACATTTCATATGAGATTTTTTTTCACCAATAAATATGCCTACTCTATATTATAGCCAGCTATTACCATTTAAAGCGGATTATTGTTCACTCTCCCCACACTAAGCGAACCGCCGGGATGCTACTCAATTGTTTATTGAATGCTTGGACCCATGGCAGAACGATCTATCTGAAACCAGTATGCGTGACCGGAGAACTCTCCTAGAGTGGGCCTCTTGTAAATTAAGCGCCTATTTAATCCTTTTCACTAATCAAAAACAGATTATTTTGAGGTGAAGTTACATTTATAGGAAAAAATAATACAAATTGGAAGTAAATAAATAAAACTTACTAAGTACAACGAAAAATACTTATATAACATCTATTGGCTCTAAGTGACATACAAGTTGGCCTACTGAATTTATAACAGTCGTGCACGAGCAGTTTTCAACAACGTAACGGCGTCAACACAAGCGGATAGTTAACTGCGGAAAATGGGTAATTTCACCTATCGAAATTTAAAAATAAAAAGTGTTCTGTATGTCGATTGCTTTTAAAATAAAAATGTTTGTTACGGAGGTAAAGGATGACCAATGTCTTCACAAAATATCCCAAATGAGTTTTCAACAAAGTTTTTTCCGATCTTTACTGAAAACTGATGACCTTGAAATTTTTGTTTTTTTTTACATACCAGGTAAATTATTAAAATACACACTCGTGATAATTTTCGTTCAATCTACACCTTGTGGAGGCTATTCCAGAATTTTTTCACAATTTTTCGATCAGTACTTTTCGAGATAAGGGGGACAGCGATTTTTGGCAATTTTTTAAAAATAATACAAAAAAAAGTGTGCATTATATACATTTTTTGACTCGTGTCGGATGGACAGACACCGAATTGAACTTATAAGTGTTCCGAACACTAAAAATGAAGAAATCCTTCCGTGTGTGCCTAACCTTATATAGAATTTTCTAAAAGTGATCTACAGTTGTGCCATAATGTTACTTCACGCTCACTTGAGGGAAACTCAAGATTAGACAGGTCTCAAGCTGACTGCTGAAGTGATCTGTTACGCTGACAGTTCCTCTCATCTAATTTAAGTTATTGATGGATTTGTTCGTTACTTCGTGATAGAACATAAATATTGAATATAAACAATTTACTTTGTTAACTTATTACTTTATTTAAAGTACTAAGTTAACAAAGTCAATTGTTCGTATTCAATATTCATCTAATTTAGTTTATGATGTGACTTAATTTGAAAAGAAAAACTCCTGAAGTAATTATAGATCCTTCTTAGACAAAGTATGTAAAAGAACAAAATGTCAGACTTCTAGCAGTTTGTTTTCTTGTTTGGAAGCAGCTTTTTAAGAACATCTTAATATATTGACATTAAAGCACCTTTATGAAAGATTTTTATACATACGTGTACTGATTAGTTATATAAATATCATTTCTCAATTAACTTTTTCTGAAGCTTATAATAGTCGGATAATAACGTCGAAGCCTGAGTACAGCAACTAATTGCTATTTTATTTTTAAAACGCTAACACACCGTATCTACCAAACTAGACTTTATATAAAGTTTTTTTCAATATTAATTTATATTCGTGGTGTTAACATCAACAAATTAAATTTTGTAAAAATGTTCCTAAAAACCAATTTCTTCTTCAAATTCTGTGCTTGAACCAGTCATGTTTATAAAATATGTACTAATTTTAAATTTTCCAAGTATTTAAAATTGGAGAAAAATTTTAATTCCTGTTAGAAAAAAAATGCCCTGGGTTATGTGAAGTTAGTTTTCTGCGTTACATGTTTTATATGATCCAAACTTTTTTTTGTTTTGTAGGTATTCCCTTATATTTGTCGGGATTGCAGGAGTATTACAAACCACAAAATGTTAATAGTTACAGTGCAATGACTGGTTAAGCTAATAAAATATATAGTAGTAGTAAGTTCCAATAAACTAAGTTATTTACACGTGTTTTTATTACTATAGGAGGAAGTTATGTTTCAAAGAAATTGGATTAAATATTGAGGTCTCATTTTTGGTACCGAGACTATCACAGATATGATTTAATAATCATAAATCAAAAAAAATACCCACTTTCTACTATATTGAAGTTGATGCGAATATTGTTTTGGGAATAATCAAAATTCTTCTTCTTGAAATGCCACAACCGATATGGAACCCTCTTGCCTTGTGCCTTTTTTTAAAGTGTTCCATACACAAGGGGGACCTGCAGTTTAATGCCGGTTCCGAACGGCGAAAGTGGGAAGGCATGATACGACGGGTGGTTTGCCATGGCCTTCCGAAGAGAAACGACCGTCATCGTAATGTTTTTTTTTGTTAATTTATTATCTCCCGAGCCGAGAAGCGAACTCTGGTCTCCGGCGCGTGGCGTTGAAAGCAGATACCTTAACTTCTACGCCATGGTCGCCCCTATCAATCAAAATGAATTAACATGAACTTAACAAATATAGTAATTTTAGACGTACAAGTGTGGATTGGAAAGAAATTTTGTTAAGTTTCAAGGCTGTTGGTAAGCGTGATTCTTATAACGGTCGTGGTTAAAGTTTCAAACAGCTGTACTGCGCAAATGTTTGTTGGCAACTCTCATAAGTGAGCGGTATTAAGTTTTGTACAAATGGATAAAGCTAAATATCGTGTAGTGACAAAACATTTTCTGGTGTCGGCAGTCAAAATAGTGGATTTGGCGAAGGTGAAGTGCACCGAAAAAATCGAAGTTTTATCGGCCAGAAAAAGTAATGGTAACTGTTTTTGAGGACTCGCAGGGTATCATCATGATTGACTATTTGGAAAAGGGTAAAACAGTGACCGACTATTATTTTGCAACGTTATTGGACCGTTGGCATAGTGAAGTGGTAAAAGTGTACGAGCTGGGCATCGAAATACACTGGTGAGCAAAAAAATCGACGGAAAACTATTTGGCTTCATTTAACGCGGATCCTAGAATTTAGTGTTCATATATTCTTACTGATTTTAGTATCATTTGAAAACTCATTCTATTCTCTTTCTAATAATAGCAAATTCCATAGCATACCTCGTGCTTTTTATTGATTAAAATGATTGACAAGGGAAAACAAGGAGAACATGGATTAAAAATAGGGGTAAGAGAAAGGAAGAATTAAACAAATTTCCTAGTTTAACAATTAAATTTATTGATAAAAACCAAAGTTAATATTTTCGTGTTCCTGCAGGATCTCCCTCGATGTACCGATGTGCAGTTAATCCACCGCTACGAGTCTCATCAGTCATGAAAACCAAATCGGTTTTCGCATCCATTGAGATGCCTCCCCACACCATCCTCCCTCCGTAGGCTACCGTTTCGGTAACGCAGTACTGCGCATATCGCTCCGCAGGTCTGCTAGACTCGTTGCCATTGCAGGCACATTCGGGACTCATTGGAGAATAGAACGGAGCGTCATTGCTCCAAGGTCCAGTCGACATATTCGGGGCAAATTTAAGTCGCGCTTGTCGATGGGCTGCTGTCAATTAGTCCATTAGCTTCGGTGTTAGGTTAGCTTCTTTAAGTCTTCTTCTGACTGTCCAATGACCGAGAGCCCAACCACGAACTTGTCAAAACTGCTGAACCTCAATGCCGGTCAAATGACGATTTCTTAGACTTGTGTCGACAATGAAGCGGTCATCTCGCTGCGAGGTACACCTTCTTCCTGCTGAGTCTCCGTGGAAAGGCGCCAGTCTCCGGAGACAGCCGCCGACTGGCTCAGGTGCAGATGCGCACCAACTACATGTTGGCTATGCCCTGCTTGCCATAGGACAATGACTTGTGGGCGATATCCATTTTCCGATGACGTAATTAGCGAGCATGTATAGCATAGATGTTGACGATCCAAGTTTCGATAAAGGAATGATAGGAAAATGCAGTTGCATGTGTTTTTATGGGGATGAATAGCACGCAACCGGTACGTTACTGAGCGAGCAAAAACGGTTCTATCGAGTAAAACGGTTTTAATCAGTAAAACTTTTTGGAAATCCAAATATTTTTGTTATTATTGGAAAGAGTAGAAAATCATCAGCATTCTAATAATACCAAAAATAATACCACTGTTTGAAAATTAGATTCAAGAATCTGTGTTAATGAAGCAAAATCGAGTCGATTTTTTTTACTCACCCTATCTCCTAGATTTGGCTTCTAGTGACTTTTTGTTTCCTAACCTCAAAAATTGGCTCGAGGGAGAATTTTTGTCGAATAAAGAAGTTATCTGTGCTCTAAACGAGTATTACGTAGTTCAAAATATTTTTTCTTTTCAAGGGGAAAAAAAAAAATTGGAATCTCGCCGGACCACCAAATGTATTGAGCTCAATGGAGATAGCGTCGAGGAATAAATTATCGTTTTTGCAAAAAAAAGGTTATTTACCGAGCTTTTTAGAACGATTTTCAATCCACCCTCGTATCTTTGCATGAATAGAATAGAATAGAAATATGCTTTATTGTCCTAAAATACAACGTATCTGTTGACAAAGCAAGCCTAACTTAAATCATTATTATATTAATAAACACAAATTCAAAGAAAGAAAAAATAAGGAAACAGAACAAGATTAGTAGTCAATGCAGTAAATACAAAATAAAAGAAATAAAAATTACACATATGTCAACCCAAATGCCAACCACTCAACTACTGTTATATGCTTATTCCAGTTTTATCATTGTAGAATTCCTCAAGTACATAGGACGACGCCTTTTTATAAGTAGGGCCCTAGTCTTTCGTCTAAAGACTCTCTCGCAATTAAATCCTCTCAATTTGAGAGGCAGATGATTATATATTTTTTTGCCATTATAAACAATTGCAGATTTGATCAGCTCCGTTTTCGGGGCCGGCAATGGCAGGACGAACGCTCGCCTAGTGCCGTGCCGGCTGACTGGCATTGCCTCAAGACGATGTTTTTTTAAAGATGATGATAGCAGTTTCCAGGATAAATAGGGCACAAAGAGTAAGAATCCCTAACCTCGGAAACAATGGTCGACATGACTCTCGCAACCTAGCTCCCGAAATATATCTGATAGCTCTCTTTTGCAATACAAAAACAGAACTAAAGTGAACTCGGGAGCAGCAAGCCCAGAAACAGATCCCATACCTCAAATGAGCCTCAACCAGTGAAAAATAAGAGGTTCTAGCTATATTCAGCCCCAGGCTACTTGCAATAACCCTAAGGGCATAGCAGCCTGAAGAAATTTTGCTGCAGATGTTGCCAATGTGATCCTCAAACCGCAGCGATGAGTCAATTATTAGACCGAGAAATGAATTCTTATCAGCTGAAGAGATGATCTCATTCTCAATATTAACATTCTCTATATTGCATCTAAAGCTCAGAATCCTTGTCTTGGCTATATTGAAGGACAGTTTGTTATCATCACACCAAGCCTTCATCTCAGATAAATCTGCCTGAACATCGGCCCGAAGTCTCCCCACATCCTTATTGTGCCACAAAATTGTGGTGTCATGAGCAAAGATGGTAAATCTGCCAGCCACTGTCAAACGGGGCAGGTCATTAACATAGATCAAAAACAATAGTGGTCCAAGTACAGAGCCTTGAGGGATACCCACACTGATCCCAACCCCTTCCGAGCACTGACCCTTAAAAGTCACTGCCTGGACTCGGCCCGACAAATACGACCGAAACCAATCCCAAGCTAACCCCCTGAACCCATAAATGTCCAGCTTTGACAGCAAGATCCCATGATCAACACAATCGAAAGCTTTCGTCAAATCACAAAACACCGCCGCAGCATGTTCACCAGAATTCAATTCGAGATAAAGTCGTTCGAGCAGATTAAAAATTGCATCGTTCGTGCTCCTCGAGGCTCGGAATCCGAATTGTTGCGCACTAAGAAGGTCATGTTTGTTCAAAAAATCAACCATTCTCTTCCCGATCAACCTCTCCACCACTTTCGCCAATGTCGGGAGTAAAGAAATGGGTCTAAAATTTGAAGGGATATTACAATCTCCACCTTTATGCAATGGCACAATCAGAGCCCTCTTCAAACATGCCGGAAAAGTACCACTGGAAAACGAGCCGTTAATTGCATCTGCCAGGACCCCTACGGCTCTCTGCGGCATTGCCAGGAGGACCCTCAAAGAGACACCGTCCCAGCCAAAGGAATTCTTATTTCTCATTTCCCCTAAAACCTCACTTATTTCAATGGTGGAAGTTGGGGACAAGAAAAAGGTATCAGACACTGAGACATGACTGAGATATTTTATGGGATCCCCTGGATTAACAATTTTTGTTGATAAGTTATGTGCAATATTACAGTAGTAATCATTAATTTTGACCGGCGTCAAGAGTGCAAGAAGAAACCGGTTCGATACCAGAGCCGCCTCTATGTTTATTAATGATTTTCCAAGTTTCCCTAGATCTATTTTTTGCATTCAATATTCTCAAATGATAATAATTTCGTTTGGCGGTTTTTATGATTTTCCTATATATGTTACGATAACTATTGAAGTATTCTATAAAAGCAACATTATCAAAATTGAATTTCCTTATAAGATGCAAGGATTTCATATTCTTTGCTGAAACTCGGAGACCCGGTGTGATCCAAGGTTTTTTTCTCTTTTTGTTTTTAATAACAACCACGGGAAAGGCACTATTAAATGCATTAACCAAAGCAGTATGAAATCCATGTAGGAGATCATCAGTGCATAAAACTTTCTCCCACTTCGTTCGCTCAAAATCAGCCGTAAACCTATCAAAGTTTCGCTTTGAATACAGCCTGCCGCGCCTTATTTTATCTTTAGAAATAGATCGAAGCAGCGGTACACATGCAACAGCCTCATGGTCTGACAGAGCCGCATTAACAATCTCACACCCGACATCATCATTATCAAAAGTCGTACAAAGATAATCAATTGTAGAACAAGAGTGTGGCGAAAGTCGAGTCGGCCCAGAAACGTGCATAGTCAAATTAAATGAAGTTATTAAATTCTTCAGTACTCGTGCAGACGAATTTGATACATTAGAAAAGTCAATATTCAAATCACCAGCCAACACTATAGACGCACCTATCGAAATTTCACTCAACAATTGTTCAAGCTTCTCCAAAAATACACTTACATCTGCAGAAGGCGCTCTGTAAACAGCAATAATAAACAGATTATGTTCACTGCAATGTACAATCGAGAATTCGAAGATTTTCTCTTCCAAAATATAATTAAATTTCTCACTATTAGAGAACATACAGTTCTGCAGAAAATCTTTTCGTATCATAATAAGTGTGCCACCATGAGCATGTATGTTTCGACTAAATTTTGATACTAAAACGTAATCAGGCACATACAAAGACTCCCCAGGTCTGAGCCAGTGTTCCACCAAAACAACAATATTAGGGAAATCTATGGTTTCCAAAAACAAGAACAGTTCATCAATTTTATTACGAACAGACTGAATGTTTAGCAATACTAGGGTGAATTCATTACCTAGACGATTGTTTATTACACTAAAAAATGTGACCCTTTGTTTGAACACTTATCATCATCTGTCGCCTCATTAATAACACCAGGAGCATCATTAGGCTTGGGTTTCAATGGCGTTATATACCTCAGATTACTACTTAAATTAGAGCAAAAATTATCCATACTGGCTTTTATAAGTGTTGCCAACTTAGAAAGGCCTCTTCTATTGAGGTAGTACTTAGAATATAAAAAGTCTTTAATATAAAATTTATCCGAAATATCGAGGAAATCAATATTGATTGAAAATCGTTTTAATCTTTCGACAACAGAGGATAACTTGTGGTTTATATGAAATATATTTTTCCCAACTTTAATGTTATTTACAAAAGGTAAATTGCTAATTATTAAATTAGTTTGAAAACACTTATTTGCCAACAATGTTATGTCACTTATTCTAATATTTACATCATTTAATCCTGCAAGGAAAATTACGTAATCATTTTGAGTTAAGTCACGAATGTAACAATCCGCTGTATAAACCAAGTCTTTGTATTTTGCAAATGGTTTACATATAAGTTGGACATCAGAATTAACCAACTTTTTTGCCAGTTGATTGTACATAGTTTTTCCAAAGTCATCAGTTAGAACAATAACCTTATTCCGCACTTTGTTAGTCTCTATTAAATTCTGCGTCCTTCTGAGTTTCTTATCCAAAATGGGAGTGCTAATTATTTGCTTTACATTGCTATGATCTTTACTTCCTATAAACTCCTTCTTCATTGTAAATAACTCTAGTCTTGCATTCTTCATATCCTCCAGATAGAAATCCCTTTCCGCGTTTAACGTTTCAATGCTGGTCAGCATACTGTTTTTAATTTCTTCATACTCTTGAAGTTCCCTCTCCAATCTAGCATTCTTGTTAGCAATCTCAGCAATTTCGCCCCTTAAGAGGTTACAATTCTCCAACAATCTCGTCATTTCCAGCTTCATGCCATCCATTCTTATTTGACAGCCATGAGTTTCACACAGAGATCCTGCATCAGCCTCTGCCACTTCATCCTCAGAATCGCCAGCCATTCCCCTTCGTTCATCAGTAGAACTGCCCTCATCATTATTTAACTCCTTATTCACTACAGTAATACCGGTAACGTTCAATTCTGCATCTCTCTCCAAGTTTACAATTCTGTGGGGAAATGAACACATTTTCAGTACACTAACTTACTAGGCATCTTTCAGTTGGAAAGTGAGTGTAATCTTTACGTGTAACCTTCAGTACAGTTTCTTACAGCTACACAAGAAAAATACTTGAACGCCACCATCAAAATACGTTTAACGTAAACAAATTACCATAAATATAATAAAAATCAGTAAATGCTATATAATTTTATTAAAGAATGTTAGAAATATAAATTCATGCAAGCCATTTTAATTCTATAAAAATATAGTGCATCTATAACATAACCCTCCTCGCAAATCGTAGGTAAAATAATTCTTGATTTAAGTATTTTTATTCTGGACGGTATTCAAAGCGATTTTTTTTTTATTAACATTGTCTACTACGGAGCATTTCCAGTTTTAACAATTATGTTAGAAAATTTAAACTTTTCCAGCTAAAAAACGGAATTAAACATTATACTTGTCATTTGTTAATGAATCTGTAATCATTGTAAAGTTAACCAGGGAGAGGGCTTATTTGAGGACGCACAATATTTAATATAATGGTGGGCGAATAAGATTGCAACTAATGTATTACATTTTCATTATTATTTCGTTACAATTTTTCAGATGCTAAAAGTATCGGCATATTATTGCTAGATCTACTTTTGACCTCTGCAAAATAAAATAATCCATAAATGCACATTAAAAGTTTTTTCTAAAACGCACATATTTAACTTAAAAAACCTAAAAATTAAAAAATTTGCCTTTTTTTCATTTTTATAACGTTTGCAAATGTCCATTTGAGAAAAAAAAAAGTACCCTTCTTTTCATTCGTGGAGTATTTTGTTCTCCGCATGTCAAAATTTAAAAAAATTGAACTATTTAGTTTCCTCAATTTACATTTTTTTATCTTCACAATCTGTAGAATTTATTTAAAATTTTAGGTTAAACACCATGCAGTACGTTTTGTTGAGAAATTAATATTAAAAATTTTAGCATTTGTTGCAACTTTTTTTACCACTCAGTATTTTTTTTGTTTTTTGTTATAAAAAAATGCGACAAAGGGTAACTTTTTATTTGGAAAGATAGATTGATAATCCTAAAAGAAAGGTGTTAAAAAATAATGAAGCTGAGAAAAATGCAAAAGATATTATTCCTGTATTGTCAGTTTGGGCACTATTACAGAAAAACTCATTTTCTATGCAGTTTGAGAGACGTCGTAATTATAAGAAAAATTTAAAAAAATGTTTATAGTCATTTATGTATTAAAACCACAAACACACAGTTTTTAAATATAATAATATACTCAAATTGTAAATTGTGTTAAATTTCTAAAAATTGCACATTATATTTTATACCGCCCAAAGGTAAACTTTTAATATGTATAACTCGAAAATAGATACATAAGTAATAAGTACAAGATATATCAAAGTAGTTTATGAAAAAAAAAAACGCTCAAGCTGGGCTGTTTTTTTCAAAATCCATAAGGAAAAACATAAATATCATTAACCGCAAAAAAAATTCTTTTACTATATTATGAAACGCTCAAATTTAAAACAGATATTATAGTCCTGTCACATATTGAAGTAAAATAATCTATTGTGTCTTTGTAAGGTTGTCCCAGGAGAAGCCGGCATATGATCGAAATAAAAGATACTAGCTGACTCTATATGACAACATCTACCCAAAATGTCTATCGAGATAATCTAACGTTGGACTGATTGTTCAAATTGTATCATATAGTTATGATTCCTATAGGCATTATAAATAATCTATAGAATATATATATATATATATATATATATATATATATATATATATATATATATATATATATATATATATATATATATATATGTTTTGAAATGGAATAAACTGAAAATTGAGGAAAAACTGGTCTCAATTCAGTTAGCACGTTATCCTCGATTATATTATGTTCTTAGCAAAAGACAAACTGTCGCTGTAACTTTTCTCTTTCAATAATTTCAGGGACCACCTGTGTATTTATTTAGGTTTATATGCAAATATGTCCTATCGAGTTAACACGTCTGTCAGTAAAAGCTTATCTTTAATTTTGAAAAATGCCCTCAGCTACTTTACTTTTGGAACTATAAGCCTACCTTTGTAAATCAAAAAATTACTTTCGGTCAAGTTTTACTAAATCCTGTATAAGTTAACATATAATGTAAATATAATAATTAAACCTCCACCACAATTTGATAATACTTATAGCATGTATTAGGATAATATAATAATCTGATAATATATAATTGTTAAATTAATAATTATTACCATTAATATTGACCGGCTCGTTTCAAATACTGCATAGCGACAAGTTTGGTGAAAGTGTTTATTTTGGAATATCACGTGTCGCGGATCATTGATATAAATAGCTTATGCCCGAACGCACGTAGGAATGATGAGGCGGATCGGCATGCCAAGAGAAGATATCAAGTAGACATATAGGGAACACTAAGCGCACGTTGCCTCACGGTGTTTTGTAACCGAACACAACTAATGTTATATATCGGAGAATTAGGACCAAAGTTTGCAGTCACTAGTCGCTCCAAAACAGTAAGTATTTATATTTAGGTAATATTAACTATTTAAACGTTCCATTATCATATTATAAATTTTAGAAAGTGTAACTTTTGTTAATTTGAAACGAGCGTTCAATCATAATGTTATTCATAAAAAAAAGCAGAAATTAGTTGCATCACTATTTCACATCGCGATTATCCCAGTATATTCTTGTTAGATGAAGAACATGGGATTATTATTTAATATAGAATCTTGTATTTTGATCTTGTTCATTTCTGTTTGTAGATGGTCTATGTCAAAATTACGAGTATCCAAAGCATCCTTTATGTAGGCCTTGCCTCTGAGAGCTCCAAGATGAGCGTAATAGGTTGGTGCTGGATAGCTGACACTTCTGTTGCATCGAGCAAACATATGGCATAAGTAGTATGATAGTTGTTCAATCTAAAAAGTTTAAAGGATGTCACTAATTTCTGAGCACTTTATAAGATACTATACGGTTATATGGGGAAGTTACCAAATAAATTTGTCAACAACTCATTGCCAGTTTATACAATTTGTAAAATTGTCTAATTCCTGTAATCAACAAGTAAAAACTATACCAAATAAATTGCATGACAGTTTTAAGGAATATTTGAACTTTTGTTATACAAACCTTATATAACAAGAAAAACTTTTTTATACAGGGAAAAAGACAAACTTTTGAGCACTACCATATTAGCAAAATCTTGTATTAATCAGATATTTTTTATGATATTCTATCAAACCTATCATTGGTCTTCCATAAAAGCATATTACAAATTTAAATTTAAAATTGTATTGATATTTAAAATGTTGTTGCCTGAAAGAGTTAACTTAGGAAGATCTCATTTATCTTACACAATTTCAACGTCAACATATATCATTTTGGAAAAAGAAAAATCTGGCAATTTTATACATCACATATAGTTTTTACTTTTAGAGAAGGCTCTGCTAACGAAATATACGAACGCTCCGTTTTGATTTTTCTACTGATATTCGTGATAATGACTAGATTTTTTGTAAAAATTTTATAACAAAAATTATAGGTGGACTAAAAAGTATAATCTCGTTAGTAGTAAGAGTGACGAAAAGGCTTCTAAAGTGGCACAATAAGTCTGATCACACACCCCCACATGCAGTAAGAAATGCTTAGATATCACTTTCAGATAGTACGTATAAAATTTATCTGAACAAGCAAGACACCAAAAAAAGAATCTGGCCCTAAAAGTCCAACCCTGCAGCGATTTAAGATCAGTACGAATAACTCCTCCCACACACGTACTGCTTCTATAGTTATTTAGGTATTTTCCTGTAGCGTCTGTACTATGCC
The DNA here is from genome assembly GCA_019049505.1 of Pachyrhynchus sulphureomaculatus. Taxonomy (NCBI): domain Eukaryota; kingdom Metazoa; phylum Arthropoda; class Insecta; order Coleoptera; family Curculionidae; genus Pachyrhynchus; species Pachyrhynchus sulphureomaculatus. The sequence continues at coordinate 56,877,726 of CM032455.1, forward strand.
TTTAAAAATAGAAACTAGACAAAATTAAAGGACTCTAATAGGTTTCCTATTTTGTAATTCTCTTATTAGTAGCCCAGTATAACACAAAATTCAACTTTCCATGAAGTGTGTAACGCAAGGCTTAATATCCAATGAAATCCCATGAAACCACTCGACACAGGCTATTTTCCTGCACACTTCTTCCCCTAAAGATACACGGTAAATTATTTCGAAAATACAATACAAAAAGTATATCGGTACTATACTACCAACGTAGCAGACGTTTTGTTAAAGTTTCATTTAGTAATATCACAGAAAACATAGCTATCGCTACAGAAAGATAAACACGTGGAACAAAACATCGCCGCCAAACGAAACCGGCTGGCTAACGCCGCAAAATATGTTCCGTCGAGTTTCTTAAGAGATTCGGCTCATATCAAATAGGACATACTTACACCTCAATGGAAATGAAATACTTGGAAATTACATCGTGATGTGGAAATAAAAGGGAATAAAAATAAAATGGCAGGATGCTTAAACATACAATACGGAAAAATAGACACATTACAACAGAATCACAATTCAAAACATCTAAGTCACTATATGATTATTAAAGACTATGTAGCAGAAAGAAAACCTGCCATATCTAAAACACAATCTTTCTGGAATTGACCAAGATCAGAATATTACGAAAAATAACTTGAACATACTTTGAGAGACGAGGACGAGCGATGAAATTAGAAGAAAATGCGATGTAGGAAAGGTTAATGAGGACAATAAAAAAGAAAAACTAACGGAAAAGTCACTGAAATAGGATACCAGCTAATAGAGGGGTAACGTCGCCTGAGACAAACCACCACTAGATAGAAGAAGCATAAGCTATAAGCTACGTAAACCAATAATCTTAAATAACAGAAAAGAAAGATATTGAGTTTGTACCTGGTTAGACTTACTGCTAAAATATTATACTAATATCGAAGTAAATGAAGAAAAATTACAGTCGAAATAAATGAACAGAAATCATACTTTGGCTAAAACTTTAAAGTGTTAACCAATGACAATGAAATTCAGCTGTCATTTTTCTCAATTACACAGATATACAAAAAAAATTCTCTGGTTCATTTTTAAGTTTAAAGTATAAATGTAGATTCAAAAAAGTGGCAAGCGCTTGAGGGAGGCTTTTGTCTAGCAGTGGGCAGTATAAGCTGATAATGATGATGACGTAGATTCAGAACATTTAAAGATGTGCGAAATAATAGTTTTATTCCATAATTTTCATGATTATACAATTTTACATTATTTATTAAAATGTATTTTTTTCAATTTAATAGTTTTCTGGCAATTTTTAAGTGCGTTTTCTGAAAAAAACCCACGGTAGATGTCTTTTTTATGATTTTCTTGGATTCAGCATAAAAAATACTGAAGAAAACACCTGTTTCACTTAAAAGACCAAGAATTTTTTTTGTATACCTGTGTTATTTTTTGATGGCCAAAAAAAACTATTTTATTTTAGGTTCCTCAAAACAAGTATATGATTTTCTGATTGCAGTTATCCTACCTACCAAACTGATATATTAATTCTTACCTCATCATTGCTCAAATCTAGATCATCATAAAGAGTAACGTATTTTGTAGGTCTTGCAACACCTTTAATACTTGCATGCGACACCAAATAGAAGTTTTGCATTGTCGGGCTGACAATATTTGTGTCAACGCAAGTGCCTAAAAAAATTATAACAAGTCAATCTTTTATGTAATATCACTAAAGGAAAATGCACATCCAATCAACCAATTAAGAAATCGTTAAAAACATAGCGGCTTAAATGAAATGAAAAACGCCCATACGCCATGAAATTCTACAATTAACGGTGTTGATGAAATTATTCCTGGTTATTTTCTCACGTGAAAATTATATATTGGATAGGACGATTTTGTTTTATTTTTGGTCTATCTATAATAAAGCGACAAAACGAATTCAACGGTACAGGGTTTTATAAGTGTAGCCTAAAAATTAAATAAGGGCTGCATTATATGGGCAAAAGTTATAGATATCAAGGGAACAGGGTGGCGCCTAAAAAAATGATCTTCGGAATTTTTTTGTTTATTTGCTCATACACAGTCTAAATAGTAAAGACCATAGATCGTAAAGAGCATATTGTGAACTAGAATTACGAATTTTTTTAATGCAAAATATCTATTTTACGTTAGTGTAAGAAATATCGCGGTATAACGCTTTTTCCTGGTGTGCCATGTACTTTAATATTATCTGAAAAACAAAGCCGGATTTTAAAGCACAGGATAAATTAAGTTAAGCAGAGCCGATTAAAAAAATTATCCTAAAGAACGAATGTTAAAAAAAAGCTTAGAAAGCTTTTTTTGAAGGAGCAAAACTATAGCGAATACTAAAGTAGAAAATATTCGTTGCGCTTAACTAACAATAATTTTACGAAATTTTAGCATATTTATATAATATTTTAAGACGATACTCTCGAAGACTTTTGAATTATGTCGAAAAAAATATGATTTTTTTAAAATTTTCATCCTTTTGATCCTCCATAATCTCACGTTACGGTTTTTATTAATTTTAAAGAGGATCGTTATTAAAATTGGGCTCACGTGCCTTTATACTGCTAAATTCGCATTAAAAAGTTCAATCAACTAAATATACAGAACTTTTTCTTAAAAAAAAACAAGGTTAATAGACTTTTTAAGCTTTTTAATGGTACCCTATATAAAGTAAGATATTCCTAACATATAGAACAAAAATAATATTAGTTTTTTCATGAAGTAATTCTTCAAAGTATTTCTCTTCAAGTTTAGGTTCAAATATATTAGTAGCTATAACTTCTAAAGACGAATCAAAAAGAGCTTAGCGCTCGAAGGCATAGATGGCAGCATTGGTATAACAACTAAAGACGAATCGAAAAGACTCGCAATTTTTAGAAGTTACCAAAAGTGTTCTTCGTATTTGCTGAACCATCCCAAGACGCGTTTCGCCGTACCACGGCTCATCAGCTGGGCTAGGTTCAGCAAATACGAGAGAGGTAAGCTCGAGAAAGGTGCGTTTCTGCAATAAGTGCCAGCCGTGCTGTGCCGCTCTGCTTGAATAGACTTTGTAAGTCGCCGACGGAGTGCAGTATAAGCATCTATTTGTCATAGTTTTCCATTAGTACCTGGATAAGTACTAAAAAGGTGCATTTCTGCAATAAGTGCCAGCCGTGCTGTGCTGCTCTGCTTGAATAGACTTTGTAAGTCGTCGACAGAGTGCAGTATAAGCATCTATTTGTCATAGCTATAACTTCTATATACAGAGAAGTGTTATTAACGCCTCCGGATCTTAACGTAACTCGACACGATTAGCGATTAGTGCTCCCTACCGCAATTGCTTTTAGAATAAAAATTCTTTTTATGGAGACATGTGGCTTCACAAAACACACTATAAATGAGTTTTTAAAAATCAGTTTCTAGGATTCCGACACAAACTTGTTTGTGGTGGCTAAAAAAACTTTCTACAACTACTATCTTTCTACGATTCATTACGAAAATTTCAAAACACATTGTCTATCAAGGTTCTGTCTCTAGTAGAACTAGTATAGTTTATCATTTGTATAAGCCCAATGCCATTCCAAAATATTTTTCAATATACCAAATAAATTATCAAAGACAATGCGCTCATGATAATTTCTATTCAAACTGCACCTTACGGAGAATATTCCAAAATGTTTTAAAATTTTTGATTAGTACTTTTAGAGATAGGGCGGGAGGACCGCGAATTTTGGAACTTTTTTAAAACAACATAAAGAAAAGTTTGCGCGCGTATTACATCATATATATTTTTCAACTCGTGTTTACACGAGCTTTCATTTGACAGCCCCCTCTCGATGACCTTGAAAATGTTTTTGTTCACTTCCGATTTCACTCCCCCTGAAACTAACACCTCTAAGTCAAAATTTAACTTTCAAAACTACATGGCTGTGATTAGGTCAATTCCTATATTTGTGACAAATTTCAACTTTCTATGTCAAATAGTTTCATAGAAAATCGGCTGCGACAGACACGAAGTGAGTCCATAAGTATTCCGTTTTTCAATTTTGGTACGGAACGGAACACTAAAAGCACATCTGCAAAATACTCCATGAAAATGCGTTGCCGCATAAAAAAATTGATTAAACTCACCAACTTTTTTACTTGAATTTTGTCGCGTTTAATTCTGCTGTGTCGAAAATGTAATTATCAGGTATCACCCATCGTTCTAAAAAATATAGGAACGGTCTATTTTGTCTAAGATGTCACAAATTCGGTACATAAATATGACTTGACGATACGACGAATTTAAAAATAGCGACGTTATCATATTTTAAATTTTTAACATGTTTGTCACGTCTTAAACATGGGTCAAATCTAAAAACGGTGTGAATCATATTTGACTAAAGTAAAAAAGTACAATTAATATTAAAAAAATGTGTTGCTTATAAAAAATCTATACTATTTTTTAAACTGGCCATTCGTGCAGTTTTGATATATATATATATATATATATATATATATATATATATATATATATATATATATATATATATATATATATATATAAACTGTTCCCGTATCTTTTATTCGAAAAGTAGATTTAACTATCGATGTCCAATAAATTTTGCGCGTTTTTTTTCTAAACACAAACCGCCCGACACAAACCATAACTCGTGTAGCTGTCAAATAGCGTTACGATTATGGCAATTACGAGAACGTTATATCGCTGGCATTACGTATAACTAACGAATGTGGAAAAATATCATTTTTCATATTCGTCAGTTTTCGACACTACAGCCTATAACGCAGCCAGTGGTAAAGTATCAGATCATTCACTCTACCAGAAAGGCTAGAATGAGCACTAGCAATTTTACGAATATCTGCTTTTTTGCATCTTCTATGTTTAAGTATCGAATAAACTTATTCGATTGTTTACAGTGCAATAAAGAAGAGGTTGTTTTATTATTGCACTTGCAATATTATGAATGTGCCACGTTGGTAACTTTACATGAGTAATTTCGCTCGCAATATTTACCAAAATTTGGTAGAAACTATCGAATATATGGCACGTACGTTATTTTACAGCTTGTAAATATTGATTCAACTGTTACTTCTCTGGAAAGAATTGAATACTGAATTTTTTGAAAATACGACAACGGTGTCCCGGCACATTTTTTCATTTTTATAAGAGGAGCGTTTAAAAGGCTCTCTCCTGAGAGAGAATCTGAAAAAAGGAGAAAACATTTACGTCCAACTAAAAAGAATCAGATTAACTGTATTAAGGAACGCATCTTATTATTTCCCTCTGTGGGGCCACATTATTGTAGGAAAAGCAGCCAGTTCAGGTATTTAAGTGTAGAAGTTAACATAACAAAAATATTCAATTTGTATAAAGAAATGTGCAAAGAAATGGGAGCACTACGTTCGAGACGTACAGAAAAGTTTTCAGAAGCTATAAGCCAAAATTCCAGAAGCCCAAAAAAGACGTGTGAAACATTTTATCAGTTAATTTTGATTTACAAGCAGTATTGCAAACACCAAAAGGAGTTGCTGGACCCTTTTATTATGCCAGAAAGTTATAACCTTATAATATATAATTTAGGAACCGGTAATTCCCATTGCTTTACATAGGAGAAAGCCGCAGGAGTGTTGAGATTTCGACGTGTATTTTTAAGCATATATTTTTAGCGAATCCTGAAATTCAGCATGTCCGATAATAGTGGCGGACAAGAAAAAAATTTCCATTTGCTTTGATGTGCTTAAATGCTATTAAGACACCCCTAACATTAAAACAATAGATCACGTGTATTTCAAATCGGGCCTCTCTGAAATGGAGTGTGACAACATTCATTCCAAAATAGAAATAAAATTGAAGACAACACCCGTTTATACACCCGATGATTGGGTCGAATTAACGAGACTAGCTAGAGTTCTTTCAACCCCTTTCGGAGTTATGAAGCTCCTTCATGATGATTTTTTAAACTTCAATCCTTTGGGGTACCCGCGAATTGATGAAAAAAACAGTGAGAAAAAATCTCCAAATACAGCAAGATAGGCTAGCAGAACTTGACGCAAGTAAAGAAGAAAAAGTAACTTCATTTTCTTTTTTTCCTTTTTTATGTAACATTTTATGCTAAAAACTTTCTGGAAATTTATATAATTATTTTTCGTGTTTTCCATTTTTTTTTATGTAACATTTTATGCTACTATTTTTCGAGAATTCATATTCCGTCAACCGGGGGCGACTTTGTTAACTTTTAAAAGAAGAGTTTATCCCCTCTATTGTCGGTACATTTTTTACAACCAGTGGCGCTGTCGGGCTCAGAGTCATTCTCGAGACTGATAAGAAGCCTGCCAGAGACTAGAAACAGTGTTCCAGAAGGTTCTTCAAATATACATATGTTTATGTATATTTGAAGTTAAGTGAATTATATGGTCTTTTAACTTTCCCTCGTTCAGCCAAATAAAAAACAACTAAGTTTATATTTATTGTTTACTAAGGGAATGAAGATGTAGAAGACGTTTTGCTTTCATTTTTCACGTTTATTGAATCAGTGTTATTTCGCTGGGCAATGTCACCCCTCAATCTTTGGTGTTAACGTAACGGATAAAACTTTCGTTCTTTTCAGAATATGATCAGAAAATACAAGCCATAAGTTGGCCACTGTCCATATATAGCTTACTCTGAAGAGAATATGGCAGCAGCCTTGCATGTTGTTGACAATGGTATGTCCATAAAGCATCGGCAGAAAAACAAAATATTCCCACAGGAAAACCCTAGGAAATAAAAGGGATGCATATTAAATCTGTTGGTGGACAGAATGCTCTCAGAGCTCAAGAGGAAAGAGAAATCATCCAACAGCTCCCGGTGTGTGCTGACTGGGGGGATGCCGTTAGGTTCAACCGATATCAGGTCGATTGTTCAAAGTTACTTGCAGAACTGTGGTCGAACCGTCAGCAAATTTAAAAATAATCTCCCGGGCGAAGATGGGTATTCTTCTTTTATACAGCGGCACCAAGATGACTTAACAATTAGAAAGTGCCAAAACATATCCCGAGCCAAAGCTTCAGTTGAAATCGACTCACTAGTCAAATATTTCGACCATCTTGAAGACGCCTTAAGCGGTATACCAAAGGAAAATATCCTTAAATTTGGAAAGACCAACCTGAGTGATTCCCCTGGGTCAAAAAAGATTGTATTTCGTAGTACCCAGAAAGAGTTATGAACTCATTAAAAGGGTGCATATCACTTATGTTTACCAGTTCTGCAGCAGGCGAATTGTTGCCTTGCTTTGTCATCTACAGATCAGAACACCTGTGGACATCATGCACGGAAGGGGACCTCCACGGTCTTATTATGGACAAACAAAAAGCAGATGGTTTGATGGCCCGAATTTCGAGAAATGGTTTTTGAAGATAGTTTTGCCATGGGCAAAACACAGGAACGGCACAAAATGCATCATCGGCGATAACTTGAGCAGTCACGTAAAACAAAAGATGATAGAGTGCTGTGAAAAAGAGGACATTAAGTTTATTTTCTTACCCCCTCACGCAACCCATCTATGCCAACCATTAGATATTTCAGTTTTCGTTTCTGTGAAACGTCACTGAACAAAACTACTTACAGGTTTTAAACAGAAAAATCCATCATCACATTCTCTGGAAATATCCAGATTCCCACGTCTGTTGGCAAGCCTAATTACAGCCATTTCTGAAAGGATTGACAACTTGGAGGCTGGATTTAAAAAAACTGGACAACATTATGGAAGTGTATTCAACACATGGGTTTCAAATTTAAAAAACTTAATAAAAGACAAGTTTTAACGGAGTGCAAGAGGATTCAGGAATGGCGAATGAAATATTTAGAAAAAAATAAGGTTTTACAGAGACGAGTAAAGGCCAATTACATATTTACTTGGATAAAACATGGTTCGACACATACGATATTCCGGAAAGGGGTTGGGTTGACTAAAGTGATAACTGTAAAACAAAAGCACCATCAAACAGAGCTAAAAGGATGGATTCCGAATGCACTCTCCCTGTATGCAAAGAACATAAAAGATTCTTCTCTCGATTACCATGAGGACACCACTGCCGAATTATTTGAAAATGGGTTCAAAAACAAGCTAACTCCGAACATACCTCCAAATAGTGTAATCGTGATGGACAACGCAAGCGCTATCATAGTAGGCAGTTAATCAAAGCTCCCTGCTCAAACGATACAAAAGCAATAATTCAAAACTACATGTACGATAATGACATTTACTTCCACGAAGATTATACCAAACAGCAATTAATAGAAGTTTTGAAGAGTTTAAACATAAAAAAGGAATATGTCTGTGACAATTATGCAAAGGATATGGGGCATACAGTTTTGAGGATTCCACCATACCATTGTATATTTAATCCTACAGAGCATATTTGGCATCAATTGAAATCTGCCATTCCTCGTAATAATATTTGCCCCACTGTTAATTCCAATGTACTGAAACTTATGGAAACCGAAGTTTTTAATATACCTCTACAGAGTTGGGCAAATAATATAGAAACACTAATAATTAGAACCAATGATAATGATAGCGATAGTGATATTGTTTTAAGTGAATAATGTAATTAATTTTAATGAGTAAAGTAATAATTTGTATTTATAATAAAAATAATTGGTAATAATAAGATGATCTGTAATAAACATAAATAAAACATAGTATAAACATTATTTAATGTCTTTCCAAAAATCAAAATAATTAAATTCTAAGCAAAGTACGGACCTGTTCAATCATATTTGAATTTTACAACTTGCACTAATAGGAAATCAGTTAGTCACTTCACTATATGTATGGACGGACTTTACCTATGTACGTGGTCAGGCCAAATATATAAATTAATAAATAAGTATACCGACCTGCGGAATTGAACCCTCGGCCTTCTGCACCGTAAGCAAGGTACTACGCCACCGAGCCAAGGGCGGCCACGTACTGTTTTGAAGACGCTTCAGCTTTTTTCTGATTTTATTTGGCAATATTATGTTCAGTCAGTATTTTTAATTCTATTCAATATTTCAGTCAGTATTTACTTTAATCTTGCATATTTGTGTAATTAAACAAGTTTTTTCATGGGATGTGTTGTCATTTTCAACCTACTTTAAGCTGACTTTACTTAGGGACATGTTTCTATAGCTTATTTATTCGGTGTGACCAATGTGACCCCTAGTTAGGGGATGACTTTGCCCACCACCTTTTTTACAAAATATATATAAACATGTGAAACAAAGAAAAAACTAAACAAATTATAATCGCATCTACAGCTCGTTTACCATATGTCCGTGTTTTTGTATTTTAATAAAAAACGTGGAATGTTTTGAAATTAATCTGAAATTCAGGAAAAGTATCCCCGGTTGAAAGTTTCATGTGTGCATTTTGTTTTATGGTTTGGTTTCGGTTTTTTACTTTAATTTGATTTATTTATATATATATATATATATATATATATATATATATATATATATATAATATATATATATATATATATATATATATATATATATTATATACATATATAAATGGTATAATGGAAAGAATTCCTATACAGGAAAATATTTTAGAGTTTTCTTGTTGCATACTATAACTGTAATAAAACTTAAGAAAACAAAAATATAATTCTTTATGACTAGTAATTATTCCTGCTACTTTACGTAAATACTGATCAATAGAAAAGTAATGAAAGTAAAAAAAAACATTAATTAGCGAATATTGCACATTCGCTAGTTTGGCATCCAAAACTACCTTTTGCTTTGCACAAACCTCGCATAACGTGTAAAATAACCAATATTTTAAATTAATCTCATTAATTAATTGGATACTTGGTAACAAATTTAAAAGTGTTAAACATAAATCAAGGGTCAAAGAGTTCATTTTAAATCGAGAGAAAAATAACTTATGTAGGGGCAAATTTTTTTAATTAACTTTAAAACTGTTTTTCTGTTATCCTGAAAAGTAAGTATTTTCACATTCGTTAGTTCAGGTTACGTTACGTGGTGCCGACGATATTATCTTACCTGCTGGTACATTATAGTTCCCATAAAAGGTTTTCTCATGCCCCTGCACATATTTTTTATAATCTTGATCTTCTGAATCTCTATCATTTACAGGAAAGAGTCGTGTATGATGACGTTTCTGGACAACCAGGACAGTAATTGCTGGATCATAACCATCGGCTTGTAGTTCTTTACATGCATTCTTGATAGCCTAAAATGAAAAAAATAAATAATTATAGGGCTACACAAAATGCTCACTTAGTTAGTGGTACAGTTGGTTCCCATAGGTATTCGTAATTTTAGCATAACTAGACAAAATTGGGTTTTTGAATAAAAAATAATTATCGATTTTTATACTTTATTTTAAAACTTTATCTTAAATAATATTGATAATGGATGCGAAAAACTTTTTAAAAATGTTTTACAATTAATTATAACTGAATTAAAATTTATAAAAATTTTAAAAAATCACATGTCTACGAAAGCGTCACGATCGGCTGCTATGTTGGTGACGTCATTATGATGAAGTGTTTTGACGTAAGTACTGTCAACAGCTTCTGTTATATTTGTTAAAAATGTAAATGTAAATAAACAAAATATTTTTATTAAATATAAATTATTTATAGGATGTCACGCGAAAGTTACGTTGACAAGGCTAGAGGTTATGTTCAACTTATACGCAAAAATGATTATTATTATATTAAAATACTTACATCGAAATGATCTTCACAACAGAAAAAATTTGATGTTATTTAGGATTAATATGTCGTGCTGCTTGGAACCACCGATTTCGACGTTTAACATCTTGTGGCACATTTAAAAACATTTTTTCGGGAATTTTTGTATTATTCATACCAAATGGTACAAAACACGCACGATAATTTTTAGACATTTTCAATAAATTTATCAATACACTGATGATAATAACAAGAATAAATTGATCGAAAATTAAAACACTCGTCTCAGCTGTCTGTGATGTTGAGGAAAAATAAACATTGTGACGTCATACGCGCGGGTTTTTTTCGGCGCGTCATCGGTAATAAGTTTAAAAATTTATTTTCAATTTGATAAACTTTTTAATTACAACGAAAACAAAAATTTTGTTATTAAACTTATTTATGACAATTTTTTTTTTCAAAACCCCAACTGTTCAGTTTAAAACGACATTATTAAAGAGTATCGTAACATATTTAAATTTTAAAAAACAAATAAAGTTTGTAAATTTACGCGTCTTTGTACTATGTGCTGAATTTTTTAAATATGGTCAATTATTTACATTTTTATTCTTAATTTTGGTAAGATGTGCTTAAATTTACCCCAAATGAGTTTTCAATAAAATATAATACTTATAGTATCTTAGCTACCTATAGCCAATAAATAAATCTAGCTTAATATAGAATTTAGTAATAAAAGTGTAAAGCAAATATTTACTACCCTGATTATACAAATAAAATAAAATTATATCTCGGCACAAGAGCAACTCGTCACTCGGCTACAGTAATGTACTTAAGAGTATATTACAAAAACCTCCACCATACGCCAAGAAAAACGTTTCATAGTATTTTTTTTGTATATCAGATAAATTATCAAATGTAATGCACTCATGATAATTTTGTGGATCAATCTACACTTTATGAAGAACATTCCAGAATTTTTTCAAAATTTTTTGATGAATACCTTTCCAGATAGGGGGGCGGGTACCAAGATTTTTGTCCATTTTCTTAAAATAATATGAAGAAAAGTGAGAGCAAGTATTACATCCATACATATATTTAAATTCGTGTTTTCACAAGCTTTCATTTGACACCCCACTCGGTGACCTGGTAAATTATTTTTTTTTTCATTTCCGATTTCACCCCCAAAAACTAACCACTCAAGTTCAAATTTAGCTTTCAAAACTACACGGCTTTGAATGGGCCATCAATTCCTATATTTATGCCAAATTTTAACTTTATATGCCAAATAGTTTCGGAGAAATAAAAATAAGAATCATTAAAGATCATAAACATTATTAGGTTTTAGTTTCGAAACAGATTTATTACAAACTAGGTTTTTACTCATATTTTTTTTAATATAAGCTGATGATGAACCTATTTTTACTTCCCTTGCTGAAGGGAGGTATTGTACTCATGAAAAAATCACCCTCCGAGATTTTTGGCATTTCTTTACGTGTTAGAATGCCTAGTTCAAGAAAAAGATAGCTCTGCATTTTATCGGCCTGTCTGTCGGCATAATACCTATCGAACGAAATAAGGTATCTATTTCAAATTTAGTATAAACACATGAAGTAGAAAAGGAACCTATAGTTTTCGAGCAATATCCGCTAAAGGAAAAGGGAGTGAGAAACCTCGGGGGGTAGATAATTTTGTTAATATTCTATATTACTGTGAAAATTTTTTGGTTTTTGATTGATACAATGAAAAAAATTTAAGCATAATTGTTTAGAGTATATAAGGAGGGGGGATGTTATAGAAAGAGCGGGAGAGGTGTTAAAATTTTTATTCTGACTTTGAATTGCGAAAATAATATTTCTACCTACTTTAATACTATCAGTAAAATAGTACATTACCCTTAATTCCTTATCCAGAACTCTTTTAAACTGTCCTTCTGAGACGCCATCTCTAAAATATATTATCGCTTCTGGTTTAATACCATCATTTTTTGTATAGAAAAACCAAAGCTGCTCCTTAACAATATTTTTCAAATCTATAATATCTTCCAGGTTCGAGTCTTGAAGACGCACACGTAAATTATACTGGAACGCATTCGGATCGTGGGAAGCTGTAACAGCAGCAACACTGGGCACACCTAAAAATACATACGTAATACGTACATACGTAATACGTACATACGTAATACGTACATACGTAATACGTACATACGTACATACGTAATACGTACATACGTAATACGTACATACGTACATACGTAATACGTACATACGTACATACGTAATACGTACATACGTACTACGTACATACGTACTACGTACATACGTACTACGTACATACGTACTACGTACATACGTATACGTACCTACGTACATACGTAATACGTACATACGTAATACGTACATACGTAATACGTACATACGTAATACGTACATACGTACATACGTACATACGTACATACGTAATACGTACTACGTACATACGTACTACGTACATACGTACTACGTACATACGTAATACGTACATACGTAATACGTACATACGTAATACGTACATACGTACATACGTACATACGTAATACGTACATACGTAATACGTACATACGTAATACGTACTACGTAATACGTACTACGTACATACGTACTACGTACATACGTACTACGTACATACGTACATACGTAATACGTACACGTACGTAATACGTACATACGTAATACGTACATACGTAATACGTACATACGTAATACGTACATACGTAATACGTACATACGTAATACGTACATACGTAATACGTACATACGTACATACGTACATACGTAATACGTACATACGTAATACGTACATACGTAATACGTACATACGTAATACGTACATACGTAATACGTACATACGTAATACGTACATACGTACATACGTAATACGTACATACGTAATACGTACATACGTAATACGTACATACGTAATACGTACATACGTACATACGTAATACGTACATACGTAATACGTACATACGTACATACGTAATACGTACATACGTAATACGTACATACGTAATACGTACATACGTACATACGTACATACGTAATACGTACATACGTAATACGTACATACGTAATACGTACATACGTAATACGTACATACGTACATACGTACATACGTAATACGTACATACGTAATACGTACATACGTAATACGTACATACGTACATACGTAATACGTACATACGTAATACGTACATACGTAATACGTACATACGTAATACGTACATACGTAATACGTACATACGTACATACGTAATACGTACATACGTAATACGTACATACGTAATACGTACATACGTAATACGTACATACGTAATACGTACATACGTAATACGTACATACGTAATACGTACATACGTAATACGTACATACGTAATACGTACATACGTAATACGTACATACGTAATACGTACATACGTAATACGTACATACGTAATACGTACATACGTAATACGTACATACGTAATACGTACATACGTAATACGTACATACGTAATACGTACATACGTAATACGTACATACGTAATACGTACATACGTACATACGTACATACGTAATACGTACATACGTAATATACATACGTACATACGTAATACGTACATACGTAATACGTACATACACGTACGTAATACGTACATACGTAATACGTACATACGTAATACGTACATACGTAATATACATACGTAATACGTAATACGTAATACGTACATACGTATACGTACATACGTAATACGTACATACGTAATACGTACATACGTAATACGTAATACGTACATACGTACATACGTAATACGTACATACGTACACACGTAATACGTACATACGTAATACGTACACACGTAATACGTACACACGTAATACGTACACACGTAATACGTACACACGTAATACGTACACACGTAATACGTACACACGTAATACGTACACACGTAATACGTACACACGTAATACGTACACACGTAATACGTACACACGTAATACGTACACACGTAATACGTACACACGTAATACGTACACACGTAATACGTACACACGTAATACGTACATACGTAATACGTACATACGTAATACGTACATACGTAATACGTACATACGTAATACGTACATACGTAATACGTACATACGTAATACGTACATACGTAATACGTACATACGTAATACGTACATACGTAATACGTAATACGTACATACGTAATACGTACATACGTAATACGTAATACGTACATACGTAATACGTACATACGTAATACGTACATACGTAATACGTACATACGTAATACGTACATACGTAATACGTACATACGTAATACGTACATACGTAATACGTACATACGTAATACGTACATACGTACATACGTAATACGTACATACGTAATACGTACATACGTAATACGTACATACGTAATACGTACATATATATATATATATATATATATATATATATATATATATATATATATATATATATATATATATATATATATATATATATATATATATATATATATATATATATATATATATATATATATATATATATATATATATATATATATATATATATATATGTATATATATATATATATATATATATATATATATATATATATATATATATATATATTATATTCACATATTATCCAATTTACCAAATGCGCGACCAGGATGAGTGACATCAGCTCCGATAAACATCACTGGTTCATGTTTTTGTAACACTAGAGGCTTGCTTTGTAATGTAAAACTATGATTGATACCATCCAATTTGCCATTGACTTTCAAAAGAATGTTGGTAGCGGTAGTTACATTAAATCTGCCGGTAACAGTTTTGGCAGCTACACATTGCGTAAGACAGCCTGCAGTAATCTAAAAACATATAATTATTTTGACTGTATAGCTGTATATTAAGTAAATAAGTACTTCAAAACCAAGAGAAAGAAACACCTAATTCCATAGGAAGTCCTAAAAAATTAATAATGTTAAAGTGTGCATCTGTGGCAACTGAAAATATATCTAGGGGTAATAACTTGGAAGGTAATAATTATTTGTATGTAAAATATAATTTATAAGCTTTTATTTTTTTTACATACAGAAGACATTTTTTTTGTTTACATATTGGTTCCAACATCATCCCTCGAACATGGATATAATTATAGAGGTTATATTTTATTCTGATTAAAATTCATGTTCAAGTGAAATTCATATCTTCCTTCTCGGCCCTAATCTCTCTGTCGAGATGTGGCAAATGTTGTATTATGAATTAATTCTATCTAGACTTGCAGGTCTTGTACTTTTGTCATTAGTGTGTACATGGTTTCATTTGTCATATTGGTGATTTAGTCGATCTATCTCGTTAGTGAGCGACCGCGTGGTTTATTGCCTTCAATTTTACCTTGTATCACCAGTTTGTCTATGTTATCTGGAGGTTTCCTCATTATGTGTCCAAAATAACTTTAGCGTATGAAAATGGATTTCAGTAAGTAAATGATGACGAAATGGTGCTCAATCCATGGAATGTTCAACATCTTTTATTAAAGCAGTGTCGTCAGCGTACCTCAAGGTCGTATAAAATCTACTAAAATATATGTACCAAGAAAGTATGTTATTATTAGCATATGAGGAAACACGAGTCAAGTGACGGGAAAACGCAATTAGATCAAAAATTTATTGTGACGCATTGAACGTTTCTCTAGCTTTCAAGCAACAAATTTGCCTTTTTGAAAAAACATGAATTAATATTTTTTTGACAGAAAACTGACTGGATTTCTCCTGTGTCGATTGAAGAACTGATACCGACATTTCGCCGATCATCCTGCCGGCTTCATCAGAATTTGTTCCAAGAATTGACTTCTTCGGAATCTACCCGTTATTTGCTAGATTGTAAAAAGTTAGTTTGTATTTTTAGAACAGTAAAATTTACTAATCCAAAGATTTTAAATAATGGTGAGAAATTTTTTAGAAAAATTTGTATAAAAGAATAATTACCAGAAACTTTGTTCGTATGTGCACGACGACCTAAACCGCGTGTCTTGTAATTTAAGATTGTAAAAGATCTACAAACGATAGGAGAGGAATTCAATCCTCATATGGCGGATCGCCAGAGATGGAAGAGGGTCGTACAAGCAGCCAAAACCCACCAAGGGTTGTAGAGCTACCAGAAGAAGAACCAGCCCTGTAACTTACTTTTTGAACAGGCTCTAGATAATCATCGAAGAAATGTTTTGGTTCTAGCAAAGTTCTTCAAACTGCTAAAATTATTATTGCTAAACTACAATTATCATTTTCTATGACAGTATAATAATATAATATTTTCTTGTAAGAATTTTACTTGTTTAAGAGGAGCGTGTTATCCCTTAACCTCGTTAAAAGTCAAAATCTAAAGTTCTTGAAATCAATGATATCAAATTACATTAATATGCTCACCTCTGCAGCTCCTTTGACATACGAATAAACAGTGCTTCCTTGATTTGGAATTATAACAAACATAATGTCGTACTTTTTCATCTTCTGATCTGTAAAATATTGTTCCAGATCTAATTTTGATGGAGTATTATTACGAGAACCTTTGATAGAGTCGAAATCAGGCTCACTATCGATATTTACTCCACATATCTTAGCAGCACGTTTCAACTAAAAATAGAAAAAAAATATTAACTGGTATATGGTGTTCTATTTTCGTTATATGTGTGGATCGAGAACTTTATATTATATATATATATATATATATATATATATATATATATATATATATATATATATATATATATATATATATATATATATATTGAAACATTCTTTCATTTGATAGTCAATATTCATATGGTATATTTAAATCATAGTATATGGTCTATCTAACCAAACTTTCTCGTGAAATTATAACGAACCTTTTAATTTAATTTAGTGATTTAGCCTCTTGTGAGTAAATAAAAACATAAATGAGCTGTGACAATTTTGTCTCTAGATGGCTTAAAAATTTACTCAACTCTCTATGTATCGCCTTCAACTCACTATTCTATTTTAAGCTCTGACATAACGGTCACGTGGCATTAAAATGTATTTTAACTTTTTAAGTGTAGACGTGGGGTCTCGCAGGCTCCGCACCCTTTTTGATTTCATAGAATCGCACACTTCTCCCCCCTTCCCACGGCCGTGCGGCTCTGTAGCTTCAATTTTAGTTGAGAAATGACTGGAGAGCGAGGAAATCGCATCACCCATTGCATGACACGTAAGTAGGACCTATCGAAAGATCGGATGGAGTCTGTCAGACTCCATGTCCATTATTATCATACAAAATATTGTTACAAAGTGTTTTTGTTTGTTTTCTTGTACAAAATGATAGAAAATAGTAGGCCATGTAGTTCTAGTAAGAAGCGACCATCCAGTTCAGTTGAGCAGTCTTCTAGAAAATTACTTCGAGTAGACCGTCTTTTGAGGAAGAGGTCAATACTAGCTTCAGATTAGTTGGATAATGAGGAGGTTGAATAGTTTATGATATCCGAGACAGAACTGATTCAGCATCATGGAAGTGACCAAGATGAAGATGCAGAGGAAATTCAGGACATTCCAGAAGAAGTTAGGAGCGATAGTTCAGAAGCCGTCGAACAAGATTCTATTCGAGTTCTGGATTTGAGCGGCATGAATGCTTTCAATTTTATATAACATGCACCAAACAAAGAATGTTGAGAAAGGAGATTTCTGTAAAAAGTTTAGCCTGTTCGCTAGTGGTCGCTCATATGCAAAGACGTGTAGTCGACACCAAATTGCCGAGACAGTTGAGGTCGATTATGACGCGAGTTTTGGGTCACAGAAGATGGCCAGGCTAAGGTAATTTAGTTAAGGAACTAGAAAGACGAAAGACCAAAATTGCATAGAAAGACTGCCTACACTTGTAGTGGGTGCAGTAGGCCCGTCTGCCTAGAATGTTCTCGCCCTTTATGCCATGACTGCCAGTAATTTAGAATTTTATTTTTTGTTATCTGAAATGACGTTATGTTATATTTTGTATCTTTCTATATTAAATTTCGAAAAAATAGTATTACTTTTGTCCTATTACTTATATTTGATTTTTTAAAATACTAAAATAGATCTCAAGTCAATTTAGACTGAAAAGTGCCACGATTGTTAATTTTGCAAAATATAATGATAATAATAAAAGTTAA
The DNA here is from genome assembly GCA_019049505.1 of Pachyrhynchus sulphureomaculatus. Classification (NCBI taxonomy): domain Eukaryota; kingdom Metazoa; phylum Arthropoda; class Insecta; order Coleoptera; family Curculionidae; genus Pachyrhynchus; species Pachyrhynchus sulphureomaculatus. Next base: position 56,896,633 of record CM032455.1, read on the forward strand.
TTATATCTACCTGTTTTTTTATTACTAGAAAGTTACAATTACGTATGAATGTGGTTTTTTAACAATCCGGAATCATTTTTTCGTAGAAAAAATTCGACTGCGAACGTATTCTGCGAGACCCCACGTCCAAGAAACTGTGACAAATTAATCACGTCCACACTTAAAGGTTAAATAAAAAATAAACATTACTTACCTCAGCTACAAATGTATCTAATTTATCCCTGTTAACCCAGCGATCACCGGATATATCTACAATGGACCATTTTTTAATTGCTCTTGCAACTAGAAATTGTTGTTTCATCTGCCATGTTCCTTTTGATACATTTACAGTATCTTTCCCTGAGAAGATATAAATAGTTTTAAGTGGTAATAAATAAACAGTTAAATTGAATTTTCGACTGGTATATGAAGAATAGTATAAAATTAAGTGAACTTAACTGATTAGTAAAATATGTTTTTTAAACATTTTCTAATTCAGTCAGTTAGTTTATTCCTACAAACATTTAATGATTTCGACTGAATAATTATTTCTGGTATTGCATCTAAAATCTTGATGCCTGGGTAATGCGGTGATGGTAACTTTATATTAAAAAAATGAGAAACATTCCTGGCTTGGTATTTGTCTCTGCAGATTCCGACTGAAAAATTAGTTGTTCCCGCACACGTAAATGCCACATTTCTACCTGTTCCCGTTTTTATTAATCTTTATTCTTTAGACTCACTACAAAACATCCAATAGTGGTATTTGTACTCTATTTTTACGGTTACTGCTATTCATTTAACAGCGGTATTCGGTTATAAAGACAAAAATACTAAATCTTATTTCACCTATGCGTTTTGCTCTTGAATTAAGTTTTGGGCGTTTCACTCTGGATTGGGTTTGCGATAAATAGATAGTCTGCAATTCTTTCCAAAGTGAGATAAAACGAACAAAAACAATTGCTAGTATATCCGCCATGGCCGCCTAAGTCTAAGAGTTTAAATCAGTTTTTGCCGGTCACCTGTCAAACAGATGTCAACTTGTGATACATCGTTGGAAAGGGAATTGAAATTGATAAAAAACATACAGGTTAAAAATAAGAATGTTGCAGTCACTTCCGGTCAAACCGGAAGTAGTTAAAAATATTTATTAAGTGATAAAAAAGCCTAATAATGTCCCCCATATTCTGGTATCTAAAAATGCAAATATGTAACTTTTAAAATAAAAAAATTACAGGGTGTTACATGTTGGCTGTGTCACCCTGTATATATATATATATATATATATATATATATATATATATATATATATATATATATAAACGTTGTTTGTTGGAAGCTATCGTAAGTGATCAGTGTGACTGTTTTTTTTTATGGGTCTAGCACACGTGCTGCAGGGAAGTCCCTAAAGCGCTCCAGGAGCGGCATGTGTGCGGAAAAAGCGATTCACGTTGTTCTTGAATCGCTGTAAATTGTACTCGGTGGTTGTACATAGTCGCACGACTACGCACGAAGTTTCCCAACCTCGGGAGTTTAATCAGCGCTCTCACATCGGAACCGACTTAGTCGTGCAACTACGTGCGACGTACTTTCACGACTAAGTCGGTTCCAGTGTGACAGTGCTAATTACATTTCCAAAGTGCGGAACCTTCGTACGTAGTCGTACGACTACGTACAAACAAAAATCGCACGTAGTCGCTTTCAGTGTGAAACCACCCTAAAGCCGAGTACCATGTAGTGCTAAAACCTTTTTATTAAAAAAAAAAGCGGACTGCGACTCAGAGATAAACTGAACTGAATGACATTCATGAAGGCTCTGCACCAGCACACAAGGCCATTTATTATTGGATAAATGAATTTAAGCATGGCCGTACGAGCAATGCAAATGTTGCACGTTCAGAACACTAGAGTCAGGTTTCTTGTGAAGAAATGGTTGATAAAATTTAGGGTATCGTGATGGAAGATCATCGCATTAAGTTTTGCGAGACTGCTGAGATAATAGGCATCTCATATATCCTGCATGAAGTTCTAAAAATTGGAAAAGCTGAATGTACGATGGGTGCTGCGGTTGTTGTTCAAAATCGTATTTAGAAAAGTTGCAGCGTAATCCAAAAGACTACTGGCGTCGTTGTGACTGTAGATGAAATCTGGATCCACCTTTACATCTCTGAGACAAAACGCCAGAAAACAGTGGGTTGGCGAAGGTGAAAGTGCACCGAAAAAAAAAACAAAAACATTTTTATCGGCAGGAATTATCACAATTGACTATTTAGAAAAGAGTAAAACACTGACTGGCTCTTATTACGCAACGTTATTAGAACCGTTAGCATAATGAGTTGAAGCAGGACAATGCGCTTGCTTACACCCTATTCCCCAGATTTGGCCCCAAGTTTTTTTGTTTCCTAACCTCAAAAACTGGCTTGAGGGGAACAAATTTTCGTTGAATGAATACGTTATATGTGCGGTAAACGATTATTATGCTTTCTTCAAAACATTTTTTTTTTCTGAGGAAATAAAAACAAATGGAATCTCACTGGACCAACTTATTGGGCTCAATGAAGATTGCGTTGAGAAATAAATTTTTGCTTTTGCAAAAAAGTTATAACGCAAATTTTTATTACGCTATATTCACAAACGAGGTCTAAAAGTTAGATCTTTTAGTGTTTATGTTTTCCATGTTTTAACTTGGTTATGTTTATGTTACTAATGAAGACTAATAAGCGAAAACCGCTCGTATAGCAATATCTACTGTCACCAGAACCAATTTTTTAATCAAAATTAAATACTTACGATACGCAAGTTGTGGGGTTGGTAAAATTCTTGCATCCATTTCCTCAAACTTATCATTAACCCGAAATCCGAATTCTTTAACGCAGAGACTTTCATTATATCTCGCATCTTGAAACCGATTCATTGTATTTTCTCTGTGGCGGTAAGTATCTGTAGCAGCTTCTTTAATCATATTCCTCGTATAAAAGTCGTCCAATTTCTTATTAAATGACTGGTCCTTTTCTATTCTACACAACTCTGGTGGCACTAAGATTCTTTTCTGCTGGCTTCCGACCCACAGAAGAGGTATATCAGGATTTCTGATGTTATAATTTTTTTCAAATCTAAACGAAAAAAAATTACAATTAAAATCAACACAAAAATTTTTTAAAAAAAAAAAAACATGTTTTACCATCATATTTTATGCATAATTAACAACTTTCAGCTTGAGCTGAATGGACTTATTGTCTGTAATTTGTTCCTTCCGTTCAAACAGAATGTCTGCACGCAACTCATTTTCCTCTAACTTACCGAGCTTAGACAAAGTTAGTTACAGTATAAAAGACGTGCCACGCTCAACAGTGGATAGGTGATTGTTTCCGAGACAAGGAAATCGTTAAACATCACCCAATTTATCTAGGGTACCCTTACACAGGTCAATATCTTTTGCTAAATTTTCCTGTTAAATATTAGAAGTTTTGCAAGAGGTAAAAACCCTTCTTAAATTTCCACTAAATTTTTATTTTTAACACCAAGACATGTTTCGCTGTACGACAGCTTCTTCAGATGGTTTGTTTGTTTTGCAAGAAGTAAAAACACACAAAAAAAAAATTTGTGTGTTTTTACTTCTTGCAAAACTTTTAGTTATGAATTTCCACCAAGTATCGGCTGAATTAATTCAACTGTTAAATATTTTTCGAAATGGTGAAATAGCAAAAAAAAATTGTTACGTGTCTTACGATATTTACGAAGCAACACTTCTAACCTCTGCCCCCACCTCTTTAACCCCTTATATGTTTTAACATAAATAATATGCTCAAAATGTACCCATTAACCCAACCAAAAAACATGGAAAAATACTCATAACACGATTGAAACTACACAATATTTAATTTAGATTTCCCCAAGAACTAGAAAGGACATAAAATGGGATGTATTCGAAGCCACTCCTCTAACTGCTTGCCAAACCCCTTTAAGCTGTTATGTGTTACTAACACGTAGGCTGAAAAGTTTTTGGTCTAGCTACTTAAAACACATTTTTTTTTTTTCCAAAATTCGATTTCATTCATAAACATAGTTTCCTTCAAGAGTCCAACGCTTTTCGAACATTTCTATACTTTTCTTGTAGAAGGATTTGTCTTTACCTTCAAAGTAGACCTCAGTTTCGGCGATAACTTCTTCACTGGAACTAAATCTCTCTCTCTCTCGAAAATTTGTTTGAGGTCCGGGAATAGATAATAGTCACTGGGGGCCAAATCTGGAGAATACGATAGACGAGGAAGCAATTCGAACTTCAATTCCTGCAATTTTCCCATCACAACCATTGACTTGTGACACCGTGCATTGTCTTGATGAAAGAACACTTTTTTCTTGTTCATTTGGGACCGTTTCTTTACAATTTCTGCCTTCAAACATACCAATAACTTTATATAATATTCGCTGTTGATGGTTTTCCCTTCTCAGCATAGTCGATGAAAATTATTCTATGCGCATCCCAAAATACAGAGGCCAAAACCTTCCCAGCCGACTGTTGTGTCTTTGGTCGTTTCGGGCGGCTTTCACTGCCGGTTTGATTCCGGTGTGTAGTGGTGGATCCACGTTTCATCCATTGTCACATATCGCATGAAAAAATCCTTTTATTGCGCTTAAACAGGTCCAAACAGCGCTCAGTATCATCAACACGTTGTTGTGAGCAAACGCGGTACCCATTTCGAACAAAGATTTCTCATGCCCAAATGTTCATGCAAAATATGACCAACACGTTTTTTTGATATCTTTAGGATGTCAGCTATCTCACGCAATTTCACTTTACGGTCATCCCAAACAATTTTGTAGATTTTTTTGATATTGTCCGGTGTAACCACCATATTTGGGCGTCCAGACCGTTCAGTATCATTTGTGTCTGTAGGACCGCGTTTAATTTCAGCATACCGATAAATAATGAGTGATTCTCCAGGGGCAAAGTCCCCGTAACACTTATCAAGCCACTGCTTTGTTTGAACGGTATTTTTTTACATAAAAAAACAGTATTTAATCAACACACGAAATTCGATTTTTTCCATTATTTTGAAAATATCAAAATTAGCGTCACCAAAACCACTGTAACTTGTAAACTATTCGTCGAAATGTCATGAAATTTTGACACGTACCGTTTGAAGGTTGGTTCTTCCTAAAACTCATATGAATTTTCGGAAAAGAGCGAGATCTATGTGTCAAACCAAAAACTTTTCAGTCTACGTGTTATAATTATCCATAAAATTGACTGACTGATGGGAATAAGTGACTATGTTTTTCGTGATGTAGGAATCCTAAAACGTGAAGAAAATCAAAAATCTCGGAGGGTTTCTGTTTAACGGAATACAATACTTTCCTTTAGCAAGGAAAGTAAAAAAAGACGGATATGCATGCCGTTAACGAATTAACTTAATATTCTTTTAAATTTGATCGGCGAACGACACGGTGGTTTCTCACTGATTATACGTCCAAGTATACGAATATTTCAAAAATTGTTTCCTCCATTTCTAGTAAATATTGTCAAATAGAATTGATCCAAGGAAATTTTTCGTTCGTATTATTTTACTATGGAGGTAGCGCTAAAAATTATTAAAAGAAAACAGTATTTATGCACTCAAACAGAAAAAGGTCTTTTAGCGACACCGCATTATAGCTGACTATTAGAAGGTTACTGGCTGTTCAGAAAAAATGGGCATTAGCATAGCTTTAAGGGGGACCAGCAGAATCGCAGACAAACAAAAGTTGATTCAAATGAAGCGTAACCAATTTAAACAAATCTATTTTTTGTAAAAATGGCGCATGTTTAAAAAAAATGACTCAAAGAAGCAAAAATATAGAGAATGTAAGAAAATTTTTCCTACGCTTAACTGAAGGGAATCTCCTGTAGTGAAGACACGTTAAAAAAAAAAGCTAGCAGAGAAAAACGGAAACCGAGTTTGAAAAACATGGTGTCAAGAAAAATGCGATTTAAGTTCAATTTTTTTATAGCGTTTAGTAGAACAGGAAATTTAAATTTCAACTCCTTTATACAGAAATAGAAAATGCGCTGTAATTACGTTATTTTTACAAATTTTAACCTACCAGGTGTACAAGTATGAAATGCGGATTTTTTTCTAAAAAAACATGTTAAATTCGGAAGAATGATAAAAAGTGCTTTATTCAAAGTATACTCCATTGCTTGTTACACATTTTTCCCATCTTTCGGGCAATTTGTGAATACCACGCCAGTAAAAATCGTCCCCTTTTGCTGCGAACCATTCATCGAGCCATTTTTTCACATCTTCGTACGAACCAAAGCGCTGCTCAACAAGTGCGCATCGATGCAAACAAGTGGTAATCGGAAGGAGCCAAGTCTGGTGAGTAATCCGCATGAGATAGAACTTCCCAGCTGAGTGCTTCCAACGTGTCGCGAATTGGTTTTGGCGTATGTGATGGAGCATTGTCATGAAGAAAAATGACTTTGTGTTGCCTCTTTCCGTATTCTGACCTTTTTTCAAGCAGCGAACAGCTCAAATCGGTCAATTGTTGTTGGTAACGTTTAGTATTAACCGTTTCCCAGGTTTTAAAAGCTCAAAATAGACCACGACCCTCTGGTCCAACCAAACACAAAGCATCGTCTTTCTGCCAAAGCGATTCGGTTTTGCGGTCGATGTGGATGGTGCGCCTAGGTCTACCCGTGATTTTTTGCGCTTGGGATTCTCAAAATAAATCCACTTTTCATCCCCTGTAACTATAGATGCAAAAACGACTTCCTTTTGTACAGAGTGAGCAAAATGTCACACGTGTTTTTGCGCTGTTCCATTTGCCTGTCGTTCAACTCATGTGGTACCCATCTACCGGTCTTCTGAATCAGTCAGCTTGTTGACTAATGCTCAATTGCTCGGCGAGTTGTTTTTGTGTTTGCGAATCATCTTCGTTCAACAATTCCACATCTTCGTATTTTTTTGGCGGTTTTCCACGTTCTTTGTCTGCAACATCGAAGTCACCACTTTTGAAACCCCGAAACCGTCGTTCACACGTATCTTGCGATGGAGCATGTTCACCATAAGCTTCTCGAAATAATCGGTATAATTCAACAGCAGTTTTCTTCAAATGAAAACAAAAAATTAATGCTGTCCCCGAATGCTCTTTGTTCGGTATAAATTTCGACATATTGAACACAACACAACACTATACACACACACTTTCCCAATTTATCACTCGTGCACGTCTGACACTTGTTGATGACACAACAAAATGGCGCAGTGTCAAATCTTTATAGCACAAACTGCATTGGTGCACCATCTGTTGTCTGAAATCCGCATTTCATACTTGTACACCTGGTAATACTTTAGAATAATATTCTTGAAATATACTTCCGAATTATGAAAAAAAAAATACGAGGCTGGTTTGAAAAGTCCGTGCAAAAATAAAAACTACTTATGTGTTTGGGGTAAACCTTTTTTATTTTTCGACATAGTCTCCTTTTAGGCTTAGACACTTCGTCCAACGATGTTCTAGTTTGTTGATCCCTTCCGAATAATAGGATTTATCCAAGTCTGCAAAATATCCATTAGTGTCTGCAATCACCTCCTCGTTTGAATAAAATCTTTGTCCCGCCAGCCATTTCTTCAAATTGGGGAACAAATAGTAGTCCGAGGGAACCAAGTCTGGAGAATAGGGGGGATGTGAAACGAGTTGGAATCCTATTTCCATTAATTTTGCGACCACAACTGCTGAGGTGTGTGCTGGTGCGTTGTCGTGATGGAAAAGGACTTTCTTGTGGGCCAATCGCGGGCGTTTTTCTTGCAGCTCGGTTTTCAAACGGTCCAATAACGATGAATAATATTCACCTGTAATAGTTTTACCCTTTTCCAGATAGTCGATGAGGGTTATCCCTTGCGAATCCCAAAAGACAGTCGCCATAACCTTTCCGGCCGAAGGAACGGTCTTCGCCTTTTTTGGTGCAGATTCCCCCTTGGTAACCCATTGTTTAGATTGTTGTTTGGTCTCAGGAGTATAGTAATGTATCCATGTTTCATCCACAGTGACGAAACGACGCTTAAAGTCCTCCGGATTCTTCTGGAACAGCTGCAAACCATCCTTGCAACACTTCACACGATTCCGTTTTTGGTCAAGCGTGAGCAATCGCGGCACCCATCTTGCGGATAGCCTTCTCATGTCCAAATGTTTATGCAAAATATTATGTACCTGTTCAGTCGAGATGCCCACAGCACTAGCAATCTCACACACCTTAACTTTTCTGTCATCCATCACCATATCATGGATTTGATCAATGATTTCTGGAGTCGTAACCTCCACAGGCCGTCCAGAACGTTCAGCGTCACTTGTGCCCATATGGCCAGTCCGAAAATTTTGAAACCACTTATAAACTGTTCTAATTGAAGGTGCAGAGTCACCATAATGTTTATCAAGGTTCTCTTTAGTCTCCTAAGGCGTTTTGCCTTTCATAAAATAATCACCACACGAAATTCTTTTTCGTCCATTTCTTGAAAATCACTCGACTTCCTTGATTCACACGAATGCCAAACACAAAGAAATAGACCAATATGGCTGAAACTTGGTGTGCGTTCATTCAAGAGATGCTACTAACTAAACATGACCTCGGTACGCGCCGGTGGTGCCATCTCTCGGACTTTGCACGGACTTTTCAAACCAGCCTCGTATTTACCCCATTAGTGCCTCGTAAAAAATCGATGACGTAGTAGTAAAATAGATAGCGGCATGGTTGCATATTTTCTGTTATTCAACTAGATAGATAGCTTATTTAGGTAAGTACTATAACCTGTTAAAAATAAATGACCCAATTTTAAAGATACACTGTATGGGCGGTTGTAATTAAGAAAAAACACCATTTAAAACACCGCACACAGATGAGCGCACGAAATATGTTTATATTACAACAATTTGGAGGGATTACCAATACCAAACAAAACACAATTAATCCCACCAAATTCTATCGACTGTTTATCGTTAATACCGCCAAATTCTGATCGAACTTGTTCTCCCTGCTCTTTTCTTTTACAGTGTTGTAAAATGGCATTTTTCTTAATTACAAACGGCCATATGTAAATAAATAAATCCATCCAATTTTAAGACAATTACTACTGTAGTACACAAAAAATTTGCTATGAAGGACAAAGAGTTAAACAAGTGACGTTTTTGCCTTTTTTGATGCTAAAAACTATAAACATTAAGAGTTTACCTAAAATATTCTAGTACCGTCCTTTCAACACCGTTATGGGAGAACTTCTCTATCTTGGGGGACCTAGCCAGCTCGTTAACCCTATAAACGACTTTAGTCGATCCTGGCACCTCGTAGGCCACTTTTAAACTCTTTATGTAATCATTCAAGGCTTGCACTTGCCACTTTGCTAGTGAAACAATATCTCTGTATGTATGTTTTGTTCTTGTGTCTTTTGAGTCGAGTATTTCTAAGAATGCGTCCAAAACGGGAATGTTTTTGGCAAATGCTTTATGGGCTAAATGTACATTCAGTAAAGGACGTCCACCCATAATAACTGATTGATAAAAGCCATAATACATTTCCATGCCTAAAAAAAATTTTTAAATCTTAGTAAAAAAATTCAAATGAATATACAAAGAATTTAGATGTTATAAAGCGAGCGAAATTTTTATGCTCCAAGGCTAATATGGTTTGTAGAGTTTTTGCTTAACAACTCAATAGTTATAATGCCCCTTAGTCACAACACCAATTTAGCGAACCAACGTATCCGCGCTGGTGGGTCGATTCTGTCTAGTCGTGTGTGGACAAGTCGCAGTGCAGTTACGAGTAGAGATACGCGATAATGGATTTTACCTACCGACAATCGATGACAACCTACCTATTGAAAATTCTAAGTTATCGATATCTCGATAGTTATTGACATATCGATAATTATTATTCAAAAATTGAATACCGAGACGGGGGAAACTTCCAAAAACAGAACCCTTTCTTCTAAAATTGAAAATGGGGGAAAATATGTTATACTTATCGATATATTCATAACTATCGATATTAATAACTATTGACAGTTATCGATATTCTCGATATATCGATAACTTTTAAATTCAACTATAGTCACTCGATATATCGATAGTTACCGATAATTCGAAAAAAATTCCCTTCGCTAGTGACGAGCCCACGCTTTCATTGAATAACCAGAAAGACTCCAGAGCGTTTACAATACAAGCAAGAAATTTTGCACAGAATGCATCAATCTTAAATATTGTGTATTCATCTGTAGTAATAAATCTGAAATTTGATCTGGTAAATTACTGGTAAAATTGCATTCGAAATTACCCGTTAAATTACCCCGAGTTTAACTAAAATCGAGGGATTTCACTTTTTATGAGAATCTTTGTTCATAAGTTGCATTTTTTACATATTTTTAAATAACTGTTAAATATTTGAAAAAAATTTATACTCTCGCCGATAGATCTCCCCGAGCAAAAAACTATAAATTATCAAATTATAATCTGTGTTGATATATGAGAAATTTTATCGCAGCTCAATGCTCTAAATTACTTCCACTCATTTTTGGAAAGAAAAAAAAAATCGTAAAAACTGCAAAACGCAAAAAACTAGTACAAAATCTCATCTAAGTACTTGGGCGACAGTAATTTGACAATCAGGCAAACAATTTTTTGGCGTGACGTGACGTCCTTTTCATGGCTAGGTAGTACCGTAATTCAGTAACTCTTGAATAATTCAATTACTATGGAGGTAATTGAATTATCTGTCTAGTAACTACATGGTAGCGGAAATTATTCAATTACTACGAAAGTAATTTATTTACTTCGAAAGTAATTCAATTACCCCAAAAAAAAATTACCAGTCACCAATTATTGTAATCTTAGTAGTTGAAAAATAAATTGTAATTACCCGTTCAAGAGCCCAATTCAATTAAAATAATCGAATTATCAAGAATTTTTTTTTTTTTCAATTATTGCAACTAAGGTAACGGCAACTCTGGTTATTAGTAACAAAACGTTTTTTTTTCCGATCTTGTTTTAAAGTCGATTTCCGACAATCTCCCAAACGAAAATCTATAGTTTCCGTGAACGAGAAATTTTTGTTGTGAATTTATATTACAAAACACTATCTACATTATATTTTGGGATTATATCAATTTAATTCATCTATTTTTGCATTTAATTAATTTAAGCTCTTTTAAAGCTGGTTTTTGATAAAATAATAGTTTCAACAAATTTTAATATGTGCCACTATTCCAATTCTTAGGACATTAACGTGTTAGAAACACTTGCTAGGGTATTCTACATAAGAGATCTCCATCGTTTTTAGTAGAATCCCCATATGTAAACAATGTGTATATTAATGCGTAAGTATTGAAAAAGCACTATATATTGCTGGGTATTATTCTTGTCACAACCATCAAATAAAAAAATTCAATATTTACCTCCACCTAAATCAATAGTTGTTCGTTCTGGTTTCCTGAAAAATGACGCGCCAATCTGAGTAAAGTATAGGAAGGGCGCATTACGCAGTACGACGTCGATACACTGTATCGCCGATTTCATCAACATCGGAGGATGTGTAGTCCCAGCTGAAATATTAATACAAATATTTAATTATTTAAATATAATTTATATATATATATATATATATATATATATATATATATATATATATATATATATATATATATATATATATATATATGCATAGGGCCTAATTTTGTTCATTTTATTTTAAAATACTCGTACAATAAATTTCAACTTATTTGGAGCATTAAAACCCGCGCCGAAAACACGTTCATATAAATAACACGAGAGAAGCGACGGGCACTTGATTTATTTGTAATTCTAATACGTTTTGCCCGACTAGTAAAACACATTTTTTTTGTTTCTCTAAGATGACAGTGGAATTGCGAAGTGTTAAAAAAGGTATTTTCTTGGTCGGAGAGGTAAACCACCAAAAAATAGGTGCAAAATTACTGTCAAATCCACAAATTTTTGCAGTTGTGTTTTAACATTCGTATAGTCAAATTAACTGTGAGTAAAAGCGCAAACCTTGTTATTCGCGAGTGTATCATATTCTAAAAAAAAAATCAAGAATACCTACAAAATCAGTACCTAACTGTGTCAAGAAACTTGTGGACCTTTACCATGTTTGGCGAGAGCTACAAAAAAGCAACAAAAAAACCAAAGATGTTTTTAAGCGTCGCGCAGAAAATGTCCAAATAGATTTAGTTAACTTATTTGATATCGAACGTGCCGATGCCTTCGACAGAATGAAAATACACGAAGATAAAATATTTTTAGAGTGACGGAGAGAACCAGGGCGACCCGGTTGCCTAGCAGGTGTAGATAAAAAATTAGCTGAAGCAGAAGAAAGGTCAAGGCACAGAAAAACAGAAGAGAAAAAAGACTAAAGAATATTTCATTGGAGGCCGCATCGACTTCTTCCATATTGGACCACCCGCCCGAAGAATTACAAGATTTTCTCAGCCCTGATGAAAGTCCGTATGAGCTTTTGCCTGAGACTTCGAACACTGTGTCCCCTGATACGTTTGCAAAAAGAGAAAGAAAGGATTTTATTAGATGTAGAACAGAAACAGTTCCTTTTACGCTGCGTACAAGAACACAAAAAACTGTATCCGGGCTGTAAAAAAGAAACTCTGACAAGAAAATATCCAAAGTAATTTGCACCTTTTTATGTATTTAATAAATGAAAATATTATCCTAATTGTTCCATGTAATAAAGCCACATAACCATGGTATAGTAATACTATGTTGGAATGTGGAATCTTTGGCATAATGACACTACTCAGTATATATCACCACTACACGAAACACTTTATTTTTGCCCTCGACGCGCGTTTCGCTAACCATGTTAGCTTCATCAGGAGCGATGATTGACTAAAGCTAAACTGCAAATCTACCCTATTTATATCAATCCTTGAATTACTCAGACAGAACTAATGGCATAGACGAGGCCATCAGGCCCTTACGAAAAGGTTATAAGAAATCCAATACCGAGAATGATAACAGAGGTTAAAAATTCTTTAAAGAAATGTACGAACCGATTCGCTAAAATTTAAATTAAATGTAAGTAATCCCACCATACTAAGGTTGTATTGCTTACCCCAAATTCACAAACCTGGACAAGCAATACGACCCATTGTTCCTTCGGTCGGATCACCCACATATTTGACATCCAAATGATTATCAAAAGAACTTGAGAATTTACCATTAAATACTTTTGCAGTGAAGAATTCTTTAGAATTCATTAATAAAATAAAAAAATCTAGTTCCAATGAAGGTGAAATCTTAATTTCTTTTGATGTCAGTTCTTTGTTCCCAAGTGTGCTAATACCATAAACTTTACAATATCTCGAAGAATTACTTAAGATGAATGACTGAGGACGAAATTATTCATGAATACTTAACATTATCTAAACTTTGTATGGAACAAAATTATTTTCAATATAACAGTCAAGTTTATGTTTATAAAGAAGGAACAGCTTATCACCTTTCATAACCAATTTATTCATGAGTAAACCTGAAACCCAAGCCAGTCAAGAATTTGAGTATTTCCCAAGGGTATGGTATATGTATGCGGATGATGTTTTCGCGATTTTTGATACAAAGAAAGCAAATATTTTGCTTCCAAATTAAATAGCCGGTATGATTCCATGAAATTGAGAACAAAGGACAATTGCCTTTTCTAGATATTTTAATTATTAAAAATAATAATAGGTTAGAATTTGATATCTATAGAAAAGACACATAACAGAAAGATATATTTCTAATGATTCATTTCATTGCAAACAACACAAATTAGCCGTATTACATTTTTTAGTTCATTATTTGGTCAGTTTTCCTCCGAATAGAGTAAACTTCAATAATGAGAGGAATTGTATTAGAAATATAAATAGAGTTAATGGTTATGACGAAGACTTAGCTAACAAATAGACATAAGTTCAGGTTAAATATTCAGAATCCACCTTTTTTACACGCGAAGAAAATAAGACCAAGTATGTTTCCATGCCATATAATCGGAAATATAGTAAGGGACTCAATAAGGTATTTAATAAGGTAGGCCTCACCTTAGTCTATAAGTCATTAGACAATCTGAGGAATATCTTAGGAAATTAGTTGTAATGATTGTGACAAAAAGTATGTTGGACGAACTAAAAGGTCAATTATTTTTTTTTTTTTTTAATCGCTCACCTCCCCGTCTCAGTAGGGATTTTACCCTTTTTCCATATCCCAAGGATACCCGTCAACGTTGTCCAAGTGCCATTAGTTCCGCCTGGGTAATTCAAGGATTAGGCTAAGTATAAATAGGGTAGATTTGCAGTTTAGCTTTAGTCAATCATCGCTCCTGATGAAGCTAACATGGTTAGCGAAACGCGCGTCGAGCGTAAAAATAAAGTGTTTGGTGTAGTGGTGATATATACTGAGTAGTGTCATGCCAAAGATTCCACGTTCCCAACATAGTATTACTATACCTGGTTATGTGACTTTATCACATGGAACAATCAGGAAAATAAGGTAACGGTGATTAATATTTTCATTTATTAAAAACATACATATACAGTCGACACTCTATATAGTGAAAGACCAAAATGTTGACCGAAATTTCACTATAGAGTTTTTCACTATATAAAGAGAAAATCTGTATATATTGCTATGTATGTAAGATATTCTAGGTCTTGAAAAAATTGCACTATAAAGAGTTTTTCACTATATAGAGTTTCACTATAAACAGTGTCGACTGTATTATATATCTAATAAAGTTTTCGCTTTAACGTAAATATTTAGATTATGCAAACTTAAAAAAGATTTATGCAATCTATGCATTACGATTATATTTTTTTACAGTTTTACTGGACTAGATGAATTTTATAACATAAATAATCTAGGTAAAAACCATTAAAACTTATGCCCAACGCAAACAAATTTAACAGCAAGAATGTTAGTTCATGTAAAAATACAAGTTAAAAATGATAATAGAAAAACACGCGATCATTAGCGGGCGTTACTTTGGTAAATGTGACGCCCACTGAATATTCTCAGTGGGAATCATTAGTCTGACACAGTATTGTCAATAAAAAAGAAGCTCTACTAGCTCAATCCAATTTTGTACAGACGTCAACATGATTTTATATAATCCTGTTTCTGTCCCATTTTCTCCGTTAATCATCTTTACTAGGATACATACATATTACCAATGTTGCGGCCGGCGCATTTCTTCGATCAAACTAACAATCTTATCAAAATTGTAGGCAGGCGATCGCAAAGTTTTTTATAATCAATGTTACTAATTTTGTCGTCCCACTTGTAATTTACGGCATGAAATATGGGCATGATTTACGTGTGAAAACCGAAATTTAGTGTATTTTAGAGGACAAACCAGTTTTCAGGCAGACGTTGTTCTTTCATATTTTATATTTGTATAAAGCAATTTGTACCTTACGCCGTTTCCAATAAAAACTACAAAAACTGAAAAACTTAACGATCATAAATCACGTTCTAAATTGGCTTCCTTTGTAAACCAATAACAAGAAAAACAACAATATGAGTGATACAATATCTCCTAAACTTTTTACGGCGGTGTTAGAATATACTTTTAAAGAACTTAGTTGGGATGGAAAAAGCATAAACAGCGATGGCGAATACCTAAATCACCTGCGCTTTGCTGATGATATTGTCTTAATATCCTACAATCTAGGTGATGTTCAACAAATGCTTACCGAATTGCAAGCAACATTAGCAAATATTGGCCTAAATATTAATTTTTAGAAAACCAAGTTTATGACTAATATAGTTACAAATAATAATATGAAATTTAATGGGGGCGGGGTGAAACAAGTCCAAAACTACAAGTATTTGGTTCATGAATTATAAATTGGCAGAGATAACCAAACTCGTGAGATACACCGTCGTGAGGGTTTGGGGTAGACGACTTTTGGAACGCTGAGACATGCGTTGCAGGGTGATTTGCCAATGTGTGTGTGTGTGTGTTCATGAACAATATGTTTTGCCGGTAATCATATAAGGCGCCGAGACACTCACATTAACAAAACAGTCAGCAAACCAACTGAGTATTACAACAGGCAATGGAGAGAGCTATGCTAGGTTTTTTTTTTATGGGTCTAGCACACGTGCTACAGAGAAGTCCCTAAAATGCTCCAGAAGCGGCATGTGTGCGGAAAAAGCGATTCACGTTGTTCTTAAATCGCTGTAAATTGTACTCGGTGGGAAACACATTCATGGGCAAATTATTCCAAAGCGATGATGTTCTCCATATAAAAGACTGCTTGAAAAGCGTTGTACGAGGAGTAACAAGCTGAACCTCTTACGGATGTGAAGTATTAGCACGACATGTATTTCTAACATGCACCGCTCTGGGAGGAATTAGGCGGGCTACATCTCTCGTACACTTTCCATGAAAATACTTGTAGAACAGACTCAAGTCGCCAACCGTTCTTCGATCTTCCAGCGAATCAAGGCCGCCGGTCAGTTCCGGGGCTCCAATCAGACGAACAGCTCTTCTCTGAACAGAATCCAACAAATGCAGTGTGTGTTTAGGAGCGGAGCCCCAAACATGGGAACAGTATTCCAGTTGGTCGAATTTGAGCTTTGTAAAGAATTAACAGTTGTTGTGGAGTGTAAAGATTTCTGATTCGCAATAATATTCCCAATTTTTGAGAAGCTCTCCTTGCTATGCCTGCAACATTTTCATGCCAGGACATATTTGCTCCCAAATTAACACCCAACAAATTGAGTGACGATGCTAGGGGAATGGAGTGCCCCGACATGACTACCCTATGTCGGGTTCAGCAACGTTAACTTTTTTAGAAAAAACTGCCGCCTGGGTTTTTGTAGCGTTAAATTCCACTCGGTTACTGTCACCCCAAGATAGAATTTCTTCCAGGTCTTTGTTAAGTTGAACGACCTCCTGCTGTCTGCGGGTATTCGCCTGAGTAGCCGATGTCTGAGCGTTCAAAGAGAATGAAGAGATAAGCGTACTGTCACCTGCAAAACTGTAGATTGGATTCCCGGTCTTTTCCAGCAGATTGTTAATGTAAATGAGTAAGAGAGTAGGAGATAGTATGGAGTCTTGGAATACAGCGGCGTTGATAGTGAAGATGTTAGAAAGAAATCCGTTGACCGCCACTCATAAAGAACGCTATCTGAGAAAACATGAGAGCCACAAACAGAACTTTGCAGACATACCTAAGAGCGTAGCTAGTCAACAGTCCATCGTGCCAAACACGGTCGAATGACTTGGATATGTCAAGAGCAACCGCTCGAGATTCTCCAAAGTGCTCAATTGCGTTGTTCCAAACATGTGTTACGTAAGTCAGAAGATCTCCTGTTGATCTATGTTTACGAAAGCCATATATAATGTTGAATCCTTCAAGATATTTTAGAAGATGCTCATTGATAACCTTTTCCATGACTTGCGATATTATTGAAAGAAGTGCGACTGGTCGGTAGTTACTTAGCAAGGTCTTCTTGCCTTTTGTAGGTATCGGCTGAACTGTGACACATTTCCAGGAGAAAGAAAATATTACTTTTCTGTGCGATAGGTTGAAAAGTCTACAGAAAACCAGAAGCCAGAAGCTTCTTTGATTCTAGCTTCATTAAAATACGTTTTATGATACGCTGTCTGAAGATAACATCGGGCATCTTTGACTGCAATATGGGAATAGTAGGTGGTGTTTTTCCTTGGAAATCGACAGTAGAATGTGAAGCAAAGAGTTCAGTCAACAAGTTCGCTTTCTCAACAGGTGTCGTTGCAATAAATTATCTGGCCGCGTGAGTGGTAGTATGGTGGATTTGGTCAAATTTTGGAATAACTGCCTTAGCGACTGCCTAAAAGGACCTGGAATTGTTGGGACAAGCGAGAAGTTTCTTTCTAATTCGTTGATTGTGTGGCTCCTTGGTTTCTCCGATAATTCCTTTGCATCTGTTCCGGGCACGAACAAAGATCTTACGATTTATGGTATCAAAATTTTCACGCCATTGTCGGTAGGATGCTAGGTTACACAAGGAAGAATAGAATAACAAACGTAAGTATCAGACAACGAACAAAAGTAATATATGTTATCCAAAAAATTACGCAATCTAAATGGAAATGGGCATGCCATACACCCCGACGAGATGAGAATCGATGGTGTAAAAGATTAATAGAATGGAGACCCAGAGAATACAAAAGGAATAGAGGTAGAACATCAACTAGATGGAGCGATGACATCAAAACAATGGCAGGAAATTGGATGATGATGATGTGAAGATATTCTTATCAATTTGTTCGCTCCTTATATATCAAGAAAAACTAGATTTTAATTCCGCTTATTTTGTGAACTTGTTAAAAGAAAAAATATCACAAAATATATCCCCCACCCCTGTCGCCCCTTCCTCAAGAGCAATATGGTTTAAAACTATGAGATCCTTTCTTATCTTAAATACTAAAACGTATAGTAAATTTATATCCAACATCTGGTTTCGTTCGGGAAATATCGCAGCAATTATCAGATCGACGGAAATTTTACTAGCTAGGTTCGATGAGTTCATTAAATCATAGTTTCCGAGATAAGTTAAATAGGATTCCACATAGATATACTTAGCGTCCTTAGCTACTGTCGCAAGTACTGAAAGTACAGAATTTTAAAATATCTAAAAGAAAAACCACGAAAAATATTAAAACTTGAACACCATCTTGTAAACTAAATTTTTTCTAGTTAGATGTCCTTATAATCAATACGCTATTATTTATTAAAATACCGAGGCCTACAAAAAGTTGGTTACTATTTAAAAAACGGAAAGCTGCATAATACCGATATGAAAAAAACTACATTCCTATTTACAGATCATCTTCTCAGTGTTACGAATTCACAACCATATTTAATTACCTTGACGTTCTGGAACTAAACTTAGCGGTTTAGGGTCTTTAATCTCGATGCTGAAAGTCTTTTGCCTTCCTAAATCATCTTCAACAATGATACCGGTATCAATTAAAACATCATTTGCATTATTTGTCAATAGTTTAGACGTGTATAAATTTTTCTGTCCATCAAAGGAGGGGTTACGGTCTGGAAAACGTTTCGCTAAAAATGTGTTTAACACCATGTATTTGATTTTATCCTTAATTCTTCGGGTTTTGCCTTCTTTTCCGTTATCTTTCTTGTTGCCGTTATTCTTTTGTTTGCTTGTATCTTGTAGCCTGTAACAAGATGAAGAAAAAAACTTTACTTAATGTTGTAAAATAAACGATGGATGAGTGTATTAAATGAAAACTTAGCAAAGACTGGGTTCTATAAACAAATTTTGGGCACCAGTTGGTATAGTAGTGCGATGTAATGCTATTATCTGCAGATGGCATTGCAATCTTGTATAAAGTAAACCGAAAATGATAATTGTAAAATTGCGATATATAAAATTATGGAAAAATGGCGTGAATATAATACGAGTTAGGATTTATCTTAATTAAAATAAGAGCTGTTTTATTATTTCAAGTTAAAAAATCTATATGATATCACGTTATAATTATATATAGAACACAGTGTCTGTTAATGAATTGATACGAGTGTTTTAGTTTTCAATCAATTTATTTTTGTTACTATCATCAGTGTATTGATAAGTTTACTGAAAATGTCTAATCTAACAAGTTATCGTGCCGGTTTTATACCATTTTGTACGAATACTACAACTACCGAAAAATGTTTTTAAATGTGCCACAAAAAGTTAAACGTCGAAATCAATGGTTCCAAGCAGCACGGCTTATTAATCTTAAAACAAATCAAATTATTTCTGCTATGTGGATCACTACAATGTAAGACTTTTAATATAATAAAATGAAATATAATAACTGAAATATAATAATAAAATATAATGTAAAAATAATGCAATAATACAATTTTATCAGAATTAGCCTTTATGAACCCTTTGTCACACATTACTGAATTAAATTAGTAACCAACAATAATTTTTTTGAACTAAACTTTAATAATTTTGACAATATATACACAAGGTGAAAACACTTTTACATAATGAAGTCACAAACAATGCAGCCAATCGTGGCGCTTTCACAGTCACGTGATTTTTTTTTTTAAATTTTAATATATTTTATAATTGTAAGAAATTTTTGAAAAGTTTTTCACATCGATTATCAATATTATTTATGATAAAGTTTTAAAATAAAGTAAAAATATCGATAATTATTTTTTATTCAAAAACCCAATTCTCCGTCATCTCGTATTCTTTTTTGCTCTTTTACCGCCACTTATTCTAAATGCAAAGCTGATGATATGAAGTACACCGTAACCAACTTACTTTACAGGTTGCTTTTCCTTATTCTCAACAATTTCCTGGATTTCAACGTCATACTGATATGCTTGTTTCAGTTTACCCAAATCTAAAGCAAAATGATTACTTTGAACCCTGATTCTTTTGCGGGCTAACGTTCCTGGATCTTTGAACACAGGGGCAAATTCCATGATCGGTTCTTGAGATGTCGAAGGTTCAGATATTTTTTCAGGAGACTGCTCTGAAGTAGTGGAAGATGATGGAAGTTGTACTGAAAACATGATAAAAGAGTAAAATCATTAAATCATAATTTTAAGCTTCTGATAATTGTATATATATATGTAGGCTTGCTAAAGATGTTGGAAATGCATTGAGTGTTAGGCAGCACTTGAATTTATGGTGTACAAAATCTATTTTGCCTAATATATTACTAATCAAGATAATAATTAGAGTTATTGATAAACTTATTAGCCAAACGAAAAAAGATTAAAAAAAAGTGTCAGAAAATGACTCGTGCAATGCTAGGTGAAGCCCAAGAACGAACATTTTTGATTAGACCAAAATAATAAAAGTCCGTTCCAAATAAGTAAGATTAGGTAATTGTACGCATTTCAGTTTATAATACAATGTCCTTTATTAAATTAATTTTGACATGATTTTAAAAAAACTTTTGGTTGCCCTGCTCGAAATTTACTTAAAATCAAACCAGTTTCTTCAAACTCCTCTCTCCTTTTTAATTAGTTCAACACTTGGGGCTTTATTAATATTATATAATTGTAGTTAAATGTTAAATTTGTTCCACGGGATAGTGATAGAATTATTGATTTTGTTAAATTCTCGCTGACGCTGGGATCCGGCGATACGCTCGATTACATTTCGAAGGTACGCGCTGTCGTCCCACTCTGCCCCTGCTGCCCGTTATTTTCCAACTATAAACGAAACAAATTTTATTTATTTATCAGACTCCCTGTATTTGTACAATTTTTACTTTTAAAGCATGGAGTAAAAATAAGACATACATAATAGGTCCGGTTGTAAATATCAACTTTTTTGGGCTCGACAAAGAAAAATCTATGGGATAACAAATACGCCAAAGGGAACCAGAGCATGTATTAAGGCGCCCTAGTGCAGAATATCAATCAGTATCTGTACTTAATATATAATGCCAGTTGAATGTGTAACTTTAGATATTCAACACTGCTAAAAAGCAAGTTTTTATTGCTATACCATAAAATGTATGGAATAATATGCATTAAAACAATGAGTATAGGCGTTTTTCACAAAAATTTACAACTTATATGCTCTTCGCTGTATACCTAGGTTTTATTATTTGCTCTGACATTCTCTTATTCGTGCCCATTAGGTATTTACCTTTATCAGGTGCTCCTGTTGCAACTTCAGATCGTTGATCTCTTTTTCCATCCTCCTTTCTAGGAATTTGTGTATTGCCCCAAACATTAGAAGCTCCTTCCGTCCTTTTTGGTGATTGCGGGTCATGCTTCTTTTTTGTTGGTCTGGTATCATCTTTAAATGGCTTTCTTTCAACCTGACCTTGTTGTTCTTTACTAGGCCATTCCGGCTGCTCTCTAGTCGGTCCTTGTTTAGTAATGTACTCATCTTGGCGTCTACTGCGCCATTCGTCTCCACCAGTCTGCCGTTCCTGTCGTCTGCCTGATTGCTGCTCCCTTTCTTTTTGATGCTGTCCACCTCTAGCCAGCTGTTCTTTTTGTTGTTCCGTTTTCTTCCTAAAATTTAGAAATTTAGTACACAATTACACATGATTAATCGATTTAATTGTGCACTAAAATGCCTTTTAAGACAGGGCACGAGTAATGTCAAACCAGTAGCTAATTATTATGCCTCACGGCTAATGATCTGTTTCTAAAGATTATATATATATATATATATATATATATATATATATATATATATATATATATATATATATATATATATATATATATTTAAAATGCCATTAAAATGCGTACCGTTACGTTTTCGGCATTCTTCTAGGAAAGCGACAAAATTACTAATCGCGGCTTAACGCCTGGTTTTCGTGATCGCAGTCATTTCTTATTGAATATTTTCCATTAATTGAGCCAAAAAGTGCAGTTGTGGAGACAAAATTTTTTACAAAGCATGCAGATTTACTGCCTTTAGTTGTTGCCGATACTCGACATTCTCCACGTTTGCATAGCTTCTTGATGTCTTTGGTCGCCCTGTTCGGAGTTTTTAAGTAATGTGAAACCAGTTTCTGGAAACTACTTCATCGATTTTTTGATCAGTCGAATGACTGAATCTTCATTCGCAATAGTGACAGAATTATTGTTTTTGTTAAAACTCGTGTAAAATTATACATTCCAACTAAATCTACAAGGACAGAGGTTACGCTCTGTACATCCACCTGTCCCGTACTACCCTTGCGTTAGCATAATAGGCAAGAAATATTTTAACTTATTTATGAAACATCCTGTATAACTCCGATTGACGAAAACAGTCAGAAAGGGAGATTTCGCTTTTAAATTTTTACAGTTACTCATATTACATGAACTATTACACTAACTTACATGTTTTTATTGTCAAAATTCTTCCAGTACTTTACAAAGTACCCTCATAAGGTTTAGGATTCCATCGGAAATTTACGTTAACGTACGAGAAACCACGAGAAACTAAAGGTTGGCACTATTTAAAAAATTTCACTGAATTATGATCTACTAACTGTTCATTGAATGTTGTTTAGTTTATATTTTAAGCCACTATGATTTTTAACATTTTACTAGGATTTTTTTTTTTGGGAAAGGAAAATAAATGTACATTAAATCACGTTTTAATACTCTCGTAAGTAGCTCCAGGAATTTGTCATACTTATTAGGTTAATCCTTCATAAAAATACACAAAACGAACATGGTTGAATTAAGAACCAAAGGAGTTTTTTACTGTTAAAACTAAACTAAAAAACTCTGATTCGTAATTAAAATTCTTAATTTGAAGAACGTCGCGATGAATCTATACGAAGTCCGCCTTAAACAGCCTGTACGGGTGAAATAATTATTTACCAAGATTATTAAAGATAAGCTCGTAGAAAATAAATATTTCTTCCCGTTTATATTGCGCATGCTTTTAATAATGATGAGGCATGTTGTAAATAACCGCTGCAAAATCTCTCTATTCTCATACTAAAGAAAAACTTAATATAAAAATCAATTCGATATCTGATGATATTAATGACAAAAGCTACAGAGTAGTGGCGTAGCCAGGCTTAAATGGCGGGGGGAAACCATCTTGCACTGGAACTCTAAAAGCTTAGGCTCTTCCCAAGACTTTTCACAAAAAAAAATATTTATACAGTAAAATTTTAATACATAAATTACACTCAATTTAAAAGTCGATAACAGAGAGGAAGGAGAGTTTTATATATAAAAAAGAACCTCTACACATACAGCTCAACTCTAATAGCATACCTAACTTTTAAAAATCAATGGCCGGAAAGTAAAGGTTTCTGACAAAAAGGAACCCCAACAAGGTCTTATTTTTAAAAGGGTGTAATTTACTACATCTACAGAGACAGGCGGGACGTATATGCTCCTCGCCCCCCCCTAGCTACGCACAGCTTAATATATATTTAGAACTGAAAACTATTTGCTAAATTAGGAAATCAGGAAATATCGCAGAATTTTCATGTTCCTTGATATCAAGGGCCTTAAATAGGACGTATAACAAGGTATACCTATACGAAGCAATCCCTCTAACCCCTTTCTCTACCCCTTTAACCCTTTGTATTATATATGTAAAGTGTGTATTTCTTTATACTACAAGAAAGTCAAAAGGTGGGGGGATGGAATCCTAACATATCAATGTCCCTAAAAATTGCATATTGGTACAATTTGATTTTAGTCAGTAAGTCTCATTATGTTAAAACTATAATTGTATCAAAAAAATCAGCTTTATAACAACTTTAATTCAAAAGATAGGGACTCTATTGTAGTAAGTGGTCATTTAAAGCAATTTATGTTTAATGAGACCTAAACATATTCTATAAATAAAAAAAGAAGAAAAATATTACTAACACTTTTTAAGATCCGGCTTAATGATTACTGTTCATTTTAATTTATATTTTTTCATGTTCTATTCTGGTACACTTTTTTCTACGTAACCTATAAATTTAAATACATACAAACATACGAAATGTTAATGCCTTTTTAAAAGACTAAGAAAATTGAAATCGATATCTCATTTAGACGGAAATCGAAAAAATTTAAAATTTCGAAAGGTGCTTCCTTCTAGCAAAGTAGCCCTAGCTCCGTGGTATAATTTCTGCATACAGTACCACAGATCCAGAGTTCAATCCTGGAAGGTCAGTGTACCTATTTATAAATTTATTTAAGTATATTTGGCTTGGCCACATACACAATTCATCATCATCATTATCCTTTTCCATAATTCGTCAGTCGGAACATAGGACCTCAACAAAAGCACTCCATCTCACCCTGTTCTGGGCCAACCGCTTGGTTTCTGCCCAGGTTTTCTTCATGGACTCGACCTCTCCAAGAACGGTCCTGCGCTAGGTAGTTCTAGGTCTCCCTCCACAAGTTAACCTTGTGGGTTCCAATCCAGGGCCATTCTGGAGATGTTGTTACATAATGAGTAATTGTAAAAATGCAATGACGCCCGTGGCAGAACTACCGCGTTTTCTTAAAAATACCATGAAATACAAATGAATGTTTCGGCACTTGAACAATACAGACGGATATTATGACATTCTCGCTGATATATCTATATGATATAAAAAAGGATTAAACCCCATCAAGGATAGGATGCGAACTATAAAAAAAGTATTGTATGACGTAATCCATCTAGTTACTACTTAATATTGTATAGGATGAAGATCTCTTGGGTTAAATATGAATTACAAAAAGCCTTAAGAAGTTTTCAGATATTTATGCGGTGCGGTTTAGAGTAAAGCAGCCTAAATTGTTTTTTAGAATTTTACCAGGTGTACAAGTATGAAATGCGGATTTCAGACAACAGATGGTGCACCAATGCAGTTTGTGCTATAAAAATTTGACACTGAGCCATTTTGTTGTGTCATCAACAAGTGTCAGACGTGCACGAGTGATAAATTGGAAAAGTGTGTGCATAGTGTTGTGTTGTGTTCAATATGTCGAAATTCATACCGAACAAAGAGCATTCGCGGAGAGCATTAATTTTTTGTTTTCATTTGAAGAAAACTGCTGTTGAATCATACTGATTACTTCGAGAAGCTTATGGTGAACATGCCCCATCGCAAGATACGTGGAACGATGGTTTCGGCGTTTCAAAAGTGGTGACTTCGATGTTGCAGACAAGGAACGTGGAAAACCGCCAAAAAAATACAAAGATGTGGAATTGCAAGCATTGTTGGACGAAGATGATTCGCAAACACAAAAACAACTCGCCGAGCAATTGGGCGTTAGTCAACAAGCTGTTTCCAATCGGCTACGAGAGATGGGAAAGATTCAGAAGACCGGTAGATGGATACCACATGAGTTAAACGACAGGCAAATGGAAAAGCGCAAAAACACGTGTGACATTTTGCTCGCTCGGTACAAAAGGAAATCGTTTTTGCATCGTATAGTTACAGGGGATGAAAAGCGGATTTATTTTGAGAATCTCAAGCGCAAAAAATCATGGGTGGACCCAGGCGCACCATCCACATCGACGGCAAGACCGAATCGCTTTGGCGGAAAGACGATGCTCTGTGTTTGGTGGGACCAGAGGGGCGTGGTCTATTATGAGCTGTTAAAACCTGGGAAAACGGTTAATACTAAACGTTACCAACCGTTTGAACCGTTCGCTGTTTGAAAAAAGGCCAGAATACCGAAAGAGGCAACAAAAAGTCATTTTTTCTTCATGACAATGCTCCATCACATACGGCAAAACCAGTTCGCGACACGTTGGAAGCACTCAGCTGGGAAGTTCTACCCCATGCGGCTTACTCACCAGACTTGGCTCCTTCCGATTACCACTTGTTTGCATCGATGGGTCACGCACTTGCTGAGCAGCGCTTTGGTTCGTACGAAGAAGTGAAAAAATGACTCGATGAATGGTTCGCAGCAAAAGGGGAAGATTTTTACTGGCGTGGTATTCACAAATTGCCCGAAAGATGGGAAAAATGTATAACAAGCGATGGAGCATACTTTGAAGAAAACACTTTTTATCATTCTTCCGAATTTAACATGTTTTTTTAGAAAAAAAAATCCGCATTTCATACTTTTACACCTGGTATCCTGTAGTCAAGAGTAGAAGTAATACTGTTTGAAATATTAAAACAATATTTAACAATCTTATTTTTAATTTGAAAAAAAAGAATGTTAATTAATTCATATGAATTTTCAAGTGGGTGATAGCCTAATAGATTTGTGACTGAATTTTGTAAATATTTCTTTGATGTATCAGTTAATTCTCATGTTTCAAGTCAAAAATGAAATCTCAGCTTCCTCTCCTCACCGTTTCAGACTGATTTTCAAACCTCTTTAGTACAATCGCAGTGAAAATAACCCTTTTCATAATCTTGACAGTCCTTATAAGCGTGATTAAACCTAATTACACTTAGAATTAGCTGTTTCCCGAAACAAAATCAAAGAAATAGGCAAATAATGTTTTTTTGACCTCACTCTCTTTAATCACATTTCAATCTCCTTTAACTACTAAATAAATAAATTAATAAATAAAATTATTATTGTCAGTATTATACACAAAACAAGAAACACTTCTCGACATTCTATGAACAGTTGCTTGAAGCTAAGCACGATTCAATGGAAATAACGAATCCTCTTTTACTAATACGCGGCCATAGAAAAGGATATAATATGATCTTTGGTTTGTTCTAGACCTACCCCACTAGAAAATTCTGGGAGCTTCTTTGTTTATATATAAACGACATTTTGGTAAATTTTTGGCAGTTGAAGTTTAGAATTGGCAAAGGAAAAGTGAAGTGCATTGAAAATAGTAGCATCTTATTGAAATCTCCGTTTCTTTGTGAAAGAAGTATTTCAGACCATGTCTATACTGCCATTAATAATTTCTGACCAGTGGGACTGCCCTACTGTGGTAGTACGGCCATCCAGAATTTTAGATCAACATTTCGGTTATGGTTTGGATCCGGAAGACATCTTCCAGCCCCTAAATCTCAACAACCAAATGCTTACAAGAACATCAGCTGGTTACCTACGAAGATGGCGCTCGAATGCTGCAGCTCAAGATACAGGATCTACAGTAAGTTATGACTCGGATAAGTTTCAAGCAAATCTTGATGTTCAGCAGTTTAAACCTGAAGAAATTTCGGTAAAAGTAACAGGGGACAATGTATTAACCATTGAGGGTAAGCATGAGGAAAAAGAAGATTCGCATGGCTTTATATCGAGACACTTCGTACGAAGGTATGTGCTGCCTAAAAACTACAATATAGGAAAAGTGGAGTCCAAATTATCATCTGATGGAGTACTCTCCATTACGGCACCCGCTATTGAAAAAATGGAAGTGGAACACAAAAACGTCCCAATTACCCAGACTGGAGAACCAGCTAAGCAACACGGTGCTGAAAAGTAGAAATATAAATATTTTCAGAAATTTCTAAGTCTATTCCAAGACTGAAATTAATATTAGAAAGTTTAAAGTTTGCATTATTTTCTTGTTAAATATATGTGTTCGTTGTTTTTTATTATTTGTATATAATACAGATAATATTTATTTTTTCTAAAATTGTGCGTTTTTCAATAAAATTCTTATCAAAAATTCTTGTTTTTTTCTTACAAAAAACTTTTAACCTTGGCAAACACTAAATAAAAGGTATAGGTATGAACGTTCATACATTTCTTATTCTTTTAGAAATATAATTCGTTTAAATAATGCTGTCTCCACCCAGGTCACCCCTAATTTTTTTTTGATGTTTAAAATTCTCTACATAAAAATTATTTCGTACCTCTGGCATTTGATTTTAAAAAAAAACATAACTGAACTTAAGCCTAAGTTTTTACTTCTCTTTATTTAAGAGTTTTTCTTCGCCTAAACTAGGAAACTTTTATATTAATAAGATACTAATAGGTACACAAGAAATTTCTTAGAGGTATTTTGTAGCTCAGTTATTCTGTATGATTATCTAGATGAGATATTGACTTCAAATTTTGGTATAAATTACTACCTTGAGGTAAAAAAGGAATCTACACTTTGTGAGCGGTCTCGCTTCAGAGATGGGGTTGATTTAATATTGTAGAGTTTCATTAGTATGAGAATTTTTCCTGATTTTTTGTTATAATAGGAAAGTTTTAAGCGAAAATATTCATAGTCAAAAACATAAAAGAGTGGATGAGAAGGTGAGAGAGGTGCTTTGTATAACATTGCAGTTCTTGGAATCGGATAATCTGAAAATGTTATTTTTTCGTTACAATTTTTTACTTTTTAAAAAGCCCTTTTTTGCTATGTTTAACTTCCATCTTTTTTTATTAATATATCACCATAATCATCACCTATCATTTAAAATACCGAGTTGTAATATCGGATTTAGTTTTTCTAATGTGGAAGAAATTTAGTATTTATTTTAAAACCGAGGTTTGCGAAGTACTAAGTAAAACACTTCACCGATTTTTTTTATAAAAACAATAGTATACTGTGCCTCTGAAATTACTGATAGATAGGCTGCGATTTTGGAATTATAAGAGATATGAAAACTGTCAAATGTTTTAAAGAATTTCAAGTAAAAAAATATTTTATTTTTGGTAATATTCAGATCATTATTTAAAAAATTGACTCGATAGTGATAACTGCTATATGAAAAATCATAAGGAAAAAATTAATATTCAAAAAATATATATAAACCGACTTCACAAAAGTGATAAAAAGTAGAATCTTTTCTTAATCTTAAAAAGTTAGCCCCTACCTACTAATAAAAGAAAATATAATTAGAAAAAAAATCTTCGGCGTCGTCATTCGTAAACCTGCACGAAACGAATGCAATAAGTAATTAATACTTAACACACAAAATTAAACAATACAGTTCAACTTCGATATCTCGAACTTTGATAAGTGGAATTTTTGATAATTCGTACAATATTGAGTGGTAACAGCCTTAAAACTAAAATTTCAACGTAAATTTTACTTGATAACTCGAATTTCTAGAAAACTCGAACAAAATATTGCGCCGTCAACATTGATAAGTCGAATTTTTCGGTGAAGTCTCTATCGCTACATCGCATTTTTTGGTGAAATCTCTATAGTTTCGACGGCGCCAGTCAGCTTTTTTGTTAGAGAGATCAACAGATATTCTTATTTCTTAGGTAATAAGCTATGCTTAGGTTGTGTTGTATATGGCCACCAAACATGTTTTATTAACTTTATCAATTGAAGATAAATTTAAACTCATACAAGAAGTGGAAAGTGGTTCAAAAAAAAGACGTCGCTATTAAGTATGGTATCCCTTCAAATACGTTGTCTACAATTTTAAAAAACAAAGAATCTATCATCAAAGCAATAGAAAGTGGTGCTACTTGTGGAACTAGTTAAAGAATGAAAAAACTATCGTTTGAAAATGTAGATAAAGTATCTTTACAGTGGTTCAAAATGGCCAGGAATCAAAACTTAGCTGTATCTGGGGAGTTAATAAAAGAAAAGGCTACAGAATTTTCTGAGGGATTCGGAGAAAAAAATTCCAAAGCAAGTACTGGCTGGTAGACCAATTGGAAACGAAAGTATGTTTTTTATCAAATTTTAAATTTTAATAATTTATTATAGATACGGTATATGTCAGAAAAAGACATGTGGAGAAAGTAATGATGTGAGTGACCAGGACTGCGATAAATGGAAACGCGACGTTTTATCTCATCTGTTAGAGACTTATCAAGAGCGGGACATGTTTAACGCGGATGAAACTGGACTATTTTTCACATACCTTCCTGAGAAAACATTAACATATTGGGAAAAAAAACATAGTAAAGTAAGAGTAACGACATTAATTGCTGCAAATATAGATGGATCAGAAAAACTAAAATTATTGTTGACAGGCAAAAGTAATCAATCCCGTTGTTTTCAAGGAGTTAAATGGTCGCCTCTCCAGAAGTGGCTGTTAACATTGGATAAACGCATTAAATCTACGATCAATTAGATGGGGGAGGGTCTCCTTTATTGAACTTGTTTTAGGTATTAAGGTAAACGTTGTTAATGAATTTAGTACTTGTTACTAGTTAATTTATATTTTCTGTATCATACTTTGTAGTTAATTTACATTTTGCTCCAGAAGAAGACACGGTGTGTCGAAACAATTGTCAACAATAATATAATAAACATAAATGATGATCTTAAACGGTTGTATAAATTTTATTCCTAGTTATTATGGATCTCCATCAAATAACGGCTAAGTCAGTGCAGTATTATTAGACGTCAGTTAACTACCGTTAAAAAGATAACTTTTGAATTACAAAACGGACTTCACTGTTTAAAAAAAATCAGCAAATTTCGTTTTTTAAGAATATCCCTGAAAATAAAAGCATTTTGTTTATTTATTTTAAGTAAGTATCATTAAGCATCTAATACTTCAAAACTTTTTCCATTTAATAGTTGGTGTAACCCTTGTAGTTTACGGATTTACAATTCATTACTAATTATCAAGACCACATTGTACTTTGTACAAAATGCTTCAAACAGCACTTTCTACACAATTATGATAGTTTGCTAACACAACCTGTAGATAAAAGTTATAAGTCCTTTGAGTGTGAAGAGAGTCTTACAAGTGTGCACACTCTACTTTTTCTTAAAATTCATCAGATATATTACTTTGTGTTTCACTTATATTTGGTAGCCTAGTCTCGTTAGGCACTTTGTAGGAACATTAAAAGCCATATGAGCATGGTATAAATTTGCATAAATCGTATTAAGAGAAGTAACTAATTTTCAAGAGTAATGTTTTTCCAAACACAGAACCCCAACACATCTTATATAGAGGTTAAGGTTATATATTTAGGTAGGTATATCTTAAATCGTTTTAGTAACAACATTTTTAAAAATATTTTAATTTCACAGTTCCTTATGTTGGTTTCGACGGCTTTTAAACATGCATGCTCAGCCATTGTTTTATTGTTAAACTGCATAAATCTTTTATATCCTTAATCTTAATTAAAATTTAAATAATGTTTTATTAATACACTGGAGAAGTTCAAGGTTATTACAATCTCCAAGGGATAAACATCAGTAACGTAACAAAAATTCAATATTCTGTTTATTCTTTAATAATTTTGTCATAAAAAATAAAAAATCTGGAAATTGCTAAAGAGCCAGACGCCACTGCTAGAGAAAGAACACTTTTTCATTTATTATTTTAATAAAATACTAATAGTCATATGACAACTTACCCCTTTGGATGATGGTCTCCAGATTTAAATTGACTACTTTCTGGCACTGGCCGAGTACCCTTAGAAGTACCAGATGGCTGCCCATGATCTTGGGGGATTTGCGTCTTTTTACCTACAAATCATATTCCGGGCATTTTAAACTCAGCCTGTTAAGGATATCGAGAGTATGACAAAAAACACTATTCTGAAAGTTTGGTTAGTCACAGGAAGTAGATTTCCAGATGTTAAAAACATTTCAGAAAATGCAACGTCATGCTCATGCTGCGTTTTAAATTTTGGATGGCACAACCTGTATCTAATTATATTTTTCATGTAGCCATCACAGAATTTAATGCTAAGTAGTAGTGTAACATAAATATATTGTATAAATCGGCAATTTTTTTATGAAAAAAATTACTGTTTCAGAAACTTTATTAACACATTTATGATAAAAAAAACAATAAACTAATTATTTAGCAACGTTAAAAAATTCTTAATTAAAAAAAGTGACATGTGCAATGATATAATATCTAATCGTATTTGCATCTTTTACACCATATAGAATAAGGTTATACATTAAAAGAAATAAATATGGGTTCTTTATAGAAAAATTATCGTTTTTCAGAATAGCTTATTTTTTTACCTATAGTAAGGTTATACTGCTCTGAAATTTTACACAAAATCACAATATTTCAGTTTTTTGAATTTTCATGTAGATTTCTTTCAATTTATTGCGACTGGTACAGGATATTGTTCATTACAATCATTTTTTAATATACAGCTACTTAAATAAATCTGCTTTATTTTCATTTTAGTTATGAATAAATATGTGTTTGGTCAGTAAATGAATATTAAAATATTATAATTGAATATTTCTAACGAAGCACTTCCTACCCCCTATTCCTTCCTATCCTTTCTTATGATGCCTGGATATTATACCATGTTTCATCTACGTAATTTAGCGAAAGACTATTGTTTCTCTCTTCCACACTTGATGCATAACGCGTCTTCTTACACAGTAAATTCTTCTAATGCCTTCAATATCAGTCAGATACTGAACGTATCAGAAAAACAATGTGTGATGCATCAAGAATGATAATGTGGAAATTAGGGACAAAAATAATAATTTATTACATTCATTATGAATGTCCATTAAGTAACAGCCACAGCAATTCAAAGTTCACATAGGTACATTATGGGTTATTTCTGCCCTCTATAATATCCAATGTTTAAAAATAAAACATAAAATTTTCACACTTAACAGGACTAGAACAGGTAGAACTAGACATAGTATCGGTTTTCAGTCGCCGCCTTTGAACTCATCTATCTAAATGATTTATAGGAGTTTTATTTACATTTACCCTTTACTAATTTTACCTGTTTTACATAAAAATAGCAATAACTTGACAGGTGTAGTAATTTATTCCATTGCTAATTTCTTTAAATTTGGGAATGGAATATAACAATAATTTTGTGTAAATTTCAGGTTCATCTGATGTATTATATCATATTTAACCGTTAAGGTACTTAATTCAAGCCATTATTCAGTAAGGTCGTTCATATATTAGAATGGATTATGAAGTTATCATTAAAGTATTAAAGGAGATAATAAAAAGTGCCAGAAATCTAGTTATCTACAACTATGAGCGCGCCTTCATCATAAACGTATTTATAATAAGAGTATACTAACACAATTCAAAAATGAAATGCTAATTATTTATCGCTATTTTTATGGTATAAGATCACTGTACAGGGTGAGTCAACGATAGAGTAAAGTTCATTATCTCTTTTGTTTCGGGAATGACGAAAAAATGTTAAATACAATAGTTTTAGGGAATGTTAAGGTGCACAGTTTAAAATTATTTTTGAGTATACAGAGCACTTCAAAAAAGTTTGGCCGATATAACATGTTTTTTTTTTTAAATGGAACATCCTATTTTCTAATTTATTTTTAAATTCTGCATAAAATTTTATAACTTTTTTATTAATAATGTTATATACCTAACCCTAGTAGTTTTTCTAATATTTCAATTTTTTTTAAAAAAATACTAGTTTTCAGTTTTGTAAAAAATTGCCAGTAGTGCCATTGTTTCTGAAAGTGGAATACTCATAATTGGTACGAGCGTCCTATAGAGATGAAAAAAAAAAGAAATATGTAAAGAAATATGAGTTAGATGCTACAGGGTGATTAAAATAAATTTATGCAGCTCGACTATTTTAAATTGAAAAATCTCAATTTTTTAAATGGTACACCCTGTATATTATTATTTTTTCTGAGATTTTATAAAACCGTCCAACTTTTATTAAGTATATCATATACCTATTTCTAATAGTTTTCGATTTATTTTGAATTTTTCAATTTTTACTCTTATTTTTTATACACTTATGCTATAACATCATAGTTACCAAGACGCAACAAAAATGTAGATATTGCCAAATTTTGACATGTCTATTAAGCAAGTGAAAAATAGTTTAATTTGTTGTAAATGACGTATAAAGGTAAGAGTTATGGATTTTTCTAAAAATGAATTAATTGATGTGGTTTATATACTGGGCGAGGCGGGAAAAGTTGTCTTTTGGCAGTAAGGCTTTACAGAGTAAAGTACTCTAATAGATGTATACCATCTAGAAAATCTTTTTAGTGTTTAGTGGAACGGTTTGATGGTAGTGGTAGCATTGAGTATACGAATACGAAACAAATGAGGAAACAGAAATGGAGATTTTACTTCATGTTAAAGATAATCCTTAAGTCAGCAGCTGTCAACTAGCTGACTTATGTGACACATCTCAATCTACGGCTAATAACCTTTAAAAGACTTTAACACAGCTTAATCAGCTTGGATTTACAATTATAAAATAAAAAGTTTACCTACAACATGTCCAGTTTTCTGTTTAAAATATTTATTTGTCATATATTAATTAAAATTACATTTTAGCCAAGTTTCTAAACTATTTACTAAATATTTTTACATATAAAAAAATTACAGAATATAAGGCTCTTTTAAAATGTTCGTGTTTTCCATTATCGACTGTCATGTAAAAAATGAGCTCTCCATGTTTTCTATAACAGATTGTGCCACGTGAAAAAGGAGGCATAATTCTTAAGGAGTTGAGGAATCAAGATACATTAAAACTATGAATGCACTGAATTTCTTTATGACTGTCTTTCGTTAATCCAATTTGAAATATGATTTGGGGGAGCGACCTATATATACACATGCAGTAAATCAAGTCAGAATCGTATTGAAAATGAAATTAAGTAACAAAAATATATGACAACCTTTAGGCATTAAATTACTTAAAAAGGTTTAGCTTCAATATGAATGTATAATCATTTATAACATGTGTGTCCGTTTATGAATATTAGAGAAAGATGGGTTCAATTTGAAATAAAGCTAGTATACCTTTACTAGATGCAGTAGTCCATTCCTCAGTTTCATGTTGATGATCATCACCTGTTGATCTTGATGACTTCTGGTTTTTGACATCAGAGGCTGAGAAAGTGCTTGTAGATGGTTGGGGATCTTTAGGGGTAGGAGGGGCTTGCTTTGAAGGCTCTCCTTGCTCTTTGGGAGTTTGCTTCTTCTTTCCTACAGAATAAAAAAAAATGTAGCTAAGTGTACATTTTACGCGATGTGTGTGTTCCGTCAAACGGTTCAATTGTTAACTACTTAAAGGGTTCCTTTTCATCATTCACTATTAGTTCTCTTTAGATGACGTGGGTATCTTTATCCTATGGTTCAAAACTCGAATATGAATTTTTGTCGATAGGAGATAATTTTACCTTATTTCATTATTTTTTGAGCAGTCTCATTCATTTATATAACACGTAGGTTGAAAAGTTTTTGGTCTAGCAACTTAAAACACATTTTTTTGCAAAATTCGACTTTATTCATCAATATAGTCGTCTTCAAGAGCGATACAATCAGTCCAACGCTTTTCTACCACTTCTATACCTTTCTTCTAAAAGGATCTTCAAAATAGGCCTCAGTTTCGGCGATAACTTCTTCATGGGAGCCAAATCTCTTTCCTGCGAGCATTTTTTGAGGTCTGCGAATAGATAATAGTCGCTGGGGAACAAATCTGGAGAATACGGTGGATGAGGAAGCAATTCGAACTTCACTTCATGGAATTTTGCCATCGTAACCATTGACTTGTGACACAGTGCATTGTCTTGATGAAAGAGCACTTTTTTCTTGTTCATTTGGGGCCGTTTCTTTGCGATTTCTACCTTCAAACACCTTAATAACTTTATATAATATTCGCTATTGATGGTTTTTCCCTTCTCAGCATAGTCGATGAAAATTAATCGATGCGCATCCCAAAATACAGAGGCAAAACCTTCCCAGACGACTGTTGTGTCTTTGGTCGCTTCGGGCGGCTTTCACCGGTTGCTGTCCACTCAGCTGACTGCCGGTTTGATTCCGGTGTGTAGTGGTGGATCCATGTTTCATCCATTTTCACATATCGCATGAAAAATCCTTTGTATTGCGCTTAAACAGGTCCAAACAGCGCTCAGAATCATCAACACGGTGTTGTTTTTGGTCCACTGTGAACAAACGCGGCACTCATTTCGAACAGAGCTTTTTCATGCCCAAATGTTCATGCAAAATATGACCAACACGTTCTTTTGATATCCTTAGGGTGTCGGCTATCTCACGCTATTTCACTTTACGGTGATCCAAAACAATTTTGTGGATTTTTTTATGTTTTACGGTGTAACCACGTATTTGCGCGTCCAGAGCGTTCAGTATCATTTGTATCTGTACGACCGCATTTAAATTCAGCATACCAGGGGCAGAGTCCTCTAACACTTATCAAGCCGATGCTTTGCTTGAACGGTATTTTTCCCCATCAAAAAACTGTGTTTAATCGACACACGAAATTTGATTTTTTCCATTGTTTTGAAAATATCAAAAGTAGCGTCACTAAATCCACTATAACTAAACGTTGAAATGTCATGAAATTTTGACACGTATCGTTTGAAGGTTGGTACTTCCTAAAAATCATATGGATTTTTTGAGAAGGGCGACATCGGTGTGTCAGTCCAAAAACTTTTCAGCCTACGTGTTGTGTTTATATATATATATATATATATATATATATATATATATATATATATATATATATATATATATATATATATATATATAATCGTAATTCTAGTCCAGGGGAAACTGAATTTCTTTGTAAATTTGTCGTTTTAAAGATTGTTTTTATTACTCTCTTAAAAAAAAATTTACAGTCCAGAGTTTTTTGTACTAAAACTTATAAAAATTAAATATTATCCCGACAAATAATATACAGGATGTATCGCAATATTGGAAATGTATTTTTACCAGTTCACTACTGTGGAACTCCCTCTATATGATCAGGTTATACATTATCTTCGATCACTTTTAAACGGTACCATTTTTTGTTGGTAAAAAATCATTTAAATTTGACAAGTCATTTCAGTTATCGATTTTTTACTTTATTAACTGAAAATGAAAATTAATTAGATAAAAATCGTTTTTAAAACCACCACATTTGCCCAAGATCGATAGAGGCAAAATTCAAAAAGTCTAAGATCTATATGTAATATCGAAAATCGATATTAGCGTTTTTAGCACTGTTAGTGCATCAATTGAAAATAAAGAAAAAATCATTTTCTTAAATTTTATCCTTACACTTCCTAGTTTGCAACACCTTGTAGTCCTCTATCTGAACTTAAAAGAAGAATTTTAAAAATAGAATACTACAAAACAGTTATCAGTACTACACAAAATACGTCATATTTGCACTAGACGGGCGTCATCGGGAACGACAGTGATGATTCTAACATGGTTAACGAAATACACGTCTAGTGCAAAAATAAAGTGTTTAAAGTAGAGGTGATACCTGTTGTGAGGTGTCATTGTGCCAAAGATTCCAAAATCCCAACGTAGTAGAAATAGAATAGTAAAAGTCTTTTTCGATAAAGTAGTATAATTATGTTGTTTGGCAAGATCTTTTTTCCTTTTTTGGGTATCGGTTGAACTGTAGCACATTTCCAGTAGGAAGAAAATAATCCCTCTCTGTAGTTTAGGCTGACAAGTCTACAGAAAGCTGGTGTTTATATTACACGCTGTCTGACAATTATATCTGGTATCCTTGACTGCACTATAGGTATAATGGGTGGTGTTTTTCCTTGGAAATCGACAGTAGTGAGTTAATTACTTATTATTATTAATTTATCTTCAAGAATTTTATCAATAAAACATGTGGTTTAAACTGATTTCATATTACAACGAGTAAATACTGTATATTATTGGTATTTTACAATGCCGTCCTTAAAAATTATTATGTCGATAAAACGAATTCCATGTTCATTGGAGGCGACATTCTGGTAAACGCTTTTACCCTTACGAAACAGTTGTTAAAAATCTTTGTGTAAACATTCAATCAGTTATCAGTCGTAGTTAAACAGGAAAATCCATTTTCTTCGTGTCTGTGAGTAGTTTTTTTTTCTAAAATGGAGCGATACAAGAGTAATGATTTAGTCGATACGGAGAATGTCATAAAAATGCTTATTGGTCCATTGATATGACCTGACTGAGTGACTGGCTTAGATCAGCGACATTTCCTTCAAGATGACTTGCATAGATTACTCTACAACGTTAAATGCTCTACAATGAAGCTGGCTCTCCATGATAGTATGCTTTCGCATTTTATACTCGCGCAACTTAGTGTCAAGTTTCTTAACAAACAGTAGGGGACATTGACCAATTACTTGGCTTCAAAGATCACCCAGACAGTAATTTCAGTGATTTTTACACTTCTGAAGCAACATTAAAATGTTTAGTATACTAATCCGGAAACGGAAGAACTATGTGAATGTATAGAAAACGCTACAGAGACAATTCGACATTTCTCTCGTATCAGCATGTACTTAAGTCCTGGTTACGAAAGGGCCGAAATAATAGTATATAATAATGTTTAGGATGTGTTCTTAAAATAGGCCTTTTTTAAAATTTTTTAAGTATTTGGCAAAATGACTTACTTAAAAACGCCATGTATATTTCCAGAAAATGTTTGTATTTTTGATTGGTAATTCTAATATTTATATTATCAAAAAATAGTTTTAATTACTGTTATAAGCACTATTTCTTATCGAATAAAGAATTCCAAAACTAAAATTCTACTTTTGTTTAACTGTTCTCCAATAAATATAAATTATATAACTATTTAAAATTATTTTAATTTACTTGATTATAATACAATTGAAAAATTTAGTATATGACGTGCGCTAATAAAATTGGGTCGAAAGTGACCACCACCAGTCCCTAGGCCCCATGTCTACTAGGCATATTTCAAAAAAAGGGTCTATCTAGAAGTATTTATATCTGTTTCTTGTTGGTACAGTTTGTTTAAAAGTTTTTTTTGTTCCTATAAGTACAATACTTCGATTATTTTCTGGAGACGATGATCATAGTCTTTTTCTGTTTTTTTTTCCTCTATTGCAATTTTCTGTACAATTTCCTTCATTATTACAGTGGATATTTCTTGGGACTAGAGTTTTGAGCTAGCCTACTTAGAAATCTGAGTTCCGAGACGAGGAAGGGAGGGTTTAGTGATTATTGATTGGGAAACAGAGATATTTTAAACGGCTTTCATCTATTTCGGTTCAATTTTCAACTACCATGCTAGAATCATTTCGTTTAATGGGCGTCTTTTGCTACTTTTCCCAACTTTCAGCCGACATGAGGTGGTTTCCCTGGGTACAGCTTTTAGGATTTAGTGTTTGTTTTTCTCAATTTATTTTTATTTTTGTATTAATGGGCACAGATTTCGGAATATGACTTACAACATTTTCAGGAACTTTATCTTGAAGGTTACAATCTTGTGAATGTTGTTCTTTAGCGAAATTACATATCCCTATTTAAAATCATTTAACGATAAGATGGAGATAGGTTAGCAAGACAACACTGTTGCGGGACGTACTTACATTAAAAAAAATAAAAAAAACATTTACCATGCAGGGGTGTGCCAATTCTGGCTCCCTGATATAATCCCGGCTTACTGTGCCTAGAGACTCGGGTTCGATCCAGTATACTTGACCAGGACACATTCCACCTGATGCTATGGGTCAGTAGATATCACTAAACTATCAAAAACCGATATGTTGTAAAAAAGGAAGTGTGACCATGAAAGGTTGAAGATGACGGCATCCCACCACGGGTGGCAAGGATTCCTGAAGTCGGGCTCTTCGAGACTGTCGATGGCATATTGTTAGTCGAGGTGACATATGAACTGGAAGATTGACGAGGAAAACAGTGTCTTGAATGAGACGCAGGGCTAAAGTAGAGCTGAAACGATCGAACAGCGTCACCGACGAAAATACTTGATTGCAATGTCACGGAGACGTTTATAGGTATTAAGGTTGGTACTCCGTCGAGGTTTGTGACCGACCGGAAATAAAAAGAGCACGACCGTAAAAATATCGAACTACGAGAGTACCATCTGCCCATTGTGTGAATTGATTCTCATCTTAAACTGTAGGTCCCAACTGGCAGACATAACCAGGATGTTAATATGGGATTAATTAAAAGGATTTCTTTAGTCTATTTGCTTGGCTCTAAGCCAGCCCCCCCACACACATATTACTATTATTACAGAATTGTTTGTTTTAATATACTACACTATCTTAACACTAACGAAATGGAGGTGTGTTTTATTGCACTCAATACATACGAACGCTGGCGCGTGACGATTATTCGTCCATTTTAATTTCATTTCGAGAAAAATGGTAATTCTACACTTTTTATAAAGTTAAAAAGTTCTGTAATATTTGCCATATTAATCATCGTTCACCAAAACATCAAGTAAATGGATAATTATTAAAAAGTATATAAAGAGCGGTAACGACCTTGACAGGGTGAAGCCAGCAGACCATGAATAACCTACGTAACATTGCATAGCGGTCAGCAATTTTCGAAAACATTTTGTTGGTATTAAAATACTGGTTTGTGTTTGCTAAACTTAACAAAAAGTAAATATTTGAGGTGACTTAAGTGGTACATTTTTTATTGAACAGCTCAGCTGAAAGCGTTTTTCTAAATAATCACTTTATATATCAAATTTCGCCGCAATTGACGTCTCCTATAAATAAAAATAGACTGGGACCTACTTCTGCCATTTTGTTCAAAACCATCACTCAGTGTACACCAACCTGATAGTATGA
The DNA here is from genome assembly GCA_019049505.1 of Pachyrhynchus sulphureomaculatus. NCBI lineage: Eukaryota > Metazoa > Arthropoda > Insecta > Coleoptera > Curculionidae > Pachyrhynchus > Pachyrhynchus sulphureomaculatus. Next base: position 56,937,457 of record CM032455.1, read on the forward strand.
GATCCGAAACAGGTTCAATTTTTTTAACTCGAAAGTAAAATTTGACCTTTAACAAATGAATAAATAAGGCGACCAGAGAAGGTTGCCTGAATACCAAAAATCGATATTTTTGATCATATGTTTTTGCCATGACAAAAAGTGGCAATACCGAAATTGATTTTATACTCGTAATAAATAAAAGAAATATCGAGATAATTTTTGCTTTTATCTACTCTAGTATGTACATATTCATATTTATGAAATAGTACCTCGTAAATACTTTTTTAATCAGTATGAATTTGCGCACTTATGAAGTGCGTTCAATAAACAAGTATTTACAAAATAAAAGTTTTAACGTTATACGAAATTGATTAATAAACCCAAAATATTAATCAAGGTTAAATGTTACTCTATGAAATCTCAAAATTAAAAAAAAATCAAAAAAATTAGGATTTTGGGTTTGTTTCAATTTCCTCATGAATTTCATTTTTCGGTAGTCTAAGGTTATAAAATACGAATATTTTAATACATACCGGCTTCAAAAATAATTAACACAAAAAATCCAAAAACGTAAATAAAAATTGCAACTTCTCAATACTGTATTATGGGAAAATAAAAAAGATTCACTACAGTATTATGCAATGCTTTACACTACTAGACAACGTACAAATTCAGTGGATATCAAGAAAAAATTATATTTTATTAATAAATACCGGGACAGCGCGTACGCAGTCCCGACTACCAAAAATTACGCGCCCGAGTTATCCGCATTAGGGATAATCGCAGGGGTCAGCCCAATCGTAGTGCAATGAAAAGGCCTCACCCTGGGGGAACCGCCTTTTTGATCACGGTAACCCCTACGCCAGGTAAGTATGCTTTGTTTCCGTTGAAGTGGATATAAAATCTCTGGATATTGAAAGCAATAAGTAGTATACAACAAAAATTCAATAGTAAACTTTCTACAACAAACCGCTGAACACGTGGCGCTACCTAGTGATAGTATTATAAAGTAATCAACAAGTCCACGAACTAGCAAGGAAACAAACGATTAACAAGAAAACTGCGAACTTCATGTTGGACATTTTGAAAGGAGAGCGTCACAAACGATAAGGAAGATATCCATCCCTTTTACTCTCATCTTAAAAGACAAAAACAAATATAGGCGAGTGTCTAGATTTTGCTACAAAACATGGCAAACATCTATTTGCATGAAATTTTTGTTCTTTCTACTTCCAAATTGTTTAATGTATCGTATGTGTATCGAATCAATTTTTAAATGTTGAGGCGCTTGTAACACGAAATTTAAAACTTTGGTTATATTAAAATTTTTATACCCGATTTAAAGAAAACATAGGAACTAAAACATAATGATTAAAAATATGACGGATATCTTTTCTTAATATGAATGGTACAGGCAAAGAACAAGGTATGTCCAAATGAGCTGATCATGAGAAAAACACAAAAGTTTAGAAGTTGTGTATTTTTTATTGAGATTAAAGAATGTGATAACTTTTACTTAAGACTAATTATTAGTTATTATTAAACATATTTTTTGGTGAAATCACATTTTTTTAGTTTTTGAAACAAAAGAAAATAAGAAAAAAACAACTCTAAATATTTTATGACGAGTAACAAACAAGGAATGTCCAATCTAGTCATCAGCATCTTTGGTTTTTGAATCATGTTTTAGTGTTTCCTAGAAGACTTGTGGTCTTAGCACGAAATGGCATTAGACACATCAAATCTATGTATTTGACTTCACTTATAGGCAGAAACTCTATATGAAAAATCAGGAAGATTGAACTCATTGTTAGCGGCATGGTTACAACTTTTATTTAGAATCTCTTAGTTTTGTCCCAAGCCCCACTGTAATTGTCTTATGTGCAATATCACTAGACCATGCTTTTTAGAAACCATCACTTCTCTTTGCTTCTGTACAGGAATCATGCATTTCTTCATGAATTTTCCAGTCAGAAATTTTTTTCATTCTCTATGATTTCTCCTGGAGCAATTTCAGTTACTTCAATAGGTGATGGTTTTTTGTTCTTGAACTTTTAAGCAGTTCATACCAATGAAATGGCAACTCCATTTTGGCTTTAAGATTAATTAACCCCATATTATCACATTCTAGATAGCTGTGTCCTCTTATGGGAAATGTTATTTTGATGGAGTCTAGTAAATTTAATTCATGTACGATAGTATGTATGAACCTAAGCTCAGTGTAATTTTTATTTTGACGCCTGCAGGAATCACAAAATATTACAAGATGTCTTACAGATTTGTCCATGTAATTGGTAATAAAATCAAATAAAAATGAAACCACTTCGTTAGAACCTTTCTTGCCACATGTTTTTTCAGGATAGGAATAAAAATAAGACTGCCCAGTCCCCAGATTATGAATATTAAATGAGTATATTGAAAATTGTCTTTTGTAATAGACATCATTCGTTGTGATATTAGGCAGAGAAATATTCTTTTGAAAATCCATAGCCAGAAAAATTTTTCTGATTCTTGCTTTGTTTTTTAACTGTCCTCTTTCTGTCATAAAAAACATGTGCTTTTATCAGGTGAACTTTGATTAAAATTGTTAGCTGTCTTAATTCATCTAGTTTTTCTTCTTCTTCAAGTACTTTAGCTTTAGCTAAATAAGCAATACAGGTACTACATGTATCTATTCTTGGATAACCAAAGGCAATCTTAAATTCTGTGTTGAAAATATGTCTGTAAGACTCATACGAAAAAAGTTTTTTATTTTTATTGTCTTCTAAAAACAGGTTGTACATCTTCTTTATTGACAAGTCTTCTGGTAAGTAAATTTTCCTACTATCATTTAAACTGTAGGAACTCAGTCTACCATTGAACGAATTAATATGATTGAAAAACTTTTTCTTTTACCTCCGGTGCAATTTTTTTTTGTGGTTTTCATGCTTCCCTCTTTGATCTACAGGAGCTTTTCCTGTTTGTTTTCAAACTTTCTTGCAGATATTCAACCTTTCCCTTGGTAATGCCATGTAATGAAATAAAAGCTTTGAAACATATAAGCACATCTTTCATGTCTCCTTCGTTGTTAACTCTCACTTCCTGTAATTTGGCTCTCACTTTATAGCTGTATGCAGCTGTATGAGAACTATCTTCACCTTCCGTTTTTCTGCTTGCCCCGACCAATATAAGTTCTGCTCATTGACACTACCCAATGAATTAAAGTATTTGACTATGTTTCGCCGATTATCCTCACTCAAATTATCGAAACACTTGAATCTTGAGCAGTTACACGGTGCCCCTTGTTCATGAGTAGAAAGGCGCAACTTTTTCATGATTTCTTCAGTTCTTCTTTCTTTTCTTTGTCGGTCTATTAGTAAAACCACTATCGTTTTCATCCTTATCAGAGTCATAAAGCATAATAAAATAAATAGTTTTAAAATTTTAAATTAAGTGCACACAAAGCCAACGATATCCTAACCTCAAAATCACAGCTATCAATTTTTGGATAATCCTTCTTTACCAGTATGCCATGGACATTCTCAGTTTTTTTCCCCTCGGGTATAGACAGAAGGGTGTTATTAGCGACATCTGTTATTCCTTTGTAAAATCTAGTAATTGAAAACAAAATCGCCACAGATAAAAAATATGTTACCAAATCAAATCAAATAAAGCTTTATTGTGAAAAAAGATTGTTCCTTTGTCTACAAAGCTATCTAATCTAACCTAATAACATGGTGTATGAGTTAGTCATTTACATCAATACAAAAATAAAAAAATATAATATAAAAATAAAATATGAGTCATATGAGTTCAAGTTAAACAGCAGAAACAATACAATGTTACTACATCAATCAAAATATCAGTCAGTATGAAAACAATGCAGAAACAAGAAGATGCCAATAACATAATTCAGAAAAAGACATACACCTACCCGCCATACACACACTCAGCAATCAAAGAGTGTCATTAAAAAACTCCGTAACTGAATAGTAGGCCTACTCAATCAAGAGCTTCCAAACCTCCTTCTTAAATCGGTTATTATTTAAAATTCTCATGTTCAAAGGCAAGTGGTTGAATATTTTCTTACTCATATATATTAGAGTCCCTTATTAAAGCTGAAGAGGGAATGGGTAGTGAGGCCACATAAGATGAACGCGTCATGGACGCACAAGAAGCCCCTATCTCTCCCTCAAACTTATTAGGTATAAGGCAGGCTATTTCAATACTAAATATACATGGCAACGCAGAATTCTCTTAGTAATAAACATATTCCTGCAGGATTGCTGAAAACTTATTTGGGGCATATAACGCAATGCTCGTTTTTGTAGCATAAAGACCTTATTCAGTAATTGGTTAGAGCAGGAACCCCAGAAACATACCCTATAACGGAGGTGCGATTCAATCAGAGCAAAGCATACATTTCTCGCGATAGAAACATCCCGGGACACTACTCTCAAGGCAAAACATCCCTTGGCAATCCTTTTACAACGCTGCAAAATGGGAGTAGAGAATCTCCATTTAGTATCTATAAACAAACCCAAAAATTTGTTAGAAGTCGAGCCTTCAATAATTTGTGAATCAAGTGAAATATCGTTCAATTGACATTTAAACGAAACAGTGTTAGTTTTAGAAATATTCAGGGTTCAATAATTTGAATGACACCAATCTACGATTTTCACTATATCCCCACTGATGTCACATTTCAACTGTTACCACGTCTCTATTGTGCCACATCGCGGTTGTGTCGTCGGCAAACATCGTAAATACCCCTCTAACTTTAAGTTTTGAAAGATCATTAATATAAAGTAGAAATACCATTACCATTAGAAGAACAAAAATACAAAAATTGTGGCATTCCCTGTTCTTTGCCTGTACCCTTCATATATAAATATGCCTTTGACTTACTAAATTTATAAAAGTGTTGGTTTTAATATATAAATAGTTGTTCAACTGGGTAAATAAGCTAAAAAGTAATGTAAAGTAGCTAGAGGTAAATAATGTTGACTGAATCAGCAGAATTAATTATATTAAACATACTAACAATCACATTAAAAAAATTTAGAAAACTTATTAAAGTTTGCTCTTCAACATAAAAAGCATTTTGAATAATTTAATTGGTATTTGTAAGTTTATTAGCAAGTTTATTAATATCAGTCTTGCAGACAGAACAACTAAGTCATTTAATTATAGTATGTCATGGAGAAAAAATATCTCTAACAGTCTTAGTATGATGTGTGTTATCGACATTTACTGTATATATATATATATATATATATATATATATATATATATATATATATATATATATATATATATACATATATATATATATATATATATATATATATATATATATATATATATATACATATATATATATACATATATATATACATATATATATATATATATATATATTATATATATATATATATATATATATATATATATATATATATATATATATATATATATATATACGAGGCTGGTTTGAAAAGTCCGTGCAAAGTCCGAGAGATGGCACCACCGGCGCGTATCGAGGTCATGTTTAGTTAGTAGCATCTCTTGAATGAACGCACACCAAGTTTCAGCCATATTGGTCTATTTCTTTGTGTTTGGCATTCGTGTGAATCAAGGAAGTCGAGTGATTTTCAAGAAATGGACGAAAAAGAATTTCGTGTGGTGATTAAACATTACTTTATGAAAGGCAAAACGCCTCAGGAGACTAAAGAGAAGCTTGATAAACATTATGGTGACTCTGCACCTTCGATTAGAAGTGGTTTCAAAATTTTCGGACTGGCCATATGGGCACAAGTGACGCTGAACGTTCTGGACGGCCTGTGGAGGTTACGATTTGATCAAATCCATGATATGGTGATGGATGACAGAAGAGTTAAGGTGCGTGAGATTGCTAGTGCTGTGGGCATCTCGACTGAACGGGTACATAATATTTTGCATAAACATTTGGACATGAGAAAGCTATCCGCAAGATGGGTGCCGCGATTGCTCACGCTTGACCAAAAACGGAATCGTGTGAAGTGTTGCAAGGATGGTTTGCAGCTGTTCCAGAAGAATCCGGAGGACTTTAAGCATCGTTTCGTCACTGTGGATGAAACATGGATACATTACTATACTCCTGAGACCAAACAACAATCTAAACAATGGGTTACCAAGGGGGAATCTGCACCAAAAAAGGCGAAGACCGTTTCTTCGGCCGGAAAGGTTATGGCGACTGTCTTTTTGGGATTCGCAAGGGATAATCCTCATCGACTATCTGGAAAAGGGTAAAACTATTACAGGTGAATATTACTCATCGTTATTGGACCGTTTGAAAACCGAGCTGCAAGAAAAACGCCCGCGATTGGCCCACAAGAAAATCCTTTTCCATCACGACAACGCACCAGCACACACCTCAGCAGTTGTGGTCGCAAAATTAATGGAAATAGGATTCCAACTCGTTTCACATCCCCCCTATTCTCCAGACTTGGCTCCCTCGGATTACTATTTGTTCCCCAACAACGGGACAAAGATTTTATTCAAACGAGGAGGTGATTGCAGACACTAATGGATATTTTGCAGACTTGGACAAATCCTATTATTCGGAAGGGATCAACAAACTAGAACATCGTTGGACGAAGTGTATAAGCCTAAAAGGAGACTATGTCGAAAAATAAAAAAAGGTTTACCCCAAACACATAAGTAGTTTTTATTTTTGCACGAACTTTTCAAACCAGCCTCGTATAGCTCAGGACGGACTATAAATGTCGATAACCCAACGTTATAATCGTAACACAAGACTGCACTACAGAAAAATATCAACTGAAAGGTAGGTAGGCGAGATCAAAGATGACGACCAAAACCGAGAATATCGGCTAGAGTTACCTGCTAGAAGGTGGCTGGACAGTACTATCCGTTTTCGACGTTTGCCGCCGTTAATCTCGTCCACCTAAGTTATTTGTGGCAATGTTGTTTGTATTCTCTTTTTTTTTTCTTATTGTAACATAGTGTTGTGGTGAGACACAGACATACACTACCGTCAGAAAGTATTTGCCCACCTAGAAATTTCAATGTAACTGCCAAAATTTAATACCTAATTAAACCCTTTTATTATATTAGGTAAATTTAATTGTTCTTAACAAGTGTCCATCATAAAATTGTTTAGATAAGCCTTTTTGGTGAAACCACAAATTAAAAACCAATTAGAAGAAATTTCCAAGTTTTGCATGATAATCGTGTTGAGGCGATTTCTGAGAATTCCAGTTGAAGTAAAAACTCATTTCCAGTTTCTAGGGATTATGGAAATTCCTAGTGACATTTCATGATAAAAACTCTGCTATAAATACCATTGCCCTTTTTGAAATTAACCATTCGCAAACGGTACTTTGTCATTGATACAGGCTCAATTGTTTTGTGAAAATGCCAAAAACGAAAGAAGTTTCCCTTCAAAATCGGGCTCTGATAATTGCGAGATATCAAAATGGTTACTCGGGTCGAGAAATCGCGAGTGATATGCGGATGCCAAGAAGAACGGTGGACTACATCGTAAAATTTTTTTCTGCGGGACATGGAAGTTACAACCAAAAACGTTCAGGAAGGCCTCGAAAAACGACTCCCGCTGAAGAGCTATAACAATGTCCAGCAGACGTAATCGCCGCCTAACCGCAGCAGAAATCACTGCTCAAGTAAACCTGGAGCGGCCCATCCCCATGAGCGTGACAACCGCGAAGAACAGGTTAGCAGAAGGTTGACTACACGAAAAAGTTGCAGTGAGGAAACCACTTCTTAGGCAAGTGAATAAACGTAAACGATTAGAATGGGCCCGAGAACATGAAAATTGGACATCAGAACAATGGAATTCCGTCCTTTAGAGCGACGAATCTAAATTCGAAATTTTCGGTTCAAATCGACGAGTTTACATGCGGCGGTCAGCCGGAGAGAGGATGTGTCAGTTGTCTACAGTAAAACATGATGGAGTTTCAGTAATGGTTTGGGGTTGTTTTGGCAACGGTAAAGTTGGAAAAATCTTTAGGATAGAAGGAACCATGCGAACAGAACGGTATCAAGAAATGTTGCCAACTCAAATGCTTCCTTCTGGAAGAGATATTTTTCAGGGGAAATATATTCTTCAGCATGACAACGACCCTAAAAATTCTGTTAAAAAAATTAGAGAACTTTTGGACCAATGGAAATCCGATGACGCCCTGGAACTGATGACTTGACCTCAACAATCACCCGACTTGAACCCCATTGAACTGCTGTGGGACCATTTGGACAGGTGTGTTTGAAAACTCAATCCAACATCAGAAAATCACTTGTGGGAACTTTTACAACCAGAAAGGGTTAAAATAACCGAAGAAACTCGGAAGAAACTACTGGAGAGAATGCCGAAACTCTGTAAAGCGGTAATTAAAAACAAAGGAGGTCACATAGATGAGAAAAATCCTGGAAAATCATGACTATTTTTCTGATTTTCTAGACTGTAAATAACGTGAAAATAAATAATAATTCATTAAAATTTAAAAAAAATACATTATCTGGGTTTTTTGTTGTCTTAGAACTGAAATAACTAGGTGGGCAAATACTTTCTGACGGTAGTGTAGATAGTGAGTGCAATCCATATAAGTCAGAACTAATCGGGAAAAACCGATGTCTGGACGTATTAAGAATTTTAAAATCTTTGTATCAACAGCTTTTTTCTGTGGGTACCATAGAACATTCACGAACATTAGTATCGAGCACTTTATTATATTAGAGTTTTTATGATAGCCAGCGAAGTAAAAAAAACCTTAAATTTTGAAAATACTATACATTTGATCCATTCGTTAGTAATCAATGCAGTCAAATAACGTTAGGTATAGGTGTAGTAGGTAAGTTCCATTGTATTCAAATTCAACCTTTGACATTCATTTTAAAATATATATCATTTTACGTTCAATGTTTGAAAACAAGATGTACATAAATACCCTCCAAATCATATTTATTGGACATAACCAAATAAATTATAGAATAAATTGGGACAAAATTATACTATAATTTTTAATATCATCGATCCGAATCGACGTATTAATTAAATACAATATAGATTATCTATTTTGCGACCTAATACACTGTTAAGCACAAAAATCAACTCAAATTATTCGGCTTCATTTAATACGGATCTTAGAATTTAGTGTTCATATATTTTTACGGATTTTAGCATTATTTGAAAGTCCATTCTGTTCTCTTTTTAATGATACCAAATTCCATAACATGTATCGGATATGGTACTTCAAGAAGAGGAAGGCTGGTCTTTGCAAATTTGAATCCAAGAAAATTTGATCCAGCAAGATTGAATATGATGATAAATCTAATTTTGGAATGCATCTGGAAACAGCTCAACATAATATTGAAACGAAATGAAATTGTAAACTTTTCCACCCTTAAAATAAAGAAAAAAGAAATTTTTGGTAATTATTGAGACTGCACGGAAAAGAGATCATATTTTTTTATGTTGTTCCAACGTCCTTTCATATTTAGTAGGATGTTCTCCTAATTTAATTTTTAATCTCTGATGACACAAAACTACCAATTTTAATCATTATTTTTAACAGGATAATTGCGAACCTTCTGAATATTTAATGTTGGTCCCATGTTAAAAGTATTTTTTTTATTTTCATTCCTGACTTTTCAGATCTTAAACTTATGTTGTATCTTATATTGTAATAATCATAATTATCTAGTTTTTACTTACTTAAAATTCCAAGAATGATCTTTGAATGGATTGAAAAATGATATAATAGAATAAAGAAGGCTAACAGTGAAAGTCCATTCTGTTCTCTTTTTAATGATACCAAATTCCATAACACACCTCATACTTTTTACTGATTAAAATGATTGAAAGGGGAAACGAGAACAAAGATTGAAAATAGGGTTAAAAGAAAGGAAAAATTAAAGAAATTTTAAGTTTAAAAATTAAATTTATTAATTTTGATTTTTACCAATATTTTGTAATACCCCCCTAGCCCTTATTACTGCTTCCAGCCGGTTTTTCATGGAGCGGGTGAGCTTTTTCACCACCGTCTGTGGGGTTCTTCCCCACTCTTCCGCCATCGCAACCTTTAAGTCCCTCAGCAATGCAGGGGGCTGGATTTCTGGCACGAACCCTTCTTTTGAGGTCATCCCACATGTGCTAGATTGAATTGAGGTCAGGACTCTGCGCAGGCCAATTTACTGTGGGTATTCCCACTTCCACCAGGTATTGCCGCACCGATACAGCAGCATGTGGCCTCGCATTGTTGTGCATTAGCATGAAGTTGTCGCCAATAAACCCAGTGTAAGGAACAACGTGTTTCTGTAGGGTTTCTTCGATGTACCAGTGAGCAGTTAATCCACCGTGATGAGTATTATCAGTCACGAAAACCAAATCGGTTTTCGCATCCAGTGAGATGCCTCCCCACACCATGGCAGAACTTCCTCCGTAGGCGACCGTTTCAGTAATGCAGCACTGCACATAGCGCTCCCCAGGCCTCTTATAGACTCGTCTTCTTCCATTATTGCCATATAGACACATTCGGAACTCGTCGGAGAATAAAATGGAGCGCAATTGCTCTAAGGTCCAGCCGACATGTTCTCGGGCAAATCCGAGTCGCGCTTGTCGATGGACTGCTGTCAATTTGGGTCGTCTCTTCGGAGTTAGGTTAGCTTCTTTAAGTTTTCTTCTGACTGTCCAATGACTGACAGCCCGACCACGAATTTGTCGGAGCTCGCAGGACCTCAATGCCAGTGACGAATTCTTAGACTTATGTTGATAATAAAGTGGTCGTCCCGCTACGAGGTACACCTTCTTCCTGATTCTGGTCTCCGTGTAAAGGAGCCAGTCTCTTGGTAACGACTGTAGACTCTGGAGACAGCTGACTGGCTCAGATGCAGTTGCGCAGCGACTACACGTTGGCTATGCCCTTCTTGCAATAGGGCAATGATTTGTGCCGTTTTCTTCCGGGGTGGTATCCATTTTCCGATTACGTAATTAGTGAGCAGGTATAGCAGAAATGTTCGCGGTTCAAGTTCCGATAAAGGAATAATAGGAAAATGCAGTTGCATGTGTTTTATAGGGATGAATAGCGCGCAACGTGTACGTTACTGAGCGAGCAAAAACGGTTCTGTTGAGTAAAACCGTTTTAATCAGTAGAACTTTTGGGAAATCCCGATGTTTTTGGTATTATTAGAAAGAGTAGAAAATCAGCATTCTAATACCAAAAATAATACTACTGTTTGAAAATTAAATTCAAGGATCAGTGTTAAAGGAAACAAAATCGCTCGAGTCTATTTTTTTGCTCACCAGTGTATTTTTGTTAGAAGTCAAATCCTCTTTTAAGAGGATAATTAGCAATATGTAGAATTTCGATGAAATATTTGTAATGTCAATTAGAAAAAAATAAAAATATATCTGCAAATGCTGGTAAATAATAAAATAAGCGCTTTTATCCTTGACCTTCTCCAAGCAAAAGAAACACGCAGTTCTAAAATAAGTAGCGAATTTGACTTTCTTAACTGAAAGAAAAGTAAATTTCCATAATACAATTAAAAGCATACGATATATCACCACCCGCTCCTTTCATCGCCTACCCTTAAAACGATAACACTCAAAAGTTATATGATTTCTAAAATATTTATTATATAAGGTAGATGGTGTCTATCCAATGAGAGGAATAGAGTACTCTTTGTTATTGGAGAGATTTAATTTTCAATCACTTGAGGCTCACAGAGAGTGTTCGTCTATAATTTTTCTTGTATAGATTGTTGCACAGAGTCATCGACTGTCCTCAGCTGCTATCGAAGGTAGCTATATTGGTGCCTAGAATTAATTCACAAAATACTGCTAGTTTTGTTTGTTCACGTGCTAGGACTAATCTCAGGTTAATTGAACGAATCAATGTTAGGTGCAATAAATTTAACTTAATTAGTAATGAATGTGACATTTTTGCAGACACCGAAAATAAGATTCGGTCAATATGTTTAGATCATTTCACTTGATAAGACATTTATAAAAATTCTTTTAGAAGCTTGTTTTGCTTGTTGGATGTATGTAACTAATATTTGTTTTATTTCACTTTTATTCTAATTTGTACTGCGCTGATTCATTTAATTTCTTTATTCATTTTTATTTCTTTCTTTCTTCTTTTTTTTGTTGTTACTTTAGTACCTTGGTTTTAAGAGAAAATTTCATTCATATTCTTTCTTGTTTTCCTTGTAAATGGTTCTTACTGTTGGGAATAAAGCTATTATTATTATTATTATTATTATATATAAGAAGCAACCCTTATCACCCCATATCCCACCACGTCAACCCTTTACATATTTTACTATAAATAATATGTTTAAAATTTGTCCAAAAAACCTGTAAATATTTCAATAAGCTGTTTAAATTATACAATACTAAACAACCTCAGCCTCTTTCAGCTCGTTCCTTGGTTAAAATTGAAAGCAATGAAAAACAACTATGTAGTATGTTCCTTTAGTAAGAAAAGTAAAAATAATATTTCTATACAAATTAATAAAATAATAAAATTCTTAAAACGCTAATAATATATATTATAAATGTGTGTTTACCTCTTTTTCCTCCCATGGTCTAGAATAGCTTTATCTGCCACAAAACACAAACAAATAAGTGGTATGTTTCACTTCCTTTCAAAACCTAAAAATAAAACAAACACATTTTAAATTTATTTTTGTAAGTAACTTAATAAATATACCTTTATGTTTAAAAATAACCGGTCAAGTGCAAGCTGGACTTGCACAATTAGTGTTCTGTACGTTTATTGCTTTCAAGATAAAAATTTTTGTTACAAAAGTATTAAAATAATCAGTGACTTCACAAAACAAATCCCAAATGAGTTTTAACAAAGTTTTTTTCCGATCTTTACTGAAAACTGACCTTGAAATTTCCAGTTTTTTTTTTAGTGTTTCGTACGGAACACTTATAAGATGGCTTCGGTGTCTGTCCGTCCGTCTGTCTCTCACATCCGATTTTCTCCAAAACTATTTGTTATAAAAAGTTGAAATTTGGTAATAATATAGGAATTGATGGCCTCATCAGAGCCAAGTAGTTTTGAAAGTTAAATTTTGACTTAAGTGGTTAGTTTTGGGGGGTGAAATCGGAAGTGAAAAAAAAAAATTTTTACTAGGTCATCGAGTGGGGTGTCAAATGAAAGCTTGTGAAAACACGAGTGAAAATATATATATGTAATGTAATACTTGTGCACACTTTTCTTTATATTATTTTTAAAAAATCGCTAAAAATCGCTGTCCCCTCTTATCCTGAAAAGTACTGATCAAAAAATTTTGAAAAAATTCTGGAATATTCTCCACGGCGTGTAGATTGAACGAAAATTATTACGAGTGTATTATCTTTAATAATTTATCTGGTATATAAAAAAAAACAAAAATTTTAAGGTCGTCGGTTTTCAGTAAAGATTTGAAACAAACTTTATTGAAAACTCATTTGGGGTGTGTTTTGTAAAGTCACCGATCATTTTATACCTCCGTAACAAAATTTTTTATTTTAGAAGAAACCAACGTACGGAACACTAATTGCGCAAGTTCAAGTTGCACTTGACTGGTTTTTTTATATATCAGATAAATTATTAAAGGTAATGCACCCGTGCTCATTTTCGTTCAATCTATACCCTGTAGAGAATACTCTAGAATTTTTTCAAAATTTTTTGAACAGTACTTTTCGAGATAAGGGGGGGCAGCGATTTTTCGCACTTTTTGAAAAGTAACACAAAGAGAAGTGTGCGCAAGTATTACATTATATATATTTTTTAAACTCGTCTTTTTACAGGCTTTCTTTTAACACCCCACTAGATGACCTGGTAATTTTTTTTTTCACTTCCGATTTCACCCCCTAAAACTAACCCCTTAGGTCAAAATTTAACTTTCAAAAGTACATGGCTCTTATTAGGCCATCAATTCCTATATTAGTGCCAAATTTCAACTTTCTATATCAAATAGCTTCGAAGAAAATGTGACAGACAGACAGACACCGAAGTCATCTTATAAGTGTTCCGCTTACAGCGTTAATTTTCTGTTTTTATTTGACGAAAACTGTTGTTGAATCATACCGATTACTTCGAGAAGCTTATGGTGAACATGCTCCATCGCAAGATACGTGTGAACGATGGTTTCGGCGTTTCAAAAGTGGTGACTTCAATGTTGCAGACGAGGAACGTGGAAAACCGCCAAAAAAAATATAAAAATGTGGAATGCGGCTTACTCACCAGACTTGGCTCCTTCCCATTAGCACTTGTTTGCATTGATGGGTCACGCACTTGCTGAGCAGCGCTTTGGTTCGTATGAAGATGTGAAAAAATGCCTCGATGAACGGTTCGCAGCAAAAGGGGAAGATTTTTACTGGCGTGGTATTCACAAATTGCCAGAAAGATGGGAAAAATGTATAACAAGCGATGGAGCATACTTTGAATAAAGCACTTTTTATCATTCTTCCGAATTTAACATGTTTTTTTTTTAAAAAAAATCCATATCATACTTGTACACCTGGTAAATATAAGTATTGGGTAAATATTTGAATTGAATTTTAAATATTTTTAAGTATATGTCCTTAGAATAGGTTTATACAACAGCTTAATTGTTAATCTTTATTTCCTTATTCCTAACTCGCAATTTTTCGCCAACAGAAGGACTGTAAAACAAATTTATAACAACTTTCTTGGCTTAAAATTATAGCTTATAAAATTAATTTAATATAATTAATAACAAACTCGTCCTGGTTATTCTTCTATCTCAATTTTGAATAATTTAATCAGGATAGCCGGTACACTTTGGACTCAGGAATATCATAGCTTTAAAAAAAACTTGAAAATTACAATAACAAAAAACTACTACTTATAGCCTCTGAGATGACTTCTACTTATTATCCTTTATGAAATGGAGCCCTATGGACTGCAAAATTGAAGCAATTACTACTTTACTATTAACAAAACACAAATTTTAATTTTCTCTATAGCGTCTATTCCCGCCTTTCTTGACTCCTGGGCATAAGAGGACTTGTAGAAAAATAAAATTTGGTATATATAGCCTTAATAAACTATTATAGAATATTACTGTCGTTCGCCTTTGGATACTTTTATTTGTGAAATGGGCCTATACGACCTTGAAATTGGTGCAATTTTTAAAAGCACCTTAATGTTACCAAAACTCAAATTTCGGCTTTCCATATAGGAGAGTAGAAAAAAGAACACTTCCTTTTTACTAAAACATTACCGCGTTCTAAAAAAGGGAAACTGACTTCAGTAGCTACGTAACTTTTCAGAACTTATTTCTCAAAACAGTAATGAAACGGCGAGGGCGGCACTATTGTTTATGTGCCACTTTGTTATGACTCCCAGACTACATATGAGAAATTTGAAGTTTTTATATATTATTCCTAAGAGTCCAAAGCATGTCGAAGAGCCTTACAAATTAATTTAGTGTAGATGTATGTTCTCAAGTTTTCAAAAATCTCAGAAGGATATAAAAAATATTTCATAGAACAGAATTAATAAACTCTATTAGGCCACGTTCAATATCCAGCCATATCAATAAGGAACGATTTACAGAATAATTATAAGGATAAGATCATCATATGAGTTTATTATTTATTAAGAGTTAAGAGTTAAATTTTTCCATTCCCAGTTCTAAAAAAGGTTTACTTAATTTTATTTTTTTAACCTAGTTCTTTTGCTTTTGTTCTACTTACTAAACAAATACGACTGAGAATACAACTTTTGCAAACAAAGAAAAATCAACAAACAAATCCTTTGTTCACTATAAGCACTGATAAAATTGCACAGTGATAACACAATAGCAATCTTTACAGACGAATGAGTCACAGTCGAGCAAAAATCCCCAATATTAATTAGACAGGTTCACCAACCTTGATTTTCTAGAACTCTCTAGAAACATCCTGTCTAAAACGCATCTATTACATGTTTTTTTTATAGAAGCTCCAGGAAAAAAATTTAAATTTAAATAAAATATGCTAAAACCCGTAAAATGAAATTATGTGCTGCCGAAGAAATTCATATTTTAATTTTCCTGTTTTCTTTATTTTACATTTTTAACTTAGCAAATACAATTACAGTTACCTGACAAATTTCCTCAGTAATTAATTTAATATACTTTGAAGAGATGGCTCTGAAGACATAAAGGCAACTAGTATAACAGACACTGTGTTCTGGAACATCCACCACTTTGCATAATAAAGAATAGTAGAAATGGATCGAACAATAATTGTGATTCTGTACGATTCTTGCAGATCAGTTGTAATGAATTTTGCCTCTTGATTAATTTTTATATACATATTAAGCAAGTACTTTAAAATAATAAAATCTCTTAGAGTTATGGCTTCATTTTTTAAGTATACCTATGTTGTATTTGAAAAAGAAAAACTGGATTGATCCAAATCACTTATGACGTTTTGGTATTATTTTGTTTTTCTTTATTACATTTTTTCTTTCATAGACTTACGTCTGCACAAACGTGTAAAGTGATTCGAATCTACTTAATTTCTGTCAAATTAAATGAGGCTTTTACAACCCAATTTTTTTTTAAGATTTAAAAAGTAACAAGCATAAGTTTGAATAAATTAAATAAAAATGAATAATGTTTTTCAGTACTAAGTATGTCTGTATGTTTGCTTATCCATCTTCGTGTAGAGCCTAAAGCACTGAATTTTAATGAATGTGGCTCAAAAGATTAATTCCAGCTCTGCAAGTGACATCAACTGCGTAGTTATACAAGAACTCCAAACAATGAATGTGTGGCCATTTTGTCATGTTGAAACAGAGCCAGACAGAAGAGCAATGGGCTTAAGAGTAACCAAAAAAAAACATTTAATTTTTGACATGCAATTTTGATTTATATGATACCTTATAACACTTTATAAGGCGTTAATTATAAATTTTAAAAAATTGAGTTAATCATAGAAGAAAAATTAATATAAGTTTAAATTGGTGGAAACTTATCCACCCACCACAGGTAAATATCTTTACTATTTTTTACGTATAAACTCTTAAAGTAGGTTTATAAAACATCCTAATTGTTTTTGATCTATATATAGTATATAACTTAATTTTTGAGCCAACCGAATAAAATTTATAGCCACTTTCTTGGCTCAAAGTATGAAGAAATAAAACGTAATAGTAAACCCTCCTTGCTTACTTTCTAATAGTAATTTTAAACAATATATTCAAGAGGAATATCCTCCAAATTAAAATAACACAGTTATTTCATAAAATGACGCAATTGGACAACGCCCAACGACACAAAAAAATAATATACGGAATAGTTCCCAGGATATGGTAGTGTGATTTTATCATTCCTTATGTGAAAATAAATTTTGTACTACAATAAAATATATTAATTAAAACAGTTACGTAGTATACATATGGTAAAATTTTTAAAATATGCAAAGTTCCAAGCGGGTTAAAAAGGCTTTCTATTTTTTAAGAATTTTAACAGAGCTTTTTTAACTTCATTTCTACTTACCAAAGCAATATATCACTTTAATTTTTGTAAAAAGGAAAATTGCCAAAAATCTTTTGTTCAGTATCGACACTAAATTACGAACTACACAAAGAATATCGCAAGTATGGACAAATGTTATAAATTTGCCCCTATTTATAGCATGCAAAAAATCCCTACTATTAATCAGGCAAGTCTACCAACTTTTAAGTTTTCTGGAAATCTCTAGCAACTTCCTTTTTAGATAGTACCTGTGATTTACGCTAGAGCATTCCGAAAGAGAAGTTAAAATTTAAATTATATTAAGATAAAATAAAATTAGAAGCTGCCTAAATATTTGTTTTTATTATTCCTGTTTTGATTATTTATATTTTTACTAAACGGTTAGTTTATGTTGTTACAACACATTCTATTAAGAACAATTCAATATATAAATATCCTTCGTAATTAATTTCCTATATTTTTAAAAGATGGCTCTAAATACATGAACCTAATATACCAGCAACCAACGTGACAAATATAAAGTGCGTTCTGGCACATGCATCATTTTTTAATGCTAAATCGAGTAAATTTTAGACAATCGTCCAACAGGCAGCAATAGCTGCGTTGGGTGGAAAGCAACAACTGAGGCAGCGCGAATATTAGACGGTATCTCATATTTCTATTGAATGCAGAAACTGTGCTAATAAAATAAGGAGGAGGGATTTTTAATTTCTGTTGATTACCGATCATTTGAGTTTCACGTCTTTTATAAACGCTGTTACTCATTGTATCGGACAATATGTAATTCAGTTGCCAGTTTTGAATTCTACTTGGTTTGTGAGATGAATTTCGCTTTCTGGATTACTTTACATATGACAGACGTATATTAAAATTAACAATATTATAATCGATTACACTTATTTTGGGGGATATTTTTAGCATGCGAACTAATCAATGTCTCCAAATGCTAATTATAATTGATGGGCACTTAATTTTGAAATCCGCTTAATATATATTGAATCTTATCTAATAGCTTTTATTGGCGAGGCTGCACTCTAATTCTACTAATACATGTGATGATCTAACATTTGTGTCTTAAGATATTTACATGTCAGTAACCTAAATAAGTTAGCCTGGGTACTGGGTATATATATACATATATATATATATATATATATATATATATATATATATATATATATATATATATATATATATATATATATATATATATGTATATATATGTATATATATATATATATATATATATATATATATATATATATATATATATATATATATAACACATGGGCTGAAAAGTCCCGGGCCTAACACATAGATGGCGCTAGTTTTATTGCAGTCACCTTTTTTTCAGTTAATACTAACCTTCAAAAGACAGCTGTTAAAATTTTATGATATTCTATTCATTAGTTTGTGAGTTATTGTGCTAAGAGTGACGCTACTTTTGTTATTTTCAAAACAATGGATCAAAAACAATTTCGTGTTTTAATTTTACACTGCTTCTTGATGGGAAAAAATACCGTTCAAGCGAAGCAATGGCTTGAAAAGTGGTATGGGGACTCCGGTCCATCAGAAACAACAATAAAACGTTGGTTTGCTGACTTCAAACGTGGTCGTAGAGACACCGATGATGCAGAACGCAGTGGACGTCCAAATGAGGCGGTAACACCAGAAAACATCAAAAAAAATCCATAAAATCGTTTTGAATGATCGAAAAGTGAAGTTGCGTGAGTTAGCTGACATCGTAAAGATATCAAAAGAACGTGTTGGCTTTATATTGCATGAGCATTTGACTATGAGAAAGCTCTGTTCAAAGTGGGTGCCGCGTTTGCTCACTGTTGATCAAAAACAAGAACGTGTTGATGATTCTGAGCAGTGTTTGGCCATGTTTAAACGTAACAAACCGGAATTTTTGCGTCGATACGTGACAATGGATGAAACATGGATCCATCACTTCACTCCGGAATCAAAACGATCGTCATCTGAGTGGACAGCAACTGGTGAACCTCGTCCAAAGCGCCCGAAAGCACAACAATCGACTGGAAAGGTTATGGCCTCGGTATTTTGGGATGTGCGTGGTGTAATATTCATCGACTATCTTGAGAAAGGAAATACCATCAACAGTGAATATTATATAGCGTTATTGGAGCGTTTGAAGGCCGAAATTGCAAAGAAACGACCGCATATGGCAAAGAAAAAAATTTTGTTTCATCAAGACAACGCACCGTGTCACAAGTCAATCAAAACAATGGCAAAACTACATGAATTGAACTTCGAATTGCTCCCACATCCACCGTATTCGCCAGATTTGGCTCCCAGCGACTACTGGCTGTTCGCAGACCTGAAAAAAATGCTCGCCGGTAAGAAATTTCGCACGAATGAAGAGGTTATCGCTGAAACTGAGGCCTATTTTGAGGCAAAAGATAAATCGTTCTACAAAAGTGGTATTGAAATGTTAGAGCGGCGCTGGAATGATTGCGTTGCTCTTGATGGAGATTACGTTGATGAATAAAGCTAATTTTGAACCAAAAAAACCGTGTTTTCTTTGTTAGGCCCGGGACTTTTCAGCCCATGTGTTATATATATACATATGATGTACCGATTAGTGGCCGACTGGTCGGTAAAGCCGACTATCCGGCTATATTTATAGTTGGCAATTATCGGCAAAAAGCACCGACTAGTCGGCCCATTACTTTATTTATTCATATTACTATTTTTAATTTAGTGTGATTGAAATAAAATTCCTTCATTATCAATTGTTAGTGTTCCGTACGGAACACTTATAAGATCACTTCGGTGTCTGTCTGTCTGTCACACCCGATTTTCTCCGAAACTATTTGACGTAGAAAGGTGAAATTTGGTAATAATATAGGAATTGATGGCCTCATCAGAGCCATGTAGTTTTGAGAATTAAATTTTGACTTAAAGGGTTAGTTTTGGGGGGTGAAGTCGGAAATGAAAAAAAATTTTTTTTACTAGGTCATCGAGTGTGGTGTCAAATAAAAGCTTGTGAAAACACGA
Organism: Pachyrhynchus sulphureomaculatus; assembly: GCA_019049505.1. Classification (NCBI taxonomy): domain Eukaryota; kingdom Metazoa; phylum Arthropoda; class Insecta; order Coleoptera; family Curculionidae; genus Pachyrhynchus; species Pachyrhynchus sulphureomaculatus. The sequence continues at coordinate 56,957,944 of CM032455.1, forward strand.
GTAAAAAAATATATATATATAATATTATACCTGCGCGCACTTTTCTTTATATTATTTTTAAAAATTCGCGAAAAATCGCTGTCCCGGGCCTTATCTCGAAAAGTACTCGTCAAAAAATTTCGAAAAAATTCTGGAATATTCTCCACGGGGTGTAGATTGAATGAAAATTATCACGAGTGCATTACCTCTAATAATTTATATGGTACATAAAAAAAACAAAAATTTCGAGGTCATCAGATTTCAGTAAAGATTGGAAACAAACTTTGTTGAAAACTCATTTGGGGTGTGTTTTGTGCAGTCACTGATCATTTTATACCACCGTAACATAAATTTTGACTTAAGGGGTTCGTTTTGAGGGGTGAAATCGGAAGTGAAAAAATTTTTTTTTTACTAGGTCATCGAGTGTGGTGTCAAATGAAAGCTTGTGAAAACACGAGTAAAAAATATATATATAATGTAATACTTGCGCACACTTTTCTTCGTATTACTTTTAAAAAATCGCTGTCCCCTACCTTATCTCGAAAGTATAGATCAAAAAATTTTGAAAAAATTCTGGAATATTCTCCACGGGGTATAGATTGAACGAAAGTTATCACGAGTGCATTATCTTTAATAATTTATTTGGTATATAAGAAAAAACAAAATTTCAAGGTCACCAGTTTTCAGTAAAGATTGGAAACAAACTTTGTTGAAAACTCATTTGGGGTGTGTTTTGTGAAGTCACTGATCATTTTATACCACCCTAACAAAAATTTTTATTTTAAAAACAATCTACGTACGGAACACTAATTGTGCAAGTTCAACTTGCACTTGACCGTTTTTTTTTTTATTTTAGTATCAATCAGTTTAATTTAGTAACAGAATAGGAACAAAGAACGGAATAAAAGACTTAGTTACTATTTAGTATTAAGTACTTATATGACTGAATTTAACAAACAACTTTAACCTTAAACCTAAAAGACTACAATTTTAACAAAAATAAAACGTAAAGAAAGCAGATACAGTTCTGAATTGAATAGTGTTAAATGAGATCATTTCAAACTTAAGATAAATGAATACGTTACATAATCACTGTGTATCATATAAAAAAAATTGACATAAGTACACAAATATTTAGAGTATGTCACTCTATTTGGTATATTAATATTTTTTAATTAGCGGCAAATTGTGGTGTAAAAAGACTAAAGTCTCTGCCCTTTTTGGCAGTAATCGATTTATTTTTGTTTCGTATACATTACCAGCTTCGGAGAAGAGTCGTTCACTGTAAACAGAACTAGCTGGACAACAAAGGTATACTTTGGCGAGGTGCGACATTTCGGGATATCTGGAACTATTACGATTCCACCAAATGGATCATTGTTGCGATTTATTACGGGAACGCAAAGTACGAGGGCAGTTCGTGAGCTGCACTTGACTTGTCATCTTGAACATTTTCAATTTTTTTTTAGGCTATTTCATGGTAGCATTGCCAGAAATTACGATGTGTTGTTGTTTCTGTGTTGTCTTCATTAGTGGTGATACGAAGAGGTTTTTCACTTTCTTCATGTTTCTCAGCATCACTCTCGTCATCGCTCATATTATTTTTCAGAGTTTCTAATAAAAATTGGGATCTAACGGTTATAAGTTCCTCAGCATCGAAAAACTGCTTATATTGTGGATCCAACAAAGTTGCCAGGATAAAGAGTTTGTTATGCTCCAAGTTAAATCGGCTTTTTAAATCATTGTCTAACAGCCGTTTAATTTCCAATATGTCATTGTTATTATCGTAGTAATTTTCTAAATATTTCTGCAAGGTTTTCACATGAGGTATAACTTCAGATAAGGATGAGCAATTTGAACTTACTATCTTGGTAATCTCTTCGAATGGTTCCAGCAGCTCAAGGCTTTTTCCGAGCATTTTCCACTCTTCAGTAGTTAAATTTGGTGGTCTGGTAAATTAAGTTCTTGCTGTAAATCACGAAGTTTTGACTGAGCTGAACTAGAATGGTGGAAATGTGTAACTATTCGTCTAGATTTTGCAAGTATTTGTGTCATAGTAGCATGTTTCAACGCAGTTTTTACTGCCAGTTGCAACGTGTGTATAAAACAAGGAACTCCATTAAAAACTGAGTCATCAATAGCTTTCGCCACACTTCTTCCATTGTCTCGCACGATGGCATGAATTTTGGTCATGTTTATATTCCACAACGTTGGAATTTCTTCTAAACAGTCTTTTATATTGTTGGCTGTATGTGATTCTGGGAAATGTTTCATTTGTAATACTGCGTGGTGAAATTTGAAATCGTCACTAAGCCAGTGTGCTGTAAAACTCAAAAAACTTTCCATGTTATTTATATTTGTCCACAGATCTGTAGTAACTGAGATTGCGGGGGCACTGAGCAGGCCTTTGCTAATTTGACATTTAGTTTCTTCGTAGATATGCGGCATGACGTTGTCTGTAAAATACTTTCTGCTTGGTATGTTATATTTCGGTTTCACTGTTCTCATCAAGTTTCTGAAGCCAGTATTTTCAACAATAGACAACGGCTGGTTGTCCAAAGCAATCATCTCACCAATAGCAATACTAAGGTTCCTTGATCTAGAATCTTCAAGTGACCATTGTAAAACAAAACTTTCTTCAATACTTCGTTGGTATTTTTGCGATAAACTGACTTCTGACGACACTGGGCTGGACGGAATAGGCAATACCGGAGGTAATTCTTCTATGTGTGACTGCGACGTATTCGGGGTTGGATCATTTAATGAACTACGTTTAATCGAAGAACGTAACTGAGGCATCAACTCTGGATGTTTGTATTTAATATGGTTAGTCGTACTAGTAGTGTTTGCTATTTTCCCCCGCCCACCACGCGAAATAACTGTTTGGCATTGATTACACTTCACTTTACGGGAATCAAACTCCACGACGTCAAAGAAAGTCCACACATGCGATTTCTTCTTTGACATGACTCAATTTCAATTAAGTAGGTATTTCCACTATAATACAAATGGCTTACCTACGCAATTCACTGACTTGTTTCATTTTTTAAAAAAATATTCAGTTATACCGGGCCGTACGTGAACAATACCATAGCAAAATGTAAAGTAAACAAAAACCTGTTCGTTCATGCCCACACGCGCGGCGCGTGCGAGAGATGCGAGGCGCGACAAACATTACCGATTTCGCCCGAACATCGCCGAATGCGATGATCGGCATTGCCGACTAGTCGGCTAGTCGGTCAAACTCATAGTTGGTGCATGTAATATATATACCTATGATTTACGCTGGGTTATACATATATATATATATATATATATATATATATATATATATATATATATATATATATATATATATATATATATATATATATATAAATATATATATATATATATATATATATATATATATATATATATATATATATATATATATATATATATATATATATATAAATATATATATATAAATATATATATATATATATATATATATATATATATATATATATATATATATATATATATATATATATATGGTATGAAAGAACTTAAGATATTTTAATAATAAAATTAACTTAACGCTAATCCTGAGGGAGATCGAAAAGGTCTTGGGTAGTGACATCTGGCGTTGAGTGGAGTATAGACAGTGGTTTCGAACCTACCGATTTTTCGGTATTTCTACCAATATGGGGTCTGTCCTACCGAAATTTAACAGTTTTTTCACGATTTCTAAGAATACAAGGAAATTCTCCCGATTTTTTTACTGATATTACATTTCCAGGTTGGCAACCCTTTTCGTTTGTTTTTACGGGGAATCCCTCGATTGTATGATCAGTAGTTATGTGGAATACCCTTGTGTCCTACAACTCCTAACTCGACGTTTTTAGGGGATCCCCCGAGCTAATTTGCTTGTCTATATAAACAAGAATTCGGATTTTATTGTTTCATTAATTTTTTTATTATTTAGAAGAGAAACTTTCTCCGAGTTAGCGACAACTAGTAGTATCTACTAAAAATATTATTATAATACCAAGTCAAAATGTCGTCAGACGAAGAATCGAGTACAAGCGCGAGTGCAAAATGAAAAAAATACCTACAATTTTATAGAAAAGAATGAGAAGAAGAATTTTCAGGCTGGCTAAAAGAAAGTTGTAAAAGCGCAAACTATTGTAAAAGTTGTAATAGGGATATTAATATTACATCAAGAAAAGACGCTCTTAGAAAACACAATTCTTCACAAGCACACTTGGTATTATCAAAGAATATAAAATCACAACCAAAGATATCATCATTTACTGTGACAAAAACTCGAAAACCTGATATACAAGTTAAACAAGGTAAAAATATTTCATTATTTTTTACTAAGAACCAGTACATTGTTATATTATTTTGTATTCTACCAGTGTATAGTAGATACGTCTTTTTAATTCCTTTTTATATTTTCAGGTGAAGTAAGATTAGCCTCGTTTGTTGCTGAACGTAATCTACTATTCACCATTATGGCACACCTACCGAAACTGATATAGTCCGTTTGTCCCGATTCAAAAATTGCGGAAAAACTAAAATGTTCGACGACGAAAACTCACGCCACAATTGATCATATTACAGGTAAAGAAAGTTTTGATAATTTATGTGAAGATCTGCGGCAAATTAAGTTTTCATTTATTATTGACGAGTCCACTGTTCTTAGCACAACCAAACACTTGTGCTTAGTTGTGCGATATGCGAAAGAGCATCGCATCTGTGCGATGCTCTTTCGCTGATAAACAATACAGTTTAATACAGTAAATATATTTTCCATAACTTTGAGGCCCATACAACTGTTTATGGTAAAGTTAGTGGACTAATTTTGTATGTGTAATCCCAAAGCTTGGGATATATACTGTTAACTAAGTTGGGAATGTGGAATCTTTGGCACAATGATACTACTCAGTATATATCACCACTACACCAAACACTTTATTTTTTGCACTCGACGCGCGTTTCGCTAACCATGTTAGCTTCATCAGGAGCGATGATCATCGCTCCTGATGAAGCTAACATGGTTAGCGAAACGCGCGTCGAGTGCAAAAAATAAAGTGTTTGGTGTAGTGGTGATATATACTGAGTAGTATATACTGTTAAGTTTGATTTCGTTTATTACTGATGTTACATATGTATGCCTTGCATTACATGACATTTGTCAGAATCTTTAGTTTGTCTCTGCACTGACATTGCGTTTTTGAAAATTTAATGGTACTAATATGAAAAATTTATTTTAAGCTCTATATCAAGTCTTGTTGGCTCTCTCAACAACTGACAATGCTCTATTTTATCACTCACTACTAATAACCTCAAATTTTGAGATATCTATACCTTTCAAAGTAGCCAGTTATATTTAATATATTTTTGCTACATTTTTAGTGTTCCATACGGAATACTTATAAGATCACTTCGGTGTCTGTCTGTCCGTCTGTCACACCCGATTTTCTTCGAAGCTTAAGGAGTTAGTTTTAGGGGGTGAAATCGAAAGTGAAATTTTTTTTTTACCAGGTGATTGAGTGAAGTATCAAACGAAATCTTGTAAAAACACTAGTTCAAAAACATATATGATGTAATACTTGCGCACACTTTTCCGTTTATTATTTTTAAAAAATTGCAAAATATTGCTTCCCCCCTTATCTCGAAAAGTACTGACCAAAAAATTATGAAAAAATTCTAGAATATTCTCCACACTGTGTAGATTGAACTAAAATTATCACGAGTGCATTACCTCTGATAATTTATCTGATATATAAAAAAGAAAACAAAGTTTCAAGGTCGTCAGTTTTCAACGAAGATCGGAAACAAACTTTGTTGAACATTGGGTAACAAAATTTTTTATTTTAAAAGCATCACCGTACGGAGCACTAATTGCGTGTCCAAATTGCTCTTGGCCGATTTTTTTTATATATTTAGGAGCTGCGAACAGGCTTATGTCCCTCACGGCCCTTCCTTGGCCATCCAACCGACCCATCTTATTTTCAAGTTAAATTTTGGTCCAAAGAGTTTTGACAGATCCGAGACTCAATTCAGGATGATCCCAGATCTGGAAGAGAACTAAGTTGGGAACGTGGAATCTTTGGCACAATGACACTACTCAGTATATATCACCACTTGGTGTGGAGGTGATATATACTGAGTAGTCTAGAAGACAAATTGAGCGAGGTACCGCAGAAACCATCAGACTTCCCGACGATTTGCTTCTATCAGATCGACGAGTAAAAACCTCAGCGTTCGCTAGAGAAGCTGGACTATCTCAAAATACGGTTTTCAAGATCGTAAACAAAGATTTAAGGACGATGAATCGCCAAACTCCTTACACCATGAGATATTGGCGAGGAAAGAAATTTCTTAAGAGCATTGGACTCTTTTCTGTGAACTGTCACAGCTGACGAAACTTGTATGTTCCATTGAAATTCTCCCATGGAGCAAGAGTTTATGTAGTGGGTTCATAAGGTTTTTTCACCTCCAAAACGGTTTACAGACGCATACACACACATACACTCACACAACCTTATATCAACCTAAAACCTTATTTCTATTCCTTGCTACCAATTGTCAGCGTTTTTTTTTTCTATTTTTCTTTTCTCAGATTTTTAAGTGCTGTTTTCTTGACAAGAAGGTGAAAGTTATTTTTTAGTATGATTTTTTACTGAAGTTTATTGCAATACTCAGTATGCTAGTAGACAAGGCGAAATCGGCGCCATCGTTGGAAAAAATTTTCTAATTGAATTTTTTTTTCATAACCTTCTCCAGGAGATGCCCCTGAAAGAGGATCAACATGTTGCCGGGCGGTAACCTGGTCCGAATTTGTTTAAACAAATTTTTTTTAAACAAAGTCCAAAAATTGAAATTTTCGCCCCGGAACAAGTTTTTTTAGGTAAATTGGACCATTTTGAACAAAAAATGTCTCTTGTGAATTTTCTCTAAAATGTGCCGTTTTCGAGATATCGGCGATTTTAGGTGCGAGAAAACGCGAAAATGGCCACTTTCACCTCCCAATATTGGGGTCAAAAATTAAAATTTTCAATGTTGCCAAGTGTCCAAATTAAAGTTTGAGATCTCTTCTACAAATTACCGTAGGAAATATTGCAATATCTTTATTTTTAAACATTGTTTTTTAACAGTTAACAAATTGCGTTCGAGCGCCCGCGGCCGCATCGAAACTGTATACATAGATATATACGCAACGCCCGTACGTAGGCGCGCGGAACTGTATACGCGCTGCAACTCGCTGTAACGTGAAGTATCATGCAAAAGTTCAAACATGCTATTGCTTAAATAAGAGTCGGACACTTTAATAGTTTATTCATTTCTTGCTTTAAAATTGCACATTTCACGAGCTTCACTACAAACGTACATATGGAAAATGTCATTGTATTCTCGGTATCGACATTTAGATGCAACAGAATTTGGTTATACTATAGAAACAGGTGAATTGTTACCCAAATTCATGTTAAAAAATTCTATACCAGATTCGTTAATTAGGCAATGTAAATGTACAAAAAATTGTAAAACTAATGCATGTAATTGCAAAAGCAACAACGTAAGTTGTATACTCATGTGTAGGTGTAATTTAAATATTTGCGAAAATTCTATTAAATATATATAAGTTATATTTCATAAAATTGTTTTAATTCTTCTACCATCCTAATCGAATATTGAATTTTTATTTATATTCATTTGTTATAATAATTAAATTTACTCTTTAATAAATAAATATTTTTTACATACTTTTCAAATATATTAATTTTAATAAGAAATCAAGAAACAAAGCTTTATAGAGCATCGCAGTGCGTATACAGTTCCGTGCGCCTACGTACGGGCGTTGCGTATATATCTATGTATACAGTTTCGATGCAGCCGCGGGCGCTCGAACGCAATTTGTTAACTGTTAAAAAACAATATTTAAAAATGAAGATATTGCAATATTTCCTACGGTAATTTGTAGAGGAGATCTCAAACTTTAATTTGGACACTTGGCAACATTGAAAAATTTTAATTTTTGACCCCGATATTGGGAGGTGAAAGTGGCCATTTTCGCGTTTTTCTCGCACCTAAAATCGCCGATATCTCGAAAACGGCGCATTTTAGAGAAAATTCACAAGAGACATTTTTTGTTCAAAATGGTCCAATTTACCTTTATTCCGGGCGAAAATTTCAATTTTTGGACTTTGTTTAAAAAAAATTTGTTTAAACAAATTCGGACCAGGTTACCGCCCGGCAACATGTTGATCCTCTTTCAGGGGCATCTCCTGGAGAAGGTTATGAAAAAAAATTCAATTAGAAAATTTTTTTCCAACGATGGCGCCGATTTCGCCTTGTCTATAGGAACTTCGTAAAATCTATTTATCTGAATTTTTTATTTAACTAATTATAACTCCCAGCCAACCTCAAACCTTACCATTTTTTCCTAATTATATTTTACGATTTTAAGGTCTCAATTACTATTTTTTTTACCAAATTGTGGACATTGCATATTATAATTTTCAAATGAAATCTGTACCATCTATTGAGTATGCTGAGAAATTCATAAAATGCATTCATATCTAGTTGTTATGGTAAATTGTAATTTAATTGTTTAAAAAAATATATGTTAGTTACTAACTAAATGAAGCATTGGACCAACGAGAAACACTTTCATAATTGTAATTTTAATATTTGTAGTTATTTTTGGGTTTTAAAGTATGACTCGAAGAAAATCTACACTATAAGTATTTGAACAGTATTTTAAAATCATTTATTTTATAAATTTTAAACATAAATAGTTAACAACACCGACAACGTTTAAAATACCCGCCAACTGACAAAAATGAATAAAACTAACGACTATAGGTGACAGCACTTGTTCTACTGGCGTCTTGTTTATGAATTTACAAAAGTGGTATTAAGGTAACATAAAAATAAATAATTTTATTTTTGCCCTTTATTTTTTAAAGTTTTTTGTATTTTGTTTTTGGTTAACAGAAAAACTCAAAATAGGTTATAACTTTCATATAAGGTTACATATCTCACTAGTTTAATTTTTGGTAGCTTCCGTCCTAGTTAGCTTTGGAACTGTTCTTTATTTTTAATTGGTTAACGGGCGACGTCGCTTTTTCTTCTGTTTTGCAGAGTGGAACTATTTTGATTTTAGCTGGCGTCCATGTTTTAGCATATTTAAGTTGTAAGATATTTCAACATTTTATTTTAACTGTGTTTAAAAAAAAAACCGCTAAACATCGGACTATTCCGTAACAGGTCATTGTCGGCGTGTTCTGGTATCATACATCTTTGCTCTGCGATTGGAAGATATCTTTAAGACGAGAAAGGTGAGCTATACATACAGTCCCTGGCCAAATTATTAGACGCACTGTATTTTTTTTAGTAATTTTATGTTTCTTAAGAGTTTTTATGCAATAATGGTATATTTAAACTACAATATTATTGATTTTTATTTAAAAGAATTGTTGTAGACTACATATTTGTATTTATTTTTAACATATGTGATACATGAACGTAAACAACTACAAACCTGTATCAGTCGCGATCGGAATCGAGCCAGGTACGGACGTGTTTCTGTGGCTTTATGGACTGTGATTGTTTGTTTAACAGTTTTATACTACTCAGTTATTAGTTTATTTTGTATGCAGTGTTTTAAAAAAAGTAATTGGACTATTTTCATTATGGTAGAAAAGGCGATCTTTCACCACGTAAAAAAGCTGAAGTGAAGGCCCTTGTGATTGCGAAAACATTTACAAACTGAGAAATATCACGAAGATTGGAGGTTTCTGAAGCTAGTGTACGACGCATAAAAAAGAAAATTGAGTCAGGGAAGGAATTAAGCCCGAAAAGAAAGAAAAGATGCGGTAGAAAACCAATTTTCACTCCACGGTCAGAGAGATGTTTGAAGAAAATTTGTGTAGAAAACAGATTTGCTACCACAAAGGTAATAAAATCACAACTCCAGGATGCTAGCGTAAATGCTTCTGAGCGCACTGTTCAAAGAAAATTGAAAGAATTAGATTTTAAGGCCTGTCGCCCCCGCCAGGAAGCCCAAGTTAACAGCTGCAATGAAAGCAAAGCGCCTGAAGTGGGCCAAACAATGGCAAGACAAAGATGTGGACTTCTGGAGATCGGTAAGATACAGCAATTTAATCAATAATTGATACATTATTATCATTTTCAGTTAAATAAAGCAAATAAACATGGAAGTTTATATATTTTTCCTATTTTTGACAGGTCTGCTTCAGTGACGAAAGCACATTCGAAATTTTGCAGAATAAAGCTCAGTATGTGCGTCGTCGTCATGGAGAAAAGTTTCATCCTGATTGTATCGTCCCGACGGTTAAACATCCCACCAAAGTGATGATTTGGTCAGTCATCAGCGGCAAGGGCACTGGACGTCTGTATGTCGTCAAAGGAATAATGAGGCAAGATCAGTACAAAGAAGTATTACAAAATCGGTTGATTCCGCAGCTCAGAGAATGGTTTCCAAATGGGGAACCATTCACTTTCATGCAAGATGGAGCTCCCTGCCACACTGCTCGGTCTGTTAAACCTTTTTTGGCAGAAAAAAATATCCCTCTGTTGGATTGGCCGGGTAATAGCCCTGATATGAACCCCATTGAAAATGTGTGGGAGCTGATGAAAAGAGAAGTGGCTAAAGATGTGATTACCAACAAAACCCAGCTCCTAGAAAAGATTATTCATGTGTGGAATCATCATCCTCAAATGCAGGAGACAGTACAATCTTGCATTGATAGCATGCCGCGCAGAATTAAAGCTTTGATAGCGGCTAAAGGTGGCTCAACTAAATATTGACTTTTACTAACATTAATTTCACTTTTCTTTAAAACTTAATAAACTTATGCTTTTCTAAATTAATGCTGTTTTATTTATGTCAAATAAATAGGTAATTGATTGGATAATATAAAAATAAAAAACAAATCAATTTAAAATAATAAAACGGTACAATATCACTCGGTAATTAATATTTTACATGAAATCTTGCAGTGCGTCTAATAATTTGGCCAGGGACTGTATGCATCAAAGTATGAAATAAGCTATACAGTATGTGGCACTAATCTCTCCCGGTAAAAAAATTTGCGACCCAATGAAGACACATCTGGTTTCACAGGGTAACATATGACTGACTTGTGCAGGTCCTAAGCCTAAGAATCTAAATAGTAATATTTTACAGATAGTCAAAGTCATTGTTACAGCAAAAGCTCACCTAAAATAGTACATATAAGCATGAACCTTTATAATTATACCGTCATAACAATAATCTTATGCTGATAGTTATAAAAGTTGAATACAAATTACTTTTACCATTTGAAGCGAACCTAACATCTCTAGCTTGTAGTACTTTTATTTAAGCTTGAACATCCCCTATTTATGTATACATTGTAGTTAAGTTGGTATCGCCAAAGAAGAAGAAGAAAGTGCAGTTGATCAAGAGTTTCAGTCCTGGCGGAAGTCTGCTTGAATCTGATAACAATTTATAAATTATATCTGCAAAAAGTGAATGGGCAGTTTCATAAGTTTAAATAATTTAGGTGTTTTTTGATCCTGGGAAATTCATCATACAATTCTTTTTTCACAGCTAAATCTGGAGACATCGGCTCAGCCACACAATATTAAGCAACTTCACACAGCTTAAGTGGATACAATGCTAACACACTGGGCGATGCCTGGTCAGATCTGAACTTCTGTCGTCTGGTTTGTTCTTTTAGTCACCTTGTACAACAGGCAGCACATACTAGGGGTGATATTTTGTTCCACATCCTCACCTGGTATGCATAACTAATGAAATATTTATTGTACAAATAAAAAACTACAATTGTTAAGTCTATAGCCGACTGAAAGTACTAAATTTTTCTTAATTAGATTGACATAATTTTGATATTTAATATCATCTTTGGATTTCAGATATGTATGGCACTTAGACACCCAATTACCACATCACCCTGTTAATTGTTTCTTTTTTACTGGAAGATTAGACAATCTAAAATGTATGGAGAAAGTAATACTTCTTTTAAAATTGATCCTCTCCGGTTTTTATTGTATAACATTAATAAATGTGTTGCTACAAAGTGTGATTTTTTAAAAAATGAATGTTGATGTTTGAAAAATATCAAAAAAAGGCTGGATTTCCCATCATCAGTACTTCTGATATTTTATTAATATTTCTTTCTGTTCCAGATATATTTGGCATAGAGAACATAGGATTTCCACATGCTCTTCTCTGCTTTTTTTTTCAATTGGGATTTTTAGAAAATTGGTTAAATATTTGGAGATCATAAGACTCAAACCTAAAGTCGCTTGACAAGGTAACATATTTCTCTTCTAATATAAAACAATTTATTTCATCTGCCAATAAGAACAACTATGCCAGCACACAACATGTAAACTAAATATAAAGATCTTTTGAATTTAATTCAATGACCTGATTGATGAAAAAGCACTTTTGTTTATATATTTTGATGACCATTGCCAAGACAATTTTTTAGCTAAGTTACTCCAGAGACCAAATGTCTCCACATTAACAGCAATAGAAATAAACATCTCTCATTAGCTTATCGTATTTGCCTTATTTTTTGAGATTCAGCTAAATGTGTAGTCACAGCAATCTTTTGTGACATAGAGTCAGTGTAATTTGTAATATTTTGCCTGATTTCCGTGGTTTTTAGTATCTGTCTGTCTGTCTGTCACGCCCAGTTTTCTCCAAAACTGTTTGACATAGAAAGTTGAAATTTGGCACAAATATAGGAATTGATGAGCAATGTAGTTTTGAAAGTTAAATTTTGCCTTAAAGGGTTTTTGGGGGGTGAAATCAGAAGTGAAAAAAAAATTACCAGGTCATGGAGAGGGGTGTCAAATGAAAACTTGGAAAACATGAGTTCAAATATATATGATGTACTACTTGCCCACATTTTTCTTTGTGTTATTTTTAAAACATTACCAAAAAATCTGTGTCTCCCCACCCTATTTCGAAAAGTACTGATTGGAACCAACTGGTCAATTCAAACACTGTAAAGAAATCTGTAAATACCTTTTATGATGTAATTTATACTGCATTTGATTTATTTATACCTAAAAAAAGGTCTAGGAAACCAAAATTCTCTTCACCTTAGTTTAATGATACATTGAAAGAATTGATTTTTAAAAAGAAAATAGCCCATAAAAAATTTAAAACTACCAAGTCATCAAATAATTATATTATTTTCTCTGAATTCAGAAAACAATGTAAAGCTTTATCAGAGTTATGTTATAAGAATTACATCAGCAATATACGAGAATCAATTACCAGCAATAGTAAAAATTTTTGGAGATATATTCATTCAAAGAATAAGAGTTTTGAAATACCAAATGTTATGTATTATGATTCTGAATCATGTGGTAATGAAATAGCCAATTATTTTTCGAATTATTTCTCTTCTGTATATTGCAATAAAAAATGTGATAGATATGATGTTAAGGTTTCGCAAGATGTAGATATAAGTAGTTGCAATATTAGCCAAATAGATATATATAACGCCATCCATAAAACAAGTGACAGTTTATCAATAGGTCCAGATAGGATACCAATAATGTTTTTGAAAAGTTGAAAATATTGTATCCCGTATTTTAAGTTTTATTTTTAATAAATCTATTTTAGAGGGGGAATTTATAAAAGCGGAGACAAATCCTCAGTAAAGAATTATAGAGCGGTCTCCAAAACATCTATAATAGCGAAGGTGTTTGAATTAGTTGTTGACACAAAGGTAAAGCCCCATTTCCAAAATATGTTAAGCGATTGTCAACATGGGTTTATACGGGGGCGTTCCACTGTTACCAATTTACTAGTCTACGAAAATGAGCTTAGAAGGGCTTTGGAAACCACCAAACAAGTAGATGTAATCTACACAGATTTCCCAAAAGCATTTGACAAAGTTAACCATAATCTATTCATTTATAAACTTGAACGTTCGGGCATTTTCGGTAACTTATTGAGATGGTTCAGAAGTTATCTTTCTGATCGTAAGCAGATTGTAAAGATTAAGGGTTTTATATCAGATGAAATCATAGTCACATCTGGTGTTCCACAGGGTTCTCACCTATCCCCACTCCTTTTTAACATATTTGTCAATGATATTTCAGATTTTCTAAAACATTCAAAATTTTTGTTATATGCAGATGATTTAAAGATATATAGAATAGTGGAATCAATGGCAGATTGTTATAAATTACAACTAGATTTGGAAAGTTTAAAAGATTGGTGTCAATTAAATAATATGATTCTTAATATAGAGGAATGTCAAGTTATGCAATTTTATAGAAAGAAGAATTTTTTAATGTTTAATTATAAGATCGATAATGGTATTCTGAAGAGGAGTGATGTTATCTTGGGGTGTATTTCGATAAAAATGTAAATTTTAATTTTCGCATTGAATTTATGAGGAGGCTATGAAAATGTTAGGTTTTATTAAAAGATCATTGTCTGATTTTAACAATATTAAGTGTTTAAGGTTTTATATTGTTCATTTGTCAGATCAGTACTAGAGTATGCTTGTCCAGTATGGTCACCATGCTACAAGACATATGTAGATTTAATTGAGCGTGTGCAAAAAAAGTTCCTGAGATTCATCTATAATATATATAAAATGAAACGTCTCTCTGTCTGTCTGTCTGTCCGTTAGTGCGCCTATCACTGAAGAACCACTTATCCGATTTACGTACTTTTTTTTTAAACATACATATGTTCTCTGGCCAGGTTATAGGCTATATTTTATTACGATAGGTAGCATAAGGAATGAGCAGTGACGTAAAATAGTGAATGATGTCGGAAATAAGTTTGCCGCTAGCGCGTGCCTTTGCAATACACAGCCTAAACCATTAAATATGGAACAATATTATGTAGCAAAGAATATCTGTAATGTATAATCTATAATATATATAAAATGCAATGTCTCTCTGTCTGTCTGTCTCTCCATTAGTGCGTTTATCACGCGGGAACCACTTATCCGATTTACCTGTCTTTTTTTAAATTCATACATATATTCTTTGGCCAGGTTATATAATAATAATAATCTATATCTATAATATATATAAAATGCAATGTTTGTCTGTCTGTCTGTCTGTCCGTTAATGCGCTTATCCCTCGAGAACCACTTATTCGATTTACGTGATTTTTTAAATTCATACATATGTTTTCTGACCAGGTTATAGGTATATATTTTATTACATCTATAATATATATAAAATGCATCGTCTGTCTGACTGTCTGTCCGTTAGTGCGCTTATCACTGGAGAACCACTTATCCGATTTTCGTATTTTTTTTTAAAACATATGTTCTTCGGCCAGGTTATAGGCTATACTTTATTATGATAGGTAGCATAAGGAATGAGCAGTGACAATAATAGTAAATGAAGTCGGATAAAGTTTGCAGCTAGCGCGTTCTCTTGCAATACACAGTCCAAGCCATTAAATATGGAACAATATTATGTAGCAGAGAATATCTAAAATATATATAAAATGCAATGTATCTCTGTCCGTCTGTCTGTCTGTCTGTCCGTCCGTTAGTGTGCTTATCACTGGAGAACCAATTATCTGATTTACGTACTTTTTTTTTTAAACATACGTATGTTCTCTTGCCAAGTTATAGGATATATTTTATTAGGTGACATAAGGAATAAGCAGTGACGATAAAAGTGAATCAAGTCGGAGAAAAGTTTGCCGCTACCGCGTTCTCTTGCAATACACTCCCTAAAGCATTAAATATGGAACAATATCATGTAGCAAAGAATACAATATATATAAAATGCAACGTATCTCTGTCTGTCTGTCCGTTAGTGCGCTTATCACTCGAGAACCACTT
This sequence comes from Pachyrhynchus sulphureomaculatus, assembly GCA_019049505.1. Classification (NCBI taxonomy): domain Eukaryota; kingdom Metazoa; phylum Arthropoda; class Insecta; order Coleoptera; family Curculionidae; genus Pachyrhynchus; species Pachyrhynchus sulphureomaculatus. The sequence goes on from CM032455.1 coordinate 56,973,789, forward strand.
ATCCGATTTACGTGTTTTTTATAAATTTATACATATGTTCTATATAATTCGATATAAGCCTAGATAATGGGAGATAAGGTGAGATAATGGGAGATAAGGAGAAATAATGGGAGATAAGTCGAGATAAGCCTCGATAATGGGAGATAAGGTGAGATAATGGGAGATAAGGTGAGATAATGGGAGATAAGTATAAATAATGGGAGATAAGGAGAGATAATGGGAGGTAAGCAGCGATAAGTCTAGATAATGGAAGTTATGGTGAGCTAATGGAGAAATAATGGGAGATAAGAAGAAATAATAGGAGATAAGTCGAGATAAGCCTAGATAATGTGAAATAAGGTGAGATAATGGGAGATAAGGAGAAATAATGGGAGATAAGGAGAAATAATGGGAGATAAGGAGAAATAATGGGAGATGAGCAGAGATAAGCCTAGATAATGGAAATTATGTAGAGGTAATGAGAAATAAGGAGAAATATTGGGAGATAAGGAGAAATAATGGGAGATATTTTATTACGTTGAGTCACATAAGGAATAAGCAGTGGCGATAGTAGTGAATCAAGTCCCGGCTAGTAGGATATAAAATGGGAATAACAGTGGAAAATATTGTATATGAGAAAATAATGAATTTGTTAAATTTACCTAGCCTTGAAGACAGGAGAAGGATAACCGATATTTGCACGCAGTTTTAAATTCTGCAATTGACTGCCCAGAACTTCTGGAGAAGATTGGACTTAATACTCCTCAAAGAACACTACGTATAACAAATTTGTTTCATTTACCATTTCACCGAACAAATTACGGTTTATCATCAGCATTGACTAGATTGTGTGCTACAGCTAATGCTATTAGTAGAGTCACCAATATAGATTTATTTAATGATAACATTCAAACCACAAGAAATAAAACTAGACAGGTTTTGTGATGTTGCTTCAGATGAGGAAACTCTTATTATGTTTTTAGTAATGTTATGTTTTTCTTTTTATTTCTTTATCTGTAAATGGCTGGTCCGTGAATAAATTATTTATTTATTTATTTATTTAAAAACTTTTGAAAACATTCTGGAATATTCTTCATAAAGTGTAGATTGAGCGAAAATTATCACGAGTGCATTACATTTGATAATTTATCTGGTATAAAAAACACTATATTGCGTGATAATACGGTGAAAGTTTTTTTAATAACTTCTTAAAATGCCTATTCGGTTCCAATGTTGGTAATCATTCTGGCTATTATTACTTTATCCACTGCAGCTCTGAAAAGACCGGTAGTATTTGTTGAGAACCAGTTTCACAGATTGTTTAGCCAGGAAATACGTCTGCGCCCTGGTTTCCTTTTTCCAAATACCTTTCCTTGGAGTATTTGCTGTAGTGGTCCATATCTGTGGGGATTTCTCATTATGTGTCCTAAATGCTCCAATTTTCCTACTTTAACAGTTTCCCTAATTTCCAGTTTCTTGTTCATGCGACATTAGCCATCCTCGTTGGTAATATGGTCAGTATAAGAAATTTTCAAAATTCGGCGATATAGCCATAATTCAAATGCCCCAAGTTTCTTAGAAGTGGCTTCAGTCAGTGTCCAAGATTCCATACCATAAAGAAGGACACTGAAGACATAACATCTTAGGAGTCTCATTTTTGTGCTTTTAATATAGTTTTCAGTAATTACTGGTACTACGTCGCGCGTCGCTGTACAGAGACAAAATAATTTAATTTTATTTGGTTATAATTAAACAAATATTTGGATAGTAAATATTTGTTTTACCCTTTTGTTATTAAATTCTAGATTGAGCGAGATTGATTTATTGACTATTAGGTAGCTAAAATGTTATAGTTATTATACATTATTGATAACTCATTTGGTGTGTGTTTTGTAAAGTCGCTGGTCATTTTGTATCTCCGTAACAAAAATTTTTATTTTAAAAGCTATCACGATACGGAACAGTCATTCTGCCAGTCCAACTTGCACTTGACCAATTTTTTTAATTTAATTTTTCACTATGAAATTATTGACAAACGAAAAGTTAAGATAAACAACCAGTTAAGTGCAAGTTGAATTTTCACAATTGGTGTTCCGTACGTTGATTGTTTTCAAAATAAATGAGTTTTCAACAAAGTTTGTTTGCGATCTTTATTGAAAACTGACACCTTGAAATTTTTATTATTATTTTTTATATACCAGATAAATTATCAAAGGTAATGCACTCGTGATAATTTTCGTTCAATCTACACCCTGTGGAGAATTTTCCAGAATTTCTTCAAAATTTTTTGATTAGTAGTTTTTGAGATAAGGGGGGGCAGCCAATTTCACCCCCCAAAACTAACCCCTTAAGTCAAGATTTAACTTTCAAAACTGCACGGCTCTGATGAGGCCATCATCCTATATTAGTACCAAATTTCAACTTTCTATGTCAAATAGTTTCGGAGAAAATCGGGTGTGACAGACGGACGGACGGACAGACACCGATCTTACAAGTGTTGCCATGTGACAAAGTTAATCTCAAGGCGCTGTGTAGAGCTAACCAGTTATAGTCAAGGTGCAAAACTAGAATTTTTTATATATCAGTATCTCGAAAGCCTAAATTCAATGTAGACTATGACGTGTAGGATACCTTTTTAAAGGAAATGCAGTATGCATACAATGCAAACAGAACAACCAAATTTTACATTATTACACTGCTTGTTGATAAATATTAAAATTTTTGAATTTTTTAAAGTATTAAGTATTAGAATCTGGGCTTGTTTTAAAGTTATCTACCTAACCGTGAAGGAAAACTCGCAGAGCTTAAAAACTTTATTTTCCTACATAACTTCCGTCATTTAGTCCATCACTCTCAGAGTTTCATCCAAAAAAATTATTTGTTTGCGCCCAAAAAACGATACTACCGTAGATTCCAACTCATCATTTGAGAAAGATCCCCCCTGGAAGTCTTTTATGGAGGGAGCCCAATAGAAAACTCAAGTAGTGCGCGGATTTTTACAAGTAAAAAACTGTTCCCCCCTTCGTTAACGTTTTTTATACCCTATAAAACCGTTCCGAATTAGGTTATAGTTGTACAAGGCTTTTTATGAATTTGGTGAGGGCGGAACTGCCAAATATTAACAGTTTTACTAGACGATGTTAGTTTCGTTTTTGACCCGTAGAGATATTAGAATAGAGGATTTAAGTTCTTGCGAAAAGCGTGGTGCTCATAGAAAAAGAAAGGAATAATATGAGAGTCATTCTGTCTCTCTTACTCGGCGCCGGAATTCAGCGCTCAAGCGCAGAGTAAGAGAGACAGAAATGTATGATATTATTTCCTTCTCTTTTTAACGACTATACACTTTCGCTTACAGCAGGCTATATACTTTGTCTCCTCTATTGTAATGTACCTATGTTTTAGCCACGTTCATTTAAAGCGTGGGAGTGGGCTGCCTAGTTTTGCATAAGACGCAACAAAATCGGAATGTCAATCAAAACACTAGCTTTGATGCCAAACTCTTAGTAAATTAAAAAAAAAAAATAATTCAATCAAAACATCACGTTGTGCCTGTTCCTTTCATGATTGTTTTTAGTGTTCTGTACAGAACACTTATAAAATCACTTCAGTGTCCATCTGTCGGCTACATCCGATTTTCTCCGAAACTATTTGACATAAACAGTTGAAATTTGGCACTAATATCGAAATTGATGGCCTCATCAGAGCCGTGTAGTTTTTGAAAGTTAAATTTTTACCTAAAGGGTTAGTTTTGGGGGGTGAAATCGGAAGTAAAAAAAAATTACCAGGTCATCGAGTGGGGTGTCAAATGAAAGCTTGTAAAAAACCGAGTTCAAAAATATATAAAATGTAATACTTGCGCACACTTCTCTTTGTATTATTTTTAAACAAGTGCGAAAAGTCGCTGCCCTCCCTTATCTCTAAAAGTACCGATTGAAAAATTTTGAAAAAATTCTGGAATATTCTCTACAAGGCGTAGATTAGATGAAAATTATCACGAGTGCATTATCTTTAATAATTTATCTGGTATATGAAAAACAAAAATTTCAAGGTCATCAGTTTTCAGTAAAGATCAGAAAAAAAAAACTTTGTTGAAAACTCATTTGTGATGTGTTTTTGTGAAGTCACTGATCATTTTATACTTCCGTAACAATTTTTTTTGTTTTAAAAGCAATCGACGTACAGAACTCTAATTGCGCAAGTCCAACTTACACTAGACCAGTTATTGTATTTTATTTTGTATTTTCGTAGTTACAGTTTTTATCAAACCTAAAAAGTTGGTAGATTTTGGACATAATATAGTAGATTTGAGCAAGCGGTCGAAAGTAAGTAGAGTTGACAACGCTGCAGATACCCCCAGTATAATCAAAACAACCATGCTTGATTCACTAGTTTTTTGTAATTTTGTTTACTTGTGGAGAAATACCTCACCCTTAGACCCCCTTTTTTGTTGCATTTTTAGTGTTCCGTACGGAACACTTATAAGATCACTTCGGTGTCTGTCTGTCTGTCTGTCTGTCACACCCGATTTTCTCCGAAACTACTTGACATAGAAAGGTGAAATTTGGTAATAATATAGGAATTGATGGCCTCATCAGAGCCATGTAGTTTTGAGAATTAAATTTTGACTTAAGGGGTTAGTTTTGGGGGTGAAGTCGAAAGTGAAAAAAAAATTTTTTTACTAGGTCATCGAGTGTGGTGTCAAATGAAAGCTTGTGAAAACACGAGTAATATATATATATATATATATATATATATATATATATATATATATATATATATATATATATATATATATATATATATATATAATATTATACTTGCGCGCACTTTTCTTTGTATTATTTTTAAAAATTCGCGAAAAATCGCTGTCCCGGGCCTTATCTCGAAAAGTACTTATCAAAAAATTTCGAAAAAATTCTGGAATATTCTCCACGGGGTGTAGATTGAACGAAAATTATCACGAGTGCATTACCTTTAATATTTTATATGGTATATAAAAAAAACAAAAATTTCAAGGTCATCAGATTTCAGTAAAGATTGGAAACAAACTTTGTTGAAAACTCGTTTGGGGTGTGTTTTGTGAAGTCACTGACCATTTTATACCATCGTAACATAAATTTTGACTTAAAGGGTTTGTTTTGAGGGATGAAATCGGAAGTGAAAAAAAAAATTTTTTACTTGGCCATCGAGTGTGGTGTCAAATAAACGCTTGTGAAAACACGAGTAAAAAAATATATATATAATGTAATACTTGCACACACTTTTCTTCGTATTACTTTTAAAAAATCGCTGTCCCCTACCTTATCTCGAAAAGTACTGATCAAAAAATTTTGAAAAAATTCTGGAATATTTTCCACGGGGTATAGATTGAACGAAAATTATCACGAGTGCATTACCTTTAATAATTTATTTGGTATATAAAAAAAATAAAAAATTCAAGGTCACCAGTTTTCAGTAAAGATTGGAAAGAAACTTTGTTGAAAACTCATTTGGGTGTGTTTTGTGAAGTCACTGATCATTTTATACCACCCTAACAAAAATTTTATTTTAAAAACAATCAACGTACGGAACACTAATTGTGCAAGTTCAACTTGCACTTGACCGGTTTTTTATTTTTTATTCCTTTCAACTTCGTTCAGTATATTGTTGAAAGCCGTGTGGTGTAGTGCTTCTGCTCTTTATGTCAATTAACTTTTACATAAGTGGTATTTTTTTTTATTGAAATGATAGGGTCGTAAGTAGTCATCTTAGGG
>CM032455.1:56984520-57016708 GCA_019049505.1 Pachyrhynchus sulphureomaculatus
AATATTTGGGGTTAAAGGGATGTAGGAGGGGTTAGATTAGTGGTTGAGTATATGCTGTAATATATGTCAATTTCGGAGTTCTTGGAATCGAGAATGTTATTTTTTTTATGAATATCTCTCCATAAAGTAACTATTGCATAAAACACTACGTTGTTTTGCTAGTTTTTGCTGATGATAATAAATTTGAAGCATAATCACTACTGTTTAACGTGTGACAAATTAAAAGGGTGGGAAAGAGTTTAAAGGAGATTACTTTAAAGATATCTTATATGTTCTTTTTAGAGTTTTTGCAGTAAAGAAATCTGAAATTTATATTATTTTTTCATGGTTTCAAATTTTAACAGAAATGGTATTTAGAGTAATGTTTCAGTTTACAGTTGTTAAGATCCCGGAGGCTCATAATCTGCTCAACTTCTTTTTATCATTAAATATTTTACTATCTATCGGTTATGTCGATTTATAATACTTGTTATTTGTTAATATGAGGAAGTTAAATTCCATGTTTATTTTAGAACTGCTTGTTTTCAAGGCATGTACTCATATTTTTTGTTTTTTACTTCCATTATTAATGAAAAATAACCCTTTGAAATTTTTCTTCATGGTTTAGAATTTTCGTCGGTCAGCTCGGTAGCTCTCGAACAAAATGAGATTTCAAATTTGGCACAACAGTAATATTGAAATGGAGATTGAACTTAATAACTTTTGAGTGATTTCAGTGTCAATAGTGTTATGAGAATTTTTTCTGGTTTTTGGTTCAGACATTAAGCAATATTATTTGTAGTCGGACATACTAGAAGTTAAATGGCTAGGGGGGTGGCTTCGAATCTTGTTATATATATATAGTGTTCCATACTGAACGCTTATAGGATCACTTCGGTATCTGTCACACCTGATTTTCTCCGAAACTATTTGACATAAAAAGCTGAAATTTGGTACAAATATAGAAATTGATAGTCCAATCAGGGCCGTGTAGTTTTAAAAATTAAATTTTGACTTAAGGGGTTAGGTTTAGGGGGTTTAATTGGAAGTGAAAAAAAAATTGTAATTAGGTCATCAAGTGGGATGTCAAATAAAAGCTTGTGAAAACACGAGTTCAAAAGTACATATGACGTAATACTTGCGCTCACTTTTCTTTGTTTTATTTTTAAAAAAGTGGCCAAAAACCTCTGTCCACCCACCCTTTGTCGAAAAATACTGATCAAGAAATTTTAAAAAATTTCTGGAATAGTCTCCATAAAGCGTAGGTTGAGCGAAAATTATCACGAGTGCATTACGTTTGATAATTTATCTGGTATAAAAAAAAAAAACTATTTGGCCGCCAAAATGGTGAAGGTTTATTTCATCTTAATTCTTTTACTGAAAACTCATTTGGGGTGCGCAAGTCCAACTTGCATTTGACCGGTTATTATATTATGTGATTAATAAAATATATAATATATGAACGGTATGGAACATTTTGTAGGTGATTCCCCCAGTACCATACGTTAGCAAGAACAAAAGAAGAGTTAAAAATCGAGACATCGATCAACAAGTTCAGTGACGATTATGTGTTCCTAGCATTGGGGCAACCAAACTATTTGTTACTTTATAACTTTTTTTTGATTTGATTAGGTAAGTTGGAAAGTTTTATTCAATTTTCAGGAAATGGGGAAAAATGAGCTTCTTTTCTTAACTTTCTCATTCTCAATGGACTTTTAAGAGGCGAAAATTTATTACTAATTTTTTTTGTTAAAAACTCCTGTTAGAAAAATAATTTTTGAGAATAATTTGTGTTATTTAAGTTGTTTAAACTTGTTTTATTTAAAATTTTAGTACAAAATAAAAGCAATATTTAATATAAATTAATGCAGAGAGAATTGTAGCAAAAAAAACTAAAAAATTTCGAAAATAAAATAATTTTAGATTGGTCGACTTGGCTTTTTTTTGAAAATTCACATACAGTGTACATCTTGAAAGAGGTTGTACGTTTTGAAGCTAAATTGAGTTTTAACTCGTCAGAAATAATCGATTGTCAGGATAACGTATTTTTTTTTAATTCAGCACTAAAAGTTATCTCAGTTTTCATAAGATGTTAAAATTGTATTCTTTGAAACCTGCCCTCCTATATTATGTGTACAAGTTAATTCTCGGCCATGATGGATTAATTTTCACATTTATTTATAAAGAAACTAATACTAAATTCAAAGTAATCTTCTCTTTCTACACATTTTTGTCATCTCTTCGGCAATTGCTGGATTCCAGATTCATAGAGGGTTCGATTTGTTCAACTGAGAATCAACCAGGCGCTCTTCTAAGGTTCGAAATAGGTGGTAATTGGAAGGGACCATGTCTGAGGAATACACCTCGTAAGGGAGAATATTCCAGCTCGAATCTCAAATTGTTTCTATCATTTGATAGAGTTTACGAGTTATTGTCGGACCAAGTCTCATTGTGTGGCACAGCCCTCTGATGCCACCAAATGCTGCCAGCAGCTTTTTTGCATATATAATTTTACAATGCTCGTTGGCGGCTGTCATGAATAGACCCACAACGCTTAGGATTATAGTACAGTAACTATTGTCTGAAGCAAGGAGACAACGATATCGTAGGTTTTACTTTTGTTCTTGGTAGTGAGCACATGAAAGACTTGCCAGAATTCCTTGTAAGTCCTCTTCAATTCCTGAAGAGAATGGAGAATAGGCTGCTGGGTCACTCCAAGTGTATATACAAGTTTCAATTGAGTTTTGCACGAGTTCTAATCCAAAATTTACTCCATCTCTCCATTTGCAACACTTTTTAATCGACTTCATCGGGAAAGTTAAAATTTTCCTTTCAAAACCGCTAGAACCACTTTTAATACATACTGCAAAACACAGTGTTTCCACCTAAAGCTGATCAAACCATTTTTTCGCCTCGCTCAATTTTTTTTAGAGTTGCAATATGCGCAATAGGTTTATGCAACTGATTTTTTAGGTTATGTTCATGTAGAATCAAGTATGATATCTCGTTGTCAAGTTAAACGATGACACTATAGGGCAGGCAAGAAATTCAAATTTAAATAGGCTTCTATAGTCGATGCAAGTCGAGAATTTATTTTTACATCATATATTAAGTGTGTAAACAACGCCCGCTTCTAATTAAAGGGCCTGCAAAAGCCGAAAAGAATTTCGGTCGATACTGTTCATCTATTTATATGTTTATCCTAGAAAGTTGCTCTTTCATGGCTACTCTACCCTATATTGATAGAAATTTTACTACATAAGTAATTTCTTTCAAAAATACTGTGCTATAGTTTTTCCAAAGTATATGACAGATTAATTTTTAATTTTATGCTAGCAAAAAAAACCATATATTTCTATATTTATTATTAAATAATTCTGTTTTAACCAATACTCTGGGCCATATTAAAATAATCTCTTTTTAAAGCTTAATAACCTGAGTATAGACAAATCTGTTTAAACCAGCTAACTCGCTAAGATGTTTTGAATAAATGTGTAAAAATTTTGAGCCAATAAATACAGTTTTAAAAAATAATCTCACAAAAATTCTCGAGTTCGATGATGTATATAATTGATGTCAGTGGTGTTTAGATGTTTAGATGTCATTATTTTAACACGGTTTTATTTCCTAGTTAAGATAACAGCAATTCTTATCAGTTTCTAGTTTAACCTTGTTTATCTTGTCTTTTATTTCTTGAAGTCTTTAACTATTTGTTTGTTGGGATTATCAGCTATTGTCTGCTAAAACTTTCATTTCTCTATAGCCAAAGTTTTGTATGTCGTTACTTTATTTGATTTAAATAAATTATTCTAGTTCTACCTTTACATTCAGATATTGCCTCCACATTCAAGTATGTAAAGTCCATGTCATAACCCAATTCATGTCACAGAATATGTCTGATTATTTTGTTTCCTTTTCTGTATCGTATTGAGTTGTTTGACAATTTCTATATCTTTGGCCTAGACAAATCGAATTGCCATTTGGTCCTGTTCTCTTTTATTGCTTACACCGATTGCTTCATTTAATTTGGTGATTTTGACATTGTAAGCATAGCCATTTTCTCTAAAATGAATTAGATTAATGTCTGCTTCTCTGTATCATTTTCCGAATAGTTCTTCCTTGATTCGATTTAGTAGCTCCTCCTCAACAATATTCTCAGATGTTTGACTGGCATGCTTTCAGATGAATCATCAAAATTTAAATCTTTGACTGATTTGATACTAGCCTACAGAATCCATTGATTTCGCCTTTTTCTTTTTCATTTTCCCGCCCTAGTCATATTTCTAAAATACAGGGAAATTAACGTTTTGCGACTGTTTCATGGTCAGTTAACAGGACCGGCAGCCAGGGACGGCTAATCAAGGTCAAAATACGTACGTATTAGGCCCTGTGCAGTTCATCTCAGGCTGCGGTTCGGTGGTCCAACCTTCGTTCCCTGGAGGGGGTTTGGTCAGTCCTAGAACGTAGCCGACCATAAAGAAACTTGGTCACTGAGTCACAGCTGAAAGGCCAGTAGTCGTAAGCAAAGCGGGGTGAACGCACGCAACTTACGACAACCGTCAGAATGTTATGGATCGGTTTGCGGCACAACCCCATGTCGAATATCTGGCTCGGTGTTACCAGGTGTTGTGATATATATGGATATATACATATAAATATGTCCGTTGTAACACAAAGCCATGTAATACTGAGCCAGTTAAAGTCACAAAATGTTACATTTCCATTTCATTATAATTTTATTTTGAAGCCAATTCTCCGTCATTAACTGTCTTGTCTCTCTTGAAACTAATTTATATCCTTCTCTGACCTGTATACCTAGACCACATTTAGGAGTAACATTGTAACGTATACATGTGTCTATTTTCCCACAGTCACAAGTAAATGTGTTAGCCCACCATGTTACACAAATGTGTCTGATTATTCTTCTCTTCTTATCCATTCAGAACTTTGTGATTTTTTACCACCCAATATTCTTTGTAGCATCACATTAAATTCTTCTATGTGCTATTTTTCCCCAGTGTCTAAACACTCCAAAAATAAACTTTCTTTTCTCTACAAAACTGTCTCACTTTTTAAATTTAGACTGCAATCTTATTATTACCGACTGCAGTGTTTGGTTTTAAATAGTTCTTCTAGCGGTTTTAAATGCACCATTTTGATGAAACTTTTGGGTTTACCTACTATGTATGACTTTTAAAAATCCGTAGTATTTCTTGGAAAAAATGTTATTACTTTATAGATTAAGGTTATTTTAATTTAACTTATAACGCCATATTTATCATTTTTTGTAGTTACATTTTTTGTGGAAAAGAATAAGAAAACTGTAGTATAGTGTCAATGAAGTTGTTAATTTTTGATCAACACTTGTCTAATATTTATATCACATATTATTGCTGCTTTCCTACAAGAGTAACAAAGTACAAAAAAAAAAAATTATAGAAATATATTGTACAAACTATTTTAGTTTCTTCAACGAAAATCTAGGTGGTAATAGCTCATTTTTCAGTTGTAACTGTTGTCCAGCTAATTACTGGATAATTTAATACAATTGGGTAATAAATTAAAATTTATAGACTATAATAGATATTCCACATACCATATGTTCATCCAAAGGCATGTTGAGTGTTGTGATATAAATAAATAACGAAGTAAAGTTTTGCCAACAATAATTAGAACTTGTAATGTTAGCTTACCAATATTTTCCTTAATCTTATAAATTAGCTTATCTAAATGAATGAATTAAATTGCTTCAGTTTATTTGAAAAGAGCTATTACAAAATAAACATTATTACTGAATCACATTTAGGAGTAAAATTGTAACGTATGTAATTCTAAAATTTTTATATTTTAAAAAGCAAAGAAGGACTGTACGTCTTGAGGAAACACGTGGGAAAAGCCCAAATTATATTTCCCTTTTATTTTCTTAAGACTTACAGTATTGTTGTGCAGTTGGAACCTACGGTTTATCAGTCCAATCTCCTACTTATGTGTATTGTACTATTGTATTCAAAAATTATAATAAAAAATAGTTCCTGTTAATGTGTCATAATGTTATAATTAGTTATATTGATTTATAAGGTAATTGGTTTTTTCCAGTTAAATTTTCTCGATAAATGTAATATACAATTATTGTAGTATACAATGTAGTATACTAGTATATCCAACTTTAATTTATTTTTTAATTGTATATTGTAACTTGTAAATAACTGTAACACCCAAAATTTTTATTCCAAAACTTTCGGTTAAAATAAAGAAATCGAAATTTTGTATTAGGAGAATAGAAATGCGCGGAGGTATTTTTCTGCTTCTGATACATAAGAATCCCTACTCGCGTTGCTGTAATCCTGATAAAATAATCCAGATTTTCCATTCCCAACGTTGCACAGTGATTCGGCAAGAACATGCTAGCGGGACAATATTCATGACGTAATTTCCAGGAACCACTGATAACGACCTGTAAACAACCCCCCCCATTTAACGAATTCCAAGAATTAATTTGTTTATCACCTCATTAAGGTATCTTATCAGGGGGTCAAAGTAACCCTTATAAGAGAGGTCATTTTCATTTGCAAATCAGTTGCATTTTATGCACACTTGTGATAACATATTTTAAAATTGGTAGCAAAGTGAAACGAGTTTTTTGTGATGGAATATTCTGTTGAAGGTATGTACTCTATTATGACTTATATTTTTTATAAAAAATATATATACTTTTGGTGTAATATCAATTTGTAAATGTATAGATAAATCCAGCAAATTTTACATTAATTGTAAACTTTAAAAGTAGCAACTTTTTTTATCCACATATATCCACCGAGATTTTTCTATATGTAATACCTACAACATTCAGGCACAGATTCATATATATTATAGACCCCGAAAAGTAAAATTATTTTATTTTTTCAGAACGAGTCGTGACTATGACGAAAATGAAGTTTTTTGAAGAATGGCTAAAACATGACAAAACTGAACGAAACAGTAGCATTTTTTATTATATAAGTGAAAAATTCAATATGTCTGATGTTTCTGACGATTCTCTAAAACGACTCAAAATGAAAATATCAAGCCTTTCAGCAAAATTCAATCAAAAGTGGACTTCTTTAAAGTGTAACAAAGAAATGTTTCTAATCAAACATAAAGATTGGTTAGAGGGATCCGAAATCGAAATAAAGATGTCTGTTAACCAGCCGTGCACTTCAACATCATCAGCGGCTCTTTCCGTAGGGCGACCCAGAAAATCATTTGAAGACTCATCAACGAAAACGAAGAGACGGAGAGTAGAAGATCTTTTGGAATCGCGAAGTGCAAGTGAGCTTATTACAGCAGCTGAGTTAGCTACTCGAAAAGAAGGGCATCGAAGTGTTGCTAAACAGATCCATAACGTCGCGGTCAGTGAAACTAGAGAAAAGAATAAGTGTTCCGAACAAAGTCGGCAGTTAACACCAGACGAAGCTTTAGCTTATTATGTGGACTCGAAATCGACTTCTCACTCTTATAAACAAACAAGAAAATGGTCAATGAAAGCGGGACATCAAGTGTATCCATCATTTTATAGTTTAGGTAAGTCCAAAGCTTCTTGTCCTTCTGACGAATATATTTCTGTGACTGAATCTCGAGCTGAAATTAAACTTCACGCGATTTTGGATAAAACGGCTGAACGATTAGTTAAAGCTCAGACGGAAGTCATTAGAAGTGTGTTACCTCGTTCATATTATACGTTGGTAAGCAAATGGGGCTGTGATGGGAGCTTGGTGCATAGCACGTATAAGCAGAAATTTGAGAACACTAACGCTACAGACGAATTTTTGTTCGTATACTCATTTGTCCCTTTGAGACTGCTTGATGGCGAAACTATGATCTGGCAAAATCCAAGACCTTCCTCTACTTTATATTGCCGTCCTATTAAGTTTATTTTTGCCAAGGAGACAAAAGAATTTACGAAAGAAGAAACTTCTAAAATTTTAGATGAAGTAAGTCAGCTTCTTCCAACATTATGTAACGTTGCTGGATCTCAAATCTCTGTTAAACACGATTTGTTGTTGACAATGACTGATGGCAAAGTGTGCAATGCCTTAACAGACACAAGTTCAACACAAAAGTGTTATATTTGCGGTGCCACCCCTTCTACTATGAACGAGGAGTCAAAGAAATATCCCAGCGACGAAGAACGCCTTGCATTTGGTTTATCTACTTTACATGCATGGATCCGCACGTTTGAATGTTTGCTTCACATCAGCTATCGTTTAGAAATAAAAAAGTGGCAAGTCAGGGAAGATAACGACAAAGCTATTGTGAAGCAACGCTCACAAGAGATACAAAAAGTGTTTAAAGATCGTATGGGTCTCATTGTAGATAAACCAAAACCTGGGTATGGTAACACAAACGATGGAAACACAGCACGTAGATTTTTTTCCAATGCTGAATTGAGCAGCGAAATTACAGGATTAGACGTAAACCTTATTCGTAGATTTCATGTAATTTTAAGAACTTTGTCATCGGGATATGACATAAATTATATAGAATTCGAAAAGTTTTGTGTTGATACTAGAAAATTATACCTTGATCTGTATTCGTGGTATTCCATGCCCGTTACTGTGCATAAAATTCTTGTACATAGCGCGGAAGGTATAAAGTCTTTTCTTCTTCCCATTGGACAACTCTCCGAAGAAGCCCAGGAGGCAAGAAATAAAGACTGTCGTAGATTCCGTGAACGGCACACCAGGAAGCGGTCACGTATTGCCACAAATACAGATCTTTTGAGAATGCTTTTAATTACGTCTGATCCTGTTATCAACTCGTATAGAGAATTACCGCGAAGAAAATTTACTTCTTTGCCATCGGAGGTTCTGCAGTTGATTATCCCACCTTCATTGCCATCCGAAACACCATCAGTAAGTCATCATCACGAATTAAATGAGGATTATTTACTCTCTGAATATTCTACTGAATGGAAGAGCGGCGATGACGACTCATCTGATGGTGATTAGTAGGTTTAAGTATTTTTTTATTGTAATTATTATTCTTATTTTATTGTGTGTTGTAGTTGCTTATAATTCATGCCTTAGTATATAAGTTATTTAATATTATATTTCTTTTACTTATACACCGTGTTATTGTAAATAATTGATATATAGATACTGTTATTGTACTAATTTATTTTAAAAGAAATAATATTTTGTAAATTAATAAATGTGGGTACTATCATTATGATTTTTATTTTTTTCCTAGAAATTTCTTTGTAAACAAACATGATTGTGCTTTTCACACATAATGAGTAGGTAGACGTATGTAGCTAATTAAAGAACAATTAGCGATAATAGTGAACAAATGAGACACATTAGTAAACCACTTCCGTCTTGCAGCTACATATTTCGATTAATACACATACAGTACACATTTTTCAACTTTTTTTTTTTCTTAAAATAGCTTATATGGAATATACATAAACAATTGAAATAAGTGAAGAAATAATATTGTCCCGCTAGCTTGTACTAGTCGAGACACTGTGCGTTGCGGTTAAAATGAATAAATCGAATTTTTATATTAGGAGAGTAGAAATGCGCGGAGGTATTTTTTGCTTCTGATACATAAAAAGCTCCTCGCGCTTCTGTAATCCCGATAAATCATCCCAAATTTTCGTTCCAGAATAAATCAATAATTTTATATTAGGATAGCAAACTAGCCTAGGAGCTACGAGACGGACTGCAAATTTGGCTTTTATTTATAGTCCAGGGTTCTACTAACACAAAAAAATGTAGTGCCGTCCCTACCCTGAAGGACGAGAGTACACACTACTCCTACTGCTTGGTAAATTGGAGCCGCTAATGCTATTTTACTTTTAAATAAGCTTTACAAATATAACTACTTTTCGAGAATTCTTGTTTATTGAAAATATAAAACTACAGTTTTTCTAAAGAACTTGGCATACGAGGTGTATATCTGGTTGCATATAATATTCTTGCTGCGTACTATAAGTTAAACTTTTTTACTTTAAGCCATTTAGAATATAGATGCTAAAAACCTCAAATTTAAATTAACTACTGATTAATAGATGTCGTGCCAAGGCAAAAGTTCGATTTAGGCAACTATATTCTTAATTGTATGTTTGGTTGCCTGCCTACAATTAGTGACATTTATTAATTACCAATCTACGATAAACAATAGAGTACTTAAAAAAAAAATAATAAATAAATTAAGGCACTTTATTTTATTATTTTCCTCTATAATTATAACATATATGTAGATAAAGATGTTCTAGACGAGGATTCTAATACTTCTCACTAAGACTACTTTCTTGGAGGAACACGTCGATATCTGAAAAGATAAAAGACAATAATTAAATAATGAAAATTTAATTATTATGCCAATATACACTAAGACCACAACTACAATTACGAACTTACTCAAACCTCAAATAACATATCTTGAATCAAGTAAAGGAACGAATTTATAGTTTCCACATCCGTAATCTAAATATGTGCACAAGCCAAAAAAAATTGTGAATTTTGGAGTGATTTAGTATAACCATAGTTACCAAACTTTCCATAAAAAAATTTCTTCCTCGCAGACTTTTCATTTATCTCATCTTTGGCACTGTTTTTCTTAAAAACTATCAGAAATACATACTGATGAAGATGTAATGAGTAAATTTATATAAAGACACTAATGTTGGTACCATATTAAAACTTTTAGAATTAAAAATATTTCTGGGATATTAACAAAAGTTCATTAAAATGTACCTTTACTTTACATTTTTCAATGCCTCAGCAGCTGTTTCGGACTTCCATGACCTCATTAGTATTGTATAACCCTGTATGGAGGGCAACAAATCCAATACAGCTACGTAAACTTCTACTTTTAATAATCTGTAAATAAGAAAAATTAGAAGGCACTCAAGAATACTTTAAACATGATGAAAACAAATCCGCCAAAAACTAGTTTTAAGCGATAAAAAGCCTTTTTTAGAGCAATACACTTAATGAAGTAATTTTTAGTGTTCCGTACGGGACACTTATAAGATGACTTCGTTGTCTGTCTGTCCGTCTGTCTCACACCCGATTTTCTCCAAAATTATTTGTCATAGAAAGTTGAAATTTGGTAATAATATAGGAATTGATGGCCTCATCAGCCGTGTAATTTTAAAAATCAAAATTTTGACTTAAGAGGTTAGTTTTGGGGGGTGAAATCGGAAGTGAAAAAATTTTTTTAGTAGGTTATCGAGTGTGGTGTCAAATGAAAGCTTGTGAAAACACGAGTAATATATATATATATATATATATATATATATATATATATATATATATATATATATATATATATATATATATATATATATATATATATATATATATATATATATATATATATATATATATATATATATATATATATATATATATATATATATATATATATATATATATATATATATATATATATATATATATATATATATATATATATATATATATATATATGTATATGTATATGTATATGTATGTATATATGTATATGTACATGTATATGTATGTATATAGAGTCCCTGGCCAAATTATTAGACGCACTGCAAGATTTCATGTAAAATATTAATTACCGAGTGATATTGTACCGTTTTATTATTTTAAATTGATTTGTTTTTTATTTTTATATTATCCAATCAATTACCTATTTATTTGACATAAATAAAACAGCATTAATTTAGAAAAGCATAAGTTTATTAAGTTTTAAAGAAAAGTGAAATTAATGTTAGTAAAAGTCAATATTTAGTTGAGCCACCTTTAGCCGCTATCAAAGCTTTAATTCTGCGCGGCATGCTATCAATGCAAGATTGTACTGTCTCCTGCATTTGAGGATGATGATTCCACACATGAATAATCTTTTCTAGGAGCTGGGTTTTGTTGGTAATCACATCTTTAGCCACTTCTCTTTTCATCAGCTCCCACACATTTTCAATGGGGTTCATATCAGGGCTATTACCCGGCCAATCCAACAGAGGGATATTTTTTCTGCCAAAAAAGCTTTAACAGACCGAGCAGTGTGGCAGGGAGCTCCATCTTGCATGAAAGTGAATGGTTCCCCATTTGGAAACCATTCTCTGAGCTGCGGAATCAACCGATTTTGTAGTACTTCTTTGTACTGATCTTGCCTCATTATTCCTTTGACGACGTACAGACGTCCAGTGCCCTTGCCGCTGATGACTGACCAAATCATCACTTTGGTGGGATGTTTAACCGTCGGGACGACACAATCAGGATGAAACTTTTCTCCATGACGACGACGCACATACTGAGCTTTATTCTGCAAAATTTCGAATGTGCTTTCATCACTGAAGCAGACCTGTCAAAAATAGGAAAAATATATAAACTTCCATGTTTATTTGCTTTATTTAACTGAAAATGATAATAATATATCAATTATTGATTAAATTGCTGTATCTTACCGATCTTCAGAAGTCCACATCTTTGTCTTGCCATTGTTTGGCCCACTTCAGGCGCTTTGCTTTCATTGCAGCTGTTAACTTGGGCTTCCTGGCGGGGCGACAGGCCTTAAAATCTAATTCTTTCAATTTTCTTCGAACAGTGCGCTCAGAAGCATTTACGCTAGCATCCTGGAGTTGTGATTTTATTACCTTTGTGGTAGCAAATCTGTTTTCTACACAAATTTTCTTCAAACATCTCTCTGACCGTGGAGTGAAAATTGGTTTTCTACCGCATCTTTTCGTTCTTTTCGGGCTTAATTCCTTCCCTGACTCAATTTTCTTTTTTATGCGTCGTACACTAGCTTCAGAAACCTCCAATCTTCGTGATATTTCTCGGTTTGTACATGTTTTCGCAATCACAAGGGCCTTCACTTCAGCTTTTTTACGTGGTGAAAGATCGCCTTTTCTACCCATAATGAAAATAGTCCAATTACTTTTTTAAAACACTGCATACAAAATAAACTAATAACTGAGTAGTATAAAACTGTTAAACAAACAATCACAGTCCATAAAGCCACAGAAACACGTCCGTACCTGACTCGATTCCGATCGCGACTGATACAGGTTTGTACTTGTTTACGTTCATGTATCACTTTGTCAACACAGTGTTGCCATATGTTAAAAATAAATACAAATATGTAGTCTACAACAATTCTTTTAAATAAAAATCAATAATATTGTAGTTTAAATATACCATTATTGCATAAAAACTCTTAAGAAACATAAAATTACTAAAAAAAATACAGTGCGTCTAATAATTTGGCCAGGGACTGTATATATATATATATATATATATATATATATATATATATATATATATATATATATATATATATATATATATATATATTATATATATATGTATATGTATATGTATATGTATATGTATATGTATATGTATATATATATATATATATATATATATATATATATATATATATATATATATATAATGTAATACTTGCGCACACTTTTTGTATTATTTTTAAAAAATCGCGAAAAATCGCTGTCCTCCCACCTTATCTCGAAAAGTACTGATCAAAAAATTTTGAAAAAATTCTGGAATAGTCTCCAGGGGTGTACATTGAACGAAAATTATCACGAGTGCATTACCTTTAATAATTTATCTGGTATATAAAAAAACAAAAATTTCAAGGTCATCAATTGTCAGTAAAAATTTTAAACAAACTTTGTTAAAAACTCATTTGGGGTGTGTTTTGTGAAGTCACTGATCATTTTATACCACCGTAACAACATTTTTTATTTTAAAAGCAATCAACGTACGGACCTTCTAATTTATGTGATACATGTTTAGAACAACGCAATCGAACACTGTGGAGAATCTCAAACGGTTGCTCTTAATATATCCATGCCATTTGAACATGTTTAGCATGATAGATTGTGGGCTAAGCTACACACTTCTGGTATGTCTGAAAAGTTCTGTTTAGGGTTCTCAAGTTTCCTTCTAACACCTTCACTATCAACGCCAGTGTGCCCCAGGGCTCCATACTGTCTCCTACTCTTTTTCTCATTTGCATTAATGATCTGCTGAAAGAGACCAAGAATTCCAGCTACAGCTTTGTAGATGACAGTATGGTTATCTCATCATTCACTTTGAATGCTCAAACAAAGACCTGGGAGAATTTCTATCTTGGGGTGACAGTAACCAAGCAGAATTTAAAGCTACAAAAACCCAGGTGGCAGTTTTTTCTAAAAAAGTTAACATTACTGAACCCGACATAATTATGCCGGGGTACTCCATTCCTAGCATCATGACTCAGTTTGCTGGGCGTTAATTTGGGAGCAAATAGGTCTTGGCATGAACATGTTACAAGCATAGCAAAGAGAGTTTCTCGAAAACTGGGAATATTATTTCGAACTAGAAAACTTTACACTCCACAACAACTGTTAATTCTGTACAAAACTCAAATTCGACCAATGATGGAATACATGTTTGGATCTTTGCTCCCAAACATTCAGAAGAGAGCTTGATTTGTTGGATTATCGAAGAATGGTTGGCAACATCAAATCAAATCAAATAAAGCTTTATTGTAAAAAAAGATTGTTCCTTTGTCTACAAAGCTATCTAATCTAACCTAATAACATGGAGTATGAGTTACTCATTTACATCAATACAAAAATAAAAAAATAATTATATTAATAAAAAATGAAATAAAATATGAGTCATATGAGTTCAACTTAAATAGCAGAAACAATACAATGTCACTACATCAATCAAAATATCAGTCAGTATAAAAACAATGCAGAAACAAGAAGATGCCAATAACATAATACAGAAAAGCCATATACACCTACACCCCATACACACACTCAGCAATTAAAGAGTGTCATCAAAAAACTCCGTGACCGAATAGTAGGCTTCCCAATCAAGAGCTCCTAAATCGGTTATCATTTAAAATTTTCCTGCTCAAAGGCAAGTGGTTGAATATTTTCTTACACATATATATTAGAATCCCTTATTAAAACTGAAGAGGGAATGGGTAGTGAGGCCACATAAGATGAATGCGTCATGGACGCACAAGAAGCCCCTATCTCTCCCTCAAACTTATTATGTATAAGGCAGGCTGTTTCAATAATAAATATACAAGGCAACGTCAGAATTCTTTTAGTAATAAACACATTCCTGCAAGATTGCCGAGAACTTAATTGGGACATATAACACAGTGCTCGCTTTTGTAGCATAAAGACCCTATTCAGTAATTGGTTAGAGCAGGAACCCCAAGAAACATACCCCATAACGGAGGTGCGATTCAATCAGAGCAAAGTATACATTTCTCGCGATAGAAACATCCAATTTCTGACACACTACTCTCAAGGCAAAACATCCCTTGGCAATCCTTTTACTAAACTGGTAAATGTGAGTAGAGAATCTCAATTTATTTATTTATTTATTTATTTACGGGACAGGCCCATTAACTCGTAAAGACAAAATACAAAAGTTTACATCTATAAATGACACTTAAAACTAAAACCTGAACTAACCTGAACTAAAAAATTCAGAAAAGAACCCCGATATGCCTCTTAAACAGAGACAAGGAGCTGGAGAACAAGTCCAGTGATGGGCAGTTATTTACAATGCCCATAGATCTTGTCATGAAGGTATTAGCTCCGTAGGTTGTCTTATGATAAGGTTTGAAGAAGAACAACGTAGATCTAGTATGTCTAGCTGTATGCACATACAAATTAATCTGAGATAAAAGTTCTGGAGAATTTACGATGGAATTTAAAATTTTAATGAACATTACAAGATCGCGTTGAACTTTCCGGTTAGACAGGGTATTCAAGTTTAATATAGGTGTCAGTTTTGAGTAACTAAAAGAATCATTGTTAAAGAATTTAAAATTAATATGACGTAGAAATTTACTCTGAACAAGCTCCAAGCTCCTAGTATGGCAAGCAAAAGGTGAGTTCCACACACATGAGCAATATTCCAAGAGAGGCCTAACCAATAAGCAGTACAGCATTTTTATAGAGGTAATGAATGAAAATTCTGTTGAGCAACGCCTAATGAACCCAAGCATCCTCAGAGACCTAGACGTTACCTCGGTTATATGAGGAATAAAACTCAGTGCTGAATCAAACTTAACCCCCAGATCCCTAACATTAACCACGGACACGAGGGAAGTCCCATTTATGCTGTAATCAAAAAATAATTGATTGCGCGATCTCGAGAAAGACATAGAGAAGCATTTAAAAGTATTTAAAACCATACCGTTTAACTGACACCAGACACTAAGTCTATCCCAATCACCCTGCAATCCCACACAATCCTCAATCGATCCAACCGCCGTATATAACTTCATATCATCAGCTAAGAGCAACAACCTGGAAGACCGAAAGCAGTCGGCCACATCATTCAAAAACAGGTTAAACAGCAGAGGCCCCATATGGGAGCCTTGAGGTACTCCCGAGGGCACAGTAATGTTGGCAGATTTAAAATTATTAGCTGGAACCACCTGAACTCTGCCACACAAATACTACCGACGAGCAAGGTCGTGAAGCCGAATCATTTTCAATCAGTTGTGGTTTAACTCAGCTTATTGACGAACCAACACGGATCCCTGATTGCGAAGGGGAGTTCGCCAGTCTTCTTGATCTGTTTTTAACCACCAATCCGGAGACGTACACGGTCAGCGTAAATCCGCCGTTAGGTTCTTCTGACCATAAACTACTTTCGAGATCGAGTATCCTATCAATCAGAGATAGAGAGGCGCCTAAACCGCGGAAGATTTGGCACTACAAATTTGCTAAATGGGAAGATCTCATGGAATATTTTCGAACTTTCCCTTGGTTAGACGTTTGTTTTCGATCCGAAGACCCATCTGACTGCGCCAGGGAGGTTTTCGATTTTATTTTGGCCGGTATGGAGGCTTACATCCCTTTTTCGAAGAAATGCCCTTCCAACGACAAGCCTTGGTTTGATCGAAAATGCAAAGAAGCTGTTGCTTCTAAACATCTTGCCTACCGACAATGGCGTGAAAATCCTAACACCATAAACCGAGCCAGGAACAGATGCAAAGAAATTATCGACGAAACCAAGGAGGCACACAATCAACAAATTAGAAACAAACTTCGCGCTTGTCCCAACAATTCCAGGTCCTTTTGGACAGTCGCTAAGGCAGTCAGTCAAAATTTCACGAAATCCACCATACCACCACTCACCCTGCCAGATAATTCTATTGCAACGACACCTTTTGAGAAAGCGAACTTGTTGGCTGAACTGTCTTACTGTCGATTTCGAAGGAAAAACACCACCTACTATTCCCATAGTGTAGTCAAGGATGCCCGATATTGTCTTCAGACAGCGTATCATAAAACATATTTTAATGAAGCTAGACACCAAAAAAGCTTCTGGCGCTGACGGAATACCTGCCATAGTTCTCAAAAACTGTGCGAGGGAACTAACACCAGTTTTCTGTAGACTTTTCAACCTATCCTACAGAAAGGGAACATTTCCTTCCTGCTGGAAATGTGCCGATACCTAAAAAAGACAAGAAGACCTTGCCAAATAACTACCGACCAATCGCACTGCTTTCAATAATATCGACAGTCATGGAAAAGGCTATTAATCAGCACCTTCTAAAATATCTTGAAGGATTCAACATTATTAGCGATGATCAATATGGCTTTCGTAAAAATAGATCAACAGGAGATCTTCTGACTTATGTAACACATGTTTGGAATAACGCAATTGAACACTTTGGAGAATCTCGAGCGGTTGCTCTTGACATATCCAAGGCATTCGACCGTGTTTGGCACGATGGGCTAAGCTACGCTCTTATGGTATGTCTGAAAAGTTCTGTTTGTGGGTCTCATGTTTCCTCAGAGAGCGTTCTTTACGAGTGGCAGTCGACAGATTTCTTTCTAACACCTTCACTATCAACGCCGGGGTACCTCAAGGCTTCATACTGTCTCCTACTCTTTTTCTCATTTACATTAACGATCTGCTGGAAAAGACCGATAATCCAATCTACAGCTTTGCAGATGACAGTACGCTTATCTCTTCATTCACTTTAAATGCTCAGACATCGGCTCCTCAGACGAATATCCGCAGATAGCAGGAAGTCATTCAACTTAACAAAGACCTGGAAGAAATTTTACCTTGGGGTGACAAGTAACCAAAAACCCAGGCGGCAGTTTTTTCTAAAAAAGTTAACGTTGCTGAACCCTACATAGTTATATTGGGGCACTTCATTCCTCTAACATCGTCACTCAATTTGTTGGGCGTTAATTTGGGAGCAAATATGTCCTGGCATGAACATGTTGCACGCATAGCAAAGAGAGCTTCTCAAAAGTTGGGAATATTATTTTGAACCAGAAAGCTTTACACTCCACAACAACTGTTAATTCTTTACAAAGCTCAAATTCGACCAACTATGGAATACTGCTCCCATGTTTGGGGCTCCGCTCCCAAACATACACTACATATGTTGGATTCTGTTCAGAGAAGAGCTGTTCGTCTGATTGGAGACCTGAAACCGAAGAACGGTTAGCAACTATTCTACAAGTATTTTCATGGAAAGTGCTCGAAGGATGTGGCCCGCTTAAATCCTCCCAAAGCGGTGCATGTTAGAAGTACACGTCACGCTAATACTTCATATCCGTATGAGGTTCAGCTTGTTACTCCTCGTACAACGCTTTTCAAGCAGTCTTTTATATGGAGAACGTTATCCCTTTGGAATAATTTGCCCAGGACTGTGTTTCCCACCGAGTACAATTTACAGCGATTCAAGAACAACGTGAATCGCTTTTTTTCCGCACACATGTCGCTTCAGTAGCGCTTTAGGGACTTCTTCCCTACAGCACGTGTGCTAGACACAAAAAAAAAAACTCCTAATCCAGCCCAAAAGTGGATCCGATATGCCACGGTTATTAAGCTTCTTAAGAAGAACACCATGGTTGACCCTATCAAAGCCCTTAGGTATAGATGGAATGTACCTCAGAACCACTTTCTAAGGTCCTCGATAGGTAGTCCGTATAGGAAATCAAGTTCAACTTAGCAGACTTGCCTCTCTGAAAACCAAACTGTTCATCTATTATAGATATTTAGTGTCTATAAACAACCCCAAAAATTTGTTATAAGTCAAGCCTTCAATAATAATTGCAAATCAAGTGCAATATCGTTCAATTGACATTTAAATCAAATAATGTTAGTTTTAGAAATATTCAGGGTTAAATAATTTGAATGACACCAATCTACGATTTTCACTATATCCACACTGGTGTCACATTCCAACTCTACCACGTCTGTATTGTGCCACATCACAGTCGTGTCATCAGCAAATATCGTATATACCCCTCTATTAAGTTTTGAAAGGTCATTAATATAAAGCAGAAATAACAGAGGACCCAAAACAGAGCCTTGTGGAACTCAAGTGACACTTAATTCGCGCGACTTATCACCGTTAAAAAAGACAGATTGACAGGGCGATGATAAGTAAGATGCCAACCATGCCAACGCCACACCTCTGAATCCGTAGATTTCAAGCTTACTCAGCAATATCCCATGATTCACACAATCAAAAGTCTTTGCGAGGTCACAGAAAACCGCCGCAGCAACCTCTCCATCATTTAACTTGCCATATAGGGAAGAAACGAAAAAATCGCGTCGTTAGTGCTTCTGCCAGCCCGAAAACCAAACTGAGAGGTTCTCAACAAGTTATGCTTAAGGACGAAATGGAGAATACGACCCCTCACGAACCTCTCGACCACCCTAGCCAACGTAGCAAGCAATGAGATTGGTCTGTAGTTAGAGGGTAAGCTAGTTTCACCCCCCTTTAAAGAGCGGAATAACTCGTGTCCATTTCAAAGAAGGAGGGAAACATTCTACAAGAAATGATTGATTGATTGCCTCAACAAGTATATGCAATGCTGCCTCAGGCAAAGCAGAAATAACCTTCATCGAAATATTATCCCAACCTGAGGCATTCCTATTTTTCACTTCAGCAAATATGCTCTTCATTTCGGGAATATCCGTAGGATAAAAATAAAACGTGTCATCCACCCGTAGATCATCAAGATAACGCAAAGCATTCGATTTAGAATTTAAGTCAGAGGTTAAGTCAGCCGCCATTGTGCAATAAAAAGAGTTTAAGATATCAAACGTTAAACCAGAACCATTTAACAGAGTGTTGTTCTTATTACTATTAAGCTCGTTCACAATTTTCCAACTCTCCCTCTGTCTGTTATTAGAGTTATGTAGTCGGTCATTATAGTATAGTTGCTTTGCGGATTTAATTGTCCTTCTATAAATGCCACGGTATTTGTTAAAATAATAGAGTTGTCGGCAAAGTATTTTCTTAGCAAATGCATAGAACGCATGTTTCGCGAGGAGATTACAACTGGCCCGATCTGCGGTTCTTATGGTCTTTTTACACGGTCATATCAGTTCTCAGTTCCGTCTCAGTTTTCGTTTCATTTCAGTTCGGAAGGAAGTTTGTTTTTACACCGTCCATTCAGTTCTCAGTCCGAGTTACACTTTCAAAGTGTTATGTGTGTTTCGGGTTCAAACACGTGTTGTCATACTGTCCCAAAGTGTACATGTGTAAAATAGCTCATGTATGAAGACTGTCTCACTGCAGTAGCCTTAGCTGTGGCGTTGAAGAAACGGTGGAAGGAAAGAACCCCGTACCGTCAGGTGCCAGTCTCCGTTTCAGTTCTGATTTCAGTTTTTCCTTTTTACACATAGGAAAAACGGACAGTTTGACTGAAACTGAACTGAGGACTGATATGACCGTGTAAAAGGACCATTAGACGATGAGAACGTCGGTTCTCTTGAGTCTAGAAATAGCAGTGCTAGTGATCTTTTGGATAGCACCATGTTATTTGCTAACTGTAGTCAAGTAAATTAGATAAAAAACTGCAATAATGTTTTATTAGCTTTAGTGTTCACCAACAATAATTGTGAAACAAATGTTACCTGTGCTGACGATATACTTTTGCCTTGTGATAAGCATCACCCAGCTCTGACGTTTGATATACTTAATATTCATAATCATAAACCCATGCAATTTGAAGAATACATATATAATTTAAACATGCAGACTTCTATGCTATTCATAATTTTTTGATTAATGTAAACTGGGACCAAATATTAATTAATCACATTAATATTGACATTGATCTTTTCTATCAGTTAATTTATAATTGCATTGATACTTTTGTACCTAAAATGCTTATAAAGAATAATTTTCGATTTCCAATATGGTTTAGCCAGGAACTTAAAAATATTACACTTGAAAAAAAAAAGCAGCACATAGGCAATACAAGCTTACTAAATCAGTTAGCGCCTATGCGAAGTTCTCCAATTTACACATGTTATGTAAAACCAGAGCTGAAATAGATTATAATTTGTATATTTGCTGAAATAGATTATAATTTGTATATTTAAGAAAAAATTAATTACTAATGTAAATGCTTTCTGGAAATTTACTAACTCAAAAAATTACAAACAAATACCTTCAGTAATTAAATGCAATAACCAAATATTTGAAAGTGGAAATGACATTGCCGAAGCATTTGCTGATCAATTTGTTAGCATTTATGCGAAGACAACAAATATTTCTAATACCATCACTAACAGTGAATTTGGATTTAACTTAAATGTGAGCTCATATAATGCCAAAATTTCAGATATATATAACAAATTAGCCACTATTGATTTAATTCAGGGTCCTGGTCCTGATAAAATTTCTGGACTATTTCTTAAGAATTGTGCTTTTTCTTTGTCAAGGCCTCTATGGCTATTATTTAACAAATCTCTGTCGAATGGCTTGTTCTCGGAATATTGGAAAACCTCACATGTGGTGCCAGTTTACAAAAATAATGGTGATAGGGACAGAGTGCAGAATTTCCCTACTATCGCTAATACCTAAGTTATTTGAATCACTAGTGTCTGATTTTTTAAATGAAATATTTAAAATATTATTATTACCCAACAACACGGCTACTCGCAGGGTAGATCTATTACTACCAATCTTCTTGTGTATCGTCAGCGTATTTATGGGGCCTGGGAGTCTGGCTATGTGATTGACTCTATTTACACTGACTTTGCCAAGGCTTTCGATAGGCTCAACATTGATATTATTTTAAAGAAGCTTGATACTTTTGGTATACATGGAGATTTGCTGGATTGGGTGAGGTCTTATCTCTCCAGTAGGAGACAAATTGTAAAAGTCAATAACTTTCTATCTAGTCCTGTGAGGGTCAACTCTGGGGTTCCTCAGGGTGCTCATTTGGCACCGATTCTGTTCAATATTTTTGTCAATGATGTTACACAATGTTTTCGGTTTAGTGATTTTTTAATGTATGCTGATGACATCAAGATCTTTTCACTTATTTTCGATTCTGATTCAGCTTGTTTTCTTAGATATTTTAAAAAATTTTTTATTATCATTTGTGATATTTACGTGTTCTGAGAGTTTACATATATTTGTTTATATTCTAAAGTTACTTTGGTAGCTAATAATTTTATTTAAAAGATTGTTCTCTTTAGATTCTGTCACAATCTTAACAACTGAAGAAGTAAATTGTACTAAATATTTCAATTTTGCTAAGGCAAAAAAAATTGTTTTCACAGCAATATTTGGTTCAGTTTCGAAATATCTTTAACTTCAGCTCAACTTCAGTTGGAAAGGCCGAACTAAAAAAAAAAACAAAAAGTTATTATTACATATTACTATTAGAACTAAATAAACACTCTAGCTTATCGCTATCAAAGTGGAATCAATATATAATAATAGCCAATTGCATTGTTTCAGTATCAACAGTTTGTTATCAGAATGTGTTTTCATAAGCGTCACAGATTTTTTGAGTGGTGCTCAAACAATAATTTATCTCTAAACATCCCAAAATGTAAATATATTCAATTTAGTAGGTTGCACAATGTTGTAATAAATAAATGTCACCTTAATAATGTTTGTTTGGAAAATGTTGATGTGATTAGAGATCTTGGTGTAATTTTTGATAGTAAACTTTCTTTTCTCCCACACATAGAAGTTTGCAGAAACAAAGCGATGCGAATGTTAGGCTTCATTAAGAGCTGAGTTGATTTTAGTAATGTAAAACCCATAAAAATTTTATATGCCTCGCTGGTGAGACCACACTTGGAAAACTGTTCTAGTGTGTGGTCGCCCGACTCCTTATCGCATCAGAAAATGCTTGACGGAGTTCAGAACAAACTTCTCCAATACAGAGCCTTTAAGAGTTATATAGTGGTGGTTTCAGTTGATTTTAATCAACTTGAAAATCGCCTTCTTATTCAATCGTTGAAAACTTGAAGGGACTCGGCAGATGTCATATTGGCCTATAAATTGTTGCATGGGATGTGCAACTCCCCGGAATTACTTTCTATACTCAATTTTCATGTGCCACCTAGATCACTTCGAGAGCAAAGATGTTTTGGGCTTCGTCAGCATAGAACCGTGCATAGACAATATGGTGGTATTAATAGAATAATGATGAACTGCAATTTGGCAAATATAGATGTATTTCACGTATCACTATATAGTTTAAAAAAATTCTTAAAGTTGGTCAATCTGTAAGGGGTGTTTTAAATGTGAATGAGTTTTTTAAAATTATAATATTTCCTTCTTTTTAAACGTGTCTTTTTAGCGTTGTTTTTTTTTTATATATATACTTCGGGAAAGGCCTCTGTCTACTTTCAATTTTTAAGTTATAGCTGTATACTGTATTCAGTTATAGGTACTACTGTAACTGGTTGGGCTTTGCCCGTTTGATTAAAATAAATAAATAAATAGATATTATAATTCCCTTAGTAAGCCATGGTTTTTTCCTTTTTATTTTCAGTGTTTTAACCAGAAAGGATCGGTTGAAAGTATAATATAGTAATTCGTGAAAGTGTGCTAGTGGGTCATCCGAATGCATAATTCTGCCCCACTCACACTCAGCACACAATTGAGAAAACCTACTATAATTCTTCCTGGTATAAAGCCTACCTCTGCGTTTCCTATTATTATATTTTTTCATTAACAATTTAAAATTACACAAAATCGAAATTGACTTGGGTCTATTCTACAAGTAAAGTATTCAATGGAAGTAGCCTGCTTAATTCCTTCCAGAGGGGTGCATGCTAGAAATAAACGTCGCGCTAATACTTCACATCCATATGAGGTTCAGCTTGTTACTCTTAATACAGCCCTTTGTAAGCAGTCTTTTATATGGAGAACCTCATTCCTTTAGAAACATTTGCCCAGGACTTTGTTTCGAACAGAGTAAAATTTACAGTAATTCAAAACCAACGTGAATCGCTTTTTCAACACACGTCTCGCGTGTGAAACAAACAACTGTGATGCACAACGATGAGGTTAAGGTAGCCTAAGGTGAACACAAAGAGATTAATACGTATTTTGGACTGGACTAGCTGCCCCGGTCCTATTATCTGATCATGAAACAGTCACAAAATGTTAAGTTTATTTATTTTGAAAACGTAACTATGACAGGAAAATGCAATAAAGACTCTATCTGCCAATAACACAAAACGAGAGATTTTCATTTTGATTTAAAACAGCTTCAAAGCTTTCTAAGTCAGCCTCAGTTAATGTGCCTGCCAACTCACCTTCAACTTAGCTGAAGCTTCGTGTTTTCAATGCTTATCATATTACTTATTGTCTCTTTATACTTTGAATGGACATTATGGAAATAGTGAGGTTTGGGATAGGAATGGTCTTCACACTACCTGCCTGGTCTATAACTAATGAATCTTTCAATATGTACTCCATAACGCATTTATTTATGGAGAATTCTTTTTACAGGTTTCCATTTCCACAAAATAGAAAGTTGACTAGTTTTACAAATATCTTTGTTTTTAAACCGTGATTGATCACCAATCATTTTCCACATCCAAAATTGATCAAGATGCCCAGGATCCACTTTGTTATAATCTTAGAGGGTTTGCTGTGTGTTTTTCGGCTCATGAACTCATTAAATTCTTAGAGTCAGCTTTACTTTGATTTAGACTGTTAAGGTCAGTCAGGTGTCAATGCTGCTGACATGTGTTTTATATGCCTTTTTATCTGTGATGTTAGGAATTAGGAAAGTAATATTGCTGGTAAAAGAATATGCCAGAAGTGACTTCTTCTGACATATTCTTCTTGACAAAATACTTCATGAACAATCATGGTGAATGGCCTTCAAGGTAGCATAACACAAAGTAATATCAGGTCTCTTTAAGTTTGATTTTTTGTTTAAGTCTACCTTTGAGATAGAATCTGTGCTTCATCCATGACAAATATTTCCAGAGTGAATTTCAACAAAGTATTCAAAAGAGCTGTTAAACTGAAACTTGGTCAAGAAAGGCTCAGTTAGTGTCATCTTGACCTTAACAGCTTCCTTTTCAATACTGTAAGTTTTGTATTCAGGGATAGCAATGGTTATCTTTCACCTAAACCTTGTCAGTATCAGTAATCATTTATGGTGTCACAGAAATGCACAATGATGTCCATCTGCTGCTTTTGGTTAACTTTATTACGGCTAAGCGAAATGCAATCAACAATAACAACCTA
This sequence comes from Pachyrhynchus sulphureomaculatus, assembly GCA_019049505.1. Lineage (NCBI taxonomy): Eukaryota > Metazoa > Arthropoda > Insecta > Coleoptera > Curculionidae > Pachyrhynchus > Pachyrhynchus sulphureomaculatus. The sequence continues at coordinate 57,010,021 of CM032455.1, forward strand.
AGTTTCGACGCTGAGTATTCTTAATCACATGTAGCATGAATGCGACTGTGACTAATCTTTTTTTGTCTTCATTCTTAACATTAAATTTCACAATCAAACGCAGCATTTCACATGCAAAGAAAAATATTAGAACAAGAAGATAAAATATCATTACTTACATGGTCCAAGTGCTGAATAAAGTTATTCCCAAACAGCAACGATTAGTAGTTTCCGCGCATGCCCTGCCTCAAACACCCAACTTTTCATTTTTCCAGTTCAATTTCCTTGATTTTTCAAGTAAAAGAAAATTCCCTGATAATACCACGTCGCAGGACATCCTGTTTATTGTTATATGTACCCCATCATCATTTCCTGTATGTATTACAATTATAACTACAATTGTTGGTTAAAGTGATATTATAAACATTTTTGCGCATTGCTAAACCACCTCGAGTTCAAATTCCAATTTTAAATGCACTTAAGAAATACCACAAAACTTTTCGAGAATTGTTGATTATTGAAAATATAACTTCTCTTTTTAAGGGGTTATATACAGTCAGGAGGGCTAAAAAAGGGATTTTTCTAGAATTTTTCCTAAGAAAACTTTTAAATTTATTAATGTAAAAATTTTTACACATATTCTGGTAACTTTTAACTGTATTTCAATATTTTTTAATTGTAAAAATAATAATTTTGAAAGCTGCTATAGCTGATCTCCAGGAGCTCCTCTCAAAAAAAGGCGTCTTGCGGTGACCACGATATCTCTGGACTGGATCATCTAAAATGAAAAAACCAAACGAATATCGTTAAAGTAATGTATAATCTAGTTATTAAGCGAAGGAATCAGCAAAATAAAATTTTTTGCGAAAATAGCGTCTTCTCAAGAAAAAAAAAAGATTTTTGGTCAAAATTTTGGCCTTAAATTGTTTTATAAAAAAAAATATATTTATCGGTGAGAAAAAACCTTCAATTAATTACTAAAAAATATACTTAAGAAGGTTGTGTTAAAATTTAAGACTGATCGGTTCAGCAGTTTCCAAGAAATCTTGGTCACCGACTATAAAAACATGGTTTTGAGAAAAATGCGTTTAAAGTTTGAAAAGCACTTTACATAGAGTAAAATTTTTTTTTTTCAAATTACATCGAGTTGTCTATTCCAGGGCCATATCATAAACCCTCCGCTCCTTCGGCAGCTTCTAGTAATTCCAGTTGGTGTTGTCTGCGGGTCATTCTTCCATCTCGTGTGCTCTCATGCGCTCTTTATTCGGAGATCGTCACGCGCTGTGCATCTTCCTTTTCTGCATAAGAATGCACATTGGGCCCAAGTGAAATCCCCATTGCATTCATGTAATACAACAGGGATGTTATACCTTCATTGAACACGCCGCACAGTGATTCGGCAAGAACATGCTAGCGGGACAATATTCATGACATAATTTCCAGGAACCACTGATAACGACTTGTAAACAACCCCCCCATTTAACTAATTAATTTGTTTATCACCTCATAAAGGTATCTTATCAGGGGTCAAAGTAACCCTTATAAGAGAGGTCATTTTCATTTGCAAATCAGTTGCATTTTATGCACACTTGTGATAACATATTTTTAAAATTGGTAGCAAAGTGAAACGAGTTTTTTGTGATGGAATATTCTGTTGAAGGTATGTACTCTATTATGACTTATATTTTTTATAAAAAATATGTATACTGTTGGTGTTATATCAATTTGTAAATGTATAGGTAAATCCAGCAAATTTTACATTAATTGTAAACTTTAAAAATAGCAACTTTTTTTATCCACCTAGATTTTTCTATATGTAATACCTACAACATTCAGGCACAGATTCATATATATTATAGACCCCGAAAAGGCCCGAAAGTAAAATTATTTTATTTTTTTCAGAACGAGTCGTGACTATGGCGAAAATGGAGATTTTTAAAGAATGGCTAAAACATGACAAAACTGAACGAAACAGTGGCATTTTTTATTATATAAGTGAAAAAATCAATATGTCTGATGTTTCTGACGATTCTCTAAAACGACTCAAAATGAAAATATCAAGCCTTTCAGCAAAATTCAATCAAAAGTGGACTTCTTTAAAGTGTAACAAAGAAATGTTTCTAATCAAACATAAAGATTGGTTAGAGGGATTCGGAATCGAAATAAAGATGTGTGTTAACTAGCCGTGCACCTCAACATCATCAGCGGCTCTTTCCGTAGGGCGACCCAGAAAATCATTTGAAGACTCATCAACGAAAACGAAGAGACGGAGAGTAGAAGATCTTTTGGAATCGCGAAGTGCAAGTGAGCTTATTACAGCAGCTGAGTTAGCTACTCGAAAAGAAGGGCATCGAAGTGTTGCTAAACAGATCCATAACGTCGCGGTCAGTGAAACTAGAGAAAAGAATAAGTGTTCTGAACAAAGTCGGCACTTAACACCAGACGAAGCTTTAGCTTATTATGTGGACTCGAAATCGACTTCTCACTCATATAAACAAACAAGAAAATGGTCAGTGAAAGCGGGACATCAAGTGTATCCATCGTTTTATACTCGTAGTTTAGGTAAGTCCAAAGCTTCTTGTTGTCCTTCTGACGAATATATTTCTGTCACTGAATCTCGAGCTGAAATTAAACTTCACGCGATTTTGGATAAAACGGCTGAACGATTAGTTAAAGCTCAGACGGAAGTCATTAGAAGTGTGTTACCTCGTTCATATTATACGTTGGTAAGCAAGTGGGGCTGTGATGGGAGTTCGGGGCATAGCACGTATAAGCAGAAATTTGAGAACACTAACGCTACAGACGAATTTTTGTTCGTATACTCATTTGTCCCTTTGAGACTGCTTGATGGCGAAACTGTGATCTGGCAAAATCCAAGACCTTCCTCTACTTTATATTGCCGTCCTATTAAGTTTATTTTTGCCAAGGAGACAAAAGAGTTTACGAAAGAAGAAACTTCTAAAATTTTAGATGAAGTAAGTCAGCTTCTTCCAACATTATGTAACGTTGCTGGATCTCAAATCTCTGTTAAACACGATTTGTTGTTGACAATGACTGATGGCAAAGTGTGCAATGCCTTAACAGACACAAGTTCAACACAAAAGTGTTATATTTGCGGTGCCACCCCGTCTACTATGAACGAGGAGTCAAAGAAATGTCCCAGCAACGAAGAACGCCTTGCATTTGGTTTATCTACTTTACATGCATGGATCCGCACGTTTGAATGTTTGCTTCACATCAGCTATCGTTTAGAAATAAAAAAAGTGGCAAGTCAGGGGAGATAACGACAAAGCTATTGTGAGGCAACGCTCACAAGAGATACAAAAAGTGTTTAAAGATCGTATGGGTCTCATTGTAGATAAACCAAAACCTGGGTATGGTAACACAGACGTAAACCTTATTCGTAGATTTCATGTAATTTTAAGAACTTTGTCATCGGGATATGACATAAATTATATAGAATTCGAAAGGTTTTGTGTTGATACTAGAAAATTATACCTTGATCTGTATTCGTGGTATTCCATGCCCGTTACTGTGCATAAAATTCTTGTACACAGCGCGGAAGTTATAAAGTCTTTTCTTCTTCCCATTGGACAACTCTCCGAAGAAGCCCAGGAGGCAAGAAATAAAGACTGTCGTAGATTCCGTGAACGGCACACCAGGAAGCAGTCACGTATTGCCACAAATACAGATCTTTTGAGAATGCTTTTAATTACGTCTGATCCTGTTATCAACTCGTATAGAGAATTACCGCGAAGAAAATTTACTTCTTTGCCATCGGAGGTTCTGCAGTTGATTATCCCACCTTCATTGCCATCCGAAACACCATCAGTAAGTCATCATCACGAATTAAATGAGGATTATTTACTCTCTGAATATTCTACTGAATGGGAGAGCGGTGATGACGACTCATCTAATGGTGATTAGTAGGTTTAAGTATTTTTTTATTGTAATTATTATTCTTATTTTATTGTGTGTTGTAGTTGCTTATAATTCATGCCTTAGTATATAAGTTATTTAATATTATATTTCTTTTACTTATACACCGTGTTATTGTAAATAATTGATATATAGATACTGTTATTGTACTAATTTATTTTAAAAGAAATAATATTTTGTAAATTATTAAATGTGGGTACTATCATTATGATTTTTATTTTTTTCCTAGAAATTTCTTTGTAAACAAACATGATTGTGCTTTTCACACATAATGAGTAGGTAGACGTATGTAGCTAATTAAAGAACAATTAGCGATAATAGTGAACAAATGAGACACATTAGTAAACCACTTCCGTCTTGCAGCTACATATTTCGATTAATACACATACAGTACACATTTTTCAACTTTTTTTTTTCTTAAAATAGCTTAAGATACCTGGAATATACATAAACAATTGAAATAAGTGAAGAAATAATATTGTCCCGCTAGCTTGTACTAGTCGAGACACTGTGCGCCGGCAGCAATGTATGCAGCCATTTCCACAGTTTTAGAACCTGACGGAACTATTTTTGGAGATATTTTCCATAAAGTTGGTTATAGCTCTCGTTTTTTTTTGGGTGAAACCACCCACACATCTGTCTAATAATTTTTCATTGCTGAGATCTGTATAAATTGGATACACAGCCTCAGCAACATCCTGTGGTAATGGCTGATAATCATGCTTAAAAGTTGATAACTCATTCGCAGCTACTGCTCGCTACCAACAGCACCATGACTCCGGCCCGGTCGGGCATTTCTCGTGTTGAGGTTTATTGTCTGTTGAGCAGTAATGATAAAATGTGGCCCAGATTACATTGTACATATTTACAATAGAATCACAATGTCTTCTAATTGCTAAGCCATAGTACACTGTCAATTTATCGATTAGTTTGCCTGTAAGTTTGCCTTTTCCACCAAGAGTTTTTTTTGTCTTATTTTTCCATCTGCTTTTTCAATTGTTTCCACATTTTTTTTACACAATCTCGAAGTTGCGTGCCCATTCTCTTCTGTACGTATCCAATACAATCTTTCTTCACAACTTCTTGATAACCGTAAGGTGCAGCTTTTAAAACCCCTGCGTACGTTTTGGAGTTACCGTCTCCGATGTAATTTCTGTACATCACTCCAAATTTTTCAACTGAACGCTTGAACATTTCGATTACTGCATCGACTTCCATTTTTCCAGAAGAACCCAAATGATTTGCACTGCAATCATCTTGATGACCTTCATACCAATCATACTCTTCAGTATTGAGTTTCTTGCTCCAAGTTTCACACTGTTTACAGTAGGAACTTTTCACAAAAATATCAATGATTTTTCCAGAATAGTATCCGATCAGTGATGTCACGCCGTACAAGGAAGTATGCCCTCGCTTTTTCCATGTTCCATCGCCAGATACAGTTAATTCTGTAGAATTTTCCTGGCCTTGGTTTTAGGAAGTCAAATTTTTTTTCTTGAGTACAAGCTTGTTGAAAAAGTTTTTCGGTGGCTGAACTGAACACTTATCACAGAGCAAAACAAGTTTAAAACCAAGTCCTCGTTCAGAAGCGGTTTGAAACTGAACATTTCCGTCACAGATTTTACACTTTACGTATTCAGAAATTGCTGCAAACACTGTTACAAAGTTTATACTCAACAGACAAATCACGCGGAATTAAGATTTCTTCTTGCGTTTTGAATTTTTTCGCAGAGGCACTAAAACTACTTTCATCAGTTTCAGCTGTTTTTGGATTAAAAACATTTTTTCGCTTTTTTGTTCTTGATTTACGTATGCTAGAAGATTTTCTTAGTTCTCTGGAACCCTTCATTTTCATGAAAAGAACACAAGAAAATATAAACGAGCTCACAAGTTTACTGTTTGGCTTCGCTGTTCGCTGACTTTTGGACATAGTGTCTGCGACACTCATACTCCGTTACATTGTTTTTGGAGTTTTTGAAGAAAAATAAAAGAGTTTTATTAGAGAGAAATTTTTTAAACCAGTTAAGACTTTCTTATTTGAAGGCACGTAATATGTGTGTGTGTGTGTTTTATGGCGGTTGTATTATAACAGGGGCGTTTACGTTTCTATGTCGTGTAATGTTAAAGTCGGGATTGGGGTTTATAGGGAATAGGTTGTTTTGGAAAATGGGATTGGGCATTCTGGTAGTTTAGCGTAAAAAGTACGGTGTCCTTTGTCTATAAATTCGTCTATTCTTTCGATTTTTAAGTGTATGTGTATGTCCGTTCCCCTTATGTATCAAGGGGCGTTCGTTATGCGTCTAAGTATTTTGTTTTGGCATGTCTGTAGTCGTTTTTTATTTGTCATTGCTGTATGGCACCAGGCGTTGCTGCCATACAACATGGTCGGTCTGATTGTTTGTTTGTAAAGCAGCGTTTTGTTTTTAGGTTCAGTTTGCTCTTTCTGTTTAGTAGGGGGTATAGTTTATTGTAGAGTCTGTTTGTCTTGTGTATTTTGTCTGTGATACATTATTTCCAGCGCTGTTTTTTGTCGAAGGTGATCCCCAAATATTTTAGGGTGTCCCCCCAAACTATTTGGCGATCTTGTACTGTGACTGGATTTGGTCGTCGGCGTTTGTGTGTGAAGAGTATCGCTTGGGTTTTTTCTGGATTTGCTTTGATCTTCCAAAGCGTCATCCAGTCTTGTATTGCGCCTGTTTGTCGTTGTAGATGTATTTTTAATCATCTTTGGTTTCTGTCGGTGGCATATATTGCAGTGTCGTCTGCATAT
>CM032455.1:57016808-57051706 GCA_019049505.1 Pachyrhynchus sulphureomaculatus
CGGTCGTGTTTTGTAGGTGTTGTAGGCGTGTTTAAGTTTTTGATCGTCGCTTGAAGAGCTTTCGATTGTTCTTTCGTGTTGTTCTATTATTTTTTGGGAACGTGCGTGTTCTTTTTTGTCTTTTATTGTGGAAATGTCTGTAAGTTTTTTGCGTTTTTGTGTTAGTGTTTTTGGTTTGTGTGTGTTTTTGTCTAAAAAAGTTGGTGTTTTGAGTGTAGTAAAATCAAACTGCATCCTTTCAAATAAGGAGGTCTCACCTGATTTTTTGGAAGAATCCATTTTTAAGTCACTGACACTGAAAAACTACCGGTTATAACACTACTTTTGAAGAAGAGCGAAAGGAAAGAAGCAAAGTTGTAGAGAAATGAGCAGCTTTTTGGTACCCTAGAGCCCTAAAAAGAGTTTTTCTCTAGGAACGGCTTTGCGCTGAAAAGTGCAAAGCTGAATTTCTTTTATTAACGATTTTTCGAAGGTTTTTGCTGCCAAAACTCCCGTCTTGCTTTGCACAAAAGGTTTTCTCAACGTGGTCGGACGACTTTTACCTGGTGGAGAGCACTTCATCTGTCGACGAAGGGCACGGCACCAACTTGCTGCTTGATTCGTTGTTTAGACTGACTACTACACTCTTATATTTGCCATTTTGGGGAGAGAAAAATGTAAATTTACCTCGCAGGTATAAAAAGAACCCTAATATACTTTCACTTTATGTACCTGAATACAATAGAAGGGACATTTACAATAGGCAGGTAAATTAACGAACTTTAGCAGTCAAACATATGACGAGTTGTATATTTGGTTGCTTATAATATTTTTGTTGCAATACTTTTATTTAAATCATTTTCTGTTTTTAAATCGGTAATACGGATGTAAAAATCTCATATGTAATTAGTCATTGATTAATGGATGGTGCTGCTAGTAATGAAAAGTTAATATAAGGAATTGTATGTCTGGTTGCCCATACGGCAGCAAAAAAAACTAACTACCTGAATTAATTCTTTAATTTATTTTTATTAACCCCGTTATTTTTTGTATACAGGTACATATGATTTCATTGAGACTCATTGTTATTTACACTGTTGTTACGTAAATTACGGCGGCATGTGTTTCAAATGTTTGTTCAAGAGACTCTTCTGTTGCAGGCTTGCCAACAAATGTTACTCCAGACTTCCTGGGAGTTTCATTATTTCGTATTTTTGGATGAGACAAATTGAAAGAATTGAAACATCTGCCCGTCCGAATTTTTGACCCTTGTAAAGATTTTAATTTTGGAATTTTGTTTTTTCGAACTTCACTGAATTCCGATAATAAACACTACACACAAAAGCGTTGCATTTTACGATAGACTCCTAGAAGTGCTTGCACAGTATGGAGTTAGGGGGCCAGTGTTGAGGTTAATTCGTAGCTACTTGACAGATAGAACTCAGGTTGTTAAAATTAATAAGTCCATAAGCGATAAGAGGATTATTAAAATAGGAGTACCACAGGGCACTGTCCTTGCCCCCCCCCCCTTTTGCTTATTGCATGTATTAATGCCTTACTGAAACTAGACATGGGTGGAACGATGATTTCCTACGCTGATGACACTGTTCTGATTTTTAGAGGTGATGACTGGGATGGGGTTAGGGAGAAGGTGGTCAGTGGTTTCAGCAGGGTAAAAAATTGGTTGGAAACATATAAATTATCTCTTAATGTGACTAAAACCAATTATATTATTGCATTTTCATTAACTGTTGTCAATAGGCCAAATTTTTCAAGTATTCAAATAAATAATAACAATAAAATAAATGAAGTGACTACTACAAAATATCTTGGTGTTGTAATAAATCAGTTTCTGAAGTGCAGCCACACATCAACTACCTATCAGTCAGATTACGAAAATTAATACACAAATTTTATATATAAGGAATATTTTTAAATACAAAGCTACTCATATATAAATCGCTGGTAGAATCTCTGATTGGTTATGGTAATTTGGTATGGGGAGGGCTGTATGAATCTGTATTGGATGGACTGAATATAGTACAGAGGTGTATATTAAAAATAATTTATAAAAAACACCGAATATATCCTACTGCCCTTCTCTTTACACAAAAATCATGTGATATTAGAACAATGTATCTCGCAACAGTTTGCACCTTTCTACATATTCGTAAAGAACGGAATAAATTTGTTAATCATACTCACGAAACACGTTCTAGAGAAAATAAAAACTTAATACTGCCCAGGAATAACAACATAAATCTAAAATGTATCAATTATCTAGGTCCGAGAGGCTACAACCTTCTGCCGAATTCAATAAGACTGTGTACCATGTATTGTATCTGTTATTGTATTTATATCTGTCACAAAAAAAAAAAAAAAAATTGTTAGTAAATTACCAAGACACATTTGTGATATTATTCATCTTGAAGTGTAGCCTGCAAAATATCTGCTTCTCATTAACAAAATTATTGTGATAATTTAGTCACGTGTCATAAAGAATACTAATGTTTAGGTTAAGTTCTTCTTTTGATGTGAGGAAGTTAAATTCAGTGCTTATTTTAAATTGTTTATTTAATTGTGTAAAATTGTAAATAAATAAATAAATAAATATAAATAAATAAATAAATAAATAAATAAATAAATAAATAAATATATATATATATATATATATATATAATATATATATATATATATATATATATATATATATATATATATATATATATATATTGTAACATTCATTTTTTCCTAGATTTTAAGACCATGTAATGTTACTGATTTTTTCACTTCAAATTGTACTTATTTTCATTTTTGTATCGAACGGTATATTAAACAGAAGTTCCAGGACGTTCGGTATATAGTGTTGTGCGGGTTTTCGGACCGAATCGACCGCTGCGCCGCGATTGGTGAAATGTTTGATCCGCAGTTTTGATTGGAGCGTCGTGATATTACCGGCAAAAGTCGCACGATTATTTAAGGCTCCGCAGAGCTTGAATCGTGGTTGTTTTCCATCTAGCCGCAACCAGGCAGTACCATCAAGCCGCTGCCGGGCTATTTTCCATCTAGCCGACAGGCTAACAACCATCATACAACCAACATAAAAAGCACCAGTTTCTTCAATAAAAGCCGTAGTGGGCTTTCTAAGTGTTTGTTAAGAAAAAGTGTGAAATCGGGCGTAGTCGATCACAGCAGGAATAAAAAACAGTAAGTCAACAAAACTCCCTTCAATAGACTTATTCGAGAGTAGCGCCTTAACTGCAATGTAAAACAGACTAAAAAGTGAAGTGTAAAGCACGATTTCTCGTCTTCGGGGGTTATAATAGTCTAAAATTTTAATGTAACAACTACTAGTTAGGCTAGAATTGTTAGGTAAAACTGTAAAGGTTAGAACTTTTCATTTTAAAAACATGAATAAATTTTCTTTTTGTTGATTAAAGCTAGTGTCTCACTGAATACCTATTTTTCTTTTCGGGATAAGTTGTACTAGACTAATTCTTTTTAGTAATATCCATAAAACACTTCAGTTTTTTCTCATTTTTTTAGCTGAAGTTAAATCCTTTCTATTTTAAAATGAGTGGTGCCCAAAAGACTTGTACAACTGAAGTTTTTTAAAAAATAGAAAATAATTCCAACAAGACGTAAGACAAATATCTCTTACCCATATCTCTCTACCAAAGAAAACTGAGCTAGTGTGTGTTTAATTTCTTTAGTTCTTTAAAATCAGGTTTCACTCAATTTATTATCAGAAATTAAAGCGGGGCTGCAAGAAAATTGCGCTCAAGCGTGGGACAAACAACTTCTCACAGGGTACAAAAAAAGATGCCTCAAACTGAGGACAGTTTAACAGGTTACAAAATAGCGCTGTCAACGCGGGGCTTTTGGAATTTTATTTTTTAAAAAAGGGTTCAGTGTACTAGCTTTCGAACAAAATAAAAGCTCTAACTTTGCAGATATTTTTATTTCATAATATTTATTAAACGAAACTACACTATAGCAGTAAGACAAAAGCAGGAAATTTGTAGAATTATTTATTTCAATTTATCTGATGGTGATATTTGAATTTTGTTGTTGACTCTCAGATAAGTGATCCCTGCTTTTTTCCTTAAAAGCTACCTTTATAGTTCAGATTAGCAGATGTGCTGGTTTACTTTAATGTTTTGCGGTTAACCGAACATAAAACTGTTTTTTTCTCACCGATGTTTTGCATGAATATTATAAATACTTAGCTGATACGAAACGATATCTGGAGATTTTTTTGTTGAAAATTCTTAACATATTTGGTAAAAGGATTTTAATACAAGGCGATACTTAGAAATTTTTTTTGAAATTGTCGAAGATTTTTTTTAATGTTTAGTAAAGAAGTTTACATATTTTAAGTGCCTTTACATATTTTTTATTTTGACTATTGGGAGCACAGGAGAAATATTTCTACGATTTTTTTAAACAATTCTTTTAAATTTTATACATTTATCATGGAAGCTTTTAATTTTAAAGTCAATCACCTACTGGAATATGAATTAGACTATGAACTGGAAATCCGTCGTACTTTCTCAGAACGTCCGGTCGCGGATAAAAGAAAGATTCTAACGAGGATCTTAAGTAAAGAAATATTCCAATAGATCAGATTGGACTAAATAGTTACAAAAAGTTTCTGATTTTCTAAGTCTAATAAAAATTCTTCTCAAGATAAAACTCCTGCTTCTCCAAATGGTCACACGTCTCCTTATTCGTGCATAAATATATCAGATAACAGACCGCATATCAAGATAAATCTATTAGGTGCCCATTTATCGGCTTTATTTGACTCTGGTGCAAATGCCTCCGTTATAGGTCAGAATGGTATTAAAATTTTAAGTCGTTTAAGTATAAAAATATGCCATGTCAAAAATAGAAGTGTTACCACTGCAGATGGCAGCCGTCTAAAAGTTTTAGGTACGGTTGAGTTGCCGCTAGTCTGCAATGGTCATTGTTTAGTAATCTCTGCTCTAGTAGTACCTTCTCTATCACATACTTTGGTTTTAGGATGTGATTTTGCACAAAAATTCGGAATTCTAGTAAATTTTAAAGATAATTCGTGGTATCCACAGTCCCAAGAAGTTAATTCTAATACAAGTTTTAAAGATTGTTATTCAGAAAGTCCTTTAGAAAACCTTTTCTCGCGTCTATGTACCCTAGATGATCTCTCGCGGACGGAACGCTTAAACGCAGAAAACGTAATAAGCTCTTTCAATGAAATAAGTAGTAAAGATAGGTTAGGCCGAACGAATAAAATCACCATGTCTATAGATACGGCTGATGCCAATCCTGTAAAGACAAGGCCCATCGCCATGTCTCCGAACATGTCAAAAGTATTGAATAAGGAGTTAGACGAAATGTTGAAACTCGGAGTGAAATCGTCTATGCTTTGACGAAAGAAAGCTCAACGAGGTCAGCAAATTTGATAACTATCCATTACCGAACATCGACAGAATTTCGTAAGGAGTTAGACGAAATGTTGAAACTCGGAGTGATATCGTCTATGCTTTGACGGTAGAAAGCTCAACGAGGTCAGCAAATTTGATAACTATCCATTACCGAACATCGACAGAATTTTGACATCACTCAGGAATGCTAAGTATGTATCTTCGATAGACCTTAGAAAGGCTTTCTGGCAAATTCCTTTAGACAAATCCTCTAAGGAAAAGACCGCTTTTGCAGTAGTAGGCCGAGGTCTATTTCAGTTCGTCACCATGCCGTTTGGTCTAAAGAACGCTGCTCAAACTCAGCAACGTTTAGTGGACGCTATATTTGGTCCGAAATATAAGCCACATATCTTTACCTATCCCGATGATATTTTAGTAACATCGGAAGACTTCGAATCGCATATTCGCTTACTCAAAGAAGTAAAAGATAAATTGAAAGAGGCCGGACTGACGATAAATTTGAGCAAATGTGATTTTTTCAAAACTTCTCTAAAGTTTTTAGGCTATATTGTAGGCTCAAATTCCTTGCGTACCGATCCGGATAAAGTAGCAAGCATGGTTAATTATGCGAGACCTACTAATACTACGGAAGTTAAGCGCTTCGTAGGAATGTGTTCATGGTACAGACGTTTTATCGAGAATTTTTCTACCTTGTTGTCGCCTATTAATGATCTTTTGAAAGGACGAAAAAAAAGGACAATCGATAGATTGGACAAAGGCAGCCGAAGAGATCTTTTATAAAGATTAAAGAGCTATTGGTTTCAGCGCCAATTTTATCCCAACCAGATTTTTCCCAACAGTTTTATATTTCTAGTGATGCTTCTAATACCGGTTTAGGGGGCGTCCTAACACAGAAAATCAATGGTGAGGAAAGAGTGATAGCGTATGCCAGTAGAACTTTATCCAAGGCCGAACGTAACTATTCGGTTGTTGAAAAAGAATGTTTAGCAGTACTCTTTAACATCGAAAAGTTTCGACCTTACATAGAAGGTGTTCCTTTCACGGTCATAACAGATCATTATAGTTTATTGTGGCTTAATTCTATTAAAAAACCCTAGTGGCAAACTAGCGCGTTGGGCGATTAGGCTGAGACAACATGCGTTTAAAATGCGTTTTGATATCTTAAAGTTTGTGAGGACCTGTGAAATATGTGGAGCGCAGAAATCTCCAAATACACTACCTGAGGGACTGATGGGAAAAGAGAAAAAACGGTTAATTACCCTTTCCAAGTCATAGCAGCAGCGATCTAGTAGGCCCATTCCCACGTTCAAAAAAGGGAAATAAATGGCTTCTCGTGGTTTCTTGCTGGTTAACAAAGTATACCGTGTTATTTCCTTTGAAAAGCTCTAAAGCCGAATGCTTTTTGAAAATTTTAGAAAACGATATTTTTTCTAATCCACGGAGTTTCATCGCTTTCGATATGCGATAACGGTACTCAGTTTACTTCTGAGTGTCTTAAGAGCTTAAGTGAGACATATAGTTTTAACAACCGTTTTAATCCCGTGTACACCGCAAGACACGAAGTAACAGGGTTTACACCGTCTTCCTTAGTTTACGGCAGACAGATACCTCTATCTGGATCGTATTATAAAATTTAGATTTGGATGTCAATGTGGACAGCGAAATAATTCCGGGTAACAGGGGTGCGTACGCCGAAAATTTGAAGGGTTTTAAAAGATATTTTCACCGACGTGCGTAGTAGGATACATAAGGCTTATGAACGGAACAGTAAGTCTTACAACCTTAGAAAAAGAGATTTTTCCTTTAATATAGGTGATCACGTTTGGCGAAAAAATAAAATTCTTTCCAGTGCAGCTGATAAATTCACATCTAAGTTAGTACCTAAGTATGTGCATTGCGTGATTAGAGAAAAGATTTCCGATTTAGTTTATGTGATATGGTTTAGTTAATTTAGATGGGACTAAAATAGGACGATGGCATATTTAAAGACTTTAAAACCATTCAATGAACCTAACCCTAATGAAAGTTTGTCAGAAGAAGAATAATTTATATTTACATTATCTTAATTGCTTTACTTTATTTTTTTTTGATGTTGCTCTGTAGAGGTGACGACCTCGTTTTTTTTGACTGTTATAAAAGTTGAGCTGAGGATAGCTTACTTTTATAGTTTTTGCTAAGGTTTTGGGTACTGATCATATCCCAAACTTAGGTTGATTGTGGTTGATGTTTAGCATCGACTCAGTTTTAGCGAGCTTGCGAAGGAGTCACACTCAGGATATATCATAAGACTGGTATGTCGGTGGTCGCGGGATTTGATTTGCTTATGACCCCAAATAATATCCAGTTCTTGACACTTGGAAGCGAAATTTTGATTAGAGGCAATCCAAGGTGATCTTGAGTTAGGACAAGCGCAAGATGGAGCTCGTGTAGTGTGATGTAGAGTCAAAAATTTTTATGAGCAATTTACAAAGGTTGTTACCCGAGTGGGTGTATTTCTATTACCTTAGTGGTATATGTTGGGTGCAATTAAGAGTAAATTGATTTTGGTTTATCCAGTAAGTCTAAGACTTGGATTATTTTGATTTAGATCTTCTTCTGAATTGACAAACTGAGGGTATACTTTATTCTTTTCAGAGCCGTTTAAACGTTACCTTTGAGTCACTAATTTTTTTTAAATTTTTTTTGCATGGACTCATAGGCGTATGTTGAGTTTTTTTTCGGTTTGCTATCAGATTGATAGAAAATTGAAGTTCTGCAGGAGAACTAAAGGCTGATCATTTACAGGAGATGAGAGCAGAGTAAGACAGTCGTTTCACAAAGAAATGATCAAAATCTGATACCGAGATGAGAACCTTGTCAAGAGTGGCTAAGCGCAGTGAAGGAAGATTCCTAACCGAATTTTTAGATTTCCAAGAGGTAATCTAGAAGTTTGGGCTGACAGAAAACGGTTATGCCTGATACCTGTAGCAGTTTCTTCTAGAGGCTATTGTCTAGGGAGACGATTAACACCATGATCGAATATTTTAGCTGTCAACGATGTTTTCTTCTTGTTTCTGATTAAGCTGGAAAAGCTCTTGTCGTCTTCAAAAGTTTTGTTGCGTTGCCACCAAAAAATTGAGGAAGTTTTGCTTCCTGTAGCTTTTCAAGCTCAGTTTCGTTTTTTTTGGAAATTTCCGTAAGAAGCTTGGTTAAGTCAACCTTGTAAACCTTTTAGGTTGTATCCCATGAGTTATCTGTTTTTACAGGCTGTGATGCACCGGGTGCTAACAGATGCCGTTACGACGTTTGGCAGGGAGTTAGTCTTCCTGAGGAACAGACTGATTGGAAGGGTAGTCTATGGGGGGTGAACGTTTGACCTTTGGGACCTTTAGGGTTTTGTTACCCAATGGTTATTTCTATTTGAGCCAAAGGAGAGCCTAGCTACTGTAGTCGACCTCAGCTCCAATTAGCCTATTAGTGGTGACAGGCTGTTGGCAGTAGTGTGTTTCGGAACACCCTATTGATTAAAATTTTTTTTTGACTTATGGTGGTGTGGTAGACACCGTTTCAGTTTAGTGGATGCTATAATCTACTCCCTTTTGTTGGTGGACACCAGGGTCACCATTTCAGTATTTTATCGTCTCCACCTTTCAGTATATCGTGGTGAGGTGTTTGTCTCCTGTTATGTGGGATGGATTGAATGTTTTTCGTTGTTGTTCCAGGGCGAGACCAGTACACGAGGGTTCTTCATGCAACTTGAAGAGGCGCAATGCTGGTTAAGTTTTTATATCTCTGTGTAGCCACCCTGAAGAATGATGGAGGGCGTTTTCTTCTGGCTCATGTTTCTAGGCAGATTTGTCACTTTGGTGCGATGTGCCGAAGATTTGATTAGCTTTTGCTAAGAGCTTTCACCAAGCTCAGTATGGAGTAATCATAACCAAGAGTTTGGGATTTGAACTCCTGTATGTATTTCTGTACATATTTCTGTATATATTTCTGTACATATTTCGGTGTATGTTGGTTGCCTGAGGGCATGTGCTCAAAATGCGAGATTTTGAGTCGTTTTGCTTATGGACTCCTATATAGGATTATGACTTTAGGGAGGTCCTATTTCGAGACTAGCTGTCTCATATAGTTATGTTGGGAATGTTTCCTTGAATGTTAGTTGCGCGGACTAATCATTCTGTTCTTAGTGAACATTGCTTTTTGAAGCAGGATCATTCAGTTTGGTGAATTTTAGCTTTTATAGCTATTCACTGTGCCTATAGTGGTATTGTTAGCTTTTATAGCTGCTCACTATGTTAATGGCGAGATTGTTCTTTTAGAACGCAGACTTTGTGTAGTCGAGGACTACTTACAGAGTGTTTTCTCTGGCGAGGAGCCGAGGTGTTTTCTGGCGATCAACCAGAGCGTTTTCCCTGGCGACTTTAGCATGTCTGGATGTCTCAGGACGTCGACATTGCGCGATAGATGCGATTATTTTCTGATGCGACTAGTAGAGATACTAGATTTAGAATGTTCTCTTAGCGGTGAGCTAGAGCATGGATGGCGATTTTTCCCGAGCGTTTGTCTGGATATTTATCCAGATATTTTTTTTGGCTTTGTGCGAAATGGTCTGACAAGACTTTTTCTTTTTAGTGTAAGTGTTTGCACTAGAATCATTTTTTATTTTTTTTCTTTATTTAAGATTTTTTATAAATTTCTTTTGCTGAAATAGAAGATTTTCAGACAATCCTTAAAATATTTTAAGGGGGTGTTCATATTTTATTTCAGTTCACTTTTTTTTTGATTTAGACAAGAGTCTAGACAAAGTTATATTTTTTTGTTTTGGTAACAATAACAGAGCTGATTCTTTTATATAAGAAAACCGCGATTGTTATTTTGGAAAGGTATTTCTTATGTTCATGCAAGGATTTTTATTTGCTTTTTGATGTACTTAACCTTAGTGTCTAATTAAGTTAAGTCTAGTTATAAAATTCTTGTGATCATGCAAAGATTTTCATTTGGTTCTCATTGTACTTAATATTAGTGCTTAATTGAATTAAGTCTAGTAGTAAGGTCCGAGTTTGTAATTTTGTTTTAAGTTCTGACCTTAGTATTAAGTGATAGTGTACCACTTTGTACCTTTTCATAAGTAGCCTAAGTTTAATAGACTAGTGTAGTCTATTTCTTTTTGGAAGGGGGTAAATGTAACATTCATTTTTTCCTAGATTTTAAGACCATGTAATGTTACTGATTTTTTACTTCAAATTGTACTTATTTTCATTTTTGTATCGAACGGTATATTAAACAGAAGTTCCAGGACGTTCGGTATATAGTGTTGTGCGGGTTTTCGGACCGAATCGACCGCTGCGCGCCGCGATTGGTGAAATGTTTGATCCGCAGTTTTGATTGGAGCGTCGTGATATTACCGGCAAAAGTCGCACGATTATTTAAGGCTCCGCAGAGCTTGAATCGTGGTTGTTTTCCATCTAGCCGCAACCAGGCAGTACCATCAAGCCGCTGCCGGGCTATTTTCCATCTAGCCGACAGGCTAACAACCATCATACAACCAACATAAAAGCACCAGTTTCTTCAATAAAAGCCGTAGTGGGCTTTCTAAGTGTTTGTTAAGAAAAAGTGTGAAATCGGGCGTAGTCGATCACAGCAGGAATAAAAAACAGTAAGTCAACAAAACTCCCTTCAATAGACTTATTCGAGAGTAGCGCCTTAACTGCAATGTAAAACAGACTAAAAAGTGAAGTGTAAAGCACGATTTTTCTCGTCTTCGGGGGTTATAATAGTCTAAAAATTTTAATGTAACAACTACTAGTTAGGATAGAATTTGTTAGGTAAAACTGTAAAGGTTAGAACTTTTCATTTTAAAAACATGAATAAATTTTCTTTTTGTTGATTAAAGCTAGTGTCTCACTGAATACCTATTTTTCTTTTCGGGATAAGTTGTACTAGACTAATTCTTTTTAGTAATATCCATAAAACACTTCAGTTTTTTTCTCATTTTTTTTTTAGCTGAAGTTAAATCCTTTCTATTTTAAAATGAGTGGTGCCCAAAAGACTTGTACAACTGAAGTTTTTTAAAAAATAGAAAATAATTCCAACAAGACGTAAGACAAATATCTCTTACCCATATCTCTCTACCAAAGAAAACTGAGCTAGTGTGTGTTTAATTTCTTTAGTTCTTTTAAAATCAGGTTTCACTCAATTTATTATCAGAAATTAAAGCGGGGCTGCAAGAAAATTGCGCTCAAGCGTGGGACAAACAACTTCTCACAGGGTACAAAAAAAAAGATGCCTCAAACTGAGGACAGTTTAACAGGTTACAATATATATATATATATATATATATATATATATATATATTTATATATATATATATATATATACACAACGAATTGTACCAAAGAAACGCATGAGTACCTCGTATTTGGTACTCCATCGAGACGACCTGCTGCAGCCATACAAACCAACAGTGCAGTGCGGTGAAGTGTTAGCAGATTTCTAACACTTCACCGCAGGCAGCTTTATTTGTCAAGGGATCCACCTCACGCACATGTAGCTCGATATAAAAACAACTGAAAAAGGGCGAGGCCCCATATTTCAGCAGTCTACCCACACTGTTCTCATCCGTCAATCCATCTCGAGACGCGTTTCGCCGTATCGCGGTCGGGCCAGAGTAAACAAACAAGAGGACAGAGTGTTCTAGTACTTGTAAGATACAACGAATTGTACCAAGAAACGCATACCTCGTATTTAGTATTCCATCGGAGGCTGACTCGCTGGAGTCATACAGGCCTGAATAACCTAAAAAATATAAATAAAACTACAAAAAATATGTAAATACATAATATATTTTTTTGTTTCTTTATAAGAAATAAACATGAGAGAGATATTAAAAGTAATCACAGAAGAAGAGAATAATATACAACCACCTCATTTGTATAGTTAATGTTTTAAAAACTACAATATAATCTTTCTAAAAAATACAAAAAAATAAACCATAGTTATTATATAATTAGTCATATTGCATTGATTTTGTAATTACTATTTGATCTTTAACAGCTACAAATTTAAACAATGTAGAATTTTTAGTTTATTAAAAAGTCAACATTTTTTCCAAAAAAGGTATAAGATATTAGGATATTTCCAGATTTAGTTATCAATTTATTAGCGTTGTATTTTAATCATTATTTTTTAAATTTGTAATACAATTTGTATTAAAATTAAAAATATGGTTTCTTGCTTTTCTATTAAAACATGATTTTTGTAAAAATGCATTACATCAATAAAAGCATTGTATTTCTCTGCTACATATAAAAATGTCGTAGTTTTATAATTTCTTTGATTTCAAAGTTTCTAAGTCGCTTACAACTCAGCGAGTCCAATACAAGCCGTCAGAGATCTGCAGGATGTTATGAGAGTTTAATATATTAGAGCGGGCGACTTCTGATATCGAACAAACACAGAATTAATACTTCTTTTACTACATCTGAATATTTTACAAAACTGTCTGATCGGGTAATTTACCCCGATAACGAAAAGTTTCCGATATCAGGAAAGGGTTCATTATTGCAAAACAGAATAAATAGAACCAGCGGACGGATACGTTAACTGTTAGAGCCCCAAATGTTACAATTTCTTGACTTATATTGTAAGTGTATTTCATAAAAAAACTAATATTTACCTAAAAAATATGTTAAACATTTATGTTAACACATCTGGAAACAGTAATGAAGTCTTTGTGTCAACTTAATTGCGATGTCTGACTGCTGATGTATCATTCCGACTTACTGTGCTCAGGGTTTCGGTTTCTATTCTCAGCAGGTCGGGATAGTAATTTATTTATTTTTTAAGTATACTTCCCCGTTGTCTAAAAAGTGCTGTGAAATGCAGATGTATCTTTTTGCCTCTGGACAATATTGACGGATAACTTGACATCTCCGTCAATATATCTACTATATAAAAAGATATTATGTCATATTTGAAGCAGGAAGATGAACGATGAAAAAAGACGTCTGTCAGGTAATAAACATCACATAACTTAAAAAATCAGTGATAATTACTCAAACCGCTAAGCTACTTTAGTATATTATCTTTAGTGGTAGCTCTGCATCAAAATTTTGAGGGTTCTTTAGGTTCCAATATACTTATTAATTATGTTTTAATATAATAACAAATACATAATTAACATCCGTTGGGATTTTGGAATCTACACAACAGTTGTTGCCATTATGCTAACATTTATTTTTGTACCTACGCGCGTTTCATATTAACATCATTAGGAGCGATGATTGACTTCATTGCTGGTAACATGGTTCGAGCGTCGGGTGCAGGAATAAAATGTTTGGTGTAGTGGTAATAACTCTTATGGAACATAATAGTATATAAAAAATATAAAAAAAAACGATTTTTGTTACATTACATATATATCGGGTGTTACGGAAATCACTGCATGTATTGAAACGTTCGTATAATGCGCGTATGCTCAGTTAAATCTCAAGAACACTGCAAATGTCACAACAATCACGAAAATAATATTTTCATTTCATCATTTCTTTAGGGTCGACTTTTTACTTTATTATTGAGATCCGCTACTTAAGGTGAATTTTCTGCAAGCCGTCTTGCTACAAGGAGGTACCAGTTCCAATATATGCAGTGATTTCCATAACATCGTATATATATATATATATATATATATATATATATATATATATATATATATATATATATTCATACATACACATATATATATATAATATATATTTCTATATATATATATATATATATATATATATATATATATATATAACATACTTTCTAGGATCCTAATACGTAATCGCCTCATGACACCTTGTATAGATTTGTTCTTTAGTAAACAAAATTATTCAAAAAGTTAAGTATGTACCGATTATCCTAGTTCTTGAAGTGCTATATTCGATACGGACGTAGACGATCCTCTAATACCGACTAAACATTTAAATATGTTAAAAATCAAATAGAGATAATTGTTAAACCAAACACTAGCTCCTTTTAACCTTAAACCTAAAAATATAAGCAATACGTGCTCTATAAAAACTATTCGTTGTTTGAGATTCCGCAAATTCTTTAATACTACAAATTTGTATTTTTTAGAAAGCATAAAAGATTACAAAATATCATATTCGGTATAAAAACATTGGCAGACCGTCAAGGCACGATGTTAATACATTATTGGTTATTTAAAGCCATATATTATTGTGACGAATTGACATTTTCTGCCTAAATTGTTATTTTAGTCCACTCAGATCGAGGATACGTACTTTTATATCCTTTTTATTCAAACACGTCAATGCAGATGCAGCAGGCAGAATAGAAGAATTAGGTGGAGTTGTATTTTATTGTAGTTCCCACGATAAATTTAAATTTTAAATACATTGGTACATTTTCGCCATATTTCCTATATATATTTTTTCAAGGATTTACTTTAGGCAAACTAGCTTTTATCATTTTTAGTTTGGTCTCATATACTAATTTCACTTCTCGTGGAAGTATAGTTTTTGCCACCACAATTTAATAGAATTTTCTTTTGTAAATTATCAGTTATAGCAGCTTAGAATTCAGTTTTTAATAAATTACATCTCACTTCTCCTATTCTACATCATTTTTATAATTACGACTTCGTGTTAAGCACAGCAACTCAACTAATTGATATTTTGAACGTTGTATTAAATAAATTATATCAAATTTAAAATTAAATAGTTTCCAAACTACCAATATTTGAAAATTTGTCTTGGATGTATTAGAAACTGCCAATTTTGATTGGAGAATAAAAAAGCTAGATTAGAGAAAACTTGACAACGCATCACCTTTCAAATGAGCAAATATTGGTATATTTAATTAACTTTTACAAAAAAAGCCTAACTTTTCTATGTGGACGTTCATTTTTTATCTGTATCAGAATTTTTAAGGTACATAATAGGACCCAAAGGTGTTATTTCTACATAAAATTTGTCGTGATATTGCTGTTCCATCACACATAGGAACGATGAAGTTTTAGCACTGATAAATTAGAAAATGATTTACAATGGAAGTTTCATAGAATAGATATAGTTTTATTTACCATATCTGTTGTTCCACGTTGTAGACTATCCGTAATCATTCTGAAATAAATAAGTGTAGTAAGCACTTCTATTGACGAACAGCAGCCCAATAAACTGTGTCGCGCCTCTCACACAACCAGCTTTCCAAACTAGGCTATTAAAAGGAAGTGTTCAGTTCCAAGTTATCCCGAATGCAAAAAAGAAAGGAGAAGAATCAACAACTATGCTAGAACCTGAACCGAAAATCGGGATCTACAATGCCGGTCCGCTACCAACTCACGATGAGCTTCTATCCACCCTGTCGTTCTAGGTGAACCAGATGCGCAACCGAACAATAACCAGTGGAGAGTGAACAAATTCAATAAAAATAAAATTGTTTGTTGTCCTTGACTGCTCGAAGCTTATTAAGGACCTTTTACACGCTCATATCAGTTCTCAGTTCCGTCTCAGTTTCAGTTTTCGTTTCATTTCAGTTCGGAAGGAGGTTTATTTTTTACACTGTCCGTTCAGTTCTCAGTCCGAGATACACTTTTAAAGTATAATGTGTGTTTTGCGTTCAAACACGTGTTGTCATACTGTCCAAAAGTGTACATATGTAAAATAGCTCATGTATGAAGACTGTCTCATTGCAGTAGCCTTAGCTGTGGCGTTGAAGAAACGGCGGAACGAAAGAAACCGATGGAGTACGCTTGGTACCCTGGAATTCATTGTCGCTTGTAAATTTAATGAAAGAACTTCACTAAAAATCATATGACTGACTGAACTATTTACGGACGAATGAGGATGTGTATCTTCTGTTATTACGCCTTGTGACACCTATTATACAAAAGCAGGATACCAACATGAGGGAGGCTAGTACTCTCCATAGTTTTGACACTTCTTAGAATAGGCTGTTGGTCGCCGACGAACGAAAGGAGGTCATAATACCACAGTGATGGTTTGTACCATATACTTCTCAATTTCCTTCTCCACTTCTCATATTTAACTTTTATATGATGTAAGTTGGGCGTAGGCTATTAATTTTGGATTTTACCATCGTCTTTGTTGCCTTTTCGTCGCAATACTGATATTAATCCAATAAGAGAGTGTAGGCAGCCTCCCTAACGTTTACATTGTGATAGTTTGGGTCCATTTTGTTCCACAAACCCGGAGACATTTTTATAAATTTCAATGAATTCTACAACAAACTCGTGTTCCTTCTTGGATATAGCGACAATTGCAATTCATACGTACACTGAACTAGAGTTTTAAAAGAACTGACGTGAGCGAACGGACCGCGGTATGACGCGTTTGTTTACACATAGGAATTCTAAAAACTGAAATGAAGCAAATAGGTCTACCCCATCCCGTCAGCTCTCAGTCTCCGTTTCCGTTCTGCTTTCAGTTTTTCCTTTCTACACATAGGAAAAACGGACATTTTGACTGAAATTGAACTGAGAACTGATATGACCGTGTAAAAGGGTCTTTACTGTTTCAAATCATAATTTTATTATCCGTCATTTTTTTAAATTCTAAATTCAGAAATTAGACCATGTTTCCCTTATAAAAAATCGGAGAACTTTTTCAAAGCTTAGAATTGCTGTTAGTGATGGGATTAATAAAAATAAATAGTTTATTTTTACTATCTTAGAAATAACCAAAGCTGGAAGCTTTTGGAGCCTATTAGGTACTTTAAAGGTAAAAATGACTGTACACAAGAGTCACAGTTTAAGCACGTGTTATGAATTTCTAACATAATTTAGCGCTTAGAATGCAAACAAATGCTTATAATTATTTTGAGTGCGTTTATATATTAATTGTTACAAAATTTAGTAGTTATTCCGCGTGTATGATAAATTTTCTGATAAATTTTCTTTAAGTCATTATCACATAAAGGTTACATTACATGATGACATTTTGATTAATTATACAGTAACGGTCTATAAATTAACAAGATAGGTGAATTTCTTAATGATTTTTCAGAAAAAGTCATACATAAGCGTAAGAGGGTATTTCTGGGATGAGGGCTTATAAATTAGTAACCATTTTTTAAAGAAAATCCGAAGAATTTACTACTCATAGAAATGTAACAACAACAACTAAAAAAGGGCTTCGTCAGATTTACTAAAGATCTAATGCTAATCTTATTTATTTCATTATGTATTACAAATGCCACGAAATAAATGTTTAAATAAGAACCTATATTTAAGGCCCCAGAATACATAAAGAAATTAGTATTTTTCTTAATTATTATTGCTTTCATATTAAATTAAAATGGTTCTACGTGCCTTGTACCGCAAGGCTCAAAATTTGAGTGCGTTTACTACCTACTGTCAAGTTTGACTACTTTTATATTTAAATCGTTTTAATGAATTAGGGTATAGCCGCCGAATTTATTAGAAAAGATTTAATTTGGAAATTAGTGATTAGTTTTTACAACTTTAGTAATAAATCGATTAAAATCTTGAAACTGGCAGTACAAGATGCAGAAAACAGTTTTAATTTGTTAATATATTAAAACAATAAAAACGAAAAATTATATTGAAGTCTCAAGGCGTTAACCATAGATTTTTTTATTGACAAATACAGGGTGTCACCAAAAAGCGGACAAATTTCAATTGAAATCTTCCGCCATATTATACTTCTGTCAGAGATCGCCGTTGGCGTCTGAGTAGTAAATCGACTGAAGTAAAGAAAGTTAGTCTCAAAATTGTCGCCATGTCGAAAACAAGTGAAGAGTATCATTGAAGAGCTGTGATCATCGAAGGCCTTCACGCTGGGTAGTAACCACCAGAAATAATTTGGTTTTTCGGATCCTCGAAATCAAGAATTTATGACGTTATAGACAAGTACAAAGCTCAAGAATAGTCCAACGAAGGTTCCAGTACGCCGACGAGGAAGCGCCATTTGAAAGATTGTACCTTGAGGACCCCTGAAGTCATAAAAAAAAGACTCAAGCGCTGATTTCGGAGAACCCAGGGCAATCGTTACGAAAATTGGCCTCAATTGTGGGTGTAAGCGAGCCGATAAGCGTACAATTGTCGAAGAGGATCTTCGATACCATTCCAGCAGAAGGGTGTACCGGCTCACACAAGCCTTTTGGTCCAGAACTGGCTCTAAAACAATTTTGTTATGTTTTGATTCAAGGAATTCTGGCCACCTAATAGTCAAGATTTGAATCCCTTGGACTAATACGTATGGGGCGTAGTTGAAAGGGTCACAACGAAGTTTCGGCATCCCAATGTGACATCATTAACGACCGCTACTGAGGCATCGTTCGCCAATATGAACAGCGCGGAATTACAGAGGGCGTGCCGGCGCTTCAGACGGAAAATAAGAGTCATTACTTAAGCTAATGGGGGGATACGTTGAACGATTGTTATTAACATAGATGCCCTAAGTGCCATGTGAAATGATTTTTTTTAAAACTTTACTTTTACTAAGTTGTTTGATTTGTCCGGATTTTGGTGACGCACCTTATAGTATATGATAATGAAATGAATGATGTAAACATACCTAGCCAACTAGACTTACATTCCTTGATGATAGGATCGAACATAAATCTTAAATGTCTAGCGAATTTAGCTGTAAGACATTTCTACATTTCCATGATTTCATAAGTGTTATGCAGAGGAAATCATACAGTACAGTTTATAAAAATGGTGGTATTTAAAAAGGTTTTCGAACAAAGAAATTTTTTACCCACATTCTATTTAAATTTGGAGAGTATGTCTACACAGTGCTCAACAATGACTACAGATGATTTAAAAATGTTAAAATCGTTTTTTTGAAAAACTATTTTTGGTGAAAATTGTCAATAATCGGAGGCCCTCTTAAAAAAATATCAATATCAATTTGATTTGCAAACAACGACATAAAAAATATTGGAAAGAGTATAATCTGCACGAATTCTTAGTCACTATTTAGGTCATTTCATTTTTATTGCTTTGTAAATTATCGATTAATGCCCCGTCCCTACAGGTATCCACTGACTCTTCCTATGTTCAGCGTCTATGGCAGCCTTAACTTGGGCGCACACGTGGGCTACATTTGCACCAGCTGATACAACTGCAGTTACCAAATGTCGATATTCTGCTTCCAGTTTGTGTCCGTGCTCAAACATTTCTTTGGCAGCTTTACCTGACAATTTATCCATGCTGTATCTAAAAAAAATCATCAGAAACTTATTAAAAAATAACGGACCAAATGCAAGTTGGACTTGCGAAATTAGTGTTCCGTACGTTAATTCCTTTTAAAAATTTTTGTTACAGAGGTATAAAATGATCAATAACTTCACCAAACACACCCCAAATGAGTTTTCAAGAAAGTTTTTTTCCGATCTTTACTGAAAACTGATGACCTACAATTTTTTTTTTTTATATACCAGATAAATTCTTAAAGGTAATGCGCTTGTGATAATTTTCGTACAATTTACACCCGTGGAGAATATTCCAGACTTTTTTCAAAATTTTTTTTATCATCAGTACTTTTCAAGATAAGGGGGGAGACAGCGATTTTTGGCAATTTTTAAAAAATAATACAAAGAGAAGTGGTCGCAAGTATTACATTATATATATTTTTGAACTCGTGTTTTTACAAGCTTTCATTTGACACCCCACTCGATAACTTGGTAATTTTTTTTTCACTCCCGATTTCACTCCCTAAACTAACCTCTTAAGTCAAAATTTAACTTTCAAAACTACTTAGCTCCGATGAGACCATCAATTCCTATATTAGTACCAAATTTCAACTTTTTATGTCAAATAGTTTCGGAGAAAATCGGATGTGACACACAGACAGACGGACAAATAGACACCGAAGGGATCTTATAAGTATTCCGTACGGAACAATAATTAACAAATGTAAGTAACATACAAAGAGAAAATATATTAAAGAAGCAATAAACGTAATTAATATTGTAACTTATATTTAGGACATCGAGTACGGAAAAAGAACAGAGTGAACATTGGTCTCTTACCAACAATATGCCTTTACAGCTTTGTGAGTAGATATTTGCTCTAGAGGCATAATATACTGACTCGTCTAATACGTATATACCATACATAGTTGTGCGGTTTTTTTTTTAACAAAAAAAAAAGTTAAGGGGTAATGCCACTCTAGAGCCAAGAAAAAAGCCCGACTTTGATAAATTTAATTTAAATTTTTTTTTTTTTTAAATGGCGGCACTAGTACTCAGTAAAGGAAGATGCATCTTATAAGTAGTACTTTGCGGCCGGATTTCTCCTCCAATTTTTTACTCTGAACAAAGTGGAAAGTGTTTTGAGTTCTACATAAGATTTCTTTGGGAAGTACAAAGAAAAATTAAAAAATAATGATTCTTTTATGAATGGTGCATGTTTGAAGAAAGTGTTAATAAAAAAAAGGTCAAAACAAATTGTAAAATCCTTACGTACTTCGCTAGATAATATAGTTTTGAGGGTACAGTTAAAATTTCAAATAAATAGGTCATAATTTGCAGAAGCTATGTTTTCGGCCAGTTTGAAAAAAGTAGTTTTGAGAACAACGTGTTTTAAAGTTATATAAATTTTCTAGATACCTCTAAGTTGCAATGCCTGCGCCATATAATTGGCCTTCTAAATTGATGTTTAGTTAATAGACTCTAGATAAACTTAAATTCTGTAGATAAATTGATTTCTTCAATATTCAGAAAGGTACAGTTATTTAAGTAGCGCGAAGCTAAAGACTCTCGGAGAGTTTGGAAAGCACTGCGGGACAATTACGCGCACGTGATAAAATACACACTTATAACCTTCTTACCCTCATAAAATTCTTTGTAACCTATTTCTAAGTTCCTAAAGCATTATTTAAGCCAAAAAAAGTTGATTTTTTTTTTTAAATTTCTAGAGAGCGGCTAGCGCATATAAATCTCTAACGAGCGGCTCCAAGCATATTAAATCTCTAACGAGCAATATTGACTTCATATTGCTTGTGAAATTCAGCAATTCTCAACTCCCTACATCTCAGAAGTATTTAAAGATGTAAAGGCGCCTTGAATATCTTGTGCCTGGAAATTGAAGCATTTTGAAAGTTTTTATAGGATTTCTTTGTTTAAATACCAAGAACACCTATCTTGAAGTTCCAATGAGTATATAAACAACACTTTTTTACTTACCGTGCGTCTTTAACCTCCTTAATCTGTTTGGTACTCTTAAATTTGATCAGCAGCACCACAGGACTGATTTGCTGTCTTCTTAATCGTTGCACGCTGGATATGGAACAATCTAGCATGCAGTGCAGTCGGGCATTGGCTACAGCCTTTACAGCGTGCAATGTGACGCATTCAAAGCATGAGCCCCGACGACGGTATTCGATTATGAGCCCTTCTTCTAGTTCCCTGCGAAAAAAATCCGTCATATATTAATTTTCATAGTTTCCTTTTTATCAGAACGAAAAAATAATGATGCCAAACACAAATCTATTCCTTTAAAAAATTTTAATTTTAGAACACTAATTATCAAATCTATGGAATCAATCAATATTTAAAAATTCGACTAGAGTGATTTTAAATAAAAAAGTAATACAACTAAGTTTCAGCCAAAGACTGTAGGTCTTACGGAAATTGAATGGCAAGGCCAAGCTAAGAAGGGTGGATTATTGTTACAATGTTAAAAAGGAATCCTCTAACCAAAACGCGGATACAGGACTAGCTTGGTCTAAAACTTGACATCGGACGATTTTAGTTAACAAAGGCACATCCTTGCCAAAATTTGGGCCGTTCAAATAGGCTAGCAAATCAGCTGACAAAAATCGATTTTAGGCTGATTAAG
Organism: Pachyrhynchus sulphureomaculatus; assembly: GCA_019049505.1. Taxonomy (NCBI): domain Eukaryota; kingdom Metazoa; phylum Arthropoda; class Insecta; order Coleoptera; family Curculionidae; genus Pachyrhynchus; species Pachyrhynchus sulphureomaculatus. The sequence goes on from CM032455.1 coordinate 57,039,036, forward strand.
GGGTATCATAACAAAAAACAACATTGGTAGGAGTCGTTCCTACCCAATATGAAGATATGTTCTCGACCAAAAAGTTAACGAGGGTCGATAGTACCTAACTTACAACAGGATCGGTCTTAGCCAATAAGTTGAGAGGAGTTCATTCTAGCCAAACAGCTGACAACGGCCCTTCAACCGGAAAGGCAACCAAATGTAGACCCTATCCAAAAAACTGATAAGGAGTTAATTCCAAATAATAGAATCACTAAAGTTGATTTTAGATAAAAGCTATCAGAAATTTTAGCTAAACAGTTGACAAGGTTGATCTAAACAAAAGTAAAGGACCGATTATAACTATCCAAATGTCGAAATGCCATCAGGGGGGCCACTTTAAAATCCACAACATCCACTGGCTCAAGTATTTAAATACTACCAATGAACAAGGTCGTGAAGCTAAATCATTCTCAGTCAGTTGTAGCTTAATTAAGCTTATTGACGAACCAATACGGATCCCTAATCTAGACGGAGAGTTCGTTAGTCTTTTTGATCTGTTAACCAGAAATTTACACTGTCACCGTAAATTCGCAGTTAGGTTCTTCCGAACATAAACTGTTTTCGACATCGGATATTCTACCAATCAGTCACAGAGAGGCGCCTAAGCCGCACTACAGATCTGCTAAATGGGAAAAACTCATGGAATATTTTCGAACTTCCCCTTGGTTAGACATTTGTTTTCGATCGGACGATCTATCTGACTGGTCTGAGGAGGTTTTCGATATTATTTTGGCTGGTATGGACACTTACATACCTTTTTCGAAGAAATGCCCTTCCAACGACAAGGCTTGGTTTGACCGAAAATGTATAGAAGCTGTTGCTTCTAAACATCTTGCCTACCGACAATGGCGTGAAAATTCCAACGTCATAAATCGTAACATCTTTGTTCGTGCCCGAAACAGATGCACAAAAAATTATCGACGAAATCAAGGAGGTACATAATCCACGAATTAGAAACAAGCTTGCTTGCTCCAACAATTCCAGGTTCTTTTGGTCAGTCGCTAAGGCAGTTAGTCAAAATTTCACCAAATTCACTATACCACCGTTCACACGGCCAGATAATTCTATTGCAACAACGCCCTTTTGAGAAATCGAACTTGTTGACTGAACTTTTTGCTTTACATTCTACTATTTCCATAGTGTAGTCAAGGATGCCCGATATTGTCTTCAGATAGCGTATCATAAAACGAATTTTAATGAAGCTAGACATCAAAAAAGTTTCTGGCGCTGACGGAAAACCTGCCATAGTACTCAAAAACTGCGCGAGAGAACTAACAACAGTTTTCTGTAGACTTTTAATCCTACCAAAAGAGAATATTTCCTTCCTTCTGGAAATGTGCCACAGTTCAGCCGATACCTAAAAAAGGCAAGAAGTTCATGGTTCTCATGTTTCCTCAAAGAGCGTTTTTTACGAGTCGCAGTCGACGGATTTTTTTTCTAACACCTTCACTATCGACGCCCATGTGACCCAGGGCTCTTTCTTTCTTATTTATATTAACGATTTGCCGGAAAGGACCAGAAATCTACTCTACAACTTTGCAGATGACAGTACGCTCAACTCTTCATTCACTTTGAACGCTTGAACATTTCACTCAGGCAGATATCCGCAACAGCAGGAAGTCGTTCAACTTAACAAAGACCCGGAATAAATTCTATCTTAAGGTGACAGTAAACTAAGTAGAATTCAACGCTACAAAAACCCAAGTGGCAGTCACTCAATTTGCTGGGCGTTAATTTTGGAGCAAATATGTCTTGGTATGAAGATGTTGCAAGTATAGCAAAGAGAGATTTTCAAAAGCTGGGAATATTATTTCGAACTAGAAAGCTTTAAACTCCACAACAGCTGTTAATTCTGTACAAAACTTAAATTCCACCCACGATGGAATACTGCTCTACTCCCAAACATACACTGCATTTGTTGGACTCTATTCAGAAGAGAGTGTTGGCCTGATTGGAGACCTTGGACTGGCCAGCAACCTTGATTCATTGGAACATCGAAGAACGTTTGGCGACTTGAGTCTATTGTACAAGTATTTTCACGGAAAGTGTTCGATGGATGTAGCCCGCTTAATTCCTCCCAGAGCGGTGCATTCTAGAAATATATGTCGCGCTAATACTACACATCCGTATGAGGTTCAGCTTGTTACTCCTCGTATAACCCTTTTCAAGCGGCGTCTTTTATATGGACCACCTCATTCTTTTGGAGTAATTTGCCCAGGACTGTGTTTCTGACCTTGTACAATTTACAGCGATTCAAGACCAACGTGAATCGCTTTTTCCGCACACATGTCGTTCTTGAGCACTTTCGCGGGATTTCCCTGCAGCACGTGTTCTAGGCCCATAAAAAAGAAGCTAAAAAGTTGACGAGGGTCGTCCTCAGTCAAAAGGCTTATGAGTTTTATTAGAAAAAAACTGAAAAGGTCGACCTATTATTTTATTATATTAGTTGACAATTAAAACAATTTAAAATTTAAAACAAAGTATTGATTCCATAAGCATTTTCAGAATTTTTAAGAACTATTATACCCACCTGTCCAGTTGACTTTGAGTACATCTCCTGGTATCTGTTGTCGGTCGTTGAAATTTTTCTGGAAAATCGGTTACCAGTTTATCAGCGACGCATTCGGCTAAAGGACCAAGTACCAACACTGGGCGATATTCTGGATATTGTAACCTTTCGACTCGCTGATATGAAATTTGGGAAAGGTCTTCATGTAAGGAACCTGAAATATATTGTTACCTTTTAAGTAATTTATTTAGTGACATATTATATGACAAAAACATGTCACATTGGAGCATAAAGAATCTTGAGGAATATCCACTTTTCGAAATTAGAACACTCAATGGGTGTATTCTAATCGCGAAGGGTAAAGACTCCTGAATGATTTCTCATTTCATAAGCTTCAATTTAATACCCCACACGAAGGTCTTGTAAACAATTAATCTTTGCCAGCCTTTAGGTCCACAAAATTATTATGGAATATAAATTACTGTTAAATAAATTAGTTCTTTACACCTGAGAAAAATGTAGTGACAGACAGATGGAGAGACACCGTGTTGATTCCATAAGCGTTCTGCTTTTCCAATTGAAGGTCTGAGACACTAAAAATGCATAATGGCAGTTCAAGGTACCATATTGCTAAAAATTTATGTGAGTCACCCCTCCATATCTTTACAGCAAGTTTATGTAATGTATTCATACTTACCACTATCTGAATACCATCCAGGAGATAAATTACAAAAACTAGCCAATTCTTTGGAATCTCTGGATCCTGCTGAGCCCAATCCAGACGAGCCGCTGCCACCTCTTTGGTGTTTTTTACGTCGAAAAAAACTACGTCTAGCTGTGGCAGCAGTCCGGCCTTCTAACGTGTCGCCAGCTCCACGCCTTAGTAACATTTCTTCTTCAACCTGAAAGTATTGAATTGGTTACTAAAGAGTAATTAAAGAATTCAGGATAGTTTCAAATAAATTTATCTTATTAGAGGGTAAGATATTAACGCCAAATATTAAAAGGCGGGGTATTTAAGTCGCCAGATACATGTGATTTTACGAGTAGGTTTTTTCCCTTCCCTCGACAGGGAATTTATGAAAAAATCACTCTCAGAGATTTTTACAATCCTTTACGTTTTGGGTCTCTAAATAATGAAAAATATGATTTCCAATTTTCGTGAGTCTCTCGCACTAAATAAAATTTAGTACACATACATTTTTCGAACTAGAAAATGAAGCTCCAAAAGTTTTGTGAGAATTTATTCTGCTTTTTGAATTCCACGCATTACCCCAACCCCACAGTTAGGAACGCTTACCGGTCCCCTCCACGCCAAGTTAGACTTAATTAATCTTAAGTTTAACGTTAACTTTATATTCATGTAATCCTTACCTAGGCTAAGTTAGCTAAGTTAGTTAGGTCCCTGACATGTATTTATCTTAAGACCAAATATGTATATTCACGTTTTTCTTAGTTAATTATGTATAATAGTTCTAGTATTGTAGCTAGCTAATAGTCAATAAATGATGTTAGTGTTAATTATCCTGCTTCTTTGTTGCCTTAATGAACACATTTTAATTAATCAATCAAAAAATATTTGTAATAGAATTATTTTTAGAAAAGAGAGAAATTATGAACTTACAGGACAAAAACAAGGCGGTGGAGTTCTGTTACCCGTAAGAAGAAATTTTATTGCTAAAGAATGTTATATTTTTAATAATTACCCTGAAGCTGTCTGTGTTAAAATATATTAAAGTTGCGTTAAAGAAAATTTGTGTTGTTTATTTTGCACCTTGTAGTGGTTTGGCTTTATATATATTTTATACCATAGATGTGTTGAGACAAAACTTTTATGTCATTATTGTATAATTTTAGGTGATTTTAATTTGCGTGAGTTGGTGTATGATGTTCCTAAGGAACATATTTGTGATTTTAAAAGTTTTTTGCACTTACGACTTTCTTACAAGTAAACCAGGTTCATAATGTAAATAATGTTCTATCAGATTTAGTAATTGTTAGTACATCGTTACAGATATGTGACGCAGAAACTGATGATGACCCATTATTACTTGTTGACCAGCATCATCCTGCTTTAATATTTAGTTTTAACTATAAATGAGATTTTACTAAATGTCAGCAAATTGGTAATAGTAAATTTAATTGTAAATAACTGATCAAGTGCAAGTTGGACTTGCGCAATTAATGCTCCGCACGTTGTGCGTTAATTTTTTGGGTATAGAGGAATAAAATGATCAATGACTTCACAAAATATATCCCAAATAAGTTTTCAACAAAGTTTTTTTTCCGACCTTTACTGAAAACTGATGACCTTCAAATTTTTTTTTTTTATATACATGATGGATTATTAAAGGAAATGAACTCGTGATAATTTTCGATTAATCTACACCCTGTGGAAAATATTCTAGAATTTTTTCAAAATTTTTTGATCAGTACTTTTCGAGATAAGGGAGGGGGCAGCGATTTTTGCCATTTTTAAAAAAATAATACAAAGAAAAGTGTGCGCAGGTATTACATTATATATATTTTTGAACTCAACAAGCTTTCATTTGACACCCCACTCGATGACCTACTACATTTTTTTTTTTCCTCTCTTCCGATTTCACTCCCCAAAAGTAACCACTTAAGTCAAAATTTAACTTTCAAAACTATACGGCTCTGATTAGGCCATCAATTCCTATATTAGTGCCAAATTTCAACTTTCTGTGTCCTAAGTTTTGAAGAAAATCGGGTGTGACAGACACCGTAGTGATCTTAGAAGTGTTCTGTACCGAACACTGAAAAGCAAATTTCTGTTTAAAGTACAATATTTTCATGGACCAAGATTGGAATGCCTTGTATGAATGTCTAAGGACTGAGGAAGCCGTGTGCCAGTTTTATACTTTCTTAATCATATATTTGTCCAATGTGTTCTTCTCTCAGAGGATGATCGTGAGCACTTTCAGCAAGAGATAGAGTTAACGGATGGTATATACATATATATATATATATATATATATATATATATATATATATATATATATATATATATATATATATATATAAAGAATTGACAATAAGGTGACCTAAGGTGTACAAGTATGAAATGCGGATTTTTTTTCTAAAAAAAACATGTTAAATTCGGAAGAATGATGAAAAGTGTATCAAAATATGCTCCATCGCTTGTTATAAATTTTTCCTATCTTTCGGGCAACTTGTGAATACCACGCCACTAAAAATCTTCCCCTTTTGCTGCGAACCATTCATCGAGCCATTTTTTCACATCTTCGTACGAATCAAAGCGCTGCTCAGCAAATGCGTGACCCATCGATGCAAACAAGTGGTAATCGGAAGGAGCCAAGTCTGGTGAATAAGCCGCATGGGATAGAACTTCCCAGCTGACTGCTTCCAACGTGTCGCGAACCGGTTTTGCCGTATGTGATGGAGCATTGTCATGAAGAAAAATGACTTTGTGTTGCTTCTTTCGGTATTCTGGCTTTTTTCAAGCAGCGAACGGTCAATTGTTGTTGGTAACGTTTAGTATTAATCATTTCACCAGGTTTTAACAGCTCATAATAGACCACCCCCCTCTGGTCCAACCAAACACAGAGCATCGTCTTTCTGCCAAAGCGATCCAGTCTTGCGATCGATGTGGATGGTGCGCCTGGGTCTACCCATGATTTTTTGGGCTTGGGATTCTCAAAATAAATCCACTTTTCATCCCCTGTAACTATACGATGCAAAAAATGACTTCCTTTTGTACCGAGCGAGCAAAATGTTACACATGTTTTTGCGCTTTTCCATTTGTCTGTCGTTCAACTCATGTGGTACCCATCTACCGGTCTTCTGAATCTTTCCCATCTCTCGTAGCTGCTTGGAAACAGCTTGTTGCCTAACGCCCAATTGCTCGGCGAGTTGTTTTTGTGTTTGCTAATCATCCTCGTCCAACAATGCTTGCAATTACATATCTTCGTATTTTTTTGGCGGTTTTCCACGTTCCTTGTCTGCAACATCGAAGTCACCACTTTTGAAACGCCGAAACCATCGTTCACAAGTATCTTGTGATGGAGCATGTTCACCATAAGCTTCTCGAAGTAATCGGTATGATTTCACAGCAGTTTTCTTCAAATGAAAACAAAAAATTAATGCTGTCCGAGAAAGCTCTTTGTTCGGTATAAATTTCGACATATTGAACACAATGACACAACACTATGCACACACTTTTCCAATTTATCACTCGTGCGCGTCCGACACTTGTCGATGACACAACAAAATGGCGCAGTGGCAAATCTTTATAGCACAAACTGCATTGGTGCACCATCTGTTGTCTGACATCCACATTTCATACTTGTATACCGGGTATTAACATAAAAATAATAGCAACTTTTTATCTATTTGTTCGATTTTCATTTTAATTAAATATCAGTGACCATGTTGCTCTACCATATATAGTCAACATATAACTTAAAAATTAAAAATATTAAAGAAATGAAGCTCCAAATTCTAGATGAGATGATAAAATTCTGAAAAGCTACTATTCGGACCGGAAACTGCCCTGAGGGACTGTTGAAATCACATAACAAGGTACTTCCTTATAAAATTTCGATCGGCGCGGCGTACAACTCATTGAATAAAATGTTTTACAGTTATTTAGTTATTATGCTATTTTTTAAAGCCAATAATGTCCTAACCAGCCCTTATTTTACCCTTGATTTGTATGTCATCGGGACACATGAAAATAAAACGTTTAATAAGTTGTACCGAAATCACCAGTGCTTTATATGAAGTACAAGGCGGCCCCAACTTTTGCAATGTTTTCATTATGAGCTGGTTACTATACTAAGTTGGGAATGTGGAATCTTTGGCACAATGACACTACTCCAGTATATATCACCACTACACCAGACACTTTTATTTTTGCACTCGACGCGCGTTTCGCTAACCATGTTAGCTTCATCAGGAGCGATGATTGACTAATCATCATCAATCATCGCTCCTGATGAAGCTAACATGGTTCCGGAGTCCGGGTCTCCCAACAGAACACTGCCAGAAATCCTGGATACTTTGAAACAAAAATTATCCGTATATGCCGCAAGACTCAGTAGATACAAAGAACCAAATGAGAGGAAAGATACCAACAACCTCTTCCGAAGAAGCGAAACACAGTTCTACCGAAAAACTATGCACAGCAAACAGACAGCAGTGACCGAACCACCAAACGAACAAGAAACTCACAGATCATTGGAAAAGTATCTGGTCAGAACCCAGACTAACCAATAATGACATCCCTGGATCAAAGCCAAAGAAGGCAAAGATAAAAATGTGACAGAACAGGAAAAGTCCACATTAACTACTGTGGGACCAAAGAGCATGATGAGTTCGAATCTCCGGGTGGGGGCTGGTTCGGGGGCGTCGACTTGCAGACAATCATAATTTTTAAGATAGATTTTGAAACATACGAGTTTTAAACTCGAACATAAATTCAGTGCATCAAACACCTGCAATATATAAACCTCATGTACTCGCTCTATGTGAAACCAAGGTCAGTCCATCGACCAACACGGTCACCTATCTTTATCCTAGGTACGTAACTTTGGAATCTGTCTTTTTGTCAGAAGCGACCTCTTTGTCAACGAGAAGAAGCTCTGGAGCCCCCAAACTTTGATGTTATGTGGTTAAAAATTAACGACTGAACAAAAAACACAAGGTTCATCTGTATCCTGTATCGACCACCAAATGATACCAATTTTCGAACACTTTTACGCTTCTCTTGCAGACACCATCGATCATTTACAAATTAACTATCTAAGTGCCGAAATTGCCGTCCCTGGGCGACTTTAATGTCCACAATATCAACTGGCTTAAATATTCAAATACTACCGACGAACAAGCTCGTGAAGCCGAATCATTCTCAATCAGTTATGGCTTATCTCAGCTTATGACGACGAACCAACACGGATCCCTGATCGAGACGGGGAGTTTGCCAGTCTTCTTGATCTGTTTTTAACCACCAATCCGGAGATTTACACGGTCACTGTAAATCCGCCGTTAGGTTCTTCCGACCATAAACTGCTTTCGACATCGAGTATCCTGCCAATCAGTGACAGAGAGGCGCCTAGGCCGCGCAAGATTTGGCACTACAAATCTGCTAAATGGGAAGATTTCATGGAATACTTTCGAACTTTCCCTTGAATGGACGTTTGTTTTCGATTCGATAACCCATCTGACTACGCCAGGGAGGTCTCGATGTTATTTTAGCTGGTATGGAAGCTTACATCCCTTTTTCGAAGAAATGCTCCTCCAACGGCAAGCCTTGGTTCGACCGAAAATGCAAAGAAGCTGTTGCTTCTAAACATATTGCCTACTGACAATGGCGTGAAAATCCTAACACCGTAAATCGTAAACATCTTTGTTCGTGCCCGGAACAGATGCAAGGGAATTATCGACGAAACCAAGGAGGCATACAATCAACGAATTAGAAACAAACTTCTCGCTTGTCCCAACAATTCCAGGTCCTTTTGGGTAGTCGCTAAGGCAGTTAGTCAAAATTTTACCAAATCCACCATACCACCACTCACACGGCCAGATAATTCCATTGCAACCAAACCTGTTGAGAGAGCGAACTTGTTGGCTGAACTCTTTGCTTCACATTCTACTGTCGATTTCCAAGGAAAAACACACCACCTACTATTCCCATATTGCAGTCAAGGATGCCCGATGTTGTCTTCAGACACCGCATCATAAAGCGTATTTTAATGAAGCTAGACACCAAGTTCTCAAAAACTGTGCAAGGGAACTAACACCAGTTTTCTGTAGACTTTTTAACCTATCCTACAGATAGGGAATATTCCTGCTGGAAATGTGTCACGGTTCAGCCGATACCTAAGAAAGGCAAGAAGACCCTGCCAAATAACTACCGACCAGTTGCACTGCTTTCAATAATATCGAAGGTCATGGAAAAGGTTATCAATGAGCATCTTTTAAAATATCTTGAACGATTCAATATTATTAGCGATCACCAATATGGTTTTTCGTAAACATAGATCAACAGGAGATCTTCTGACTTATGTAACACACGTTTGGAACAACGCAATTGAACACTTTGGAGAATCTCGAGCGGTTGCTCTTGACATATCCAAGGCATTCGACCGTGTTTGGCACGATGGACTGTTGGCTAAGTTACGCTCTTATGGTATGTCTGAAAGGTTCTGTTTGTGGCTCTCATGTTTCCTCAGAGAGCGTTCTTTACGAGTAGCGGTCGACGGATTTCTTTCTAACACCCTCACTATCAACGCCGGTGTGCCCCAAGGCTCCATACTGTCTCCTACTCTCTTTCTCATTTACATTAACGATCTGCTGGAAAAGACCGGGAATCCAATCTACAGCTTTGCAGATGACAGTACGCTTATCTCTTCATTTACCTTGAATGCTCGGACATCGGCTGCTCAGGCGAATATCCGCAGACAGCAGGAGGTCGTTCAACTTAACAAAGACCTGGAAGAAATTCTATCTTGGGGGTGACAGTAACCAAGTGGAATTTAACGCTACAAAAACCCTGTTTTGGGAGCAAATATGTCCTGGCATGAACATGTTGCAGGCATAGCAGGGAGAGCTTCTCAAAAGTTGGGAATATTATTTAGAACCAGAAAGCTTTACACCCCACAACAATTGTTAATTCTTTTACAAAGCCCAAATTCGACCAACTATGGAATACTGCTCCCACGTTTGGGGCTCCGCTCCCAAACATACATTGCATTTGTTGGATTCTGTTCAGAGAAGAGCGGTCCGTCTGATTGGGGACCCGAAATTGACCGGCGGCCTTGATTCGCTGGAACATCGAAGAACGGTTGGCGACTTGAGTCTGTTCTACAAGTATTTTCATGGAAAATGTTCGAAGGATGTAGCCCGCTTAATTCCTCCCAAAGCGGTGCATGTTAGAAATACACGTCGCGCTGGTGCTTTACGTCCGTATGAGTTCAGCTTGTTACTTCGCGTACAACGCTTTTCAAGCAATCTTTTATATGGAGAACGTCATCCCTTTGGAATAATTTGCCCAGCGCTGTGTTTCCCACCGAGTACAATTTATAGCGATTCAAGAACAACGTGAATCGCTTTTTCCGCACTCGTGCCGCTCCTGGAGCGCTTTATGGACTTCCCTGCAGCACGTGTGCTAGACCCATAAAAAAAAATGGTTAGCGAAACGCGCGTCGAGTGCAAAAATAAAGTGTTTTGGTGTAGTGGTGATATATACTGAGTACTGGTTACTATAATTTCGAATGGTCTAAAAACCTGGATTTTTAACCAAGGTCCTTTTTCTGTGACTTCGCTTATAAAGTCGTGATTTTTTAGTAACTTTAGTTCCTAAAGGGTTTCACTCATGTTGGGAGTAAAATCTGAATAATTCGAAAAAGTACATCAAGAATTTTTATATATTTCATTACCTTGTATTTGCTGGGTATGACGCCACACTGCTGCCTATGTCCCTCGCTATCCAGTCTCCAAGCGCGCCACTGACCGGGCACTCCATTGAACATGGTGTTATCAACATAGAGAACATCATCTTTATTAAAAGACAATTGGGGAGGCTCTGTCAACTCGTTGCCGCTCCTATCAAATCCACACCGCACGTAAAGACTGTCGCCGGGTTTATCTTTAATATCATTATATTCTGAAAAAATATTAAATTTTTTAAGTTTAGAATACACATCATAACTTTCGCAAATTAGACCACTGTGAATTACAGAAGCGTTTTATTTTGGTATTTGTGGTATATCAGTTTCATGAGTATCATTAGCTATCTATAAATTATAGATCGCTTATGCATTCAGCAATGATTTATTCAAAAGCTCATTTTGTGCTGGAGAAAAACTTTTTGCATGCCCAGATTGAATTTTGAAAGTTTGGTTAGCGAATTTTAGCAAATATATATATAATATATATATATATATATATATATATATATATATATATATATATATTATATATATAATCTTTATATGATACATTGTACAACAGAAATAAAGAATTATGAATAAATTATCTTTTAGGATTCTTCGATGTTCCAGCGAATCAAGGCCGCCGGTCAGTTCCGGGTCTCCAATCAGACGAACAGCTCTTCTCTGAACAGAATCCAACAAATACAGTGTATGTTTGGGAGCGGAGCCCCAAAGCTGGGAGCAGTATTCCACAGTATAACTGCAAAGAGCTACTTCTACAATACAATTGGAGCAACAGCTTTTATCGCGACAGTTGAGTTGAGTTTTGTCGGTCATCGGTAAAGTTTTTTTAATAAATTTAAAGTTCCTCCAAAACAAATAACTAGTAATTTTATTACGTAGTACGCTTAAAAATAAATAGTATACTTTATGACACTTATTTGTATTTTCATTTTCCTTTCTTCGGAAATGTACATTATGTTTAATCTTCTACCGGAGTTAGAAGGTAGTTATAAAAAGGATTTTTTTACGGTATAATGCTATTGAAACTATAATAAAAATTAAACAACTATAGCAATTCATGGCATTACCAAAAATTTCGGCTTTGAATAATTTTAAGTTTATTATTTATGCATGTTAGATTTTTGACTTTTGTGTGTATTAATTTCTTTAGTTAAAACACTGAACATCAAATGTAGTTTGTTTCTACAACATCAGAAGCTTTTATAACTGAAATAGGTTTTTAAAGTTCTATTCATTAATTATAGCAGGAAATAATAATAAAAAATACATTAAGCCTAGCAACACTGCTACAGTACAGGTTATTATCGAAATGCCAGTCTCTTATTTCTGACATAAAATCATCGACGTGCCTGCTAAAAAACCATAAAACTTCAGGGCCCATTACCTCATTAGTTATGGAAGAGCTATATTTTTTAATTATTTTTCTACCATTCCTTCTAATGCATTTAACTGATGATTTAAATATAGTAAACGATTTTCACAACACCCTATATACATATATATATATATATATATATATAATATATATATATATATATATATATATATATATATGGCAAGAATACATATATTTAGGTATCACAACCACTGTAGGGGGGTAAGAATGTTAGGGATTTACATATTAGAATAATACAAGGAAAGAAAGGAATATCCTGTATAAACAGCGTTCAGTGGAGTAAGAAATAAAAAAA
>CM032455.1:57051806-57064306 GCA_019049505.1 Pachyrhynchus sulphureomaculatus
TTTTAGTATCCTGAAATAGCAGGCAGACTTTTTTAATATCAATTATTCATTATTCGTGTCCGCTAGTTGAGAGACAGAATGTAGAATATTTTTAATGAAATCCCAGTGAACGTCAAGACATGAACATCACAATTATTCTTATTATGTAGTAATGGTAACACCGAAGTCCGATGACTAGACTAGAAATATCTTACTTGCTCATCTATGAATTTCGCCCCAATAACTCCTCACCTCAATATTATCGATCTCATTATGAAAATCAGAACATTAATCCGAGCTTCGTAAGTGCATAGAAGATAAAATGATATCTCTTCTCATCCCAGACAACCCGGATACTTTGCGTCCACTTTAACGCTAATCTATACCCTATACCTCCTTAGTTTCCAATGTTCTTTTTGACATGTAATTTTTACGCTTTTTCGGCCGTAAATACAAGAAGTCTCGTCCAGGACGTAGAACAAACATTCAAAAGTAGTGGCACAGTTAACAGATGAAGGTAACGAGTAATAGTAAGATGAGAATCGCAGTAAACGCCAATCATATATGATAATTAATCTGTTTGTTAATGTCTCAAGTATTTTAGGACTTTGAAATATCAACTCCAATCGGAATCGTCTCAATCCAACAGGAACCAACAGAATTTTTTATTTTCGTCTTATAACTTAAGTCATTACTCCTCATTTTTTATTTTAAAATTTCATAGTTTGACTTACCGTCGAATTTTTACTTATTACATTCATTAAATATTTTTGAATTACAAACCAATTACAACCAATTAAGTATAAGATATAAGAAAATTGAATTCACAAAAATAGCTTTGATCGGGTGATAGATGAAACATCAAATCTGTAAAATCCGACAAATATTTCTTTGTAACAGATAACCAGTGACACAGCCAGGTTCAAGGGGCGGAAGAGGTATATAGGCTTCTTTTTAAATAAAGAGAATACTAAAGTCGGAGCTAGTTAAAGGGGAGGGGGGCGTCAATTGACAAATAGAGAAGCCCCAATAAAAAAAATCCGTTTCCAAGGGTGAATTCTCTACATCCATAGGGGCGGGAAGAGACGTGTCCCCTTGCTCCCCCTTGGCAAGGCCACAAATTATAACTTAGTTAAGGTATTCAAAGAATTTAATAAATAATTAATATTTAAAATAAAAATTGTCAGTTTTTTGTAGAGACTTAAAATCGTGAAATTTGCCGGTCCGGTATCGGTCAAAACAGAGTAATAAAAAAAGAAATCTATTCTATTGATTTACCTTGTGCTACTAATACTCGGTACTCCACTCTGCCTTTGCATTACCATAAGGGGCGACGGCTTGTTCTGTAGTGAAGGCGTTTTCCTGACTTCCTTGGGCGAGTTACAGGGGGTGGCATCCCCGTCACCTTCTTCTTCTTCTTCCTCATCTTCATCTTCGTTGGACGATGTACCCGAATGAGATTCTGTATTCCCACTAACCTAATAATTGAAAGAAATATAAGCCAATAACTCAATAGGAAAAAAGAAACATGAATGGGTAGAGATTTATTGATTATTGTGGGGTAAACGGGACAAGCGATGAATTTTAACGAAGGAAAAAATTATTATATTTCTGGTTGAATATTTATTTTTATTTTAGTAGCATTATTCATTATTTGGCATTATTAATATCAAGCACATCGACCACACATTTTGAAATATGATTTTATATCACTCTGTCACAGATTCATATACATGTATCTGCCATCTTTTGTTCTTATTCTCAACACAAAGAAACCCATACTTATACTAGTGTCTTCTCACATTAATAATAAAAATACAGGAAATGACGTCAACTTAGACACTATTTTATGGTTGTTTAGTGAAAAAAAAATCTTACCTCATTATACTTTTCCGGGCTATACTGCACCAACATAGTGATGGAATTTCCGCATTGCCTCAGTACATTGGCGGCCAAATTATACGTGGCGTTGCGCATGTTGATACCGCAAACTTCGAGCAACTGATCGCCAATTTGTAGACCTACGCGACTTGCTAAACTTCCTTCGTTCACAGTCGATACGAAAATGCCGCCGGTGTCGGCGATTTGGATTCCTAGAGGTTCGTTGGATTTATCTGAAGAATAAATATGACTTTTTTTAGACATGAAGATTAAAACTGGTACTTAATCACAATAATTGAGTTTACTGACCAAAGTAACTAATAAAAAACCGATCACAAAGTAACTAATAAAAAGCAGTTAAAAATAAAAATTATTTCTAGATGTAATCTTCACTTGGCTATGGACAAAAATATATACAACAACCATTGAAATATCCAAAAGAAGATAAGGAAGTGTGGATGAGTGAATAATGTCCGGAGATAGAAGAACTGAATGTAAAACACGACTTATTCAAAGCGAACAAGATCACAGAGGCGACAAATAGAACTAGACGAAAAATGACAGAAACATAGTGGATCAACAAGGAAGAATAATGGTTGAAATTAAGAAGCTGAAAATGTGGAAAACATACACAGAAGAACTCAAAGATAAACTACACGTAGGGTCCAATGATAACCATATCGTAGGTAAAACGTGTTACCCGACTGGCCAAAAACCAATAAGGCTCCGAGACCAGATGATATTCCAATAGAAAGACTGAAAATTATGGAAGATGATTGCATTGAGACCCTACTAATCTCCTCAACAAAGCGTATGACACGGAGATTATACCGGATGACGGGCTAGCATCAACTTTTATCACGATTCCTAAAAACGCAAATGCAAAATCATGTGAAGACTTTAGATCTATATCAGTCTTATAAGCCATGTCTTTCCGAGGTTCCTCAAGGTGATATACAAAAAGTGCCAAGAAAATATGGGCGAAGCACAACTAGGTTTCCGAAAAGCTTTTGACAAATGCTAGCTCGACAAAATGATCGATGCTCTGATGGGGTGATGGGGATCGGGTTAGATGGAAAGGATGTCCGCATTATTGTAAATCTTTACTAAGGTCAGAGAGCGGTAGTGCGAGTAGAAAAACCATACAACAGATTTTACTGAAATCGGAAGGAGTAAGACAAGGATGTGTACTCTCACCTATACTGTTCAACCTCTAATCAGTACACATATTCAGGAAAGCTCTCGAGCACTGGTATCAAAGTAAACGACGAAATTATTAATAACATTCGATACACTGACGACACTGTTCTCCTCGCGGATTCCTCGGGGGATTTGCAAGAACTTTTGAATACAATCCATGAGCCTGGAATATAGTCTGGACCTCAATATCAAAAAAACGAAATACATGTCAATATGCAAGACATGCGCTTAATTCTTGACAATAAATAACTAACCCATCGAGAATGCAATCTTAATGATACCTGGGATCATTCCAGGGACATAAGAATCAGAACTGAGAAAGCCAGAACAACATTTGTAAAGTTGAGACATCTCCTATGCTCCCGCAATCTTAGTCTAAGTCTCAAGAGACGAGTCTTAGAGTCGTATATCTTCTCAAATCTCCTGTAAGGTGTAGAAGCTTGGACTCTAACGGCTACAATGGAAAAAAGGATCCAGGCATTTGAAATGTAGTTGTATAGACGGATATTCAGAATATCAAGTATCGACCATATTACTAACGAAGAGGTCATTCACAGAATGGGATGTCAGCCAGAGCTACTCTATACTATCAAACAGAGGAAGCTTGAATATTTGATATAATAACAATGAGGAATCCTGCAAAATATACATTACTAAGTATCCAGGACAAGGTTGGCACCAAGAGAGGTCCCGGAAGAGAGATTTCCTGACTGGCTAATTAAAGAAAATGATTTGGAGTCAATTCTACAGTTTTTTAGAACAGCAGCCAATAAAGTCCACATCATCATGATGATAGCCAATATCCAGACCGGATAGGGCTGAGAAAAAGAAGAATCTTCACTTCCTCTTCATAGCTAGGTAATTTAAACCTTAAAACCTTTTTCAACATTAAATAATAAGAGCTATAATAAAATAAAACACAATAAACATATAATGAGCTTAATCTATAAAATATATTTAAAAGAAAAATATATCATTAATAATACACTTTGCAGCAGTTTGAAGCACAGCCTGAGCTACAATATTTTGTACCAGATCTTTATTTTTAATTGCTTTAATTTTAATCTTTAGCTTCTGTTACGGCAATGTACATTTCCTTCTGCAATGCTACTTTTATAGTTTTATCGTAAAATAAAAATGGAGCGATTTCTAGTGTGTATGTAAAGCCCATGATGAACGCTGTCGTATTAAATACAGTTTTTTAAGTAGATGGGCAATCCGGTTACAGTTCTGGATCATCATAATTAAACTGGACTCTAACCATAGAACCTCTCGAAACAGACATAAATGTTCGGAGATCTACGTACGTCGTACTAATTACCACCTGAAGGGCTGGAAGGAAAGTTATAAACATTCTTAAAGGGACGACGCTCGTGTAACCAAAACAAGGGAGCACAATAAGCGAAGAGGCTGTAGTGCACAAACAGGCACAATCGTCTACCCCGCCTACAACCAATCATCGAACTACATAATCGATGTCGAAATTCACAAAGTTATGGAAGGAGGGAAGCTGAGTGTGTCTTGTAGGAATAATAATAGAATTTATTTGAATAGTGATTCTCTGGCAGCCGCTTTGGAATGCACATGCGAATTTATTCAGAGATTGACCGTTGATCGTTTGTGGATTAAGGAAGTAGACAAGAAAATAAGAGTAGGGGGAATACGCACGGTAAAGACCTACCTCATGATGACACAAGAGTACAAAAGGCAAGAAAAAGACCGAGTTTCCATGTACGAAAAGTCGATTTATGAAATCATAGCGCCTATGTATATAAGATGGACATAGGAACAACAAATAATGGAAGGGGATGGGGAATACTGGCAGAGAATTGGGTCGTGTCTGGAAAGATATGGAAGCCATAATAGGCGTTACACGTTGGTGCAGATGTATCGCATATTTATAAACCAAAATTAATAGCTGTATCAGTTGACACCATCTATGTTTCTTAGCAGTTTAGTAGGATAAGATATAGCTTTAAAAAATATAAAATTCCGAAAAATAAAAAAATACAATTTTTGACAATATTCAAAAGTTTTAAAAAAGCTTTTTTTGAATTTCCGTTATAAAAATAACATGACCTTTCTACAACACGGGTGCTCTGTACCACCACTTCTAACGCCTTCACGATTTTTAAAAAAATTGATGGTTTAAAAATTTTCAGTTCTTAACGCTGGCTCTATCTCGGCCATAAATCAATATTTTTTCGACCAATTTTTTTTGTGGTTCTTAGACCAAGTCGTACTTACATATAAAATTTCATCAAAATAGGAAACCTCAAGAGCGAAAGTATGTCGCACCTCCATACATATTTCATGTTTCAACGAAATTTGATACAGAATTATCAAAATAAAAAGAAATTACCAAATAAGGTATTATAAAGGAAAATGGCTGCGATAGACACACCGAGTTGATTCTATAGGTGTTACGTTTTTCCAATTCTGGTATGGAACCTGAACAAATTCATTAAGAAAATTATGAAAGACTTTGGTGCTAAATTTACCTATATGCACTCTTCGAAGCTCCCCAGGCAACGGTTTATGTCCCCACGGACAATAATCTTTATGAGGATTCACTTGCAACGAATGGTCTCCTGGACTGCTTAAAACTTCAACGTGAAAAATCGGCATCGGACTTCCTCTTTCTGAACTATGTTCTATGCTTCCTGTACTTACTTTCGTTGTTACACTAGGATTGGAGGGGACACGAAATCGCTGTTCTCTAAAAAAAAAGTATAAAAGGCTTTAATGAAAAACCTGTAGCAACGCCTTCAAAAAATTTATAAGGAAAGAGAAATCGAGTAATACTTCATTTTAGAAGTAATTTTACAACCACGGTTTTGCTGACTTATTTTAACAATTTGATCAGAAAATAAGCCTTGTAGAATCTTTGGTTCTTCGCCATTTCAACTTTTTTGACACCATTTACAGTCCTCGTATTGTCAAAGAAGATAAAGATAGAATTCAACGCATCCAAAAGTCCTGTTTAAGATTTATATACAGTATTCGGCGGAAAGATCTTATTTTTTTACAAGTTAAAATAGCATGGGTTTCTATGGATAATCGCAGAAAATTGCATGCAGCCATGGTATTTCATTCAGTAATACTCTTTAATCGTCCTTCGTATCTATCAGCTAAAGTTCGCTACAGAATAGACGTTCACACACTTAATTTAAGGTATTGTGACTGCATCTCCCCTCCATCTCACAGCACTGCTTGTGTCAGAGGTTCTTTTCTTACAATATTTAAAAATTTTACAACAATATTCCAGAACGTTTTAAAGCCTTATCAGTGACAGCATTTAAATAGCAATTTAAAAAGTTGGTGAAACATACACAGTGACCTTAAACTCATGTAACTTTACGAGGAAAAATAAATATAGCCATTTTTACTCTTTGGGCATAGCTGACGTAATGATAATGGGCAAGATAATTACTTATTTTAGTTTTCTAATAGGGTTAATCCAGAATTCAAATTCAAAATTGATTTTAAACGTCGTTTTTTGCTTTTTGTGTATGTATAAGAGGAAAAAAAAGGATTTCAATGATTTTTTTCCTTTGTTATTATTACGTAGATTTCAATATTGTACACATTGGCAAATAAAACACCATTATTATTATTATTAAATAGTAGGCAGCTGGGAGAAGCAGGTTCATCCCTCGGTAAACAGCAACAACAGAGGAAGAGGGAATAACATATAATATGTATGTAGAATTTAACAGATGTGCTAATGAAATAGGGGACTTTGAATTTCTAAATTAAATGAAACGAATTTTTTTGTTATTTGTCACTTATTTTTGGTTTATCTGCTACTGCAGTTTCGTAGGTTTTTTACATTGTCAAGCGTAATACTGGTGGTGGTGGTGGTTTATTTACGATTTAAAGCAAATTTCCCGGTACAATTTGGAATTACCCATCATTAAATTTCTGTGAAACTAAATTAAAATTATATTGTTTGCAAATCAGGTATTTTTTGTTAACAGTCAAATTTTTTTTAACGTTTTTTTTTATGATCATGGACGTATTTACAGATCTTTAAAGAAGTTTTTCTTTCAAATTTCAAGAAATGTTTTTCAATATATTCTTAAACATTTTATAAAATTCCTTCTTCAAAATTATATATAAAAAACATTTTCTAAAATACGCCAAATAGGGTGGAATTCTGAACATCTGTTTGATTATTTAAGAGGGTTCTATCCTTATTTTTATTGTGTTTGTAGATCTCTATAGCTTTTAAAATATTTAATTTCCTTCCTTTTTGTGCTTTATGTAATATTTGTAGATTATTTATGCCTGGAAAATTATGATTTGTTTGACGGAAGTGGTTAGCAAAGTTGGAGTTTTCTGTGTTCCACCACGACCTTAGTTTGTAGTATTACGCTTGACAATGTAGAAAACCTACGAAACTGCAGTACCAGATAAATAAAAAATAAGTGACAAATAACAAAATTAATTAGTTTCATTTCATTTAGAAATTTAAAATGTACTGTCACAAAGTAACGGACGCCTCAATTATACAACTGAGGATTTTGAAGGTCTTATGACTTCTAGGGATTTTCATTTCCTGTTGAGTAGCGGCCATTTCAAGTCTAGCTATGTTCATACCTGTTCTTACATAAAAATTACATAATCTGTTTATTCCACTGCAGGGTACCGACCGAGGTAAGGCATTCTGGTCTATTCGATCGTCGCGCTGGCACCTAGCGTCCACGGTTCGCGTCCGTCGTGATCAACGGGAAGGTTTGCCACCGCTTCGATGACGTCACCACTATCCATCGTATAAACTCCGTTAAATTCTATGGATCACTCTAGCGTATACACACCTATTGCCTCCCTCTCCTCTCCACACCCTTCGTCTTCAGTTATTTGAACCTTTCTTAAATAGCTTTTTTTTCGCCCGTTCTGCCTTTGAGGGCGTATCTAAGATAGGCTACTATCAGCTAGTAACCGACATGCGCATTGACTCCTGGGTTACGGCTTCTCCACTGTAACAAATTACCCGAGGGCCCGGTGAGTCCTTCACCAGGAGAATCTAAAGGGGGTGTTCCCAGGTTTGACCGTTTGATAACCGTCTGAATATATATATATATATATATATATATATATATATATATATATATATATATATATATATATATATATATATATATATATAAATAAATAACTAAACTATTTGGAACTTGTTCATATGAATAAATAATTCTGTGTATTAAACAGTATTAAACCTAAAAAAAAATCACAATTTCTTTTAACTAAATACCTCGCGTATAAAGCAAAGTTGTCAAAACTTCAAAGAATCTATAATTTTAATAATTTACTGTATACCTCCTTTTAGGAAATGTCCCTCCAGTTTCCAGCAAATCCGGCGGCCTTCTACTACCAGCATCCACGGAAGGACTGTGATTGTGCTGGTATGGCTCGAAACTGAAGCTTTCCCTCGAATGGTTGATGTGCGGATGCGGATGTGGATGATAAGGATAATGCGTCCTGGGTGGTACGAATAGACTGGGACCGCGTGAGTGAGAAGGGCCAATATCGTGGGAGGTGCCTAGAATGCTGTCGCGTTCAGAGTCTGAGCCGTATTTGCTAACTCCTGCAAGAAATATCGTAAATCTTAGAATATCTAGATGAAACCTAAATCTTTTATATTTTTTTTACAGGAAAAAAAGTAAATTTAACTATTATTTCAATAATTGCTTGTTGAACATAAAATTTTAAGTAATATTTTGTGGTAATATTAAAACTGTTCTGAGAAAATAACACTTACTTCCCATTAATCCCAAACTACGTGGGGCTATCCAAAAGTTTATGAACTAACACTATATAGTAAGAACGGGAAAGAGTATCGACTCGGGCAGATCCCTAACAACACTGCGTAACAAGTTTTAACTTGCCAGATCGTTCAGTTTGTTCCATAGGTCCATTTACGCAAAGGTCTAATTGTGTTTCTACGACGGATTCGAAAAAAGTACAACACATATGTGTAAATTTTTTTCTAAACTCGTATAAAGTGCTACTGAAACGTATGAAATGATTCGGAACGCATTTGGGGACGAAACCGTCAGCCGTATGCAAATTTTTGTTTGGTTTTCGCGATTTAAGGGCAGCTGAAGTTCGGTAAAAGACGACGAGCGTTCCGGAGAACCTCCGGACATCATCGCCAAAGTTCAATAAATCATTTGTGAAGTACGCCATCTAACAATCCTAAGCATCTGATGATGAACAGATGAACTTTCTATTGATTAGAAAATGCTGAAAGCTTTAGAGCAAGAAGAGTTTCGTCCTGTATCACAATACAATAGATCACAGTTCGTTCTGTATATGACAGTTTGTAGTGAGGAATTCCACGACTGCCATCTGTCCACTTAATAGATGAAGTTAAACGGTCGCGCGAGAATCACAAACGGAGCTGGAAGCATCAACATTTCAAAAAATTTTCGACTAATTGAAAAAACGGTGGAACTGGTGCATTCGGGGCAAGGAAACTACTTTGAAGGTGACAGGAATCACAAAGTCTAAAACTAACTACTTCAGATTTTGTAGCGTTAGTTCGAGAACTTTTGGATCGTACCATGTACTATTAAAAAATGTAAAAATACACTTAAAAATTCATCTTTAACACAAATTTCCGGTACCGACAAATGTGGTAATTTTAAACTAAAACTAATACTTTTGTTAATAAAATTAGCTAGTCGTCACACAAAATTAGAAATTTGGTAAACAAGGGTAAAGTTGACGGGGAGTGGTTGCTAATGTATAACGTAGGAGAATGAATTATAAAATTCTAATAAGTAAAATGAGAATACACTTACCTAATTGATTGTTTTTCTTATAATAAGGCATAATATCCTTTTCATACAACCTCTGCACGGGCATATCCAGACTATTATCAGAATTCATATTTATACTGTGTCTGTTTGAATTACTGCCACATTTTACTATTTCAAAAGAATCTGTAGGCAAAGCGAAATGATGACTGGCATCCACACTTTTATACACTGAATGCCTATTGGTCGGAGGTGGATTCTGAGGAGCCAACGACAGAGGAACGGGCGTGGAGTTTCTATAGTAATCTTGAGTATCTTTGGGCTGAGCTAGGAGACTTAAGGGGGGACGTTCTTTGGTTCGTGTGACTACGGTGCCTCCACCTAAAAATCATTTTGTTAATAAAAAATAAGGTTATTACTATATTTCCACTTCGGTATCATGTGTAAACGATATAACTTAAGGGAAAGATACATCAAGGAATATGACCGCACAGAAAGGCGTCCGAATTTTGAAGTAGCAAAGATATTATTTGGAAAAAACTGTGTCTTTATCAGGCAGAAACAACAATATGACTATGAAATTGTGTCGTTGTCTTTTGATATATCTTTTAACAAATCATATAGTGGAATCTTATAGTTTCACAGAGCGCAACAATGCGTAGAATCCATTTTTGATAAAAGCAAAGTTTTTAGCTTCGAAGATTCAACACGATGACTAAAATCGTTAAAGATATCTTTCAAGAAAACTTAGTTCCTTAGATTCTAAATTATATCTGAAATATTCTTCTTCTAAAAAAAAATTAGGTTGCTAAGTCAAGAATAAACGTAATATAATAGTATACTTCCTCGTGCGGACATAGGAAAAAGACGAATTAACTAACTTCAATATTACTCAGTGTATTAACAGTGTTTCAACATTTTGTTTCGAACGTCGAACTCAGAAGATCGATCGATCGGTAGCAAAGCCCAAAGCTGATCGGGGTCAATTTGCAAATCTTCGCCTTTGTTTGCACTAGAAGGGTTCTTTCAGAAAATGGTGTATCTAATAGATTTTGTAATTTTTTACTGTTTTTTTACGGTTTTCAGTAAAAAAAAAAACTATTACAAACTAATGATATCCGCTACCAATACTTATATGCCAAAAATAAAGATGGATAAGAATATATATAGGAAAAGTCAAGAAAATTAAAAAAAAGGGAAAGAAAATAGAATGATGTCCCATCTCTTTAGTTTTTGCAGTTTGTGTGAGGCGCACAAGCAATGCCGGTTCCGATCACCCTTACCGGGTGTTGTGGTCAAAATTTTCCCTCGAGAATATTTTGTTTATCTTTTGATTTTCATAGTCTTTGATGCAATTAAATGATAATAAAATTAAAATATGGATTAGATTACATTAAATGCTCTTAAATTATAAATTGATGTACCTAACGATGAGAAAACTAATCGTTGTCCTTGATATTGTTTATTTACGTCAAGGTGTTATAACCTTGTAATTTTTCTTAAAATATTTTCCAAAATTTACCAGTGTCGTGTAAGGAACTAGTATATGGTGCAAAGATATCGAGTCGCAGAGATTTTAACTAGTGAATTTACAAGATCTTATCTTTAATACTGTAAGGTCAGAATGTTTATATATAAAAAAAAAAGTAAAAGACCAAGAAAATATATTAAAATTTAAAAAAAAATCAATGGTTTAAAATAACCAGCATTAAATATATATCAAATATACAGTTTGGCAATTACACACTTATTTTCATAAAATTTCATCAATTTTTGTCAAAAAAAAATGTCACCAACCTTTCAAATTTCAACCACTAAATAAAATTTCAAAGATCACTCTAAATGGGAGAAAACCCGTTGGCGTTGGTGTTAATTCCCTATTGTTAGCTGCCCGATAGTTTTACCAAAATAAGGAATCCTTCATCTTTACCGGGCCGTTGACCATAACACGGGTATGCAGGGTTTAACCCCTAAATTTCTTTTTGTTCAGAAATTTAATTCACAGATATTTCTCAAATCAATATCGATTTAAAACATTTCCAGAAAATTTAAATATAGACGCCTAAACTAACTTGCACTAAATATAAATTTAAACTCTATTAGAAAAAAAAAGAAGGTAAAGTGACCAATTTTTTTACCTGAAGTTAACACAGCGGTAGCTCTGGCTTTTGGCCAAGTGCCCCCATTATTTTTCTCTTCTTTTGGTTGGGATAAATGTCTTTTTTGCATTACCAGAAGACCTTTTTATGGTATTAGTGTGGTGATAGCTGTCTAAAAAACTGAGTCCAATTCTGCAATGGCCTTAAAAAGAAATGAATTTGAATTAAATTTTAGCCAACCCGAAACTAACAATGTAGGCAACGGAATACATACGTAAAATAACTATACCATTAGTCCAATGAATTTATATACGTATATATATATATATATATATATATATATATATATATATATATACGTATATATATATATATATATATATATATATATATATATATATATATATATATATATATTTATAAATATATATATATATTTACATACGTATATATATATATATATATATATATATATATATATATACATACATATATATATATATATATATATAAAACTGGAACGTCTCTCTGTCTGTCTGTCCGTTAGTGCGCTTATGACTTGAGAACCACTGCCTAA
>CM032455.1:57069306-57104306 GCA_019049505.1 Pachyrhynchus sulphureomaculatus
GTCTGTCACACCCGATTTTCTCCGAAACTATTTGACATAGAAAGTTGAAATTTGGTACTAATGTATAAATTGATGGCCGCATCACAGCCGTGTAGTTTTGAAAGTTAAATTTTGACTTAAGAGGTTAATTTTGGGGGTGAGATCGGAAGTGAAAAAAAAAAAATTACTAGGTCATCGAGTGTGGTGTCAAATGAAAGCTTGTGAAAACACGAGTAAAAAATGTATATATAATGTAATACTTGCGCGCACTTTTCTTTGTGTTATTTTTTAAAAAATCGCGAAAAAAAATCGCTGTCCCCCCCCGCCTTATCTCGAAAAGTACTTATCAAAAAATTTTGAAAAAATTCTGGAATATTCTCCACGGGATGTAGATTGAACGAAAATTATCACGAGTGCATTACCTTTAATAATTTATCTGGTATATAAAAAAAAACAAAAAAATTCAAGGTCATCAGATTTCAGTAAAGATTGGAAACAAACTTTGTTGAAAACTCATTTGGGGTGTGTTTTGTGAAGTCACTGATCATTTTATACCTCTGTAACAAAATTTTTTATTTTAAAAGCAATCAACGTACGGAACACTATTTGCGCAAGTTCAACTTGCACTTGACCCGTTTTTTTTTTAAATATACATACCTTTTGCAGCGCACTATGGGACAGAATCGTGCGTACCGTCTCAAAAATCTGTAACTTTGTCGTTGATTGAAGTAAATAGCTGAAATTTGGTACGTAGTATCTCTAATGTATATACTATCAAATAATGGTACATTCGTTGTTAATTTTTAACCTATTTCACGTGTGTATTTTTTTTTTGGTTTTTTTTTTTAATGTTTGTTCCAATATTACTCCGCCATTTGTGAACCGATTTTAAAAATTCTTTTTTTGTTTGTGTTGCAGTTGGGTCCCATAATTTTTTTTTGGAAATCGGATGGACAAAATGTCCGTGCGAAAAATTAATTTTTGAATATCTCGGCCATTTATAAACCGATTTTTCAAAATTCTTCTTAAAAGAATTTGTCAACAGGCTGAACACATAAAAAAATTTCGGAAATCGGACGGATATTTTGTCCGTTCAAAATATTGATTTTTAGATAACTCTATTGAAAATTTATGAAAATCGGAGGGAGGAAGTCGGTTTTCTTTTTTTGCGAGAATTATTTTATTTATAATATATAAAAAAATAATACAAAAATAAAAATGACACTTTTTCATACAAAAATATAGTTTACTTAACTTATTGAATGATAATAATACAGTTTAATGATATACACTATTATTTCGTATTTTTGTTAATATTACATATGAAAATAGCATATAATAAATGACAAACATCTATTACTCCACTACATAAAACAGAAAAAAAAAATGATATACAAACTACAATTTAAGTATCTTAGAAGTTCTTGGCTTCGTCTGACAGTTCCTTGGCAACAGTCACTGATGGTTTTCTGATACTTGATATGTATGAGTCTGATGTAAATAAAAGACCATGAAATACGTCTTCATTCGTTGCGGACCTAGAGCAGTTTCTAGCGTGATATAATCTGATATTTTTGTAATCTTTATTACGAGATTCTTGGGCATCCTCAGATAAATTACCAATAGGCAGAACAGCAAAATGTCTAATTATACTCTTCCCATGTATAAAGATCTTATGTACTGAAGAAGGCATGTTATACCACATATATTGTGTAACGTACAAGTGTGCAGTAGCGCGAGTATATTCACCAAATTTTTCTGGATTTACAGCAATACCGCATGCCAAAGTCTGAAGAATAACATAAAACCTTTTAATAAGATCCTCATTAACTTCTGTTATTTCTGAAGAGCAGTAGTAGTTCTGAAAAAAACGTCGAGCTGTATTGCCGTCATTGCTATTTCCACTTCCTTGCCGGGGTTTATCAACATGCAATCCCATTCGGCTTCGAAATAGACTTTGTACAAGTTTTTTCTTGTCTTCTCTACTTTTTTTTATCTTCCGGAGTTCTCGCAGCCCATTTTTTAAACGAAAGATTATATGAAATATGTAAAACTAACTCCATGCACCTAATCCAAGCATGCAACGTCGACCAACCGTACTCGTAAGCATTCATATTATCTGGCTTTGATTCAATCTTCTCCAAATTATTCATATCGCTTGGTTTAGCCCCACACACAGCTCCAGAACTTGTGTCAGAACTTGTGTAACTTTTCCATCCACCATAGTTAAGAACAGCAATTAGCTGGTCCCCCATGTGTATCTCAGAAATTTTCAAATTATTAATTTGACCCCGAATATCACCGACCACCGAACGGGTTTTCTCGGGCGATTCTTTTGCAAATTCCATTGGAATTGGTCGGCAATATCGAATAGAAGAACAAGCCGGATTTTGCCAAAGAACCTCTTTTTTTTTCTGTATCAATCAGCTTTATTGGTACCAAAGACGCTATAAATAAGTTTGCATCTGAGATCAAGTTACTTTCATCTGTTAAAATTTGTTTATATTCACTTTGTCCCGATGAACCATCACATCCCCATTTGGTAAACAATTTAAGATTTCTTCTTGTTGGGTTGTAAATATTTTCAATTTTTAAGATACGGGCAGTAGTGTGATCCAGCAAATCTTGTAGATTTACTTTAGCGCCTGTATCGGTTATTTCAATGCTGGAGGGTGGAGGATAACACAGTTTTTTTTGCGTTTGTTAATATATTATATGACGGCAATATATCGAAGTTTTTGTTAATCAGACTTGCTCGAAGTAATCCGTATTGTGATTTCGAAAGATCTAAATCAGCAAAAAGACTTAAAGCTTCATCCGACGTAAAATATGTTGCATTGCGAGTTTCATGCAACAATTTTTCCTTTATGATCTTTTTTTCATCTCTATCACAATTCCGCATCATTGCAACAACAAAAGCTTCTTCCAATTCTCCTTCAGACCGCA
The DNA here is from genome assembly GCA_019049505.1 of Pachyrhynchus sulphureomaculatus. Taxonomy (NCBI): domain Eukaryota; kingdom Metazoa; phylum Arthropoda; class Insecta; order Coleoptera; family Curculionidae; genus Pachyrhynchus; species Pachyrhynchus sulphureomaculatus. Next base: position 57,072,232 of record CM032455.1, read on the forward strand.
ATCCTTGGACGTATGCGTTATGTATATTCTCGAGTCCATATTCTTAAATTAACTCCATATTCTTCCTTTTTTTCGATTTCTCTGACAGATCTTCATAAGACTTTGATGGACGTCCACGTTCTCCAGATGTTGTAGGTTTGATATCCATTGGTATTTCGTCGAACTGTACCTTAAATTCACCGTCTAACCACGTTGTATTTTTATTAAAGAAACATTTTTTAGTTCGGTTAGATGTGGTCCAGCGATTGTTAAAAGCTGATATAAGCGATTTCTGAATACTTTTCACAACTAATTCACTTTTTGAAGACGACAAATGATGGTGTTCTTCTAAGTATTTTTGAATATCTTCTCTTTTTGTCCCATGGTCGATGAAAAATTCGCATAATACTCGTCGAGGCACAACAAATTCACTCATTTTGTTGTATAGGTACTTCGCAAATATTGTTTTTACCGAGGTTGGTGAAGACTCTATGTCGAAGCACAATAAAGTACTGGTAAATGACAATTAAATCAATAACTTTTATACTTCAATTCTGTGAGAAAAATATTATTATCTGCGGGTAGTCACATATTTATCGCGTTCTTATATGATATGATATGATTTCCAATAACAGTATTTCCACCTTACCTAAACTTTAATTTAGGTAGTAATCTATCTTTATATATAAAACACAAAAAATGTTTCTACCTACCCAAGGCAGCTCTACCAGGTAGTAGCAGTTCGGCAATAGCAACAAAGCCGAAAAAAATCACATGTATTTTGTTGGTAGAAAATTCACCACATTGCTTCTCTCAAAAAACAACCACTTGATGTATGTATGTAGTTCAATGCGGTAGTTTGTAAACAAAATTTTGACAACTTGCTGGGATGTAAACAATAGTCACCTGTTCTAGTGATATTACCTGGTAAAGCTGCCTTGTACCTACCTACCTACATATCTACCTGCCTACCTGTGTCTGCGATAGACGCTAGTAGACAATATTATTTAACAATAAAATGTCAGAAATAATCTATTTTTCGAAAAATCTCCTGAATCAAATCTTAAAAATTTTTTTTTAAATATTTTGTATTTCCCTCCCCATCAGGTATTTTTCGTCCCATTTAAAAGGGGGCAGATTCGGGCAAATTTTTTTTTTGCCTTGCCTTTTATATGAGCTGCTCTATGTGATGGTATCAAAATTACGACATCGGCAGACATCGCTAACTGTCAAAAGTCTATTTAAAGTTTCTAATAAGGTTAGGATATTAGATACTGCAAAAACAATCGTGTACCTCTCCAGTTTTTACATAAATGTCTACTTAAATGCTTTTAAATAAGGTACTTAATAACCATTCTAACCATATATCACACTTACATATTTGCATTGAAAATAATGAAAATATGACCATGTAAACTGGTGCAATTCTGTTCTACATAATCGACAATATTTTGTGCGTCAACTTGCAAGTCAAGTTTTATTAAGAAAAAATGAGTAATAATCTATTTTAAATTCTATATAATATGTATTAGACATTCAGTTAGATATGTGCATTAACAAAATATTCAATATCGAACATTCGCAAAACCTATTTTTGAGACGGTACGCACGATTCTGTCCCATAGTGCAGCGCCCAGGTGTAGGTAACACCTTAAAATGTTTGCGTTACAAATCTACTCATAGGAATGCGTTGTGCCCAGCAAGACATTTGTTCAGAAATACTCCAAGAATATATTCTGAAAGTTTGAACCCATTTGAGTGAAAGCTATTTTCCATAAAGAAATTGCGGGGTTCTTTCACTGACTGCAATACAAAGAGTTAAAAAAATGCTGTCTCTATATTCCAACATTTCTAAAATTTAAATACCCTTCAAACGTTCTATTTTTATTTTTGTGTTACAGCTACATCCACGACTACTTGTTTACGAAATTTACAATAATTAGTTAAATTTTTACCTGTTCATGACCAAAATCTATTGGATTCGGTGAACTATTTCTGTATTTTTTTTTGTCCTCCTTTGAATGCCGCCATGGACCCCGCACTAGTTCAAGCTTCTCCTTCAACCACGCACTGCTATTTTTCTCTTGATTGCTATATTTATAGTCATTTTGACTTAACCAGTCTTCGGTCTAAACAAATAGATTAAAGTTTAAAATAAGTTACCAAAAAATCTATGAAAAGATACATATTCATCTACTAATGAAAATTAACAGTTCTATTCTATTCATAAAACGAATATAACATAGGGTCATCCCGTGGAAGTGCGACATATTATCCTCAAGGACTTTTTCCATTTTGATAAAATGTTGCGCGAGTTCGGCTTGCTTTAAGAACCAACGTAGGTAAAGGGGGGAGAAAAAGTAGCCTGGTGTAGTAGGTCATAGCAGAAAATTAATTTCCCGGTTGGTTGACGTCAGTCATAATTCTAGTTTTGCAGAACCAATTATAGGCTTTAAAATATAAAACTCTGAAAAAAAAATTAATAAATATTTTTTTGAGAAATTTTCGAAAATTTCCAAAAATATTAAATTTTTAAAATAGTTTTTATTTTAAAAATTCTGGTCATGGCCTTTCCAAAGGACCTACTGTAAGCTTTGCACGACCAATTTTGACGTGTCCACGATTTTTCATAAAAATGACACGTTCAAAAATGTTTCATTTTTTTACGCTGGCTGTATCTGGGTCAAAAATCAACATTTTTTTATCAAACATTATTTCAGATTTCTGGTGTTTCTAGACCAAACAGAACCTACACACTAAATTTCATCAAAATCGGATACCTTGAAGACTAAAACATGATGAACTGCCGTGGAACGATATTATATTTATTAAATTTTTTGGTATATAAGTAGAAGTCAAAAAATTAATATTCAATTAACTTTAGTTATACAGCATCCTATTGGTAAATCAGACAAAATATTCAGTTTCTGTAGAGGTCAGGGTGAAAAAAATAAACACTGTTTGTATAAAGCTTTGGAACATTAAGAACATTCGGATGATCAAATTGATCCAACCAGGTTAAAATTCTTCTTATTTGGATGCTTTTCAGTGACATTACCGTTAGCATCAGGTATTAAATAGCTTGAACTAAGGTCTCGTACGGTAATAGTATTGGTTATAAAATATGGCTGAATAATGTAGTATTGTATTCCGCATAGAGAATAATATAGCAAGTAAAATTCACATAAATTTTTTAATAGGAAAATATAAAAAATAATTCCACTAAATAAGAATTTGTCGAACATGATAATAAACTAGTTGAAAAAATTCTTAAAAACTAAGTACCATAACATACATGGGATTTTTTTATGGGTATAGTATACGGGCTGCAGGGAAATCGATAAAGCTCTACAGGAGCGACGCGTGTGCGGAAAAAGCGATTCACGTTGGTCTTGAATCGCTGTAAATTGTACGCGGTGGGAAACACAGTTCTGGCCAAATAATTTCAAAGAAATGAGAATCTCCATATAAAAGACTGCTTGAAAAGGGTTGAATGAGGAGGGACATGCTGAACTTCATACGAATATCAAGTATTAGGGCTTTATTCCTAGCATGAACCGCCTTGGGAGAAATTAAGCGGGCTACATCCATCGAACACTTTTCATAAAAATACTTGTAGAGTAGAAATGCAGCATATATTTGACTGCAGAGCCCCAAACATGGGAGCAGTATACCATCGTTGGTCGAATTTGAGCTAGTTCGAAATAATATTCCCAGCTTTTGAGGAGCTCTCTCTGCTATGCTCGTGACATGTTCATGTCAAGACATATTTGCTCTCAAATTAACACCCCGCAAATTGAGTGTTGATGCTAGAGGAATGGAGTGCTCCGATATAACTATGTCGGGTTCAGCAACGTTAACTTTTTTTAGAAAACACAGCCGTCGGGTTTTTGTGGCGTTAAATGCTACTAGGCTACTGTCAGCCCAAGATAGAATTTCTTTCAGGTCTTTGTTAAGTTGAACGACTTCTTGATGTCTGTGGATATTTGCATGAGTAGTCGATGCTCGAGCGTTCAAAGTGAATGAAGAAATAAGGGTATTGTCATTTGCAAAGCTGTAGATTGGATTCCTGGTCCTTTCCAGCAGATCGTTAGTGTAAATGAGAAAGCTAGTAGGAGACAGGGCATACCGAGGTTGATAATGCAGGTGTTAGAAAGAAATCCGTCAGTCATAAAGAACGGTCTCTGAGGAAATATGAGAGCCATAAACATAACTTTTCAGACATACTATAAGAGCGTAGCCTAGCTAACAATCCATTGTGCCAAAGACTGTCGAATGCCTTGGATATATCAAGTACAACCGTTCGAGAATGTCCAAAGTGTTCAATTGCGTTGTTCCACACACGTGTTATATAAGTTAGAAGATCTGCTGTTGATCTTTGCTTACGAAAGCCATATTGACGATCGCTAATAATATTCAATCCTTCAAGATATTTTAGATGATGCTGATCGATAGCCTTTTTCATAACTTTTGATATTACTGAAAGGAGGGCCACTGATCAGTGATTGTTTGGCAACGTCTTCTTCCCTTTTTTGGGTATCGTCTGAACTGTAGCGTATTTCCAGAAGGAAGGAAATATTTCTTTTCTGTAGAATAGATTGAAAAGTCTATAGAAAATTAGTGGTAGTTCTGTTGCGCATTCTTTGAATACTATTGCAGGTAATCCATCTGCGACAAAAGATTTTTTGGTGTTTAACTTCATTAAAATACATTCTATGATACTCTGTCTGAAGACAATATCGAGCATCCTTGATTGCACTATGGGAATAGTTGATATTTTTTTTTCTTGGAAATCGACAATAGAATATGAGCAAAAACTTCAACTCACAAGTTGGCTCTCTCAACTGGTGTTGTTGGGTGACTTCACACTTATAAAGTTATTTAGATTTTTGTTTATAAGCTTTTAGAATCAATTTTAAAAGATTTTTAAACTTGGCATTCATTTATTTCTTGTTCTTGTAAAAGAACAGCTACTTTCACCAACACTTTCGATTGGAAGATATTTAAAGTTACATTTTGACGTCATTGTTAATTCCAATTGGTATTTAAAAATCTTAACCACTTTCTTTCTTCATCTGAATATGTCTTTTTTATATGACTTTCATGAAGCATGAACATTCTACTCGCATATTAGACGAAATAAACACATTTTACGGAGTTTTAGAGAATTACATTTCAAAATTTGTTAAAATAAACAATTTTTCCAGAATATTCTCTCGTCACTTTAAAATGCGTTTTATTTTTCAACAAAAGCATAAACAAATAAATAAATGCAGCCATATCATTATTAACATTTATATAGTTTATTTACAGAATAGCGTGTGCGCGTGTTAAATTAGTAACGTAACGGCCCGAATCCGACATGTCTCTAAATTCGTCTAGTGTTGTGTTACGATATGAGCTAGAAGTCTACGGACGAGACGACCCCGAATCAAGTCCGAAATTTCTAACTCAACACAGAAACACCACTAAAGTACATTTTATTTCATAATAAAAACTCTTGTCTTAATTAATTATGTGCTTTTGATGGAAAGTAACGATAATTTTTTTCTTGTTTGCGGTTTAATTTTGTTGTTAAAAAAATAGATTAAGGACGGTTTGACTAGATTATAAATTTATTTCGCAGGCTAAATTAATAACGTAAAAAAGGATTTACCTTAAAGTATGGAATAAGAGTTTACCTTGTTTTATATTTTTTAAACAACAACAAAGAAAACATTTTTATTGTTGGCATGCAATATAAGCAGGTGACTGTTGTTATGTGGATCTGATGGTGAGAAAAGGTTTATTCTGGGAACATAAAAATGTCCACAGATAAATGTTGTATGTTAAAAACACTATTTCTGGTTCCTGAGATTTGCGAGTAACACTTTCTCATAGTTTTTTTTTTAAATACGTTTGCAGAGTCCATTAGAGCGCTATTTGTTTGGGTTTTGGGAACTTTATAATAATCACGATAATTGGCAGCGAATGTACTGCATCAAACTATTAAGAGAGGTTTAGAGATTTTATTATTGAAATGTTCATCATTGACATACATGACAGGAATCCTTCTTTAACACGCGGTTATCAGGTAAGAGTATGCGAGAGAAAGAAAAAAATTCCAAGTTTTTTCTTTTACGAAGCATAACACCTTGTGCAGGGGGACTATTTGCAATCTAGCTTAAAATGAAGCAATTCAAAAAAAATCAGGGGAACATCTCCGTTAATACAAAATTTAAAAACAAAATAAGCAAATAGCACCCTAGCCACACGTAAATTAAGCACCTTAAGATATATAATTTTAGTATACAGTTGATATCAAAATAAAAAGAAGAAAAAAAAGCATTATTTGCAAATCTTCCTTACTTACATAACGCCTAAGCAATTTGACAACATTGCGTATGAAGCGTTCGGGAGACGTTCTTTCGGTTCGACTTAGGCGCAAAATTGTAAAAACAAGCTGCTTAAAATTGTTAACTATCTTTTAAAATCATTGTTACCTTTTGTGAATTTGCGATTATTGGTTCAAAACGGTGATTTGTAAATGATACTTGCATTCGATGGAGAAGAAGGAACTGTCATAAAAAAAATTAAGTTATCTGCTAAACGGAAAAAAAATTGTGTAAGCATGTTAAGTACTTATTTACAAAATAATTAATTTTAAGTAAGTAAAAGTTAAAAATTTTCATATTAAGGGGCCTTTACCGTTGCAGACTCCGAGATAATAAGAATTCTTTTAGAATATTTCCGTAGCATAAGAAAGTCTCAAAGTTTCACTCCAATCAAATTGTGGAGCTCGTAGACTATAAACATTAAAACCATAAATCATACTGATGTGAGCCAAAATACAAATTTTGCTTAGAAAATATTCTATAACAATATAATTTCCATATACTCAGGGCATATAAGTGATAAAATGGACAGTGGTTTACAGAACTTTTTTACAAGAGAAAGTAATAATTGTATGCATCATCCTTGAATTTTCTCCTAATTAATTATTGTAGATGCCGCCTTCCAAGTATATGACTAAGAAAAACTGCATATAAAAAGCAGGTTAAAAAAAAAGATTAAAATAATGCGGCACTAGTGTTAAATAAATATAATTCTTGCTAGATCAAACATAAATTTAGTAAATCAATTATCATAATACCTATATTTAATAAAAGATGCGGAAAACATCCTTTTAAGTCCAGCAAAATTGAGCTACTGAAAGCTGCTTCGAATTGATGTTGCCAGATTTTGCGAAAATTACGCTGGCATAAATTCGAAATTTTCCAAGTGATGGTAGACCAAATTCGTAATGTCATTTTTTTTAAGATCTGAAGTTTATTTATGTTATCGAAAGAAACTGAAAATTAATTGGTAAGCTAGTTACCCCTATATGATTTTTTTTAGATAATATATCATTTTTTTTTAGACAATCTTATTTTAAAAGAGAAAAAAGATTAATTAAAAAATCATACCTGAGAACTTCTATTTTCTTTCTTATGTCTCCTAACAGGCGTAAATACATTTGGACACTCTGGATAACTCATCTTCAGCGTAGTAATGTTGATAACATCAGTGCTTTCATCGTTCAAAACTTGCATCGCCTCGCGGACACTTTCGATGTCGTCCATCGATTTGTCGTTAATTCGGAGCACGCGGTCTCCTACAGTGAGACTTTTGTCTCTTGCCGCGAGGCTGCCCTCGCTTATGCGGTTGATATAGACTCCCATTTTTAGAGACAGACCGTGACAACCTAAAAAATCGGAAATGGATAGGTTAATTTTTTATCTATATCAAAATTACTTTCTATTTGTTTTGATTACGATCTTAGTAAAATAATAATAATGACCTTTTTAAACATGTTATTACTGTTCCATGTTTAATTCGACATTATCGCTACAATAAGCATGTAACCAATAAAATTGATTAACAATTCACGCGTAAGCATACAGCGTTTTTAACGTTCAAACTTTACACTTTACATAATAAAACTAATGTCCTATACTTCCCGGGTTTAGGATGAGGAAAGTCGCAGAAAATATTATAGTTTAAATACGAGAAAAATCTTTACGTGGCCTACAATCTAAATCTCATTGTTGCCTTTTATTATCTAAATTGTCTGAAAAACTAATTCCTATGAGAATACAATTAACTGTTACAAAAATTATATTATAACTCCAACATTTTACTACTGATCAGAATAACAGTCTAGTTAAGATCATAGAAAAATAACTAAACATTTAAAAATAGGATCAACGACATTTAGATTTATATCAGGCATTTGATAATGTTTTTCTTTTATGGGTCTAGCACACGTGCTGCAGGGAAGTCCCTAAAGCGCTACAGGAGCGACACGTGTGCTGAAAAGCGATTCACGTTGTTCTTGAATCGCTGTAAATTGTACTCGGTGGGAAACACAGTCCTGGGCAAATTATTCCAAAGGGATGATGTTCTTCATATAAAAGACTGCTTGAAAAGCGTTGTACAAATAGTAACAAGCTGAACCTCATATGGATGTGAATTATTAGCGCGACGTGTATTTCTAACATGCACCGCTCTGGGAGGAATTAAGAGGGCTACATCCTTTGAACACTTTCCGTGAAAATACTTGTAGAATAGGCTCAAATCGCCAACCGTTCTTCGATGTTCCAGCGAATCAAGACTGCCGGTCAGTTCCGGGTCTCCAATCAGACGAACAGCTCTTCTCTGAATAGAATCCAACAAATGCAATGTATGTTTGGGAGCGGAACTCCCAACATGGGAGCAGTATTCCATAGTTGGTCGAATTTGAGCTTTGTAAAGAATTAACAGTTGTTGTGGAGTGTTAAGCTTTCTGGTTCGAAATAATATTCCCAACTTTTGAGAAGCTCTCCTTGCTATGCCTGAGACATGTTCATGCCAGGACATATTTGCTCCAAACTAACGCCCAACAAATTGAGTGACGATGTTAGAGGAATGGAGTGCCCCTCCATAACTATGTCGGGTTCAGCAACGTTAACTTTTTTAGAAAAAACTGCCGCCTGGGTTATTGTAGCGTTAAATTCCACTTGGTTACTGTCACCCCAAGATAGAATTTCTTCCAGGTCTTTGTTAAGTTGAACGACTTCCCGCTGTCTGTGGATATTCGTCTGAGTAGCCGATGTCCGAACGTTCAAAGTGAATGAAGAGATAAGCATACTGTCATGTGCAAAGCTGTAGATTGGGTTTCCGGTCTTTTCCAGGAGATCGTTAATGTAAAAGAGAGTAGGAGATAGTATGTAACCTTGGGGCACACCGGCGTTGATAGTGAAGGTGTTAGAAAGAAATCCGTCGACTGCCACTCGTAAAGAACACTCAATGAGGAAACATGAGAGCCACAAACAGAATTTTTCAGACATACCATAAGAGCGTAGCCTAGCCAACAGTCCATCGTGCCAAACACGGTCGAATGCCTTGGATATGTCAAGAGCAACCGCTCGAGATTCTCCAAAGTATTCAATTACGTTGTTCCAAACATGTGGTACATAAGTCAGAAGATCTCCTGTTGATCTATGTTTACGAAAGCCATATTGGTGAATGCTAATAATGTTGAATCCTTCAAGATATTTTAGAAGATACTGATTGATAGCTTTTTCCATGACTTTCGATATTATTGAAAGCAGTGCGACTGGTGGGTAGTTATTTGGCAAGGTCTTCTTGCCTTTCTTAGGTATCGGCTGAACTGTGGCACATTTCCAGCAGGAAGTAAATATTCCCTTTCTGCAGGATAGGTTGAAAAGTCTACAGAAAACTGGTGTTAGTTCCCTTGCACAGTTTTTGAGAACTATGGCAGGTAGGTTAAGACGTTTACTCAGGGTTAAAAAAAATTAGAGCTGTTTCTTACGCAAGCGATGATCGACTGATAACAACATATTAAAACGTATTTTTAAATTTTGTCGCACGGTCATAGTAAAAAAATTAAAAAAACACAGTGCAACAGTAATAGTTCGTTTTAATTTTATCGCCCTATACGTGTAGCTTGCGTCGCTCGCGGTGATTGTCAACGTAGCCCATAGTGTAAGGTGGAAGTACCAAAAAAGTATACTACGAGAGCTCCTTTGCCTCCTGTACAATGTTATATATTTACATGTGAGAATAATATATCGGACATATATGCTCGTTTCACTGTAATTTCAGAAGTCAAAAAAAGAAACAGGAAAGCTTCATGTTATTATCAAATAGTTCATAATTGGGCCAAAAGATAACATGAAATGGGACGAATGGAAAGCAAGTAAACATTCATAACAAAGTAATTAAATATAGCAGGTGGTATAAATAATTATCAAACACGTAAGCTATCAAACGTAGAAAAATGTCTCGAATATGCTAAGCTAAGATCTAAAGCCCACTTTACCCAAAAAGAATTAGGAACTTGATGTCAAATGGTGGAAAAACTATAGAATAATTTTGCTGCACGTCAACAACAAACTGAGCCATATATAAAGCAATTTAAAAAATGCTAATGATAATGAAAAAAACTATCTAACTCCTTGATAACTAATTAAAATAACGGGACTTCCCTGTAGCGCACGTGCTAAATCCATAAAAAAAGGCTTAATAGAAAAAAAGTTAAATCTTATAAGTCAATTCAAATATTAGGTTTTGAATTGTTGTGGTTGTTACTTGATGGAAATTCACAACGAGTGTAATGAAAGACTATTTTTGTCCCTAATTTCCACTCTGTTAAATTTGTATAGTCCATAAAGTTAAGGGTGGGATCTCCTATAACATATATTTATGACTTTATTTTTTTTATAATCCACCTTCCTGCCATTATAGGGATTTTTACCCAAATATACATTGGTATCTCACGGCAATTTTTAAGACTACGCGGTAGTGCTACTACAGGCCTTATGGCATTTCTGTATTAACTACTACCTAAAAGTAGACAAATAACATCCAGCCAATTGCCGAAATCGAATGCAGGCTCTTAATCCACTTTTTGTTAGGGACGTAATTAACAAACAGCCTTACGTTAGAGCTTAATTAAAAACCAGTATTCAGTCAAATATCAAACACATCGGATAAAGTTACTATGTAACGAACGGCGTATTGCATAAAGTGTAAAATAGTGACAAAAATAGTCTTTAATTACATTTAAATGATGGGCTAACAATAATAGTAGAAATTGTGTATGTACTTGTGATGTTAATCTATTTTAAGTGTCACTAGGAAACTTTACTGGGTAATCTTCATACAAAAGTGTTTACTCAAAATGCTTTGAATTAATACAATCTTCTAAATGGTTTCAAAAATGTAACATAGCTACGCATTTAATTACAAGGTCTTGTAATTTTTTGGATGTTTTCAGAGTAAGTCTGTAACAACAAAATAAAAAATTGACGTTTATATTTCTAACATTTACCTGGTGCTAATCGTGCAGTATGAATCCATTTGGTAACCTGCTCCCCTGTAGCCCTAATTTCGTTTCGTGCACACCGCGTCCTGCGCACTAAAACGTGTGCTGCTGGCATGCTCGAACGAATCGCCTCGGTGACCATTCTCAATGAAGCTTGACTGCAATCTACGTCGTTGACACGCAGGATACGGTCATGTGGAAAGAATTTTCCGATTGCTGATGATCCCGGTGTGACGGATGCGACGTAAACGGAACCATCACCTGGAAACTCTCGACCACCTAGAAGAACAAACCAACCATAGTTTTTTACTTTATGTTATATCTAAAAATGTTAACTTTCTGTTGATCAAAAAATAATAGTGAGTGAAATTTCGACCAATTTACTTTCTTATACTTCTAACAACTATTTCTAGAACTAGTAAAAATTTCTTTTGTATGACTAAAACTCAGGTTAGAGTCAACCATCAATCAGTAAGCATGGATAATGCCAAATGAGACTTTGGTGAAACGTCTGCGCCTATCAAGTCAGAAATATATATATATATATATATATATATATATATATATATATATATATATATATATATATATATATATATATATATATATATATATAAATGAAATGCGGATTTTTTTTCTAAAAAAACATGTTAAATTCAGAAGAATGATAAAAAGTGCTTTATTCAAAGTATGCTCCATCGCTCGTTATACATTTTTCCCATCTTTCGGGCAATTTGTGAATATCACGCCAGTAAAAATCTTTTCCTTTTGCTGCGAACCATTCATCGAGCCATTTTTTTCACATCTTCGTACGAACCAAAATAAATCCACTTTTCATCCCCTGTAACTATACGATGCAAAACGACTTCCTTTTGTACCGAGCGAGCAAAATGTCACACGTGTTTTTGCGCTTTTCCATTTGCCTGTGGTTCAACTCATGTGGTACCCATCTACCGGCTTCTGAATCTTTCCCATCTCTAGTAGCCGATTGGAAACAGCTTGTTGACTAACGCCCAATTGGCGAGTTATTTTTGTGTTTGCGAATCATCTTTATCCAACAATGCTTGCAATTCCACATCTTAGTATTTTTTTGGCGGTTTTCCATGTTCCTTGTCTGCAACATCGAAGTCACCACTTTTGAAACGCCGAAACCATCTTTCACACGTATCTTGCGATGGAACATGTTCACCATAAGCTTCTCGAAGTAATCGATATGATTCAACAGCAGTTTTTCTTCAAATGAAAACAAAAAATTAATGCTGTCCGCGAATGCTCTTTGTTCGGTATAAATTTCGACATATTGAACACAACAACAGAACACTATGCACACACTTTTCCAATATATCAATCGTGCTCGTCTGAAACTTGTTAATTGTCACAACAAAATGGCGCAGTCTCAAATCTTTATAGCACAAACTGCATTGGTGCACCATCTGTTGTCTGAAATCCGCATTTCATACTTGTACACCTGGTACATATATGTATATATATATATATATATATATATATATATATATATATATATATATATATATATATATATATATATATATATATATATATATATATATATATATATATATATATATATATATATATATATATATATATATATATATACATATACATACATATATATATATATATATATATATATATATATATATACATATATATATATATATATATATATATATATATATATATATATATATATATATATATATATATATATATATATATATACATATATATATATATACATATACATATACATATACATATACATATATATATATATATATATATATATATATATATATATATATATATATATATATATATATATATATATATATACACGCATAAAAGAGAGAGGGACAGAGAGAAACAGAGAGTAATTTTTCAAGTTTTTAACAGCAATCAACTGTGATGCTAGCTAAAAAGGTATTGAACAGAGCGCCAAGCAAGTCAACAACTGGAAGAAATTTTGAAAACAAATTAATAAAACCTTCTTTGAAAATAGGCATATATAATAATCCTTTCACGATTACCGGCTACTGCTTTTTCTAGAAGAATAAATTCTTAGATACTTGAATATTTATCACTGTTCTTAGGCTTCCTTAGGCTTTCTCTCTACATACAAATATGTTAGATTTATTCTATTTTAAAATATTAGAATTATTTTCATACATACCAGCAAATTCTAACGATTCACAATCAGAATTAGTCAGATCAAGCTGTATAACCTCAGTATGTCCGCAGGCATGCTGTTCCTCTGTGCTCGACTGCGACATTCTTCCTTCACGCTCAATTTGAGCTTCCAACGCTTCCCTTAAAGCCTAGACAAAAAAAACCCGTTTTGAACACAACATAATATAATATAAAACAATATTGATAAGATAATTATAAGATGCAGTATAGTAGTATTTTAACAAATCAAAGTGTAGCTGAAATTGATTTATTCATCAAGCTAAAAAACAGGAAACTAAAACAATGACGGGAAATTCAGTCGTACCGTTTATATCAATCCACCAAACTATGACATGCATTGTTTTGCTATATATTAAAGCTCGTTAATTAAGTGGGATGAATATGACTAAAGGTGTCAATCTGGCAAACAATGATGGCAGCGGCAAAGACCCAAGAACCACATCTCAAAATATATTGGTGACCAACAAATCTGAGTGAGATCTTACGCGAAACTGCCAAAAACTTTTATTTCAGGGAATATCGCCATAAGGAAATAAAGTGCTAGTAACAGTATACCAGTAACTGTAAAAATAACATTTTTAACGGAAACACTGTTTCTCTCCATTAAAAGCTCTGAAATGTAGCAAAATATGACATATTCTTGTTTGGTGGTAAATAGACGGTAAGCTAGTGCTTTTAATGCAAGGGAGAAACTTACTGTCGGTCTTCATTTGAGAAGCTACTTTATATTTTTTGCGTATTTTTCACGAATGTTAAGCATGCAACCGAGTATGGGAGCTTGGTGAGTGACTAATTAAATAATAACTCAAGGTTACCTTATTTTCCTTTAGTAACTCATTTCTTTGCTTTTTAATTGCATCAGATTCCCTTAGAGATTCCGCCAATTCCGAAACTGCCCTATCTCTTTCTTTCCGCATGTTATCACATAATGTTCTAATGCTTTCTCGTTCCAAGACTATTTTGTCTCTTTCCGAGAACGCCCAATCTCTTCTACCCTTTGAAACTTCTGCTTCTTGTACCTAAAATTGAGTAATAATAATTCATTTTATTATTATTATCTTTATATTTCAAGTTAAGAACAAATTATTGGGGGAAGAGATGCCTGCTAATGTCACTAAGCATTTGACATTGGTGTATATTAAAACTAGTTTTTGTTGGTCAGTGTCAACTATAACTCAAAAATATACTTACAGCTTCCGCTAGTTCAGTCTGTGCTTTATCGAGACTCTTCCTCAGAGATTCTAATTCCTGGTTGGCCTGGTCCAAATTGTCCAATCTCTGCCTCTGGCCGATAGAACGCGAGTCGTCACGTAAATGTTCCTTCCTCCCGCCACCTTCACCCAAAGTTCCTAAGCTATCGATCAGGCGACCTCGGCTTTTTTTCATCTGATCGCCGAGTAATAAACGACCGTCCTCGGATGCAGCCCCGAGCTCGCCAAATTTTTCACGTAGATCGTTGCATTCTTTAAGGGCCTGAGAAAAAAAAAACATTATAAGTTAAATTTACTTCTGTAGGTAGTTTCTTCAGATTAAAAGCAAATCTAACTAGATATTTGTTAATGAGAGAATTTATTAGTACCAGTAGCCATATTTTAATTTTATATAAAAACGATTAAGTCAATACAATGCTATTTAATAACAATAACTGATGTTTCACAACAATGCGTTTCTCATTTATGAAATCAAAAACAAAACTTCACATTACACTATATTTTTAAAACCTTTTTACTTTAATCAAACAGAAAAATATAACAACTAGAAATTTGTGAAATCTTGTATTAAATAGACGGAAAAATAGTTTGAACATATATGTACTTATGTATGTATATATATATATATATATATATATATATATATATATATATATATATATATATATATATATATATATATATATATATATATATATATATATATATATATATATATATATATATATATATATATATATATATATATTATATATATATATATATATATATATATATATATATATATATATATATATATATATATATATATATATATATATATATATATATATATATATATATATATATATATATATATATATATATATATATATATATATATATATATATATATATATATATATATATATATATATATATATATATATATATTTATATATATATATATATATATATATATATTTATATATATATATATATATATATATATATATATATATATATATATATATATATATATATATATATATAATATATATATATATATATATATATATATATATATATATATATATATATATATATATATATATATATTTATATATATATATATATATATATATATATATATATATATATATATATATATATATATATATATATATATATATATATATATAAAGGGAGCACCACGAAAGTTGTTTATATATAAATATGTTAAATACATACATAAATTATACTATATATATATAAAAATCCTAGTGCCTATATATATGGAATAGATATATATATATATGTATATATATATATATATATATATATATATATATATATATATATATATATATATATATATATATATATATATATATATATATATATATATATATATATATATATATATATATATATATATATATATATATATATATATATATATATATATATATATATATATATATATATATATATATATATATATATATATTATATATTTATATATTATATATATATATATATATATATATATATATATATATATATATATATATATATATATATATATATACATATATACATATATACATATATATACATATATACATATATACATATATATATATATATATATATATATATATATATATATATATATATATATATATATATATATATTATTTATTTTCACCAATTTGAAAATACAATACCCACTTAATATTAAAAAACAACAATGAAGGTATTTATACAGTGTAAATTACTTTGATATAAAATGCACCTAGATGAAAAAGATATCTGTATGTGCATAAACTTACAAATTTTGAGTAAAATTAAATTAAGATAATATTATGTACAATGCCAAATTACAACATGATACAAATTTAAAACTAAAAACTAGAGAAACTTAAACTAAAGAAAAAAGAACTAAAATTTAAAAAAAAGGAAGAGATAGGATATATATATATATATATATATATATATATATATATATATATATATATATATATATATATATATATATATATACATCAAAGAAATTCATTCCTTCCTTCTCCCCTCATGAGATAGTTAGTTAGAAACTCTTTAAATTGGAAGCTATTTTCGAAAACAAACCCGTTACATTTTCTGATGAATTAATTTTTATTCTGTTCTTTTCGTATTTCAATAGGGAGTAAATTGTATAATCTCTGCTCAATATAATTCAAATATCTCAGATGTAAATTGTTGTGGCTTTGAGGCACTTTTAAATGTTGAAGTGTTTTTGTTCGAGTGTCGTACTTATGTGCTATATGTAATTGAGCATCTTTATGAGTATATATATAGGCACAAATAGCGTTGATATACATTATTTTAATGTTACTCGTTTTTACTGAAAACAGCCTGTCCGCTGGATATCTTTTATTTCTATTATTTTCAAAATATATTTTTGTATATTTAGTTTGTGTAGGTTATTATTATACAATCCACCCCATACCACAATTCCATATCGAATTATCGATTCTACTAATGCCTTATAAATCATCACCAAAGCGCTTTGGTCCAGAAATTCTCTCAGAAGGTAAAATTTATAAACGAGTTTTCGAATTTTGTTCGACACGTAATCAACATGAAAATGCCACTTCAGAAACTGATGAATCACTATTCCAAGGTACTTAGCGTGTGTTAATCCTTTACGATGTGTTTATTGAATTCTATATAATTGAATGGTGGTCTATTCGCTACAGTCAGAGAGAAGGTAATATACTGGGTCTTTGTTAAATTGAGGGTAAGTTTATAATTTTCAAGCCAGTTTCCTATTATTTTCAGGCCATTCATTGCTGTATCTTTTAAATCCTCCCATTCATCTCCTGAAAAAACCAGTATTGTGTCGTCAGCAAAGGAGAGAGTCATCCCGTCAACCTCCATATTCAGCAAGAAACTGATGTATGTTATAAACAGGATTGGTCCCAATATAGTGCGCTGGGGAATCCCAATTTTTATTAATTGTCTTGAACTTACAGTATTATTTATTTTAACCATTTGATATTTTTCAGACAAATAACTATTTATTAAATTGTATGCCAAGCCCCTTATCCCATTTCTTTCCAGAACATTAAGAAGTTTTGCGTGCGGAACAGTATCAAATGCCTTGGCAAGATCTAGGAAAACTGCTATGCATTTTCTATCCAAATTCAGATGATTTACAATCTCAGTTACAAGTTTATATATATATATATATATATATATATATATATATATATATATATATATATATATATATATATATATATATATATATATATATATATGTATATATATATATATATATATATATATATATATATATATATATATATATATATATATATATATATATATATATATATATATATATATATATATATATATATATATATATATATATATATATATATATATATATATAGTGTATAAAAATATATAAGTACAAGAAAAAAAAACATTTTTACGTGTAAAATTTATTTTATTTTTCAACATAGTCTCCTTTTAGTTGGATGCAAGTTCAACATTTTTCTATCTTTTGTATCCGATCTAAAAGATACGATTTCTCCAGCCCTCCAAAATAGGCGTTTGTTTTAGCAACCACCTCATCGTTTGAGCCAAACTTTTTTCAGCCGAGCCATTTTTCATATTCGGAAATAGAAAATAATTGCTGAGGGCTAAATATGGCGAATATAGTGGATTCGGAAGCAATTCGTATCCTAACTTGGAATTTTGCTATGGCGATGACATAAGTATGCCCGCGTGCATTGTCTTGATGAAAGAGAACTTTTTCCCTCGCCAAATGCAAACTTTTTTCTTTCTTTTCCATTACGATTTCTAAATCTAGGCGAACAATGGTGGATTTTTCACCCCGTTCATTTTTCATATTCGGAAATAGGAAATCTGGCAATTCGTTTTCGTTTTTCTAGCTCATGGAATTTTGCTATGTCGAAGATACAAGCGTGCGTTGTCTTGACAAAAGAGAATTTTTTCTTTGCCAAATGCGGACGTTTTTCTGTCACAGCATGGTTGAAACGATCCAATAAGTTGACATAACACTCTTCATTAATCATTTTGCCCTTTTCAAAGTAATCGACGTGGATTATCCCGCGTGCATCCCAAAACACTGCGGCCATGACTTTGTTGGCCGATAAAGTCGTCTTGGCCTTCTTTGGCGCTGGTTCGCCACGGAAAAACCCACTGTTTGCATTGTTCTTTGGTCTCTAGTGTGCTGTAATGAATCCGTGTTTCGTCAATAGTTATGAATCGACGCCAAAAATCATTCCGATTGCACTTTAACATCGCCAAACATTCTTTTGAATTTGACACGTGCGTGTTTATTGTCAATTGTGAGCAATCGCGGCACCCATATTTCTCATATCCAAATGAGTTGTTAAAATGTCCTGTACCCGTTCAATTGAGATGCCCACAGTCTTAGCAATCTCACACACTTTCCCTCTCTGACCATTTATCCCTATGTCGTCGATTTTCTCAATCGACCTGGACGTTCATCAAAAATACTTGTACGGCCGCGTTTGAATTCAGCTGTCCAATATTTTATGGTAGATAATGAAGGTGTAGAGTCCCCATAAACTTTTCTTAGTTCCGCTTTTATCTTATCATTAGTTTTTTTTTCAAAAACAAATATTTTCTCACTGCTCGATATTCAATATTTTCCACTATCGTAAAATCACAAAAGTTTTGAATGGCTGGCACTCATAAACTAAATCACGCAGCGACTTGAAAATTTGACATGATTCTTGTGAAAGATTATGTTTACGAAAAATAATATTTTTAAAGAGTAGTAGGGTCATCTCTGGCCGAGGCCAGGTACTTATCATACAACATGCATATATATATATATATATATATATATATATATATATATATATATATATATATATATATATATATATATATATATATATATACATAGAACTATGAAATGGAATAAAACAAAGATGAATTTTTTAAATTGACATGAAATTTGCTTTATTCGAAAGATAATCTTCTGGCATTATAATTTAGATATGACTTCTGGCATATGACCGCCACGGCTGGCTCGGACGTAGTCTAATCTGGAGGTCCAATTTTTTCCAACATTTGTGGCCGTATATCGGCAATAACGCGGCGAATGTTGTACTCCAAGTGGTCAATCGTTTCGGGCTTATCGGCGTAGACTAGCGACTTCACATATCCCCACAGAAAATAGTCTAGCGGCGTTAAATCGCAAGATCTTGGAGGCCAATTCACGGGTCCGAAACGTGAAACTATGCGGTTACCAAACGTTTCCTTCAATAAATCAATTGTGGCATGAGCTGTGTGACATGTTGCGCCGTCTTGTTGAAACCACAGCTCCTGCACATCATGGTTGTTCAATTGATGAATGAAAAAGTCAGTAATCATGGCTCTATAGCGGTCACCATTGACTGTAACGTTCTGACCAGCATCGTTTTTAAAGAAGTACTGACCAATGATTCCACCAGCCCATAAAGCACACCAAACAGTCAGTTTTTCCGGATGTAACGGTGTCTCAACATACACTTGAGGATTATCATCACTCCAAATACGGCAGTTTTGTTTATTGACGTATCCATTCAAAAAAAGTGAGCTTCATCGCTAAACAAAATTCGCTTATGAAAATCGGGATCAACGGCAAACTTGTTTTGGCCCCATTCACCGAATCTACGCCTTGCTAGGTGATCGTGTGGCTTCAATTGTTGCACGAGTTGGATTTTGTAAGCACGCAAACCAAGATCTTTCCGCAAAATCTTCCATAAAGTGGATGGACACATATCCAATTCCTGTGCACGATGGCGGATAGACTGATTCGGGTCTTCCTCTACGCTACGCTCTACAGAAGCAATGACTACTTCTGTACGCACTGTACTGTCTCTGTGGATGCGTATTATCATTTAGAGTAAACGTGATGCGAAAACGTTCCATAGTTAATCGAATTAATTGCTCTGATGGACGATTATGTTGACCGTAAAATGGACGTAGTGCGCGATACGTATTTCGAACAGAACCATGATTTTCAAAATAAATTTGCACAATTTGGAAGCGTTGTTCAGGCGTCAGTCTATTCATGTTGAAATGCCAAACCAAACTAAACATAAATCACTTGACAGCTGACAAAATAGCCGCCAGTTAAAAAAGTGTTGCCAACTTAAAGTTTTATACCTCTATAAAAAGACACCCTTTATATATATATATATATATATATATATATATATATATATATATATATATATATATATATATATATATATATATATAGACAAATGGTGTTATTCCTGAAATCGTTTTCTGTCAAATTAATTCTCCATTTAAAGTTGTCATGAGCGTGGTAACAACAAATAAAAAACAATGGGCTAAATTGAAATTGGTCTGTAAAATCCCATAAATAAAACTAAATGATCACGTGTTGTGTTGTATTACAAAGTGCTTTTGATTTGGGAGCGATATTGCCAGTTATAATATTGATGCTATGAGGTGATTATTAGATCCCAACCCTTAATATTCCACATGAAAAGAAAAATAAACAAACAAACAATTTCACATAAAGTTTTAATACTCGATTTTGTCACTGTATACTGTATCTTAATATGTAAAATAATTATGTTATATATTTTTCATCAGTATAATTGTGGTCAAAACCTCTTTAAAAACGTAGTAGGCTTTTAAATTCTTTTACACTAATTACAAACAATTCGAAGACGTTTCATTCGCTAATTTGCGTTGAATGGGAGTAATAAAGCTACTGTTAGGTATAAGAAAATTATTAATTCTTGATGAAGCTATGGCGATATATAGAAATTTGGAATTTTATACTTACTTTGTCTCTTTCATGCAGGGCACTTGCTATCTCCCTTCTTAGAGATTCAAGCTGATAGTTTAAGGCTCTTTTTTCTTCTTGCAATTCTTTGTTATCGACATCCAATATTTTCAATTTTTTCATAGCTTGAGCAAGATCGTCACTGAGTTTTTCCATTTCCTTATGAACAGTATCCCTAAAAGATAAAAAAATAAACAATTTATTATTATTTTTCTTCATTCTATAACGTAAAAGCACAAATCAGTGCCCCTGTATTCTTCAGCCTTTGTCTTTTCATCTGGAAAAGGAAGAAGATCTATGAACTAACTTGAATTAACCTGTCTTTAAATTCTGAACGGGGATCGAGATAGAAGCCCACGTCAGGGCGACTTGTAGAGGCATCTTCAACAGAAACATGTCTAAAAGTATAGGATAGCTTATGAATTTGGCAATTAAGATTGTTCATTGTATTCCCCAAGTCACGATGATGTTAGGAATCCTAAGTTCTCAGTGTGACGCCTGAGCAAAAATCATTTAATGGTGTCATGAGCATTGAAACAAACGTGAAGAAAAGTGAGATACTAAAATGAGGGTCCATGTGATGAAAACCCAAGGGGTCCCAATCCTAAGAAATTTTAACTGCAATAGTTAGCTCAAAAGATCACGGCAAGAGTAGTTTGCGAGAAGATGTTCTGCTAAAAAAATTCATGCTTCACCAGAGACACCTATACGAGGCTGGTTTGAAAAGTCCGTGCAAAGTCCGAGAGATGGCACCACCGGCGCGTATCGAGGTCATGCTTAGTTAGTAGCATCTCTTGAATGAACGCACACCAAGTTTCAGCCATATTGGTCTATTTCTTTGTGTTTGGCATTCGTGTGAATCAAGGAAGTCGAGTGATTTTCAAGAGATGGACGAAAAAGAATTTCGTGTGGTGATTAAACATTACTTTATGAAAGGCAAAACGCCTCAGGAGACTAAAGAGAAGCTTGATAAACATTATGGTGACTCTGCACCTTCGATTAGAACAGTTTATAAGTGGTTTCAAAATTTTCGGACTGGCCATATGGGCACAAGTGACGCTGAACGTTCTGGACGGCCTGTGGAGATTACGACTCCAGAAATCATTGATCAAATCCATGATATGGTGATGGATGACAGAAGAGTTAAGGTGCGTGAGATTGCTAGTGCTGTAGGCATCTCGACTGAACGGGTACATAATATTTTGCATAAACATTTGGACATGAGAAAGCTATCCGCAAGATGGCTGCCGCGATTGCTCACGCTTGACCAAAAACGGAATCGTGTGAAGTGTTGCAAGGATGGTTTGCAGCTGTTCCAGAAGAATCCGGAGGACTTTAAGCCGTTTCGTCATTACTATACTCCTGAGACCAAACAACAATCTAAACAATGGGTTACCAAGGGGGAATCTGCACCAAAAAAGGCGAAGACCGTTCCTTCGGCCGGAAAAGTTATGGCGACTGTCTTCTGGGATTCGCAAGGGATAATCCTCATCGACTATCTGGAAAAGGGTAAAACTATTACAGGTGAATATTATTCATCGTTATTGGACCGTTTGAAAACCGAGCTGCAAGAAAAATGCCCGCGATTGGCCCACAAGAAAGTCCTTTTCCATCACGACAACGCACCAGCACACACCTCAGCAGTTGTGGTCGCAAAATTAATGGAAATAGGATTCCAACTCGTTTCACATCCCCCCTATTCTCCAGACTTGGCTCCCTCGGACTACTATTTGTTTCCCAATTTGAAGAAAAGATTTTATTCAAACGAGGAGGTGATTGCAAACACTAATGGATATTTTGCAGACTTGGACAAATCCTATTATTCGGAAGGGATCAACAAACTAGAACATCGTTGGACGAAGTGTATAAGCCTAAAAGGAGACTATGTCGAAAAATAAAAAAGGTTTACCCCAAACACATAAGTAGTTTTAATTTTTGCACGGACTTTTCAAACCAGCCTCGTACTTCCAAAATGATGGCTTTATTGAAGGCTATCAGACCCAAACGCCGAGGGAAGTTATAGAATGCCGTGTTGCTGCTCCATGACAACGTGCCTGCAAACGGTTTAGGCAAAATATATGCTGCTATCAAGACATGTTGCTTTCTATGGTCTGAGGATGGTCTATACCTTAATCATCCCCTAGGCCTGGCTCCCAGTGTCTAACTTCAGTGTAGGTTAGGTGAAACGATCCAAAAGCGAAAAACTTGGGATTTCTAGAAATGAATGAGAGTCTTTTCAGACAGTAATTAACGGTGACAGTTGAAACTTGCTTTAGACCAAAACATGGAATGTTTGACAGATTTAAGTTAACCACCGATCACGAAAATTTGCGTCCCATAATTCTAGACTCGTCATTTAGGCAGCTAATATACCCACAACTCAGTTGTGCTCAGTACCCGAGCCGCGGCAGATGCGAATCATGTAAATATAATCCCTTTTAAATTAGTGTCTTCCAAAATTTTTTTTCAAGATATATATATCCATTCTGATGAAGGAATAAACTGGGCCAACATACATGTATTCTGTTATCTATGGACGGTAAACCCAAGAATAAATCATCAAAAAATATATAACCAAGAAAGTCTAAGAAAAAAATAATAATAACAATTATATATTTATATATATATATATATATATATATATATATATATATATATATATATATATATATATATATATATATATATATATATATATATATATATATATATATATATATATATATATATATATATATATATATATATATATATATATATATATATATATATATATATATATACATATATATATATATATATATATATATATATATATATATATATATATATATATATACTTAAAAATAAAATCTTAGTTCTGGAACTCGGCAAAAAGGGCGTGATAAGAGATCACACAATTTTCATTAAGCCAATATTTCGGTCCTAGATTAGGACCTTCTTCAGGGCAGAACTGAAAAGAAGAACAGAGCGTATTCACTGATCGTGTCTGGGACAACTTTAAATTAATGATGTTATCATTAGGTTGTTATAATAAATAAAATTAGTGTAGAACAAGAATAAGATATTAGTCATAATAAAGTAAAAAAAAGTCAAAAAAACTCACATGAGTAGCGTGAAGTTGAGTTAGCCTGAATGGCCGTAGGCAGCTTATACATAAAAACGTTGGTTAATCCATAAAATACATAAAATACACACTATAACACTGTAGATAAAATTATAAAAACCAGATTTAAAACATGGATGTGATTGAGAACTTGGGATGTTGAAAACATTGTTAATTATTTCACCTGTGACAACCACACATGGCCACCGCCATATAGGAAAGATGACAAGGACGACAGGAGACAGCTGACCGACAGAGATAAGGGGCTTATTAAGAAAACTCAATTAACCAAAAAACGGGGTCGACACCGGGAAGGAACCGATCAAAATTGGGAAGTGCATGTATGGACCTTTAAGCAAGAAAGAGATAGCCAATTGAGCGACCAAGAACCGGTATGGAGCCGAGGAAAGATAAATCATAACCTAATTTTAGGTAAAGGGTGAGCGAGGGAGCGAGAGAGAGAGAGAGAAAATAATGGGAACAACAAAGAGGAAGATCGTCTATTATATTAATTATTAATTTATTAATTTCTTGTTGAAATATGATTGGAGGAAGAGATAGTTTGCAGAAACAAATGAAGATTGAAAGTAACAGGAGGTAATAAAGGGGTAACGCTAGATACTGCCAATGGAAGGAACCCAGGATCACCGAGACCCGTAAACAAAGAGAGGAAGGAGAAAAGAAAACCCTGGAAGTTACACAGCTAAGAGAGAGATGATTACTATTTCAATTTAGATGGATCATACAACACTTGAAGACAGGGAATTATCGTGTGGTGTTGATTTATCACAAGAGAGGAGGAAACTATATAATAGTTGATCGTCGTGGCCGTTACTATGTGGTAATTTATCATTTTAACGGAAACTATATATGTTACTGAGACCATCTAGGTCGGTTCTTTTATTGATATTAAGGTGATTCTTCTGGATGTAACACATTTCAAGGAATTCTCTCTTGGAAAGATTTTTAGAGAAATGAAGAATTTTGGGTTCCCTGAAATTAAAGGAATGACCATTGTCAACAGAATGGGTCGCCAAAGCACATCTGTGTGGATGGCATCTAGTATCACTTTTATGGGGTGCAATATGACGATTCAAGGATTGAGAAGTCTGGCCAATATAGATTGATGGACAATTGAGGCAGGAAATTGAGTACACTAAGTCTGACATGGAAAGAACTGGCAACGGGGCCTTCAGCTTGCTTCTAGCTAGGATGACCTGTAGAAGAAATTTTCTATTGAAATGTCGTTCAATGGGACTTGTCCCTAAACATATTGTACAGAACTTTGGATGCATGAACAATCTGATGTCCGACAGACCCAATGACAACAACAGGATACAGCGCTTTCAGAGTAAGGTATCTGTCAGAATTCTTTCCTATGAAATTTCTTTCACCTTCAAAGAGATTAACAACCTCAAAACTCTTATCAACCGTGTTGTTCATTTGGCAGGAAATAGGGTTCCAGCACATATTGTGCAACGCTTTCGTGTCACTCAAGAAAAATCTTTTCAAACCATTACTAGATCTCTTTCTAATACTCTTTTCAATAAATTCAATAACTTGATTAGATCAAAAACTGATAGATTAAAAGTCTGTCCCCAATGGTTTACCAATTTAACTACAGTTGATTTTCCTCCTGAGGTTCATAAAATTCTTGTTTTGGGTACAAAATTTGTTTATGATTCCATTCCAGGTACTGATATCCCTATAAAAAGAAACCTTTCTGACATTGAATCCTTCATTAAGCTTGCACCAGCCTCCAGTCAAGATATTCTCAGGGCCAAATGCACCAATGCAGTTACCAACGCTGTTTTACAAAACCGTAATACTTCTTTTGAGAAGACTTTGTTCTTCAAGACACACAAATTTCTCAAACAACATAGTGAGATCTTAATTACACCTTTAGACAAAGGCTCGGTCACAGTAGCCTTAGAGAGACTACATTATGAAACTAAGATGTTGGAACTTATTGATGATGAACAAGTTTACAAGAAGCTCTCTCATGATCCCACTACTCAACATCAAAACAAGAGTAACAGTTTTATCAAGCAGTTGAAGACCAAAAAATGGATTGACGATATAACAGCCGAACAACTTTATAACTACAAGGCGATTCCACCAAGGATTTATGGTTTACCCAAGATACATAAAGAAGGGGTACCTCTCAGACCCATCGTCTCCACTACTTGCTCTCCCACTTCAAAACTTAGTAACTTTTGTGCTAATCTTCTTGAAAAGTCCTTCCTCAATTATCATACATTTGCCATTAAAGACTCTTTTGCGTTTAGTGCAATAAACAATAATTTCCAATTACCAGAAAACCACGTTATTATATCACTTGATGTAGTCAGTCTTTTCACGAATATTTCATGGCAGTTAACCAGCCAAATAATTAACTCTGAATGGGCATTAATTTCACCCAACACCAAAATCAGCAAATCCTTCTTTTTATCAATAATAGAATTTCTTTTCCATTCAACCTTCCTCAAATTTAAAGACTTTTTCTACTCTCAAATATTTGGATGCCCTATGGGCAGTAATCTCAGTCCTGTTCTTGCTTCAATTGTCATGTCGTATGTTTTAAAAAAACTGCACTCAAAGATTATCCTTCCGACTTCCCTTCTTATATCAATACGTAGACGATTTAATTCTATCCATACCAGCTGATGGCAAAGAAGAAGTTCTTCATGTTTTCAAATCTTTCGACCCACATTTACAATTCACTATGGAAGAAGAAACAAACAATGCTGTTCCATTTCTGGACACAAGAGTCGTTAGAGACTCCCATAACATCATCAAACTTGATTGGTATAGAAAACCTACTTCTTCTGGGAGATATATCCATGCAAACTCTGGCCATGATTGGAAGATGAAAGTCAACGTCATCAAAGGCCTATATAGAAGACTGAAGACAATAGTCCATCCTGATTTCTTACACCAGTCACAAGAAACACTTACAAACCTTTTCATAGATAATGGATACAATCGTAAACTCTTACTAAGAACCAAAGACGAAGTCAACAAGCTTACTCATAGCCATCAAATTCCTCCAGAACCCCCTCTAACTCCCTCAGTCGAAATAAATTGGTCGTTGCTTTCTTTACCGTTCATTCCTGGCCTTATCAACAAATTGGTTCATATTTTGCGTGTCATTCCTAACATTAAAATTGCTAAATATTACTTCTTCAAAAACAGACGTGTTTTCAGCAAGCTGAAGGCCCCGTTGCCAGTTCTTTCCATGTCAGACTTAGTGTACTCAATTTCCTGCCTCAATTGTCCATCAATCTATATTGGCCAGACTTCTCAATCCTTGAATCGTCATACTGCACTCCATAAAAGTGATACTAGATGCCATCCACATAGATGTGCTTTGGCGACCCATTCTGTTGACAATGGTCATTCCTTTAATTTCAGGGAACCCAAAATTCTTCATTTCTCTAAAAATCTTTCCAAGAGAGAATTCCTTGAAATGTGTTACATCCAGGAGAATCACCTTAATATAATAAAAGAACCGACCTAGATGGTCTCAGTAACATATATAGTTTCCTCCTCTCTTGTGATAAATCAACACCACACGATAATTCCCTGTCTTCAAGTGTTGTATGATCCATCTGAATTGAAATAGTAATCATCTCTCTCTTAGCTGTGTAACTTCCAGAGTTTTCTTTTCTCCTTCCTCTCTTTGTTTACGGGTCTCGGTGATCCTGGGTTCCACAGATTCCTTCCACTTTATCTGGGCCATCTTGTGCACTTATCGATTACTGTCCTCCTTCCATTGACAGTATCTAGCGTCACCCCTTCATTACCTCCTGTTACTTTCAATCTTCATTTGTTTCTGCAAACCATCTCTTCGTCCAATCATATTTCAACAAGAAATTAATAAATTAATAATTAATATAATAGACGATCTTCCTCTTTGTTGTTCCCATTATTTTCTCTCTCTGTCTCTCGCTCCCTCGCTCACCCTTTACCTAAAATTAGGTTATGATTTATCCTTCCTCGGTTCCATACCGGTTCTTGGTCGCTCAATTGGCTATCTCTTTCTTGCTTAAAGGTCCATACATGCACTTCCCAATTTTGATCGGTTCCTTCCGGGTGTCGACCCCGTTTTTTGGTTAATTGAGTTTTCTTAATAAGCCCCTTATCTCTGTCGGTCAGCTGTCTCCTGTCGTCCTTGTCATCTTTCCTATATGGCGGTGGCCATGTGTGGTTGTCACAGGTGAAATAATTAACAATGTTTTCAACATCCAAGGTTCACATCCATGTTTTAAATCTGGTTTTTAATCACATCCATGTTTTAAATCTGCTTTTTATATTATATATATATATATATATATATATATATATATATATATATATATATATATATATATATATATATATATATATATATATATATATATATATATATTTATATATATATATATATATATATATATTAGTTTGTCTACAGTGTTATAGTGTGTATTTTATGGATTAACCAACGTTTTTATGTATAAGCTGCCTACGGCCATTCAGGCTAACTCAACTTCACGCTACTCATGTGAGTTTTTTTGACTTTTTTTTTTACTTTATTATGACTAATATCTTATTCTTGTTCTACACTAATTTTATTTATTATAACAACTTAATTATACCATCATTAATTTAAATTTGTCCCAAACACGATCAGTGAATAAGTTTTGTTCTCCTTTTCAGTTCTTGCCCTGAAGAAGGTCCCAATCGAGGACCGAAATATTGGCTTAATGAAAATTGTGTGATCTCTTATCACGCCCTTTTTGCCGAGTTCCCCAACTAAGATTTTATTTTTAAGTTTTATAAGTATATATATATATATATATATATATATATATATATATATATATATATATATATATATATATACATATATATATATATATATATATATATATATATATATACAAGTTACAGTTGTTTTAGTGACACACCTTTTGATATTTTCAAAACAAAACAAAAAATCGAATTTCGTTTGTTGATTAAACACTGTTTTTTGATGGGAAAAAATACCGTTCAAGCAAAGCAATGGCTTGATAAGTGTTACAGGGACTCTGCCTCTAAAAAATCACCTCTCATTTACTGGTATGCTGAAGTTAAACGCGCTCGAACAGACACAAATGATGCTGAACACTCTGGACGCTCAAATGAGGTGATTACACCGGAAAACATGAAAAAAATCCACAAAATCGTTTTGGATGACTGTAAAGTGAAATTGCGTGAGATAGCTGACACCCTAAAGATATCAAAAGAACGTGTTGGTCATATTTTTCATGAACATTTGGGCATGAGAAAGCTCTATTCGAAATGGCTACCGCGTTTGCTCACGGTGGACCAAAAACAACAACATGTTGATGATTCTGAGCGCTGTTTGGACCTGTTTAAGCGAAACAAAAAGTCGACTGGGGGGGTTTTGGCCTCTGTATTTTGGGATGCGCATGGAATAATTCTCGTCAACTATGCTGAAAAGGGAAAAACCATCAATAGTGAATATTATATAAAGTTATTGGTGCGTTTGAAGGCAGAAATCGCAAAGAAACAGCCCCAAATGAACAAGAAAAAAGTGCTCTTTCATCAAGACAATGCACCGTGTTACAAGTTAATGGTTACGATTGCAATTGAAATTCGAATGCTCCAAAGTAGAAGTTATCGCCGAAATTGAGGCTTATTTTGAAGGCAAAGACAAATCCTTCTACAAGAAAGGTATGGAAATGTTAGAAAAGCGTTAGACTGACTGTATCGCTCTTGAAGGAGACTATGTTGATGAATAAGGTCGAATTTTGCAAAAAAAAGTATGTAGTGAAGTCTACATAAGAAAAAGAATATTAGTAGCATACCGTATAATAAAGTTTATCCTTATTTAGATATTTAATATTTTCCAGTAAAACTCATACTAAACTTCCTTGATTACTATATAAAAAGAATTTATTTTTTGAATGTAATACCTGATCATAATAGTATGATTTAATTTATATTTCTTGATGGGCATGATTCAAAATTACACTTTATATACACAGACCAAGAGAAACTAAAATCACAATTTTAAGGTAAAAAAATACATATTTGTAAAAATCTATAAAAATAATGTAAATTTTTTGCCACTAGACTCATTGCTACTTAATTAACTGAATAAAATGAACAAACATAACCAAGAACAAATATTTTTCGTGTTTTCCTGCTAATAACAAAATAAATATTGTATTTTAGATACCAGATAGATTAAAAATATTCCTGGGAATTATAACAATGCAATCAAATAAAAAATTATAGGTGAAGTCTGGGAAATCCCTCTAAATATATATATCTCAGGGCGTATACCAAATGAAATTCCAGAATTTGAGCACAAATTCCAAGACAGTTCCAAGTACACTAAATAGAATTTCAGACAACAATCTTTTTCTTATTTTCAATGTTTTTAATAGTACAAACCGTGGCCTAAATTTGGCTATATTGCAGATTCATAAATTAAATTCAGTTTTAGTCGCTTCTTCTGAATGTAAAATATTATTAAATATGTGTTCTACACCTTTCAGAAATGGATTTCACAAGTTTACCAAAGAGTCTGGCATATCCTGGAAGGTAGTTTTTTGTATATGTCAGCGTGGAATACAAGCGGCTTACCCAGCCAAAATTGTTGCTTTGGCAGTTTTTAATGTGACACAAGAAAATGTCAAACATGAGTAAAATGTATCTAAAGCTCAAATGACGACTGAGTTGAGGAACACTGGTATAAAATCATTTAATTAATCCTGTAATTTCTATTGATATATATTTTATCTTTGGACGCATATGAAATCCATCCCATAGTTTCAGGACCACGGTTTTTTACGTAACTAACTAAAAAAACTATAAATTTAATTCACTGAGTAACCAAATAAGCAAGATTATATCGCATAAATGCAGCTCTACCAAAGACTTACATGATTTGAAACTTCCAGCATAAAGGGACCTTGATTGTCGAAATATTATTACTAAATCGCGTGCAAAACGCGCATTTTGATCTTATAAGTCTTATATATATTTTTTTATGAAAGTGGGGCGTACGCGGGAGTAGCAATTCACGTAGGTTTTCAATCCTTCCCAAAGGATGAGATGCTCCTTAAAAATAAGGGTCTTTGGTCAGATTGGTACAAGGGGTGACAAGCTGAACCACACACGGGGTTGATCCAACGAATACTTCCTATGAAGTCGTAGGAGTAGTATGGGTGGGGAGGCGAACAGCCAAGCAAACAGACTAAAGGAATCTTTTGCCAATCACAATTAACATCTGGGTAATGTGAACCAGACGGGATCTATAGCTTAACGTGGGAATCGAACCACATAATCAGTAGTTTGTTTTACGGGCTTGTTCTTTTAACTTCCTGC
>CM032455.1:57109306-57114489 GCA_019049505.1 Pachyrhynchus sulphureomaculatus
TTTATTTAAAACAAAATAATAGTAGCCTTTAGAAGTGAAAAGCTTTTGCTAGTTAATATTTTGTAATTTTTAATTGAGTCCATTTTTTGGAGAGCTTATTTTCTTCAATATTGCTGACAACACTGTCAAGTTGAGTTACCCTAAATTCCATGGATCATTTTCCTAAACTTCCTTTAAACAAACCTTTTCAGCCTTATACACACCTAAAAGTTCCAGCTGCTTAAGCAATCTAGCATTTTCATCTTGCGCAACTTCCAACTTAGAAAGAGCCTGCGTATGAGACAAAAACAGTGCTTCGGAAGCGTTGCCATTGTGCTCGGTCAATTCTTTGAGCAGCCGCTGATTTTCATCTCTCAGTTGTTTATTTTCGGCAATTAGTTCCGTGTACTTGTTGCGTAAAGAGGCGGAATCTTGACTTGAGACTTCGAGTTGATTCATCACCGCTCGGTGTTGTTCTCGGTAATAATCGAGGTCCTATTAAAAATAAGAATGGTTATAATTAATAATACGGTCTTTGGAAACAACTTGAATAGACTTTTTTTGTGTTTCTTTTTTAAGGTGAATTTATTTAAATATGTAACAAGTACCCGGTCGAAAACGGTACTCGGCGAATTTGACCCGGTTTAACCGGTTACTTTATTATCCGGCCGGGTAAATTGCCAAACTTGTTCAGCAAAATAAAACCAAATTAAAAGTACCATTTATTTCAAAAATATGCACATTTTAAACATAACAACAACAAATCTAAACTAATACGTAGGCTGAAAAGTTTTTAGTCTGACACATAGATGTCGCCCTTTTCAAAAAATCCATGATTTTTAGGAAGTAGCAACTTTCAAGCAATATGTGTCACAATTTCATGACACTTCGCCGATTAGGTTACGAGTTACCGTGGTTTTAGTGACGATAGTTTTGATATTTTCAAAACAATGGAAACAATCGAATTTCGTGTGTCGATTAAATACCATTTTTTAATGGGAAAAAATATCGTTCAAGCAAAGCAATGGCTTGATAAGTGTTACAGGGACCTGCCCTTGGAAAATCACTCATCATTTACTGGTATGCTGTATTTAGACCCGGTTGTACAGACACAAATGATGCTGAACGCTCTGGACGCCCAAATGAGGTGGTTACACCGGTAAACATCCAAAAATCCCAAAATTGTTTTGGATGACCGTAAAGTGAAATTGAGTGAGGTAGCTAACAGCTTAAAAATATCAAAAGAAAGTGTTGGTCATATTTCGCATTAACATTTGGGCATAAGAAAGCTCTGTTCGAAATGAATACCGCGTTTGTTCACAGTGGACCAAAAACAACAACGTGTTGATGATTCTGAGCGCTGTTTGGACCTGTTTAAGCGTAATAAAACGGATTTTTTCATGCGATATGTGACAATGGATGAAACATGGATCCACTACTACACACCGGAAACAAATAGGCAGTCAGCTGAGCGGACAGTAGCCGGTGAAAACCTCCCGAAGCGACCAAAGACACAACAGTCGGCTGGGAAGGTTTTGGCTTCTGTATTTTGGGACGCGCATAGAATAATTTTCATCGATCAAGGAAAAAATCATCAATAGCGAGTATTATATAAAGTTATTGGTGCGTTTGAAGACAGAAATCGCAAAGAAACGGTTCCAAATGAACAAAAAAAAGGAGCTCTTTCAAGACGATGCACCTTTACGATGAGAAAATTGCATAAATTGAAGTTCGAATTGCTCCTCATCCACCATATTCTCCAGATTTGGCCCCCAGCGACTATTATCTATTCACAGACCTCAAAAAAATGCTCGCGGGAAAGAGATTTGGCTCCAGTGAAGAAGTTGTCGCCGAAATTCAGGCCGATTTTGAAGGCAAAGACAAATTCTTCTACAAGAAAGGTATAGAAATGTTAGAAAAACGTTGGACTGATTGTATCGCTCCTGAAGGAGACTATATTGACCAATAAAGTCGTATGTTGATGAATAAAGTCGAAATAAAAAAAAAATGTGATTTAAGTAGCTAAACCAAAAACTTTTCAACCTACGTGTTATTTACTATATATTAATACATATAGAATATAATATTTAAAATCGAGCAAGGCTAAATTGTGATGTAGGTATGTTAGTATTTCTCCATTTTCAGATGGAAATTTGTTTCTCTTTTTCTTCATATATCACTCATTCAAATATTCAAACTCAGAAGATATCCTTTCACTAAATATTGAAGAAGCTGGTGCTGAAAGAAACTTAAGAGCAAGTTCTCCTTGATTTACAACTTATCAATGGCAAACTTAAATAAGAAATGAATTCTGTTTTTACCTATTCTATTCTATGGGAAACCTTTTTATCTTTGTATCCCTGGGTTGACCGTACCGTATAATTTATATTTTCCAATATAACAGTCCATTTTATGTTCAGAAAGAAGGAACAGCTATGGGTAATTACTTATCACTTTTCTTAGCTAATTTATTCATGAGTAAGTTTAAAACCGAAGCCAGTCAAGAATTTGAATATTTCCTAAGGGTATGATATAGGTATGTGGATCATATTTTCGCGATTTTTGATACAAAGAAAGCAAATATTGATGACTTTGTTTCCAAATTAAATAGCCGGTATGATTCCACTAAATTCACTTACGAAGTTGAGAACAAAGGACAACTGCCTTTTCTGGATATTTTAATTAATAAAAATAATAATAGATTAGAATTTGATATCTATAAGAAAGACATAGTAACAGATAGATATATTCCTAATGATTCATTTCATTGCAAACAACATAAATTAGCCTCATTACATTTTTTAGTTCATCGTTTGGTCACTTTTCCTCTGAATAGAGTAAACTTTAATAACGAAATTAGATATTAGAAATATAGAGTTAATGGTTATGACGATGACTTAGTAAACAAGCTAATAAATAGACATAAGTTCAGATTAAATATTCAGAATTCCACCTTTTTTACATGCGAAGAAAATAACACCAAGCTTGTCTTCATAATCCGAAATATAGCAAGGAACTCAATAAGGTATTTAATAAGGTAGGCCTCACCTTAGTCTATAAGTCATCAGACGTTCTGAGGAATATCTTGGGAAATCCCAACGATAAAATTCCTAATTGTGCGAAAAGTGGAATTTATGAAACTAGTTGTAATGATTGTGACAAAGAGTGTTGGGCAAACTAAAAGGTCAATTAAACACGATTTAAAGAACATTTAGCACACTTAAAATACAGTAGAACAGAAAAGTCTAGCATTGCCGAACATGCCCTTGAAGCTGATCATATTGTAACATTAGATAATCTAAGATTAATTAAAAATGTATCTGATAGGAGATTGTTGAACGCATGCGAAATTATGGATGGCTTTGCTTATGCCATTAGTTCAGCCTGAGTAATTTAAGGATTAGGCTAAGTATAAATAGGGTAGAATTGTAGTTTAGCTTTAGTCAATCATCGCTCCTGATGAAGCTAACATGGTTAGCGAAACGCGCGTCGACTGCAAAAATAAAGTGTTTGGTGTAGTGGTGATATATGCTGAGTAGAGTAGAAGATAGTTGAAATATTTTCAAGCAGTTGCAAAGAATCTACTGTCCATTGACTCTTGATGGGGATTCACAAAGGTTCGTTTTTTCGCATTTTTGATAGACGAGGGCCAAAAAAATTACATCATTATACCAAAATTGAGATAAACTATTTTTAAGTAATTCTTCACTGCTTGATATAAAATAAACTGTATTAGTAGATAATAAAAGTCAAACTACAGAGATAATAATGCTTACCTTGAAACCACCTAAAAATGAACTTTAGCACTGACGACTTCAATTGATGGTGATTTTGATATTTTTTTAAAATTAGCGTACTTTCATGACAATATAATATATATTTTCTAGATAGATATATTACTTACATTTAGCGCGTGATCACATCTTCGCCTGGACGTATTTATGTCATTATTAGGTTTTTCAAATTGCTGTTTGTAAGGGTCGTAATCTCTAGTAGCAAAACTTCTTGACAAAGTATCTAAAATGAAAAAAAGTAGTAAAAACCATAAAAATGTTGTTATACCGAATGTGATACAGTTGAATACCTTCTCTCTTATCGACAAAATAAGAACTACTGAATATAAAAGTTACATTAAGCAAAGTGTACATTTTCAGAAAATAATTTTTGACACACTGGAAAGGTACAGGTCAGAATAAAATGGTTTGTACAATCCTATGTTTTTTAATGTATTACTCGAAATGAAGCTTTTGTTCAAATTGGAAGTCTCCTGAAGAGTTTAAATTTAAAAAAGGCCAATTTTTTCAACTACCGTGCAGTTATTTTCAATTCAGTAGTTCTTTGACTTTTTTCTTAATGGCGGATTTTAGCAACAGCGTTAAATATAGGGATTTAAGAAATAGCATAGTATTCCAGTCCCCGTTGTACTTGAATGTCAGCCTGGAATGCTGTTATATATCCAAAATTTGTTATTTCGAAGTAAAAAAAAGGTTAAAATAAGTTTAATCCAGTCTGTATGTGTATATATATATATATATATATATATATATATATATATATATATATATATATATGTATATATGTATATATATATATATATATATATATGTATATATATATATATATATATATATATATATATATATATATATATATATATATATATATGTATATATATATATATATATAACTTATATATATATATATATATATAATATATATATATATATATATATATATATATATATATATATATATATATATATTATATATATATATATATATATATATATATATATATATATATATATATATATATATATATATATATATATATATATATATATATATATATATATATATATATATATATATATATATATATATATATATATATATATATATATATATATATATATATATATATATATATATATATATATATATATATGTATACTATATATATATATATATATATATATATATATATATATATATATATATATATATATATATATATATATATATATATATATATATATATATATATATGTATATATATATATATATATATATATATATATATATATATATATATATATATATATATATATATATATATATATATATATATATATATATATATATATTATATATATATATATATATATATACATATATATATTATATATATATAATATATATAT
>CM032455.1:57114589-57154589 GCA_019049505.1 Pachyrhynchus sulphureomaculatus
ATGCCACTTTGTCCAAAATGGATTATTTTTTTTTCAAAATTTAGGTCTCGACACCAGCTTTCCGATGCCATTTAAAATTTTTTTTTGGATTCATTTTAACCGTTTTTTTTTACATTTGTTTATTAAAAAGCTTTACACTCCACAACAACTGTTAATTCTTTACAAAGCTCAAATTCGACCAACTATGGAATACTGCTCCTATGTTTGGGGCTCCGCTCCCAAACATACACTGCATTTGTTGGATTGTGTTCAGAGAAGGGCTGTTCGTCTGATTGGAGACCCAGAACTGACCGGCGGCCTTGATTCGCTGGAACATCGAAGAACGGTTGGCGACTTGAGTCTATTCTACAAGTATTTTCACGGAGAGTGTTCAAAGGATGTATCCCGCTTAATTCCTCCCAGAGCGGTGCATGTTAGAAGTACACGTCGCGCTGATACTTCACATCCGTATGAGGTTCAGCTTGTTACTTCTCGTACAACGCTTTTCAAGCAGTCTTTTATATGGAGAACATCATTCCTTTCTGTGTTTCCCACCGAGTACGATTTACAGCGATTCAAGAACAACGTGAATAGCTTTTTCCGTACACGTGTCGCTCCTGTAGCGCTTTAGGGACTTTCCTGCAGCACGTGTGCTAGACCCATAAAAAAATAAAAAATAATCAAATAGTAACAAATGCATTTTTTCGGTCATTTTGAAAAAAAAAAATTGAAAATTTTTTATCACATCTGGTAGAGAATCGCGAGACCTTTATTAAAAAAATCATTTTCGTTAACAATTTATTTTTCAAAATGATTAAGAAACAAATGTAAAAAAAAAAAACGGTTAAAATCAACTAAAAAAAAAAATCTCTACAATTTTTAACTAACTAATATGTTTTAAATTATAAGTGTTGTAGTAAAATGTCGAAAAAAAGTGATTTTTGGTCCAAAGACGTAACCTAAAAATGAAATCGTTTTGAATTATGTGTACCCAGACTTATTCGGAAATAGCAATGGTTAGTCCAGGAAGCCGCAGGAACATGACGAAATCGTTGCATTTTCTAAAGAAATCATATGATAAATACTCCTGCCTTGTACCTGGAATTTTAATAGTGTATCTATCATTTTGACATGATGAAACTGATAACCTCAAAAATGGAAAAACACTTGAAAATAGGTAAAAAAGGTCTTGTAACTATAACACTAATATCATATTCCTTTGTATTTTGACCTGCTCAAACCAATTACAAAATTCATACCAACCAACCAACCAACCAAAGAATGTAACGTTACGAGTCAGTGTGTATCAAAATCAGTTTCAATATGTCAAAATGCATAGAGATAACACTATTAAAATTCTAGTTACAAGACAAGACTATTTATCATACGATTTTTTCAGAAAATGCAAAGATTTCGTCATGTTCCCGCGGCTTCCTGGATTAACGGCTGCTATTTCCAAGTAAGTCTGGGTACACCTAACTCAAAACTATTTGATTTTTAGGTTACATTTTTGGAACAAAAATCGCCTTTTTTCGACATTTTGCTACAAAATTTAATTTTAAAAAAATAAGTGTTAGATTTTCAGAGTTATGCCTCTTGCTCTCTATATGAGTTGCGAAAAAGCTTTTTGAAACTAAGCTAAATCAGTTTTAAATCTGACTAATTCTAGTCTCCCCTACTATTAAGCGAATTCATTATTTTTCGAAATAAAACAAAGGAAATATATACCTTTCCTTAAACCAATTCAGACTACAATACTTTAATATTTATGAAGAAATTGAAATTCAGCAGGCTGTAAAATTTGTAATAGCTAGATATACATATAATTTTAATTTATAACACAATTATTGTACCTGCTTTATCAAGGTAAAGCAAAAAGTAAAAGTTGGCAACTATTCGAAGATAAATAGATTATCTTTACCATAATTTTATTTATATGTATTATTTATTTTTAGAACATTAGGCTTATGTAAGTTTGTGACGATTATGCAACACTATGCAATAAAAAAAAATATAGAGTACATTTGCAGCACCCTTCTTAAATACTTATTTTTCTAAAACCACTCAAGGTATTTTAATTCTCAGATTTTGAAAATTTGTTCTGTTTATAGCTTTATAAATTAAGTGCCTTTCTGGCAACAAAAACTTTGAAGTATTGTACAGAAATAAAACTAGTGTAAAATTTAAAAAAAGTTTACCATAACCTTAACGCCAAATACATTTTTTTTGATATATAATGGGCGAGTTTGGTAAATATATAATTTATTACCATTTTGTCTATAACTAATATTAATATTAAAAATAATTTTAGATTAAGAGAACATTACACTTTCTCGGGTAGGAAAAATCGACTTTTTAGAAAGTATTCTATTGGAAAATATTATATTTCAATAATATTCTCTTCTAATTTCAGAGGAAAATTTCAAACACTTTCGAAGTTATAGACGGTTATAGCGCCAAGTGTAAGGCAGGCCAAATTGACCACGCGGCGTGCCAACTTACCTTTCGGCCGTTTTTTTTTTATGGGTTTAGCACACGTGCTGCAGGGAAGTCTCTAAAGCGCTAAAGCAACGACATGTGTCCGGAAAAAAAAAAAGCGATTCACGTTGTTCTTGAATCGCTGTAAATTCTACTCGGTGAGAAACACAGTCCTGGGTAAATTATTCCAAAGGGATGATATTCTCCATATAAAAGACTGCTTGAAAAAGCGTTGTACGAGGAGTAACAAGCTGAACCTCATACGGATGTGAAGTATTAGCGCGACGTGTATTTCTAACATGCACCGCTCTGGGAGGAATTAAGCGGGCTATATCCTTCGACCAATTCCATGAAAATACTTGTAGAATAGGCTTCTTCGATGTTCCAGCGAATCAAGGCCGCCAGTAAATTCCGGGTCTCCAATCAGACGAACAGCTCTTCTCTAGAATAGAATCCAACAAATAGAGTGTATGTTTGAGAGCGGAGCCCCAAATATGGGAGCAATATTCCATAGTTGGTCGAATTTGAGCTTTGTAAAGAATTAACAATTGTTGTGGAGTGTAAAGCTTTCTGATTCGAAATAATATTCCGAAATTTTGACAAGCTCTTTTTGCTACGCCTGCAACATGTTCATGCTAGGACATATTTGCTCCTAAATTAACGCCCAACAAATTCAGTGACGATGTTAGAGGAATGAAGTGCCCCGACATAACTATGTTGGGTTCAGCAACGTTAACTTGTTTAGAAAAAAACTGCCGCCTGGGTTTTTGTAGAGTTAAATTCTACTTGGTTACTGTCACCCCAAGATGGAATTTCTTCCAGGTCTTTGTTAAGTTGAATGACTTCCTGGTGTCTGCGGATATTCGTCTGCGTAGCCGATGTCCGAGCGTTCAAAGTGAATGAAGAGATAAGCGTACTGTCATCTGCAAAGCTGCAAATTGGATTCCCGGTTTTTTCCAGCAGATCGTTAATGTAATGAGAAAGAGAGTAAGAGACAGTATGGAGCCTTGGGACACACCGGCGTTGATAGTGAAGGTATTAGAAAGAAATCCGTCGACTGCTACTCGTAAAGAACGCTCTCTGAGGAAACATGAGAGCCACAAGCAGAACTTTTCAGACATACCATAAGAGCGTAGCTTAGCCAACAGTCCATCGAGCCAAATGCTCTTTGTTTGGTATAAATTTCGACATATTGAACATAACACTATGCACACACTTTTCCAATTTATCACTCGTGCGCGTCTGACACTTGTTGATGACACAACAAAATGGCGCAGTGTCAAATCTTTATAGCACAAACTGCATTGGTGCACCATCTGTTGTCTAAAATCCGCATTTCATACTTGTACACCTGGTATTATAATCATCGAAAATATTAAAATCGCCGATCAGCAAATTCAGAGTTGTTATAAATAAAGCCATCAATGAAGAGAAAGATAAAAACAAAGCAGCTGGTAATAAAGAAAATGAATTATCGGTATCAGGTGACGGATCATGGGTAAAAGGTGACTTTACGTCTCTTTTGGGCATCGTGTCTCTTATTGCTAAATATAGTAATCGGATTTTAGACGTTATTAAAAATCAAGTTTTTGTCGCGCTTGTCGAAAATGGAAAGCAAAAGAAAATACTGTTAAATTTGAGATATTTTGGGACGAGCATTGTTCAGCAAATAGTAAAGGAAGGGCCGGAAAGATGGAGGTCGACGGTGCTCTCGAGATGTTTCAGCGATCGGAAGACTTGCACGACACAAAGTACAAGTATTACATCGGTGACGGGGACAACAAAACTTTCACTCCAATTTTAGATATGGAGATGATTTTGTTATAGAAAAAAAAGAATGTGTCTTGCATGTTAAAAACGAATGTATAGCATAGTAAAAGAAGCCAAAAAAGTATTAACGGAAACAAGGAAGCAAGTTAAAAAAGAAAATCCAACGCCGAAAAAAAGAAAATCTAAACCTAAAAAAGTAGTAGCGTGACGTGTATTTCAAGGCCGACGGTTACTTCCGGGACTCCAATCAGACGAACAGCTTTTCTCTGAATAGAATCCAACAAATGCAGTGTATGTTTGGGAGCGGAGCCCCAAACATGGGAGCAGGATTCCATAGTTGGTCGAATTTGAGGTTTGTAAAAAATTAACAGTTGTTGTGGAGTGTAAAGCTTTCTGGTTCGAAAGAATAATCCAAACTTCATTCACGCCAGGACATATTTGCTCCCAAATTAACGCCCAACAAATTAAGTGACGACGTTAGAGGAATGGAGTGCCTCGACATAACTATGTCGGGTTTAGCAACGTTAACTTTTTTAGAAAAAAACTGCCGCCTGGGTTTTTGTAGCGTTAAATTTCACTTAGTTACCGTCACCCCTAGATAGAATTTCTTCCAGTTGAATGAATTTCTGCTGTCTGCGGATATTCGTCTGAGCAGCCGATGTCCGAGAGTTCAAAGTGAATGAAGACATAAGCGTACTGTCATCTGCAAAGCTGTAGATTGGATTCCCAGTCTTTTCCAGCAGAACGTTAATGTAAATGAGAAAGAGAGTAGGAGACAGTATGGAGCCTTGAGATGTTGAT
The DNA here is from genome assembly GCA_019049505.1 of Pachyrhynchus sulphureomaculatus. Classification (NCBI taxonomy): domain Eukaryota; kingdom Metazoa; phylum Arthropoda; class Insecta; order Coleoptera; family Curculionidae; genus Pachyrhynchus; species Pachyrhynchus sulphureomaculatus. The sequence continues at coordinate 57,119,618 of CM032455.1, forward strand.
AGTGAAGGTGTTACAAAGAAATCCGTCGACTGCCACTCGTAAAGAACGCTCTCTGAGGAAACATGAGAGCCACAAACAGAACTTTCCAGACATATCAGAACAGCGTAGATTAGCCAACAGTCCATTGCCTTGGATATGTCAAGAGCAACCGCTCGAGATTCTCCAAAGTGTTCAATTGCGTTATTGCAAATATGTGTAACATAAGTCAGAAGATCTCCTGTTGATCTATGTTTACGAAAGCCATATTGGTGATCGCTAATAATGTGGAATCCTTCAAGATATTTTAGAAGATGCTGATTGAAAGCCTTTTCCATGACTTTCGATATTATTGAAAGCAGTGGGACTGGTCGGTAGTTATTTGGCAAGGTCTTCTTGAATTTTTTAGGTATCGGCTGAACTGTGGCACATTTCCAGCAGGAAGGAAATATTCCCTTTCTATAGGACAGGTTGAAAAGTCTACAGAAAACTGGTATTAATTTCCTCGCACAGTTTTTGAGAACTATGGCAGGTATTCCGTCAGCGCCAGAAGCTTTTTTGGTGTCTAGCTTCAATAAAATACGTTTTATGATACGCTGTCTGAAGACAATATCGGGCACCCTTGACTGCACTATAGGAATAGTAGTGATGTTCTCTATTCGACGTCATTCATATTCAGTGGAAGAAATGAAAAAAGAAATTTGGTCCACATTTTACCATAAGATTTTAACCGACGAAAGGCCACAATATACGTATTACCCTCCTGGAGCTAAATCGTGGTGCAAGTGACGAAAGCACAAAGCTGCGGGTACTTTGAGTGATTTCAAGCACCTACCTCTTCTAGATGATGATATTTAACAAGTTCTTAAATCTATTTATAAAGATTTGACGTCAAACGATCTTTTAAAGCGGTGTTTGGAGAATAACACACAAAATAAGAATGAATTCTTGTGTTTGGCACTTAGCCCCAAAACATATTTTTTTTGTGGTAAAAAGATCATTGAAATTGCTACTTATACATCTGCGTGTATTTTTAATGAAGGTTTCACCGCAGCATTAAAAATTATGGAGGTCACGGAAACGACAATCGGACCTGCAGCCGCTGGGCTTGCCCGAGAGCATGACGAAGTGCAAATCGGGGATGCCGATTGCAACCTCACCGATACCGCCAGAGAGGCCAGAATCGCACGGAGAGATGGAAGAGCACTTGAAAACGATATGAGGAGTCGTAATGCAGCAGGCATAGCTGATTGAACGTAAGCAGATTTTATATGTGAAAATTCGTTTATCAAAACTTTAAACGCGCTTTTCTGAATACAACGTTTTTGTAATCAGCGTGCACGATAACGTAAAAACCATTTAACCGATCGGTCTGAAATTTTAATATGTTCTTCTACATAGCAATAGCCCCAGTATAAACTAAAATAAAAAAGATTGGTTAATTTTTTCCTCAATTTTCAACGTTTTTTTTTTTTTTTTAAAAAAAATGTTATTTTGAGACACCAACCTTGGGGGTCCACCATTTCGTCAATTTTTGCGCAAACAAAATAATCGGGCTATAGCCATGCTTTTTCTAAGGATATGTTTTTTTCAGACGTTCCGGTGAGCCGCAATCGTGTACGCCAGCAGATCAAAATTTTCAAAATGGCTTTCATGAGGCTGCAAAAAAAATCCTATAATTTTTTTTCTTGTATTTGAAGACTTAAAATGTATCTCAGAAAAATTACGGACTCAAAAAATGTTTTTTTGTTGTTTGTTAATTTATCAGTCCCATAAAAATTATTAAAATTTTCAACCGAGAAAGTGTAAGCAACAAAGCTGCCGAAATCATTATTTATCCCCCGTTATTTAACATTTTTTTATACTAATTAACTGAACTAATAATAATTACTTAAAAAGTAGTAGTAGATTCAGCATTCACTAAACTACTTGAAAGATCGTTCTCAGTCCTAGTAAATTTTATTCTCATACTTCAAATATCCATGTGATTTATTTTAACAAATAACTACATACGAGTACAATTACTCTTGATTTAATCCGTTTTAGTCAAAATAATTACTAATTTTTTAATTGAGTATTTTTTCTATACTTACAACGAGATCCCTTCAAAGCCTATCTTTTAAAGTTGTACATGTATATTGTTAAATGTTGAAAGCCATACTGAAAAAAACAATATTATCTTGTTTTATAAGTATGGACCTTATCATGTTTTGTTAAAAAATCTCCAAATTAATATACAGCCGGCACTGGTAAAAATACACTGCTACCATTGTGATGATGATAGGATTGCTCTTGATATGATGAGGGGTTCAAGATTATTCTTGAAGATAAGTGGCCTGTTCACTAAATGACTTGATAATACAAGTACACAGTTTAGTCAACTATGCAAAAGACTCTCATAGGCAAGCATCACAGTTTCAGTTCTTAAGTAAGGTTTTATGTGTACGAGTAAACATATGACGTTCGAGAGATTTCACCTAAAGTTAACAATATGACTAAACTAGAGTCTGTGTCTTAATAAGATTGCTTTCAGAATCTTTACCTAATAGCATGTTTAATGTGGTAGTTTTACTAAAAGATTAAATGAAGTTAATAATCCAATAATGTATGTTAAAGCTTGTGATTTAATCAGCGAAAAACTGAGTTTGCTCGATTTTTTTATTTTATCAAAGTAGAAATTTTTATATTTTCAAATAGAAGTAGTAATGTTTGGATTAACTTCTTTTTTTATGGTTCTAGCACACGTGCTGCAGGGAAGTCCCTAAAGCGCTCCAGGAGCGGCATGTGTCCGGAAAAAGCGATTCACGTTGTTCTTGAATCGCTGCAAACTGTACTCGGTGGGAAACACAGCCCCGGGCAAATCATTCCAAAGGGATGATGTTCTTCATATAAAAGACTGCTTGAAAAGCGTTGTACGCGGATAACAAACTGAACCTCATACGGATGTGAAGTATTGGCGCGACACGTGAAAGAGTCATTTAGTATTCAGTTGGTAGATAACTGATCTTTTGAGCCTAAAAATGGTTTTAAGAATTTTTATGTAGAACAGGCAATCCTACTGGATTTTAGACACATCAAATCGTCTTTTAATTTTAATATGGATGTGCTGCAATACCAAGGTATTGTATTGTCTCAGAAAAACTTGTTTTTAAATAATTTAAATGTAAATACGCTAGTAGTCTGTAACTGCTTTAAGTTATCCCAATAGTGCTCCATTCTCCATACAACCAATTTCAATTTATTAGATTAAGGGAGAGGCCTGTGCAAAAAAAAAATATTTGACGATTTTTTTTCCTAAAAAGTTAGTTTAACATCTGAAGAATGTCCTTCATCATCATCATCATTTAAAAGCCCTTAGCTCCCACTATTAGACATAGGCCTCCCTTAATCCTTTTCAGTTAAACCGGTCTGGAGCTTTTTGGATCCAGTTTCCCGCTACTCTTCTCAGATCATCTGTCCATCTGGTGGGAGGTCTTCCTCTATTCCTACACGCTTCTTGCCTAGTCGCCATTTCAACACCTTTGTAGTACATCTGTTATCTTGCGTTCTGGCTAGATAACCGACCCGGTTCCTAATTTCTTTATTTGGGACTCGAAGAGACAAACCCAACATTGACCACTCCATTACCGCTTGAGTTACCCTTATCTTATTTAATGTTGTCAAAGTTAGAGTTTCTGCTCCATAAGTAAGCACAGATAACACGCATTGGTTAAAGATCTTTCGTTTAAGGCAAATAGGTATGCCTGATTTCAGCGTTTCTCGTAGTTTGCCAAATGCGGCCCAAGCTAGAGTGACCCTCCGTTGTAGTTCAAGAGTCTGATTATCTCTGCCCAACTTAATTTCATGTCCCAAATATTTATATGTCATGACTTGCATGATGTTTACCCCGTTTACTGATAGTGGCTTGGTAAAAACTAGAACAGGGTCTTCAAAAATTTATCTTTAGGCCAATTTTATGGGACTGTTCTTTTAGGGTGTTAAGCATGACATTCGCATGATCTGCGCGATCTGTTAACAGGACTATGTCAAGGGAGAATCTCAAGTTATTCAGCATTTCTCCATTTATATTTATGCCCATGTTGCTCCAAATCAGATTTTTCAACATGTGTTCCAGAAGGGCGAAAAACAACTTTGGGGAAATAGTGTCACCCTGACGCACACCTCCTTCGACTTGGAATTTGTTTGTTTTCTTATGTAATTTAACTGTTGATGTTGCCTGACAGTAGATACGTCTTAGGATTTCGATGTACCTTGAATCTATATGGCATGGGGCAAGAGCCTTAAAAAGCATAACCTGGTTCACTGAATCGAAGGCCTTCTCATAATCCACGAAGATTAATATTAAAGGCCTATTATATTCGACACACTTTTCCACAATTAACAGTCAAAAGATGATCATTGACACCATAGCCTGCTCGGAATTCAGCTTGATTGGGTGTATGGTAGAAGTTTAGCTTTGAGAACAAACGTTTTGTCAATATTTTTGTGAACATCTTATAAACATGGGAGAGGATGCTTATAGGAGGAGTTTGAAATGATAATAGCGGAGTTAATTGGCTCCACTGCGTTGGTGTTACAGACTTAGTAAGACATAGGTTAAACAGCATTGTGAGGACTCGGATGAGAGTAGGACCAAGTTTTAAATCGAAATTCGAACTCTAAATGTATTTATCGTGTCATGAAAGAGACCGTCTCTGATCGGTACTGACAGTAGATATATAAGCGCGCACGTGAATGCTTTACCTTTAGGTTTTAGGATGAAAAAAACTACCTTCTCACTATTTTGGTAATAGTAACACTGAAGACAAGAATAGCAACATTTTTTCGTTTGGATAGGAGCCCCAAGGTAGCGCCAACAGGTGAACAGCTGAGAGACAGCGGGCTTCAGTACTCCGCTGTTTTTTTCTAAAAAAGTAAATTTCGCATGCCGTGCAATGAAGCTTAAAAAGTAATTCACGGATTCACTTGAAATTTTATACAGATATTCGTTAACCTATTGACCATTGAATGAATGTACAAAAATTATAAAAAGTTAATTATAAACATTATTTTTTGACAATTGTTTATAAAAAAAAGGGTTAATTTCTTCAAAATGGTCCCAAATTCACAATTTTTGATTTTTCTTTGGTAAACTTAAATTCATGCAAAGTGTATAATCATACTCTAATGAATTTTTTTTTTGTGCACTGTAGCGACCCGGGCGATGCACGGCGCAAATTCAAGGAGTCAACTTTGAGCAGCTGCTGCTCCGCCATTTTGATTTTTTTTTAAAGTTTAGGCTCTATTTTTGAAGCCAAAAGTTGTTCCTTTTTATGTAGTTTTTCTTTTTTGAAAAATATTATAGTTTCTTAATAAATGATTAACAAAAAAACGGTCGTTTACACAGGTCTCCCCCCTCAAAGCTCCTTTGAAGTGTGTGGAACCCAAGTTATCCTGATAGACTTTTGAAAAAACTTTTAGTCACAAAAGCGCACGTTTCTAAAAAACCTTAATCTTTACATAAAATGTTCTTCAACTTTCTGGCAGTTGGTGTTCTATATTTCCAATTGGAGTTTGTCGCACTGAAAACATACTATGTGTATCTTCTTGAATAAAAATAACTTGCTTTTTAAGTATTATAAGATAAGATGGATAATAGCAAAAATTTTTAACTTCTCATTGAGTGAGGACACTTATCCTTACTGCTGGAAGATCTGTAAAATATATTCAGTATCTAAAAAGGTAGATAAGTCTGACATATGTCAATAATTTGTGGTTTTTCAAGATGTTATTATATGACTATTGAATAAATGAAATTGAACTGGTTCTTACTCTAAAACAACATGGCTCTTTGAGGAGATAGTTAACTACCACCAATCTGGCATAATCAGTGGATGTGGCCCCCAACTTCTCTAAATTTCAAAATGAAATGAAACGAATTACTTTGTTATTTGTCACTTATTTTTTTATTTATCTGCTACTGCAGTTTCGTAGGTTTTCTACGTTATCAAGCGTAATACTACAAACTAAGGTGGTTTATTTATGATTTATAGCAAATTTCCAGGTACAATTTGGAATTACCCATCATTAAATTACAATGAATTTAAATTAAATTATTTTATTACACAGGGTTAAATGACATTATTGTTTAAAATTTGAAGAAAAACTCAATATTTTCTTAAAACATTTTACAAAAATTCCTTCTTCAAAGATATATCTAAAAAACTTCTAAAATACGCCAAACAGGGTTGAATTCTGAACATCTGTTTGATTATTTAATAAGATTGTATCTTTATTTTTATTGTGCTTGTAAATTTCTATAGCTTCTAAAATATTTAATTTTCTTCCTTTTTGTGCTTTATGTAATATTTGTGGATAATTTATGTCTCGAAAAATATGATTTGTTTGATGGAAATGGTTAGCAAAGTTGGAGTTTTCTTTTTTTTAATCTAAAAGATGTTCAGTGTCTTTAAATCTGGTATCGAAATTTCTCCCTGTTTGGCCTATATAACAGCTATTACATTCGTTACATGACAGTTTATAAACCCTAGAGTCTTTGTATTTATGACTTTTGTCTTTTACATTGAAAAAGAGGGAAGACAGTTTTTGGGGTGATTTAAAAGCGATATTTATGTTGTCCTTTGCGAGTATATATGCAATTTTATTAGATATTGGTCTAAAATATGTCAATGAGGAAAAAGTTTGTTTTTCATCGTTTTTAACGTGTGGATAAATCTGTCTTAAATCTAGTTGTTTTTGTTTGTTTTTAATTAGGTTATCTCTAGCTTTTTTCTAAAATCCGTTATTGTGGGCAATATTCTTGATTGTATCTAACTATTTCTCTAAATTGTGTTTATTTAAAGAGATGGAGAATGCTCTGTGAATCATGCGAGTTTATGTGAGCTGGAGTGGCATGGCAACTCACATAAATTCGCAGCCTATAGATCCATGATTCACAGAGCACTCTCCATCCCTTTAAATATACAAAATTTATAGAGAGAATTAGATACAATCAAGAATATTGCCCACAATAACGGATTTCAGAAAAAAAACATAGATAATCTAATTAAAAATAAACAAAAACAACTCAATTTAAGACAAATTTATCCACACGTTAAAAACGATGAAAAACAAACTTATTCCTCATTGATATATTGCGGAACAATTTCTAATAAAATTGCATATATACTTGCAAAAGACAACATAAATATGGCTTTTAAATCACCCCAAAAACTTTCCTCCCTCTTTTCCAATGTAAAATACAAAACTCATAAATATAAAGACTCTGGAGTTTATAAACTGTCATGTAATGAATGTCATAGCTGTTATAGAGGCCAAACAGGGAGAAATTTCATTACTAGATTTAAAGAACACCAAACATCTTTTAGATTAAACAAAGAAAACTTCCAACTTTGCTAACCACTTCCATCAAACAAATCATATTTTTCCAGGCATAAATAATCTACAAATATTACATAAAGAACAAAAAGGAAGAAAATTAAATATTTTAGAAGCTATAGAGATCTACAAGCACAATAAAAATAAAGATACAAACCTATTAAATAATCAAACAGATGTTTAGAATTCAACCCTGTTTGGCGTATTTTAGAACTTTTTTAGACATATCTTTGAAGAAGGAATTTTTGTAAAAAGTTCTAAGAAAATATTGAAAAGTATTTCTTCAAATTTTAAACAATAATGTCATTTAACCCTTTGTAATAATTTAATTTCATGGTAATTTAATGATGGGTAATTCCAAATTGTACCTGGAAATTTGTTATAAATCATAAATAAACTACCTTAGTTTGTAGTACTACGCTTGATAATGTAAAAAACCTACGAATCTGCAGTAGCAGATCAATAAAATATAAGTGACAAATAAAAAAGTAATTCGTTTCATTTCATTTAGAAATTTACAATGTATTGTCACAAAGTAACGGACACCTCAATTATACAACTTCTCTAAAGCTTTTCACAAAATAGACCACAAGATTATTCTGGCTAAGCTCAGAGCCTTCAGTTTATCTGAAAGATTTGTGCACTTTTTCCAGTCATATCTGATACAGCGAACTCAGTATGTTCCAATATAATGGGTTTAAATGTTCTTTTAGAGCCCCATCTGGAGGGCCCCATGGTTCCAACCTGGAGCCCCCTACATTTTCTAATATTTATACTACTCAGTATATATATTTATAAATAATATTTCTGAAGTTATAGATATCAATTATCGAATATTTGCCGATGACTTAAAGCTGTACTTACCAGTGGAGATACTTGAGGATTGTAAAAAATTACAAAATGTTTTAACAGAGTTTATAATTGGTTTGTGGTCAATAAACTGTTGCAACACCAGCTCGGTGATGTCAATTACTAAAAATTTGTGTCCCTTACTGTATGATTTCTAGGTTGAAGGATCAATGTTAGTTAAAACAGAAAATACACATGATTTGGGGATTCTATTTGACTCTTAAGTTTTAGTGCTCATATAGATATACTAGCGGAAGCAACACCAATATTGGGATTTATCTGAGAAATTGTAAGTCATTTTAGAACACAGCTGTACTTTAAACATTGTTTATGTCCTTGATAAGAAATAAATTGGAATGATTCCTTGATATGGTCACCATTTGTAGTAAATATATATAACCATTGGAGTAAGTGCAAAGAAAGTTTTTAAAATATTTTTAGGATAGACAATTACATTACTGCAGCTCTTTAATTTTGATAGCCTTCAGAATCACAGAAAATTTCATTCAATAATGCAAAATTGTTAATGATAGTGTTGTTTGTTCCTCTTTGCTGAAAGAACTCTAGTTTGTTATTCCCAGAGGTCCTGGTAGATCAAGAAACTATCCAATCTACCGAGAGCTATTATGAATGTTATGTCTGACTTACCAATGTACAAAATATATTCAATTTATAATCAAGAGCACATCAATATCATCCTGGCATGCCCTTTAAACAATTGGTTGGCGACCTCGCGGATTCGTTGTAGTTTTATGAAGTTAGACTGTGTTGTTTCAAGCATCAGTGCCATTTACATTTTTAAGTATAGATTTATTGCTTTACACGGCCCCACAAATTACTTCTGTGTTTCGCTTAGTTGTAAATAAATAAATAAATAAATAAAAAAATAAACAATTTATAGATGAATAATATTAACTTAGGTAATAAACCTGATAATATTTTTTAAAATGTGGAAAATAACAGTGTTTTCATTGGTATCATTCTCTATATACATTTATTAATATTTCTAGTTCTCCTAACACAGTTTAAGTGGAAGCCAGAGGAAAGACAGCTTCTAAGGAGTATAAATGAAACTTTTGAGGACAATAAGAAAATGTATCGAGTATCTTGAGAAACTCTCAACCACCACTAATTAAATGCTAAACTGATTTACTAGTATCATTTTTTAAAATCACAAATTTTATTTAAGTAAAAAATTTTTTACTTAAGTTCTAGTTTTCATCCACTCTATGTAGAAACATTATATGTCCATATTGTTTAATGGTGGAAAAACTAGCCGATAAATTTGAAATAATATTAACATTTCATTGTAATAAAAATACTGATCATATTAACTTCACATACATTGTTTAGTTTAAGTGAACTTAGTCCTAGTTAGTATTGTTTTGCCTTGATACACAAAACACATGAAAAAAAAAAATAAAACATAAACTGCTAGAATTGAACAAATTTATTTTCAATAATGGTAAAATACTTTTACATTTTCTCAAAAAAATCATTTTTTGGACATTTACTGTCTGATCCACTAAAAAGGTTTAACTTTAAAATTGGTCTAATTTGACAATTAGAGAGAGAGAGAGTACCAGTAAGTCAACTAAAGTTGAGAAGCTGTAAAACATAAGACAAGAAAATTCATTTTTATTTATATTTATAAATTAAACAGTATGTTAAAACTCTAAAAACTATTATAGTTTTTATTTGTATCAAGGTTCTTGATTTTCATATCAAACTTTCTTATAATAACCCTTATTTGAAGATATTTTCAATAAAAATATTACACTGTTAAATTAAAAGCCAACAGGTCCAAAGTTCAGATTTCATGACAACTAGACTGTGTCTCATTTTTAGATCCTGTTAGTGAATTTAGCTTGTGATATTTTTTGCATATGCCAATATTTAAATACTAGGATAAATTTGTAAAAAAATAACTCCTGTCTGAGAGAATTTAAAATGATTACATTACAAAGGTGTTTAAAACATGCTGACCCTAGCTTATCAATAACAATAGTGTAGTTATAATTGACATTTATAACCAAAAAAACACAGTTTCATTTATAGATTTAGGCCTAAATGTACTCTGCCATAGATGTAGTAACTTTAAATGACACTTTAGAGAAACAAATTGTTTTACTTAAAAAATAAATAAGTTTATGTTTCACATAACATATACTTGTTTATTATGATCTGTCGTGATCTCAAAAACTGAGATAATAGGGGTGGTAAATTTTCTAATAATTGCCCAGTTTTGTGCGGTCTCTTAAACTAAATGTTAAGATTATCTGTTTATTTAAATTAAGTATTATCACTTAGTTTTAATATTAAACTGCTGTTTGAAATGTATCTGACACTGAGGTATGCCATATGCTTTTGACTTAGATGGAACTTATGGCTAGTATTTAAGTCTATGCTCAACCTATGGAATCTATGAAAGTGGCACCAAGTTTTATATTTATAGCTTTCATTCTGTGGTCTGCACTGCTCAATTATCCATTTTTTTAGTTGTTGATGTGTTCCTAACTATTTCTAAAATATTAGATAGATATCTCTTAAGATATCACAATTATGAATATTAACAGATATCTTTTGAGATATCACCATTATGAATATTAACAATTGCAAAACCATATCAAACGTTATATGCAAAATTTTGCAACACAATAGCTTATAATTATTTAGTTCAGAGCCTGTTACGTACCCTTTGCACCATCACCAACCAAGCAGTTCACCAGCTTCCTTTTTATCAGACAAATTAAGCCATCAGAATTATATTTAGAACATTAGTAATCCACCTAACAATACGGACCTAAACCCCTTCAATTTTTTACCTTTTGGATCTGCTATTTCGTCCGGTAAATTCATCGTATTCTTCAAATGCACACAACACCTTCACTGAACTTTCTTTTTACCAAGAATCAGCCATTGTAAATATTTTTCTTTTTTAGCACAAGATTACGAAAACTAACACCTGCCTGAAGTTAGTCGACGGTCAGTAGGAAGTCATTTTCTGACTGGACAATGGTGTATTCGATTACTAATAGATCCCGATCCGTTAACGACATCGAAGATTTTTGTCTTTCTCTACTGGCTTCCGTCTTGCCGAAACTTACTTCACACAGCAGCATAAAGTGATTAATATCTATTTAGTCTGTGTAAAACGAATGCAGTACAGGATCGTACTTAATTTTCTTAGTGCCAGTGGTAACATTGTGTGAACGGTTGAGCTCTATGATTCATATTCCTTGTTAACAATCTGTGATTGGCGTAAATTGGGTTCTGGTTGTTGTTATGGACCAGCAACATACCAGCTCACAACGTCCCATAACATTTCTACCTGATACCCTCGCGTAAAGACATAGTTGTGTAGCATAATTAACTGTTACCATAAACTTTCCAGTTGACTTTTGAGCACGAAATTTATTGGGAGATCAGGACGTCTTATGTTTTAATTGGATAGACTCTTATTTAGTCTTAGGATCATGATGATCGACTGATATTTCATCCCCAGTAATAATTCTTGAATAAAAGTTATCTGGGTTTTTTTCAGACATTGGCGTTCTTAGCAACATTACTAGCGAAATACTTTCAGCTCAGAAGTCAACATTAATGACACCCATTGGGAACTTTAAACGTCATCAAGGCTATATGTAATGATAATATGAAGCATACTAGTTCAAATGGGCAATTCATGAGCTGTTACACTGCATGATCTTGCAAAATTATTACCCTAATTGTTTATTATTTTATTATTAGCACTTATTAAATTTGTAAGTGCCAAGTGCCCCACAATATTTAAAATGTTATCGACATTGAATCTCAAATAAATTGAATTGCAAATGTTTGGAACCGTTCCTATAAATGGCTAACTTCAGAAAAGGAAGCAAGTATATATGGTTATATAAGCAACTTCTGCTATAAATAAAAACAAAAATCAGCTGTCTTAACTGTCAGAATAATTTTTGGCATAAAAATAAAAAATACAAAAACTTCCATTTATTTTACAATTTTCTTTTTGCTAGAAGAAAAACATGAAAAGAAGCTTGTACAAAAATCTAAATTTCTAGTTATGAGTTCCAACGTAACCGTTTTAAGTTACAACGAAAGCCTGTTGCGAAAATCTGACGTCGATTTGCTCAAAGGGCCCCACTGGCTCAATGATACAATTATATCGTTTTACTTCGAATATTTAGAAACTGAATTTTTCAGAGGAAATAATTCGCTTTTATTTGTGTCTCCAGAGGTAACACACAATGTGTAAAGCTTTCACCTCAACGAGAAATTGATATTTTTTTAGATCCTTTGATGGAAGAAAAAAAACCTTACTTTATATTCTTTGCCTTAAATGACAATGAACAAACCGAATATTCAGGAGGAAGTCATTGGAGTCTATTAGTTTACTCAGTGTAAGAAAGATTTCTTGTTTCTATGATAAACTAACCTTTTTATCTGGTTTTTCTGTGTCAAAAAGATAAGTGTATTTGTAGTAATTATTCTACATTATGCCCTGTTAGTGCTTGGACTCGGAGACTAAATCTTTTTCAAATAAAGAATTATTTTAAAAGAACAAAAAACTTTACTGCATTGACTGGTTATTATAAGGGTTTAGCATTAACCTTAGAAGATTTGCAGGTTGATATTGATGTACTAGTTAGCCAAAGCTTTTAGCAAATCTTTTTCCTTTTAGTTTCTCAAACATCTTGAATTATGTAAATTCTATCTAATATATCTTATTATTTTAGTCTCTTTAATTGTAACAATGAATTATTTTATCATTACACTAAAGATATGTTGTTTTCTTTTTTTTTAATTAGCCAGGTAATTTAATCTTGCTTTTGATTTCTGAATCACTTAATTCACTTATTTTCTCAACTATGGAAATTCATTATTATTTCAAGGTGGAAAAATAATACCAGCCATTATTTACATGTTTTTTTATTTTCACCATTTAGTTTCACAAACTTCATCAAAAAATGGCATTTCAAACATAAATTACTCCTCAGATTTGCAGTCTAAAACCTCTACCCAAATCAAACCATCAATCAAATATCAGTTTATTTACACTTTTCACATTAGCAAGTTACCCATTTTACATTCCAAAAAATGAGTTCTAGCAATAGCCAAAGTGAAATTCATACTCTTCAACAAATTGTTGAAATTGTGTAAAAAATGGTAATTAATCTATTGCCAGATGAACTAAAAAGAACTACCTGATTTTAGGAAATTTGACTTAAATACCTGTCTAAGGCTCCCTAAAATTAACTAGTGCTAGTTCAGGTTGTATAAACCAGTCATCTCTGGTTTATACAAGGGTGGATTGATAAGTCTAGTAAATTTCTATGGAATGGCGGGAAATTTTGTTATAAAAGTGAACTGTGATCCAGATAAAAAGTGAACTTAAGGAAGTTTATGGAGACTCTCCACCATTTAATAATGGATAAATGAACCCTACAGATGCTGCATGTTCAGGATGCCCAATTGAGGTTTCTTCTGGAGAAATGGCCAATAAAATTCATGGTACCGTGTGAGAAGATTGTTGCATTAAGATTCGTGGGATTGATGGGATGGTAGGCATCTCATATGAAGTACATAATATCTTTCATGAAGTTCTAAAAATGAATGATGAGTGCCATGTTTGTTGACTCTAGACCAAAAACTCATGAGGAAGGGCATTTTCAAAATCATGTTTGGAAAAGTTGCAATAATTGATCATTACACTATGGAAACCAAACCACAGTCAAAACACTGAGTTGGTGAAGGTGAAATTGAACTGAAGAGAGCGAAGACAGTTTTATTGGTGGGAAAAGTGATGGCAACTGTTTTTTGGGACTCGCAGGGTATCATCCCGATTGATTATTTGGAAAAGGCTAAAACAGTGACTGGTTCTGAACTGAACATACCGTCAACATTACTTTCTTAATGGCATTGGTAATGTAGACATCTGTCATAAAAGTTTTACAGATTTTTCAGGTGAGAGATGGAATATAGTATAATATATACCCTTGAAAAAGCCATAACAAGGCGAAAGATATATCAGTCAAGTTATTGTCACATAAATATTTATATAAAACAGTGACTTACTCTTATTATGCAAAATTATTGGACCATTTTCATAGTGAGTTGAAGCAGAAGTGACCAAGACTAGCACGCAAAAAAGTGTTTTGTCACCAGGACACGTCGGTCGTTGCAATGGCAAAAGGGGTGGGTTTGGAAACAGTTATCCACCCACTCTACTCACCAGGTTGGGTCCTAAGTGATCCAATTGTCAACGAGAGAAGAGATTATATCTGCTGTATTGAGCTCAATGGAGATTATGTTGAGAAATAAATTTTTGGCTTTGCAAAAAATTATATTTACCTTGTTTTTTTTACAAGATCTTTCAATCCACCCCCACTGTCGAGACTGCAATTTTTCAAAATCTAAAGGTTACATTGCTATATAATTTTGATATAGAAATTGAATATACAGCTGTGTATGCTTCTTACAGCCTTCTATACTTAGGTCATAGTGCCAATTTATGTTGATCTTGAAAAAACCAAAGAAGAGGCAAGTCTATTTAAGGGGTTACTTACACCTCGAATTTTCAAAAATTCGTTTTTGTTTTTTTTTTATGAATTTTTGTTCTCTATACTTCTAAGAATTATTAAAAAAAATTAAGAAAATTCCATTCCATTACAAATTTATAGCATTAAATGTGACCTGGCGTCAGATTGGGCCCGCTACCTGTCTCAATGCAATGTCTGCAATATATCAGTTTTTAATATTAAATCTTAATAATTACTTGTTCTACAAAATGTCGAGAGGTTTTTTTAATTTTTAGTGTTCCGTACGGAACACTTATAAGATCACTTTGGTGTCTCTCTGTCTATCTGTCACACCCGATTTTCTCCGAAACTATTTGACATAAAAAGTTGAAATTTGGTACTAATAAAGGAATTTATGGCCTCATCAGAGCCATGTAGTTTTGAAAGTTAAATTTTGACTTAAGGGGTTAGTTTTGGGGGTGAAATCGAAAGTGAAAAAATATTTCTTTACTAGGTCATCGAGTGTGGTGTCAAATGAAAGCTTGTGAAAACACGAGTAATATATATATATATATATATATATATATATATATATATATATATATATATATATATATATGTATATATATATATATGTATATAATGTAATACTTGCGTAGTACTGATCAAAAAATTTAGAAAAAATTTTGGAATATTCTCCACGGGGTGTAGATTGAACGAAAATTATCACGAGTGCATTACTTTTAATAATTTATCTGGTATTTAAAAAAAAACTAAAATTTCGAGGCCATCAGTTTCCAGTAAAGATTGGAAACAAACTTTGTTGAAAACTCATTTGGGGTGTATTTTGTGAAGTCACTGACCATTTTATACTGCCGTAACAAAATTTTTTATTTTAAAAGCAATCAACGTACAGAACACTAATTGTGCAAGTTCAACTTGCACTTGACCGGTTATTCTAGACAATTTTTTATAAATAATTAAACATAAATTTTTTGGTCGAAAATTGCACACTAAAGTTTGAAACACCATAAATTTATTATTTTTGAAAAAACCCTACAACAATTTTTAACGGGCATGAAACAGATAAATGAAAAGATGGATATGATGTCAGGACATGAAAGAGGTGAAAGAAGAAAATATACAGTTTAAAAAACAATTGGAGAAACAGGCGGAAAAAATAGAAGAACTATAGCGAGAAGTTAAACGGAAAAACATAATTATAAGAGGAATAAAAGAAACAGAAAACTAAAACAAAGAGGGGATGGTAGAGAAAGTAGACACGCTACTGCAAAAGTTAGTGATGGAGGTGGATGGAAGCACAGACATCGATGAAATACGGAGAATCGGGAAGCACATACGAGGACGGGAAAGACTGAAACGAGTAAAGTTCAGAGCCTGAGGACATATGGGAGCAAAGAAGAATACTCGTATCACACTTGAAGGAAGCAAGAAGTAAAGGGCACAAAGCCTTCTTGGTGTAAAATAAATTGATAATAAACGTCAGGTCATATATGGCTAAAGATATAAAAGCACAAGAGAATAGACATGATACAGAAACAAATACGAAGCCAAAAAGAACCGTATATGAAAGATCACCGGAGAGCCTGGACCTAAATGGAAAAATAAGAAGGGTAAGCGCCATATGTTTAAAAAACCAAATAGAATAGATGAGGGAAGGGGAAGAGGATGGAAGACAAAATTGGCAATGAAAAGGGACGACGACTTGGATAATAATAAAAAAAAACAGAAGCAAGGGTATATTAGAATAGGAAACTGGGTTATTAAAAGTCTTACAAGAAAAGAAGAACTAGCGAAAGAGATGCGTGGTTATGGTTTGGAATACATGGGAATAACAGAGACTAAAAATAAAGGATCCAGAATAGAGAAGTTAACCGGTGGTCACTGGATAATATGGCCAGGGGTCAAGAAAGAGGAATTCGCGAGAGCGGGGATTGCTTTAATCATCAAGAACGAAAACATGGTGAGAGAATACTATTAGTAACAATTGGTGGTGGCGTATGGGCTAACAGAAGATGCAAAAAAAGAGGATTTACAAAAGAAATAGATGACGGTAAGAACAGCACAATTATCTTAGGAGACCTAAATGGGAGAGTAGGAAACGTAAATAGAGATATTGAAGGGTGCCTAGGAAAAGGAAGGGGAAAATACTAAAAACACAAATGGAGAAAGAATAATAAACTTATGCATAGAAAACGAGCTGATCATAACAAATAGCCACTTCAAACACAAGGACGTACACAAATACACAAGAGAGGAGCAGAAATTGGTAGTGACCACTATGTAGTGGTTATAAAGTCTCAAAAAGACGGTGGAAATGAAGGAAGAGAAGAGAAGAAAAGTGGAAAGTAGAAGGATAAGATGCTATAGACTAGAAAGATAGGAACTCAGAGACAAATACCGAAAGCAGATACAACAATACATGCAAGGCGTAACGGGGAAGGAAACAATAGAAGTTATGTGGGCGAAGATAAAGGAGGCAATACTAAAAGCAGCCGAAAGGAGTGTGTGGGACGGCAAGGATTGCAAAGAAAGAATACAAAAAGATACAGTGGTGGAACGAAAAAAATTGTTCTATGGAGTGATGAGAAATCAAAGAAAAAACAAGGAAACCATACGAAGAAACATAAAAGATGAACAAGGGACAATATTAACAGAAGAACAAGAAATCGTGGAAAGATGGAGGCAATACTTCAAGAACCTTTTAGAAAGGAGAGATATAACACCACAAATAAACAGAGTAAACAACTTGAAGCAGAGAAGGGGGCGAGAGAGAGATGAACATGAAGAAGGGATAATCAAAGCGGCAATAAACAAAATGAAAGCAGGCAAAGCGCCAGGACAGGGCAACATAACAGCGGAAATGATAAAAGCCGGAAACGAAGAAATAGTAAGAATACTGCAAATATTGATGGACAAAATATACAGGGAAGGAACCGCACTAAAGGAATGACTAGTGGGAATCATAGTACCCATACACAAAAAAGGAGACACAAGAGACTGTAATAACTTCCGAGAAATCACACTACTCAGCGTAGTAGGAAAACTATACGCACGAGTGATGGAAAAAAGGCTGAGAGAAAAACTGGAGGAAACACTAGAAGATACACAATTTGGTTTCAGACCAGACAGAGGGGTGACCGATGCCAACTTCATAGTCAGGCAAGTGAGCGAAAAAGTCCTAAGAGAAGCAGGAGAAGTACACCTATGTTTCATAGACCTGGAAAAGCCTTTCGATAGAATAGACAGAGAAGACATCTGGAGGACCCTGGAGAATAGAGGAATTAATGAAAAGACAATAAATGGAATAAAATCTCTATATAGACAAACAACAAATTATGTTAGAGTAAGACATGAAAAGTCAGAGAGTTTCGAAGCATCTAAAGGCGTCAGACAAGGGTGTATACTAATTTTCAGAATTACTGAGTTGTGATGGTAATAAAATTTAAAAAAATGCTTTAATACAGTTTTATTAAGCTTTGAAAATTAAAATTAAAAGTTTAAAGAAATAATAAATTAGAATTACAAAAAAATTGTAGTTTTTAGTTTTGATTATTGTTATTTCCTGTTCGATCATTACCATCATAGAACTTTTATCTAAAAGTTTGACATAATTTATTAATTTTTTAGGAAAACAATCAACTATTATAATTTTTTTAAACTTAAACTGTGCTTAAACATAAGGACAAGAAATATATAGATTGTTTCATTTAAAAAACAACTATCTACAACTTGAGACTGAAAATTTTCACTTTTGTTCTGTAACTTAAATTTTTCTTTTCATCAAAAACTAGAATAATGTCGACTCTCTCTCTCTCTCTCTTGAAAAATCACAGACATATACCGTCGATAAAGGACAATCTGTATTTAGTCATTTATTGACATCTAACTTCATACGAGGCTGGTTTGAAAAGTCCGTGCAAAGTCCGAGAGGTCATGTTTAGTTAGTAGCATCTCTTGAATGAACGCACACCAAATTTCAGCCATATTGGTCTATTTCTTTGTGTTTGGCATTCGTGTGAATCAAGGAAGTCGAGTGATTTTCAAGGAATGGACGAAAAAGAATTTCGTGTGGTGATTAAACATTACTTTATGAAAGGCAAAACGCCTCAAGAGACTAAAGAGAAGCTTGATAAACATTATGGTGACTCTGCACCTTCGATTAGAACAGTTTATAAGTGGTTTCAAAATTTTCGGACTGGCCATATGGGCACAAGTGACGCTGAACGTTCTGGACAGCCTATGGAGGTTACGACTCCAGAAATCATTGATCAAATCCATGATATGGTGATGGATGACAGAAAAGTTAAGGTGCGTGAGATTGCTAGTGCTGTGGGCATCTCGACTGAACGGGTACATAATATTTTGCATAAACATTTGGACATGAGAAAGCTATCCGCAAGATGGGTGTCGCGATTGCTCACGCTAGACCAAAAACGGAATCGTGTGAAGTGTTGCAAGGATGGTTTGCAGCTGTTCCAGAAGAATCCGGAAGACTTTAAGCGTCCTTTCGTCACTGTGGATGAAACATGGATATATTACTATACTCCTGAGACCAAACAACCATCTAAACAATGGGTTACCAAGGGGGAATCTGCACCAAAAAAGGCGAAGACCGTTCCTTCGGCCGGAAAGGTTAGGGCAACTGTCTTTTGGGATTCGCAAGGGATAATCCTCATCGACTATCTGGAAAAGGGTAAAACTATTACAGGTGAATATTATTCATCGTTATTGGACCGTTTGAAAACCGAGCTGCAAGAAAAACGCCCGCGATTGGCCCACAAGAAAGTCCTTTTCCATCACGACAACGCACCAGCACACACTTCAGCAGTTGTGGTCGCAAAATTAATGGAAATAGGATTCCAACTCGTTTCACATCCCCCCTATTCTCCAGACTTGGCTCCCTCGGACTACTATTTGTTCCCCAATTTGAAGAAATGGCTGGCGGGACAAAGATTTTATTCAAACGAGGAGGTGATTGCAGACACTAATGGATATTTTGCAGACTTGGGCAAATCCTATTATTCGGAAGGGATCAACAAACTAGAACATCGTTGGACGAAGTGTATAAGCCTAAAAGGAGACTACGTCGAAAAATAAAAAAGGTTTACCCCAAACACATGAGCAGTTTTTATTTTTGCACGGACTTTTCAAACCAGCCTCGTAGTTTTGCTTCTTCTTGTTGAAAAACAACATATTGTCACCTGGCGGCCACAATTTTGAGTTGAATATCATTTAATTAAACGAAGCTCCGAGTGTTTCATTGTTTAAAAATGTGTGAGGTTTAAAGACGCTGATTTGACCTTAGGTTCACCTCGGACAGGGTGACTAAACATATCAAGAAACGATATAATCGTGGAGCGCGCTCGGATGTCAGTCGCACACGATCAAGTGCTGTAAATATGTCCAGAAGTTTGTTACGATGCATTCGTAAAAATTTATGTCTGCACCCCTACAAAATACTGCTAAAAGGCTCAACTTCTTGGCCACGTCAAGAAACGGAATTCTTGTTATTGAAGTCTGACAAATCCCAGACTAAAGCATTATACACCTTAATATTAAATAGGTAGAACTACTTTGGTCATATTATTGCAACGTGGATTAATTGACCCATACTTCCTGGGGATGACAGAGGCCACACAACTGTTGAGAACGATATGTGGGGGGTGATTAAGAACTCTTCCACACTTAACAAAATTGTAATGATTATACTCGTAATTAGAAGACCTGGTATTAACAGGATGAACACAACATATTTTTGCCCTGTAGCACAAAAAGACCATATTTGGCAAGAAATGGCAGTGATGACGCAAACTTCATGGCAAGTAGTAGTCAATAATTTTAGAGAGAGAGTACAGGAAATGTAATAAATCACATTTAGTCGACGTCATTTTTAAGAATTAATTTTCCAAGAACTGGAATTTGATATACAGTAAAGATTTTGTTCATTTATCTATTTTTTTTTTCTATAAATATTTTAATGAACCTTTTTTATTTTCGAGAACTGACCAGCGAACGTTGATTGATTTAATATTTTAGACCTGAAAAAACTATGTTCCACTACGATTCATCTCGAGGAAGTAATGAAAGTCAGGCCATGGATCTTGCAGAAAAAGTACTTAAATATTTTGGTTTAACAATACATGGACGTTTTGAAGAAACACTTTGTCTTCAACAGAACAACGGTTACGATTGTGGCATTCACGTTCTATGTAACACTGAACAATTAGCTAGTTATGCTGGCCATTATGGAAAAATTAAGGGTTGTCCGAAGGTAATTCCAGAACAGGTTCAGACAAAGCGGTGGGAATTGTTAAAATTAATAGAGAAATTGAAAAGAAATCAGAGGTGATCTTAAATAAATTATAAATGAATAAAAAAAAACACGCTTTGACAAAAATTTTATGTAACTGAGATTATAACCATAATTTTGAATAAATCTATTTATTAATGGTTTTGGTCATTTCAAACGAATGCTAAACAAATAATAATTAACCGATTTTAAAAATTCTTTTTCCAAATGAACTCCTGACCTTGTCTATGCTCAAAAGTAAGATATATATATATATATATATATATATATATATATATATATATATATATATATATATATACGTATATATATATATATATATATATATATATATATATATATATATATATATATACACGTATATATATATATATATATATATATATATATATATATATATATATATATATATATATATATATATATATATATATATATATATATATATATATATATATATATATATATAATATATATATATATATATATATATATATATACGTATATATATATATATATATATATATATATATATATATATATATATATATACGTATATATATATATATATATATATATATATATATATATATTATATATATATATATATATATATATATATATATATATATATATATATATATATATATATATATATATATATATATATATACGTATGTATATATATATATATATATATATATATATATATATATATATATATATATATATATATATATATATATATATATATATATATATATGTATATATATATATATATATATATATATATATATACGTATGTATATATATATATATATATATATATATATATATATATATATATATATATATATACGTATGTATATATATATATATATATATATATATATATATATATATATATATATATATATATATATATATATATATATATATATATATATATATATATATATATATATATATATATATATATATATATATATATATATATATATATAGTATGACACAAAGTTTCTTGTAGAAGTTAGTCAACAGCAAAGAGGAGATTGGTGGGAATGTAGCGCGTGTTCGACTAGAGATGTAACGGGTAGTACTTTTCAGGATCCGGCAAAATTGGGTACCTGGCTAAGATCCGGCATAACGGGATACCCGGCCGGGTAGGATCTGGCAGTATTATATTAAGCTCGTTCTTTTACGTTTTTGCCTACATTAGGTAGTTTTTTATGATTTGGCAATTTTGTTAAAATACGTTAAATTATCGCTTAGGCAACTATGCGTCTGTTTGCTTTGAGTGAAACTCCGTATTTTGCGGTAAGACCATGAATCCCTGAGCGAAATAATAATTTTATCCGGATATTTTCTACGGTAGGAGGCCTTTCTAACGATTGTTCGGTTTTAAAAAATGAGCAAACCCTAGAATTAAATTTTACTCGATGAGGAAGAGGAATCAAAAGCAGTATGTGGGTTGTGTAGCGTAAAAATCACTCTAGATTTAGGGAAAAAAGGTAGTATTTCATCTTTATGGAAACATTTAAAATTTAAACATCCTATTAGTATAGTCAGTGAAGATAAGAGCAAAGCAGAACCATCGACCACCTCTGGGAATTTAAAACAAGTTAATATTGCAGAATATTTTGGGACAATATGACTCTGACGTAAATAACAAGCTTTATAAGTTTGACGGCATATTGGCTAAATAAATATTATGAACCAAAACATTTTGTTACATCAGCGAAAACATCAATAAGACTTAAATCAAATGCTCGAAGAAAACAGTATAAAGAACACGAGATCCATCTATATATTGGAGATAGTAGAGCCAACATTAAAAAAAGCTAAAATAGCCTTAGACGTGAATCATGTTTTACACATACTCAACAACTGGTAAACTTGCAATATTTATTGTAGAATCAACTTGCTTATCTGTTTACATTGAGCAATAACTGGCGCAAGTTATAGAGGGAAACTTTTTTTCCGAAAGTAGTGTCGATTCTTCTCTCAGAAAATGTGTTACGCGTTTACACGGAACACTGAAGGTTCTGCAACATTCGAGAACAATTTCTAGGTAGGGAAACATGTCGACCCAAAAAGCTAAGTTTGCAGCCGCTTTTTATTGTTTTATTACTTTTGGCGAAGAAAAAAAGAGAAGGAAAAAGAACATTTGGACAAGACAGTGGATATTACGAAGGGAGAGCTGGGTGTTCATCGGACATTGTTATTTGAGTTGAAGTTACTAGATATTCGACAGCTTGACAAGTTTCTGCGAATGGCATCAGCAGGATTTCGAATACTTACTGGAATGAGTAGGACCAAGGATCACAAAAAATGACACTAATATGCGGCAGTCTATTACGGCAAGTGAAAGGCTTTGTTATGGCAAATAGATGCTTACACTGCACTCTGTCGGTGACTTACAAAGTATTTTCAAGCAGAACGGCACAGCACGGCTGGCACTTATTGCAGAAACGCACCTTTCTCAAGCTAACCGCTCGAAGGCATAGATGACATGGTATAATAACTAAAGACGAATCGAAAAGATTCGCATTTTTAGAAGTCACCAAAAGTGTTCTTCGTATTTGCTCAACCATCCCAAGACGCGTTTCGCCGTATCACGGCTCCTCAGTTGGGCTAGGTTCAGCAAGTAGGAGATTTTTTTTACAGGGAGAAATCCGTCTTATGGATTTCTGGAGCAGTCTGCGTCACCGTAAGGATGCCCCAAAGTGCTCCAAGTATGTGGGGCTTTCCAACCAGTTGGCATACCCACTAAAACTCCTTGTGAGCTGGGAAAACCCTATACTCCTTTTGCATTTCTGGTTTGTTAATGTCTAGGTATTTGATGTATTCTAACTCTGAGGTTAATTTTCTAATGTGTAGAGCTAACCTACCTTAACCTGACTTAATGCTAACTTAACCTAATTCCCCATTTTCAGGGGGTGTGATGTTATAATTGTGTTTGTCTTCTCGCTTGTCCCAACAATTCCAGGTCCTTTTGGGCAGTCGCTAAGGCAGTTAGTCAAAATTTTACCAAATCCACCATACCACCACTCACACGGCCAGATAATTCCATTGCAATTACACCTGTTGAGAGAGCGAACTTGTTGACTGAACTCTTTGCTTCAAATTCTACTGTCGATTTCCAGGGAAAAGCACCACCTACTATTCCCATATTGCAGTCAAGGATGCCCAATATTGTCTTCAGACAGCGCATCATAAAGCGTATTTTAATGAAGCTAGACACCAAGAAGGCTGCTGGCGCTGACGGAATACCTGCCACAGTTCTCAAAAACTGTGCAAGGGAACTAACACCAGTTTTCTGTAGACTTTTTAACCTATCCTACAGAAAGGGAATATTTCCGTCCTGCTGGAAATGTGCTACGGTTCAGTCGTTACCTAAAAAAGGCAAGAAGTCCTTGCCAAATAACTACCGACCAGTTGCACTGCTTTCAATAATATCGAAAGTCATGGAAAAGGTTATCAATGAGCATCTTCTAAAATATCTTGAACGATTTAATATTATTAGCGATCACCTATATGGTTTTCGTAAACATAGATCAACAGGAGATTTTCTGACTTATGTAACACATGTTTGGAACAACGCAATTGAACACTTTGGAGAATCTCGAGCGGTTGCTCTTGACATATCCAAGGCATTCGACCGTGTTTGGCACGATGGACTGTTGGCTAAGTTACGCTCTTATGGTCTGTCTGGACGGTTCTGTTTGTGGCTCTCATGTTTCCTCAGAGAGCGTTCTTTACGAGTGGCGGTCGACGGATTTCTTTCTAACACCCTCACTATCAATGCCGGTGTGCCCCAGGGCTCCATACTGTCTCCTACTCTCTTTCTCATTTACATTAACGATCTGCTGGAAAAGACCGGGAATCCAATCTACAGCTTTGCAGATGACAGTACGCTTGTCTCTTCATTCACCCTGAACGCTCGGACATCGGCTGCTCAGGCGAATATCCGCAGACAGCAGGAGGTCGTACAACTTAACAAGGACCTGGAAGAAATTCTATCTTGGGGTGACAGTAACCAAGTGGAATTTAACGCTACAAAAACCCAGGCGGCAGTTTTTTCTAAAAAAGTTAACCTTGCTGAACCCGACATAGTTATGTCGGGGCACTCCAATCCCCTAGCATCGTCGCTCAATTTGTTGGGCGTTAGTTTGGGAGCAAATATGTCCTGGCATGAACATGTTGCAGGCATAGCAAGGCAAAAGTTGGGAATATTATTTAGAACCAGAAAGCTTTACACCCCACAACAACTGTTAATTCTTTACAAAGCCCAAATTCGACCAATTATGGAATACTGCTCCCACGTTTGGGGCTCCGCTCCCAAATATACACTGCATTTGTTGGATTCTGTTCAGAGAAGAGCGGTCCGTCTGGTTGGGGGCCCGGAATTGACCGGCGGCCTTGATTCGCTGGAACATCGAAAAACGGTTGGCGACTTGAGTCTGTTCTACAAGTATTTTCATGGAAAGTGTTCGAAGGATGTAGCCCGCTTAATTCCTCCCAAAGCGGTGTATGTTAGAAATACACGTGGCGCTGGTGCTTCACATCCGTATGAGGTTCAGCTTGTTATTCCGCGTACAACGCTTTTCAAGCAATCTTTTATATGGAGAACGTCATCCCGTTGGAATAATTTGCCCAGCGCTGTCTTTCCCACCGAGCACAATTTACAGCGATTCAAGAACAACGTGAATTGCTTTTTCCGCACTCATGCCGCTCCTGGAGCGCTTTAGGGACTTCCCTGCAGCACGTGTGCTAGACCCATAAAAAAAAAAGTCGTGCGTGTTGTTTACACTTTTTAAAACTGAAGGAGTAGCTCAACTAAACTACGGCCTTAAATAATCAAGGGTAGTCCATGTTGAATCTAATGTTAGTCTAGTGGTAGAATGTCCGTTGGTCGTAAGTATCGATTGCCGACATTTACATTGCCTCTGAAAGTGTTCGCTATCTCGGGGTTAGGATGGACCGCTGCTTTCTCAAGGAAGCGAAGCTGGGCATTACGCGTGAATTCTTTTATTGTGGGCATTTCAAACTCCCTGTGCAACTGATTGTTGCGGACGAACCAGGGAGCTCCTGCTATGATACGGAGGGCTTTATTTTGGACTGTCTGGACCTTCGTCCGATGAGTTTTGGACATCTGGCACCAGGCCTAACAGGCGTACGTAAGTCCGGCCCTGACTATCGATTCGTAAATTAGCAACTTGTTAGTTGATAACTTACTGCGACGATTCAGGAGCGGGTACAGCTTCCCTAGAAACTGATTTGCCTTACGCACGACCATAGGCACTTGGTCCTTCAATACGAGGCGTTTGTCGTACAGAAGGCCCAGGTACTTGATGTTGTTGGCCCATCTGAGCCTAGTTCCCTTCAGTGAGAGTTGAGGACGGGCTGCGCAGATGCCTTTTTTCGAAGATTATGGCCTGGGTCTTGGCTGGATTGACCTTAATCCTCCATCGGTCAAACCAGTCGGAAAGGTGCGTTAGATGACGTTGAAGTTGGGCCGTGACGGGATCAATTCTCGCTGTAGAAGCGGTAATGGCCGTGTCGTCAGCATACAATTGGAGGTTGGTGAATCGATCCCTAGGGATACCGACGAGAAGATGTTGAAGAGGTGCGGGGATAAGGCGGACCCTTGTGGGACTCCAGCCCTTATTCTCTTTACCTCGGACAGGGATTGCTCGACATGGACTTGGAAAGCCCTGTCAGAGAGGAATGATTGAACCAGAGTTGTTAGGTGAGAAGGGTAACCAAAACGGATAAGCTTAAGGATTAAGCCTTCGTGCCAGACTTTATCGAATGTTTTGGAAATGTCAAGGAAAACAGCACCAAACCGCTGTTGAAACTGCTGGAAATGTACTGTGTCAGTTTCGTGGCGTGATGAATGGTACCATGCTTTGGTTGAAAGCCGAATTGTTCATCAGGGATGATGTTGAGTTCGGTGCTTTGGTCTCTGATTTTCTCAAGGATAACCCTCTCGGCCACTTTGCCCAATGTTGATATTAGGCTAATTGGCCGGTGGAGGTCAGCCTCGTGGGAAGGAGAGCCAGGCTTCCGAATCATCACAATTTCGGCTTTCTTCCAAGATATGGGAAAATAACTGAGGCGGAAAATGCCATTGATGAGGTTAGTGATCTCTGAGATCTGCTTAGCAGGTAGCTTCTTCAGAGATTTAGCAGAAATTTTATCATGGCCTAGGGCTTTCTTAATTGAGCGGGTCTGAATGATGGACTTGACTATTTGCGGAGTCGTAAAGGAAGGAAGTGAGGTTTGATTGAAAATGCGAATGGTTTGAGCCACCACCGCATCTCTGTCGAATCGTGGGTGAGTATGAGGGTTATGAGATTGAACAGAAGTCTTTGTTGAAGGGCGTATAAATCAGTGCCATTCCTGTTTGTTATTAGGTTTCCCCACAGAACATTCTTGACATTGAAATCTCCGCCCAGGATAGTTACTTGGTCATCAGGACCGAAAAGTTGCCTGTAATCATTTAGCACTATGGGATGGGTTGGGAAGCCCCTCTGGTAGATGGAAGAGATCATAACAGAGGTATTATTTGACATATCGACTGTGATTGTGGACGCCTCGGCAGAGACTAGGTTGTGGCTTGGGAGCGGGGAGTTGTGGCTAAGGGAGCGCCTGACAAGGATAAGAGTGCCAACATTCAGGACACCCACCTTGTCATCCCTGTAAACATGAAAATTTGGGATTTTGAAACGTTTGCCTGGTTTTAAGAAAGTGTCTTGTATGAGGGCAATATCGATTTTATGCTCTTGCAGGAAGTGGAGCAGTTCTTGTTTTTTGTTGGAGATGCTGAAGCCATTCCAGGATATAATGTTTAACGTCGACGGTTTGAGTTGTGTATTCATGTCCGTGCGTTAGTAAAAGTTTGGGTCATGAACGTTTTCATCTGCTCCACGAACATCTTGGCTATCTGCGCAAGCTGAGCATGGGAGAAGGGATTCGTTAGAGGGAGCAGGTTTGGGAGCCTGCTTGGGAGACTGCTTTTGGGGTTTGTTGGGGGCAAAACGGGAGTTGTCTTGGGTCCCCCAGCCTCGGAAAGTGGATTGTTTTTGGGACCTGATTTGGGAAGGGTGACGTGGGCACCCGCTGAAAGAGGCAGGATGGTCACTGCGCAGTTTGCGCATTTTGGTCGAACTTCTTTGGGTTTCGTGCATTGTGAGGTGTGATGGTTTTCACCGCACTTTATACATTTGGCAGGGATGTGGCAGCATGGGGTGGCATGCCTGTGGTTCTAACAGTTGTAGCATTGAATGCCACGGGACTTTGATTTTTGTGCCTCTGGTGTGACGCCAACTAATGACCTTTTTGGGGTGGAATCCTTGGCTTTTGAGATCGTCCAGTATTTCCTCATCTGGGAGATGTTCGGGAATACCACGGAGGACGACGTGGTTGGATTTCTCTTCCGGGAAGCGGAAGGTATAGAATGGCTCCTTGTTTTGATCAAGGAGCTGAGTGGCTTTTCTGTAGTCTTCCTCGGTACAAGGAAAAGTCTTGATACCGTTTCGGACCACAATTGCGGATGAATATTCTGATGTTGTGGGATCTAAAAGGTTGGAAATACTGACAAATTTGCCAGCATTTGTGATCACTATAGGGAGTATGGCCTTTAGCCTGACGGGTTTAGGGACGATTTTAGGTGCGGTCGTCGGCGCAGCAGGGGGGGTGGGTAGGTTTTCGGGAGCAGGGGTAGGAAGGGGTGGGAAGTCTTCCTGAGTCAGTTGTCTGGTTTGATTCAAAATGGATTTACCTGCTGGGGCGTCCGTGCTATCCGGTTTTGCATTGGGTCTCTTAGGAGGCTCGGGTTGTTCGTCATCAGACGAAAAGCAGCCTTCCTCCTTCTCTTCTCTTTTCTATTCTCTTTTCTAGACTGGACCGTTTGGAACTGGTCCCTTGAATCCTCCTGTTCCGGGTCCGCTACGTGGGTGTCCATAGCGTCCTGATTAGAAGCATCGCTTTCAGAAGCAGAATTTGCTTCCTCCACTTCGCTATCTACGTCAGAGTTGTTTGTCTTTGCAGCTTGGTACTGTATTATACTAGTTAACTCATCGAGCTTTTTCCTAAGCTCGCTTATGTCGATAGATAGCCGGTTATTCGATGCTAGTAATTGGTCGTTTACCTCATCTTTCTTGATGGCGTCCTCTATTTGTTGGCGGATGGTTTCCTTAAGTGTCATTACCTCCGCGTAACCCATGTCCGACACTTAAAATCACTTGAGTTTAAAGGATACACTTTAATAGTTTTAAAATTCACTTTGCGCTGTAACTTGTGGTCTTAGACCACACAATGAGCCTAACTAACTAAAGTGAAGCCCGGCTTCCACCGGCTTCACTTTAATTAGACTCCGAGCGCAGGTAAAGTGCCGACCTTACCGGACCGAGCTCTAGGCAGAACTGCAAATACGAGAACACCATTTTTAGTCCTTATCCAGGTACTAACGGAAAATTATGGCAAATAGATGCTCTGTCGGTGACTTTGTGTGATAATAAGGTTTTTAGGTACAGCTAAGAAAAGTTTACATACTTAATACAAAATGTGTATTTTCGTATACTTGGAGAAAAGTTATGCTGATAATTCACAGTTCTTGCAGGAGATTAATATCACTCACTAATGACCTGTTTCGCATACTAGTGTGTACGATTGCGACAATAATTCCTGATTGCTGCCAGGCACTGATTGAGCTCCTGAAAAAGAAATATTTTCAGGTTAATCCTAGTTAAATTAATCCTTTATGTCACAGTTTCACCTGAGAAAAATTATACTTATTACATGAATTGCTTACTTTCTTGGTGAGTTTGAAATATATGACGCAACAGATGCGGACCTTGGAATAGTGGGTTGTGAAGTCGGAAAAATACGATTGTGGGGTTGAAGAGTCAATAACATTAATTTCGGATGCACGTATATTGCTTGCTGAATATCTTATTTTAGCTTAATTTGACTTTTTGCAGATCTTAAATTCCTCAATTCAGATACAACATAATCCCTCAAAAATTTGAAATTCGTCTGCTGGTTTGTTCATTACGTAAGCTGCTTTTTTTAAAAGATGATCGCAATCTGATCCAGTTTTTTCCTCTTTTTTTATTGTGTTTTTCTTAGATGTATTGTCATTAGTTTCCGTCATCACATATTCTTGTTCACTTTCATTCATTATCTAAAGTATTGCAGAACAAGAAAAAAAATTCTATTTCAAACTAATTTTTCTACTTCAGACTCCCAAAACACCAACAGTGGCTTAAATATGCAAAGCTATTTGAAGAAGTTTGGAATTTTCCTCACTGTGTAGGCGCACTCAATGGGAAACATTTGTATTCAAGCGCTGAAAGACAGTGGTAGCTATTATTAGAACTACAAGGGTTTCAATAATATTGTACTAATGGCACAGGTTGATGCAATCTACAAATCTTTATATATCGATGTGGAAGAGTGTCAGACAGGGGAGAGTTTTCAACAAGTGGTCGATTATTAATGAACAATATAGTACTTCCCAAGTGCATTACCTCTGGCAGGAAGAAAGAAACCAATGCCGTATGTAGTAGTTGCCGATGATGCGTGTTTGTGCAAATTGTATTTACTTAAATCATACCCGTTTAGAGGGCAGAGTGCACCTAGCCATGTATGCAACTATATTCTTTCAAGAGCAAGGAGAATGGTGGAAAATGAAGCTTCTGGCGCTGACGGATTACCTGCCATAGTACTCAAAGACTGTGCGAGGGAACTAACCAGTTTTCTGTAGACCTTTTAACCTATCCTACAGAAAGGTAATATTGATTTCCTGCTGGAAACATGCCACAGTTCAGTTGATACTTAAAAAGGCAAAAATACCTTGCCAAATAACTACCGACCAGTCGCACGGCTTTCAATAATATTGAAAGTCATGGAAAAAGCAATCAATCAGCATTTGTAAAATATCAGGATTCAACATTATTAGCGACCATCAATATGGCTTTCGTAAACATAGACCAATAGAAGATCTTCTAACTTATGTGACACATGTTTGGAACAATGCAATTGAACACTTTGGAGAATCTCGCGCGGTTGCTCTTGATATATCCGATTCGACCGTGTTTGGCACGATGGATTGTTGGCTAAGCTACGCTCTTCTGGTACATCTGAAAAGTTCTGTTTGTCGCTCTCATGTTTCCTAAAAGCGCGTTCTTTACGAGTGGCATTCGACGAATTTCTTTCTAACGCCTTCATTATCAACGCCGGCGTGCCCCAGGACTCCATACTGTCTCCTACTCTCTTTCTCATTTACAAAAACGATCTGCTGGAAAAGAGCAGGAGTCCAATCTGCAGCTGTGCAGATGATAGTTCGCTTATCTCTTTACTCATTGAACGCTCGAACATCGGCTACTCAGACAAACATCCGCGGACAGCAGGAAGTCATTCAACTTAACAAAGACCTGGACGAAATTCTATCTTGGGGTGACGGTAACCAAGTGGAATTTAACGCTACAAAAACCCAGGCGGCAGTTTTTTCTAAAAAAGTTAACGTTGCTGAACCTGACATACTCGTAAATATGTCGGGGCACTCCATTTCTCTAGCATCGTCACTCAATTTGTTGGGCGTTAATTTGAGAGCAAATCTGTCTTAGCATGAACATGTTGCAAGTATAGCAAAGAGGGCTTCTCGAAAGCTGAGAATAATATTTCAAACTGGAAAGCTTTACACTCCATAACAACTGTCAAACCTGTACAAAGCTCACATTCGACCAACTATGGAATAGTGCTCCCACGTTTCGGGCTCTGCTTCCATACACTACATTTGTTGGATTCTATTCAGAGAAGAGCTGTTTGCCCGATTGGAGACCCGGAACTGGCCGGCGGCCTTTATTCGTTGGAAACGTCGACGAACGCTTGGCGACTTGAATCTATTCTACAAGTATTTTCATGGAAAGTGTTCAGTGGATGTAGCCCGCTTAAATCCTGCCAGAGCGGTGCTTGCTAGAAATACACGTCGCGCTAATACTTCACATCCGTATGAGTTTCAACTTGTTACTCCTCCTATAACCTTTTTCAAGCAGTTGTTTATATGGAAAATCTCATCCCTTTGGAATAATTTGCCCAGGGTTGTGTTTCTCACCGAGTACAATTTACAGCCATTCCAGACCAACGTTAATCGTTTTTTTTTCCGCACACGTGTCGCTTCTGTAGCGCTTTAGGAATTTCCCCGCAGCACATGTGCTAGACCCATAAAAAAAAATTTTGTATTCTAATAATTATTCTTTTCCAAGTATTTTCTTATTATTTTATATTCTAATAATTAAACTAAACTATAATGAAAGTAAACAAGGTATTTCAATTGGATTTTTTATTTAAATCTCAAAAACACCCCACTATCAATAGTTGAAGGAGGGTCTGAATGACCGCAGGATATAAACTTTATTGCGTCAAACAACTCCCATGTACTTTGGTAGGTATCGTCTGCTCCATTGCCGCTTTTTTGGTTCTGCTTTTTCTTACTTCCGAATGTCTTCAAATTGTGCTATTTACTTCATTGGCGGTGGTGCTAAATTTGGTAGTCAGTTCCTGTAGAGCACTTTGCTTTTTAATTCGGTTGCGGTATAACTTACTTTTTACATCCCACAGTTCCGGTAAAAGTTCCAACTCCGATATTAAAGCGAATACATAACTTTTACCCCACGATTTTTTTTTCTGAAAGTATCGGACAATATAGTTCGGCACATTTGAAAACTAAACTTTACTCTCTGAGAGAAGCGAACTGACTGTTTTCACTGCAAGAAAACCTAGTTTCTGATACATATTGCTCAACACTTCGAGAGTGTCTAGTGTTTGCTTTTAGAAGTGTTTACACGAACATTGGGATCAACTCTCACAATAAGTGTGGTAAGTTTATTGTTCGTGTATATGAGGCTGCAGTAATCGACTCTCTAAAAGTGCAAAGATCTGTATTAGACATTAAAAGTGTCGGAAGAAGGAGCGTCGCTCATTTAAACCACTCGTCTCCTTCCAGAATGAAATTAGATCAAATCCAAAGAGATTTCAAATTGAAATAAAGAAAATGGTACAAGATATACCTACACGTTGGAATCCCACATATTATCTATTGAAAAGGCTTTTTGAACAAAGAAGAGCTTGCTGGCTGCTGAATATGATTCACTTTTTTCTTTGACACCAAATCAGTGGGACTTGATTAAAACGTTACTGGAACTTTTACAACCATTTTAACGAACTACCAAACATTTCAGTAGTTCACTGTGTGTAATATCACAAGTGATTCCAACAATTTTATCATTAAATAAATATATAATGGAAATCGAGGGTCCTGGTACAGGGTCTATGCGAGAAAATTTACTTGAAGGTTCGAGCCAAAGATTTGCAAATATTGAAACCAATAACAATTATGTAATTGTCACGTCCCTCAATCCAAGGTACATATATCACTAACAAACAGCAGGCTAAAAAAGATATTTTAAAACACATCTAACAGGCAACACCATTTAAAAATAAATATTGAACCCGATGAAGATGTGCCATCAGTATCGGAGTCAGACTCCTTGGATTTAGTATTTTTAAAAACTTAACAGTATCAAATTTTAAAAAAAAATGGCTAAGCTCAAGTCGGACTTGCGAAATTAATATTCCGTACGGTGATTGCTTTTAAAATAAAATAAAATCCTTACCTAGGTTAAGTCATTAGGTCCCTGACATGTATATATCTTAAGATTCAAGATGTATTTTCACATTTTTTTTAGTCCCTAATACAGTTATAGCATCTTAGCTGCCTAATAGATAATAAATCAGTCTAGCTAAATTTAGAAACTAGTAATAAAAGTGCAAAACAAATATTTACTACCTAAATATTTGTTTAATTAGAAACAAAACATAAAATTATTTTGTTTCGGTACCTATCCGTTGGCCACCAGTGTGTGTACTGAAAAGTATATTAAAAAACTCTCTACGATATTACCAAGCCAAATAGTTCTTTTTTATATACCGGAAAATGATCAAACGTAATGCACTCGTGATCATTTTCACTCAATCTACACTTTATGGAGAATATTTTAAAATTTTTTCAAAATGTTTTAATCGATACTTGTCGGGATGGGTTGGGGAGAGATTTTTGGCCATTTTTTAAAATAATACAAAGAAAAGTGTGCGGAAGTATTACAGCATATATATTTTTGAACTTTTGTTTTCACAAGCTTTCATTTGACACCTTACTCGATGAACTTACTCTTGGGCTTCTTCAATGTTTAATGAAAGGCTATTTGAAGAAGATATATGAAGAAAACCTTTATCACAATTTGCCTTTGCTCGATTTTAAATATTAAAATATTCTACGTGTAAGTTTTGTACTAATACAAATAGTTTAGGTTTGTTGTTATGGTTAAAATGTTTCTGGTTTGCATATTTTGAAATAAATGTTACTTTTAATTTGGTAGATCAGGTACCCGTTATGTTTCTAGTGTTTGCCTAGGGCCCAGAAAAGGTCAAGTAATTTTAACATTTAAACTTCATACAGTTACTGTATATTTTAAAACAAATTTCGAACCAACCTATTAATTGGTATACGTTGTCCTACTTATGGGCATTCATTTTTATATTTTTTTAGTGTTTCGTATGGAACACTTGTGAGATCACTGTCACAGCCGATTTTTTTCGAAACTATTTGACATACAAACTTGAAATTTGGCACAAATATGTAAATTGATAACGCAATCAGAGCCGTTTAGTTTTGAAAGTTTAATTTTGACTTAAGGGGTTAGTGTGTAGGGAGAAGTGAAATTTTTTTTTCTAAGGTCTTCGAATGGGGCTTGTGAAAATACAAGGTCAAAAATATATATGATGTAATACTTGCAAACACTTTTCTTTGTAATAAATTTTAAAAAATGTCCAAAAATTTTTGTCCTTTCA
>CM032455.1:57159589-57167089 GCA_019049505.1 Pachyrhynchus sulphureomaculatus
AACTACTTGATTGAAATATATAACGTGCTCTACTAAATATGTCTAGAACTGACTGTAAAGTCCAAAAATGCAATAAAAATTCGGTCTCTAATTACACAATATAAAGTATACATATGTAGGTAGCTCCTTTTTGAATTAGTCCGTACATGAACATTTAAGTTAATAAAATGTAAGCCTTTAAAAAAAAAACCTTATTTTAATTATAATTTGTGCAGAACATTTATCGATCACACTATTTATAGGAAAAACTAAAATACTAGTTGATTGGTCCGGGAAAGACAACAATAAATTTTTTTAAAGAAAAATTCCATTTATATGGAACCTTTGTATTCTGTACATAAATTTAAATCCACCCGAATAGCATATTCTGTATCTATAATCTGTAATACCGTGGTTAGGATACAATACAGTTTGCTGAAAGTGTAAAATACAGTGGCTGCTCCTCTATAGTAGCACATGAGCATGTGAACCCCCTGTCAACAACAAGGCAAAATGCAAATTATTTTGTATTATTCCTTAGTCATACAAACGTCTTTTAAAGAAGTGAACCTTCCTTACAAATGGACAAGAACAATTTATAACAACCCGAGTACTTTACGTACCGTTAAACCTCGAGTTGTCAGTGAAGCTCCCTAAGCGCACAAACTACAAGAACTGGATGTAAAGCGAGGCGGTATACGGCGCTGTCTCGTTTTATACGTTTTTGCATTCTGGCAATCTGTGTCTCTCTCTAATACGAAGATGTAAATTCGTCGTTTTTCTGTCTCCATGGTTCACACTTACTTGGTGATCTTGCGGATTTGAATTGAGATAGAAGCGTCAAGTTGATTCGTTTATATTTTACATCTAATCTAAGCAGTCCCAGTCATAGTAGTTAAATTTGGTTTTGGCGCTCAATATTTTGCAACAAAGGGTGTAGAAGACAAACTTGAAGTGAAAGCTGCGGGAAAACCGATTCCGAATCTTAGTATTACTCAAGTAAGTAAGGGACAAAAACGCGAGTTCAAAAGAAGTTTTAAAAGTGAATTATATGAAAAAAATGAATGGCTATGTGGATGCAGTGTTAAAAACAGCTTGTTTTGTTTTCCATGTTTGCTATTTGCATCTGAAAGTGCTGAAGCTAGTTGGGTAAAAAGTGGGGCAGTCGATCTGACACACTTATCACAAAAAATTAAAAAGCATGAAAGTTCGCAGGTTCATATAAATCCGCTGTTAATTCTAACAATTCTTAGTTCTAAGACTTTTGCGAAAAGTTGATATAAAACAACTGGATAGTGCCTACAGAAGAGGTACTGAAAAACATAATGATAATGTATTAAAAAACAGATACGTTTTGTCGAAAATTATAAATTGTATAAAGTTTTGTGGATGTTTCGAATTAGCTTTGCGAGGACACGATGAAAGGGATGGTTTGCAAAATCCAGGCATTTTCAAAGGTCTAATCAATTTTAGTGCAGAGTTGGATCTGGCTTTAAAAGAGCATGTGTTGAAAAATCTACGGTCTTCAAAATAATTCAGAACGAATTATTAGATATGCATATATTCGTGGCAACTTGTAAGTTTGCCACGAATATATAAAGAATGAAATAGCAGACCCCCAATTCATCTCTATTATAGCACATGAGACCACAGATATATTTCTTGTAAGTTTCAAATGGTAGTAGTTTTAAGATACATTTTAAA
This sequence comes from Pachyrhynchus sulphureomaculatus, assembly GCA_019049505.1. Classification (NCBI taxonomy): domain Eukaryota; kingdom Metazoa; phylum Arthropoda; class Insecta; order Coleoptera; family Curculionidae; genus Pachyrhynchus; species Pachyrhynchus sulphureomaculatus. Next base: position 57,161,273 of record CM032455.1, read on the forward strand.
ACACGGTACCCCAACTGAACGATTTTGGGCTTTTCTGAATCCACAAGATCATAATGCAATTAGTCTAGCAAATTGTATTAAAGACTTGTTGCTCAAAGTTACAGAAACACCAAATAAATTAATTTCACAAAGCTAAGATGGAGCAAATATTATGAGTGGCCGCCATGGTGGAGTAAACAGAATAATTCAAGATGATTATAAATACGGTTATTATGTTCACTGTTATGCTCATCAATTAAATTTAATTTTAGCTTATGCAACGTACGTATTTTCTTTTCTAATATAACAGATATTACGAATTTTTTTTTTCAAATTTCCTCAGCGGGTTGAACTATTAAATGAAGTTGTACGTTGCTATATTCCAAGAACTTCTACGACACGGTGGCTTTTTAAAAGTAGAGCTATTAATTAAGATGCAGAATTTGTATTCTGGCTAACATTTTTTCATAAAATTATGCCACACGCTGACATCCTATATAACAGTTTCCAAAATCGACTTCTGATCCTGCACAGGTAGCCACAGCAATTAATATATTTGAAAAATGTATAGCGACTGAAAGACAAAATGCTGAAGAAATTCCTACTTTAATTGAAGATGTAGTTCATTTTCAGAATAAAAGACGTAAAGAAGATCCTTATTTAACGAAAGTAGTTGCACCAAAAGAAGTATATATTAATTCAAATTAAGGAAAGGTTCGCTTCTTTTATTATGTCTCCCAAGTTCTCGGAGTTTAAAAATAAATTCCCATCGCACTATTTAAATGATATAGTTCAGGCATATCCATTTTTGGACAAAATTAGATTATAAACTGAACTTGAACTTATTTATAAACGGCCAGATTTTATAAATTTGCCAGGAGGGGTGCATTGTTTGCGATTTATAGTTGAAAATAATTTACAAAATGTATTTTCCGCAACGTACATTTTACTGCAGCTAATTATTCCCATTCCGATGACAACTGTTGAAGCTGAAAGAAATTTCTCCATTTTAAAAATAATTAAGTCGTTTTTGAGAAGTACCATGAATGAAGAAAGACTTTCATCATTGGGAATGTTGTCAATAGAAAAGAAAATGATAGAAGATATTAGTGATTTTATTAAATTAGTGACTGACAAATTTGCAAATTTAAAAAATCGCCGTATGGACTTTCGTTTAAACATTGTGTTTAGAATGTTCAGCTTATAGTTAGATGTTTTAAACAAAACAATGAATTTTGCTATATTTCTAATATGGACTGCATTTTCTTTTGACAAGTGTATATATTATTTATGTTCGCATTTATACATATGTGTCAATACATCGCGCCCATTTGTCTGTTATAGTTGGACCTTCTGTATTGGTAAGTGATTTTATATTTGATATTATGTTTAACCTATTGACATTTAGCATTTTAAATTAATATTAAGTAAGGTATTTTCATTTGTGACCATGGACCTCAGAAAATTTTAAAATGTCTTCTAGGTATGAATAGATACATAAAATTTAAAATTAAGTAGGTATCTGGAAATCGTGTTTTCACGCCATCGTTGGCTCATAATGATATATAAAACATAGCCTTGTGAGGTATGTGAACCTCCACCAAATTCCACCACGAGCCGCCACTGGTAAAATATAAATGCTTAAAAAATCTTCGAATCTAGAGACAATTCCTAATATAACCTTTCTAGGTCACCATGTATTCAATAAATAGTACTTAAAAAGACGTAGAAAAAAAAAAATACTGGGTTAGCGTTTTTTTCCCAACTGTGCAATACATTTGCCTATCGCTGTATAAAAATTGTTTCCACCAAGTTCTATTTTGTTTTTTATTTTTGAAAGGAAATATAAATAGCAATTTTAGAAAACCCGGAAAAGCCAGGAAATTTAATTTCGAAGATCCACTATGCAACTTGAGTGTTTTCATAAATTTATTTATTCTTTAAAAAATAAATTTCTTAGAAATAAATACTAAAAAAAATCATATGCCATAAATATTAAACTTTTCAGAAAATGCTATATATGAGTCTTTTCGGAATAGTGCAGTCTTTACTACTAAAAAAAATGGTTGCACCATCGTATTTGGACCAGTAGTAACTCCTTACAATTAATTTTACAATGGCCATCAAACAGTCATACAGAAATATTATTTTCTCCAAAAATAAAACGTGATTGCAGTGACACTGTATATTGTAAAAATATGACTGATTCGATGATTTATTATGGGTTTGGAATTACCATCAAGGTTGATGGTGTTTTAGATCTTCAAAAATTACAAGTTGAGGTAAAAAAGTAGATCATTTATAAAGATACGCATATATAATTTTTTTTTTCACTATGCCACGTCGACATTTGTCTGCTGTTGAGGTTACTCGTCTGGTGACCCTTGTTGAAGAGGGCTATACCCAACGTGATGTCGAGAATTTAATGGGAGTAAGCCAATCTGTTGTGAGTCGCGGTGGCTATGTCGACGTCCGGGGAAGGGTAGACTTCGAGTCACTACTGCTGAGATGACCGTCCTATTGTTAGACAAGCTCGTCAAGAGCCTACTGTCCAAGCTCGTATTCTTGCTCAACGATTCCGGAATCGTCGGTAACAACTCCCTCAATAAAACATTTCTACCTCGAGGCTCAGAAATCGTTTTAGAGAGCAAGGGTTACGACTCGACGTCCGAACCGTGTGCCCACGTTAAAACAGAGGCATCGTAGAGCTCGACTTGCTTACGCACACCATCATGGTCATTGGGGTCTTCGACAGTGGATCAACGTCTTGTTCACGGATGTCTCCAGAGAACGAACGAAATACCGAAAACTTTACACAACCAGTCGCGAAATAAAAAACAACGCTATTAATTTTTTCGAAAAAAAAATTAAAAAAAAAATTTTGATTTTTTTTTCTTTTTTCAATAATTAACCTTGTTTGATAAAAAATATGGTTTATTGTTAAAAAACATTTTCAACCTCAAAAAACGACAAATTTATCCTTTAACTGATTTTTAACAAAAGTGTGAACTTTGGCTGTTCGAAATATAATGAAAAAAAAAAAAATTTGAGGGTTTCTTGGGGATATTTTGAGGTTAAAAAAAAACGAAAATATCCTTAGTCTATCCATTATTTGCAAAGTTATGCCAACTTAAGTGAAAATCCCTAAATACGCAATTTTTTAGTATTTTTTTTTTAATTAACTTTCTCGCATTGAAAAAAATTTTTTGATCAAAAACAATAATGGCGTTTTGTAAAGAATATTTTGAAGTTTTCAAAATTACGCTTGAATTTTCTGCACAATTATTAGTTCTCGAGTAATTAACTGTCAAAGTCACAAGTGTCTTTTTGCTTGGAATGACAATAACTCCGTGAAAAATCATCGTATAAGGCTTTTGGACCACTCAAAAAATGCTAAAAGAGCTCTGAGGTGGAATCACTGAAAAAAATTTATCGAAGTCCGGGGACCTTTTGAAAGGCAAGCAAAAATTTGTAAAATTTTTTTCCCGGTGGTATTCTTATGATTATTCGAAAATCGTTAACGATAAAAATATTTAGGTTCAGCATCTGAAAGCTATAAATTTGAAGCTACAATTTGCTTTTTTTTTTCATCGCTCTACGCCCATTTTTCGCGAGATACAGCTTTTTGAAAATCACCCAAAAATTTCGGATTTTTTTTTTTTATCCTTTTATATATATATATATATATATATAATATATATATATATATATATATATATATATATACATATATATATATATATATATATATATATATATATATATATATATATATATATAAATTATATATATACATACATATATATATATACATATATATATATATATATATATATATATATATATATATATATATATATATATATATATATATATATATATATATATATATATATATATTGCATAAAAGTTATCTTATGAATGAAGACATGATTTTTTTACTCTGACAGATTAAATTTAACCCAATTTTTAAAATCATTAATATATATTTTGTCCCAATATCTAAAAAATATTTCAAATAATGTATAAAAAGGGCATATTTTATTGGAATACACCCAGTGTATCAATCCTGTATTTCTATCTTCACTTTTCTATTTTTAATATTTTTTATGCTTGTACTTCGGGCGGTACCCAACCGCCAAAAGCTTTTTCTAGTTCCCTAGCAACTGCTAGACACAACCTATCGTTACTGTCGTTTGCAATTACTTGTATTCCTATTGGTAAACCATGACGGTCTAATCCCATTGGTATGGCAGTTGCTGGAAGTTTCAGTACGTTTATCAGACCTAAGAAAAAAAACTGTATGGTTAGAGTTTAGGAAATGAAATTGGGTATACTTAGCCATTCGTTACTTTTAAGATCCCCTCTGTATTAGTACTAGCCTGTAACCCAATGTTTGGGGATACAGTTTTTCATATTATTCGAGATTAATTTTCCAAAAATGTTTTTATAATTAACGGCATTACATGAGTGTGGATTGAAAAATAATGTAAAAAACAAGGTAAAAAACATATTTGCTAAAATTTATTTCTTAACATGGTCTCCATTATGCTCAATACATTTGGTTGAAGATTCCAGTTTTTTCTATTCCCCCAGAAAAAAATGTTTTGAATTGTGTATAATACTCGTTTACAGGACATACAACCTCTTTATTCGACGAAAATGTCTTCTCCCAAGTCAATTTTTGAGGTTAGGAAACAAACTGGGGGCTAAATTTGGGGATTTGGGCAATTATGTCGAGGCCTAAATCGTGCACTTTTGTCATTGCAACGGCCGGTGTGTGAGCAGGCGTGCGTTTTTTGTTTGGAGTCAACAAACGCAGCAGCCATCGTGCTGAATGCGCGATGTAGGATATTATGTACCCGTTCTTATGGGATGCCTACCATCTCAATAATCTCACGATGCTTAATGCGACGATCTTCCTCCATAACATGAATTTTATTGATCATTTCTCCAGAAGAAACCTCAATCGGGCGTCCTGAACCCGCAGCATTTGCAGTACTCGTACGGTTACGTTTAAATTCATTTATCTAGTAATAATGGTTAGTTTTATTTGGGCTGCAGTCCATTTATTTAAATAAAAATGGTTTATCACTGCACAATACTCAGCTCTATGCATTTCTACGAAACATATAACACCGATCATTTATGATAGTTGCCAACAAACATCTGTACATTACATCTGTTTGAAACTTTTAACATAACCGTTACAAGAATCACGCTTATCAACAGTCATGCCGCTTAACAAAGTTTGCCGCTATTTCGTAAAAATTTACCTTGTGGGACTTGTCAATCTACCCTCGTATGTAGTTTTTACTTGAGAGCAGAAAAAAATATAACGTATCATAGGCGGTACATAACTCGTTACTCAACTCTAATAAATTAAAAATACTCCTAGTATAGTAAATCCCAAGATATAAGATCCTGTTTTTTTGCTTTTTCAAGGGGGCAATAAACAACCCTATTAAGGTTTTGTGAATAGCCAGGTATTACGATAAACGTATTTTTATTTTACCTGCTTTGTATACCGCCCTCACTTGCACCTGAAATCATATTGGATCTATTTTTACCTATATATGTACTACCTGGCAACCCGGTTTGGAGCCCTTTGAGTATTTGATAATATAGGCCTAATGACCACAGGTCCCCATTAAGATTCGAAAGATACTTTTTTTTAGTTTTACTTACAACTTACAACGTAACAGTTCTATTTTAATTATGTGGCGTCCGTGGGAAAATTGCAATAGTGGCTATCGCAAGAGAAAACATTTATCACTTGACGCTAAACAAATAGTGAAAAATGTTTATGATAGTTTGGTAAAAAGAAATTTGAATAAA
>CM032455.1:57174589-57285080 GCA_019049505.1 Pachyrhynchus sulphureomaculatus
TATTAATGAGAGCAATGGGCCTGTAGTTCCGAGGCTGATCCGTAGATCCCGCTTTGTGAAGCGGGATCACAACAGAATTCTTCAGTGTGTCAGGGAATATTCCCGTTGCAAAAATCCTGTTAATTAAATGCTGCAATGGTCGAGTTAAATAATTACTAAAACTTTTTAAGACATTATTCGAAATTCCGCCACCAATTGACTCACTATTTTTTAAAGATTGAATGACTGTTTCCACCTCTTCCTGTGTTATTGGGTGTAGAAAAATACTTTTATTACAATTAGTGTTCATGTTATCCCTATTATTATTTATGGGTCTTATTATTTCCGCAGCAAGGGTTTCCCCAACCACACTAAAATACTCATTAAATTCTTCCGATATTTCCCGTTCACCGGAAACCACCGTACCATCCCCGCGAACAACATTCGCTATAGTCGGGGCACTAGCAACCTCATTGGTAGCCTGCTTTATAGTTTTCCATGTTTCTCTGGCGTCTTTAAAATTTTTGTCAAAAAGGTTCTTAAAATACATAGCTTTAGCCTTACCCAGTAATTTAGTTACATTTTTCTATATTCTATGTAATTATTTTTGGCTTCTCAATTATTTGGCTGCATTACACCGAGTTTTTTGAGTTTATATCCCTCCTTCTCACAGACAAGGCCTGTGTTTACATTTTATATATTTTAGTTCTGTAGAAAGAGAAATATGTTTATTTAAGATATTAATAAATTGATTCCCAGATGTATTAGAATCCACTGCAATCAAGACACCCTCCCATGTCTCGTTTTCCAATAATGCATTAAGACGTATTTTATTAAGTTTTTTATAGTATCTTTTGTTGTTCTGTGTGCTACTTTTCAATACAATATTAAGAAGGATAGGAAAGTGGTCAGAATGACTGCCTTGTAGTTGTCTTAATGAAAAAAAGTTCTATGCATGTTTTAGATGCATCTCCGATTCTTGTTATATTATTAATCTTGCTTTCAAAACCCCCAGCAGAAAATATATTAAGATAATTACATACATTTACAGAAATATTCAGGTTTTCTCTCCTGAGATTCAAAATATCAACGTTAACGTCCCCACAGAAAATTTCTGTTTCACATTTATTCTTAAGATTTTGATAATACTGTTCGAGGCCACCAATTAAATTGACCTGCTCTATGTTGTGGCATCTATAATATCCAGTAAGTCCCGTGCTAAAATCATTTTTGTAAAGCTTAACTCTAAGAAATTTGCAATTATGTACTTCCACTACATTGACAGATTTTAAAATACTGCACCTAACATAAAAGACAAAGCCATCACATTTATTAACAATACTAAAATTATAACATAACTGATAACCAGGAATATTCAAATTGAGAGACTTCAAAGTAATATCATGTGTCTCAGAAAGAGCTATCACATCAAAACTTTTGTTTAGCGACCCTAAATAGATTTTCAAAATTTTTGCTTAAACTTCGAACATTCATGTGAATAATATTAAGGTCCATATCACCAAAATTAAAATAATCAGTTTTATCAATCAGATCTAAGGTTTCTGTCTTATACACCTTTATTTCATCACAGAGTGAGTTGTGGCCCATTGGAGAGGTAAATAACTTCAGCCATTACTTCCAATCACGCTGCAAGGAGGATAAAGGTTTCCCCTCATGATTCAACCATGACTTCCTGTAATGATAAATGTTTAATTTTTTTTTTTGCAGGATCGCCCTCTTTTACAGGCCCATACAAACTTATAATCTATATTTTTAAGCTTGTTTGCTTCACGTAGCAAGTTGAAAGACATGGACGTTAATTCTTCATTGATGTAGATTCTTCCGGCTTCTTTAATGTTACACAACTCGCCCGTTAATTGCCCAACGTTTTTGCGACTCTTAACAATGGACTTTCTTTTCTGTTCACTGTCGAGAGTCACAACCATATATATATATATATATATATATATATATATATATATATATATATATATATATATATATATATATATATATAGGAAATTTCGTATAGTAGCCCTCTTTAAAATAGACGTCCACCTCCGGCTTCACGTTATTATTTTAAATGAAATGCTCTGAATATTTCTAATTTTTTAATTCTACGAAAAATTCTAGATAAATTTTGAGTCTCAGTCTCTATTTCAAAACAACAGTTTCAACAGTTTCTGAGATAACGGAATGAATGAAATTAATTTTAGTAACTATTTTCAGCGTAATCAATTTTAAATTGTTCAAAATTCATTCATTTATTAGCTGTAGCATTAAAACGATTGAATTAGAAACTTCACAACGTATGATCATATATATATATATATATATATATATATATATATATATATATATATATATATATATATATATATATACATATATATATACACATATATATATACACATATATATATACACATATATATACACATATATATATATAATATATATATATATATATATATATATATATATATATATATATATATATATATATATATATATATATATATTGGCAGACGTCGACAAAAAGTGAGAAGAAGAGTTTATTTTGGGCTTCTGCTGTAAGGGAGCTCGTGTATATTATATTAAATGTCTTTTGTTTATTGACTCTACCAACATATTTTTGTAAACACTTGACGTAATTTCCGCAGTTTTTTGTACAGTATTGGATATAAGAATTTTACAATTTTTAAGGCTTTAGTGTTAAATCTCGAAACAGACGGCTCACTATTTAAATGTGGCAATCTATTCGAAGAGGTCAGGTGGCTGAGCAGTTTGCTTGTTTTCACTATTGATAATAATAGAAGCGTATTGTAAGACCGATGTGCTTTCATTACTTCAGTTTGTTTGAGAGAGAGAGCATTTATATTTTCAGCTGCTTTAAACAAATGTTCGGGAAAGACGTTTTTGTCCATAGGCTAAACTCCCAGCCGCTTGAAATCTGTGCTGATAGCAGCTCTTTGGTAAGCATCTGCAAAAATAAATTTGCAATTTGATATTGCGTTATTTGACGACCTGGATTTATCCTCAATTATCTTTCTGTTGCTTGAATATAATAAGAGCTTATAGGTTTTAAAAAAAGACACCTCGAGTGTCAGTTGCAACATTAGCCTTTGCTAGGTTCAATGCCTCCAGATTCTTCGAATGCGTTGTATTTCCATCTAGCAGAAGTACCACTTTATTTTCAGGGGCTGGCTTTACAACGCTTACAAAATGTTTCATTCATTTTACAAAAACTCGTAAGTTTGAGTTTATACGGCCAGAGTTGTCACCATTCCAGGCGAATGGTGACAACCCTCTCAAAAGGTGTGCCATTCCTCAATTCAGGATTTTGTCTCATTCATTTGAATATTTAATCCAAAAACTTTTAGCGTTTTTTCTGAACGTTAAAAATCTATTTTTATCTACGATTTTTAAAGATGGGTGAATTTGCATATATATATATATATATATATATATATATATATATATATATATATATAAACATATTAAATTCGAAAGAATTATAAAAAGTGCTTTATTGAAAGTATGCTCCATCGCTCGTTATACGTTTTTTCCCATCTTTCGGGCAATTTGTGAATATTGCCATTTTAAAGACGTTACTCTAAGGAAGGAACGCTTTTTCCATCAGGTTAGTTCAGCCGTAGTGGGCTTTTTCCATCATGTAGCCATAGCTGACTTTTTCCTCCAGCAAGCCGCAGTAGGCTTTTTCCATTATGTAGCCGTAGTAGACTTTGTTCCGCCAGTAGGCCGAAGTAGTTTTTTTTTCCAGTACGCCGGAGAGAGGGTTTTTTTTAATGATGCAGCAACGGTTTCTAGTTCTCAAGTTCAAGGCCTTTTTCCTTGAAATATCCTGCTCATCCTCAAACATTTCGGGTCAAAAAATGTTTTAGCAGCCCAAAAGAAACTGAGATAGTAATGGTTGAGGCAATATTTTTTATGAGGATCTTACCGGGACAGGCCAAAAAAAACTTATAGAAAATCCACGAGGAGAACCAATCCGTAAGTCATAAGCACATCAGTCTAAAAATCTTTTTTCCTGTTGACAAGTGCGTTTCCAACGACAATTCAACATGTGTAATTCGCGGAGCCAATTTTACAAACTTTTAATATCGTGTTTTGTTAAGCCTTTAATTAAAAACTTAGTAATCCTGATTTAAAGACTCTATCTAATAGTATAATTTTCTAGATTAAGGGATTTTTATCTAGTAGAAGTAATTTTTAAGAGAGTAGCGAAGTTAGAAATTTTTATGATGTAGCGTTTCACTGCATCACCCGTTTTATCTTTCAGGACGCAACGGTTGTACAATATTAAAATTTTTTTAACAACTACATAACTCTTCAGTATTTTTTCATTTTTGAGCTGAAGTTAGATTCTTTTATTTTTTAAAATGAATGGCGCCCAAAATCTGTACAACCAAAATTTTAAACAACTATAGAGACTATTTTCAAAAGACCTGCAAAAATTATCTCCTATCCATAATCTCTCCAAACAAACTGAGCTAGTTTATCTCTAATTTCTTTAGTTCTTTCAGTATTCATATCCACTCAATCCATTCTCAGAAATTAAGATATACATAAGGGGCAAATAACGACTTCTATTTAATAAATAATATATCTATTAAAAGCAATGAAGTTAAGACGTTTCAAAATTGCGTTTCAACGTGCGGGTGTTTTTTTAGACGGTATAAAATTGCGCCCAAACGGAAGGGCATTTTTTAACACGTTACTATATATATATATATATATATATATATATATATATATATATATATATATATATATATATATATATATATATATATATATACCACGTGTACAAGTATGAAATGCGGATTTCAGACAATAGATGGTGAACCAATGCAGTTTGGTGCTATAAGAGATGTGACACTGCGCCATTTTGTTGTGTCATCAACAAGTGTCAGACGCGCACAAGTGATAAATTGGAAAAGTGTGTGCATAGTGTTGTGTTCAATATGTCGAAATTTATACCGAACAAAGAGCATTCGTGGACAGCATTAATTTTTTGTTTTCATTTGAAGAAAACTGCTGTTAATTCATACCGATTACTTTGAGAAGCTTATGGTGAACATGCTCCATCGCAAGATACGTGCGAACGATGGTTTCGGCGTTTCAAAAGTGGTGACTTCGATATTGCAGACAAGGAACGTGGAAAACCGCCAAAAAAATACGAAGATGTGGAATTGCAAGCATTGTTGGACGAAGATGAATCGCAAACACAAAAACAACTCGCCAAGCAATTGGGCGTTAGTCAACAAGCTGTTTCCAATCGGCTACGAGAGATGGGAAAGATTCAGAAGACCGGTAGATGGGTACCACATGAGTTGGACAACAGGCAAATGGAAAAGCGTAAAAACACGTGTGACATTTTGCTCGCTCGGTGTAAAAGGAAGTCGTTTTTGCATCGCATAGTTAAAGGGGATGAAGAGTGGATTTATTTTGAGAATCCCAAGCACAAGAAATCATTGGTAGACCCAGGCGCACCATCCACATCGACCGCAAGACCGAATCGCTTTGGCAGAAAGACGATGCTCTGTGTTTGGTGGAACCACAGGGGCGTGGTCTATTATGAGCTATTAAAACCTGGGAAAACAATTAATACTAAACGTTACCAACAACAATTGACCGATTTGAATCGTTCGCTGGTTGAAAAAAGGCCAGAATACCGAAAGAGGCAACACAAAGTCATTTTTTCTTCATGACAATGCTCCATCGCATACGGCAAAACCAGTTCGCGACGCGTTGGAAGCACTCAGCTGGGAAGTTCTACCCCATGCAGCTTTCTCACCAGACTTGGCTCCTTCCGATTACCACTTGTTTGCATCGATGGGTCAGGCACTTACTGAGCGGCACTTTGGTTCATACAAAGGTGTGAAAAAATGGCTCGATGAATGGTTCGCAGCAAAAGGGGAAGATTACTGGCGTGGTATTCACAAATTGCTCGAAAGATGGGAAAAAACGTATAACGAGCGATGGAGCATACTTTCAAAAAAGCACTTTTTATACTTCGTCCGAATTTAATATGTGTTTTTAGAAAAAAAAATCCACATTTCATACTTGTACACCTGGTGTATATATATATATATATATATATATATATATATATATATATATATATATATATATATATATGCAAATTCACCCATCTTTAAAAAATCGTAGATAAAAATAGATTTTTTAAGTTTCAGAAAAAAACGCTAAAAGTTTTTGGATTAAATATTCAAAAGAATGAGACAAAATCCTGATTGGGGAATGGCACACCTTTTGAGAGGGTAGTCACCATTCGCCTAACATTTTTTGACCCGAAATGTTTGAGGATGAGCAGGATATTTCAAGGAGAAAGGCCTTGAACTTGAGAACTAGAAACCGTTGCTGCATCATTAAAAAAAAAACCTCTCTCCGGCGTACTGGAAAAAAAACTACATTGGCCTACTGGCGGAACAAAGTCGTTACTGCTTCATCAGAAAAATTCACTCAGCTTGACAATGGAAAAAAGCCTACTACGGCTACGAGATGGAAAAAGCCTACTTCGGCTTGCTGGAGGAAAAAGTCAACTATGGCTACATGATGGAAAAAGCCCACTAAGGCTGAACTAACCTGATGGAAAAAGCGTTTACTGCATCTCGGCTGGAAAAAGCCTTTAACAATGCCATCCGTACGCTTAAATATTTTTATTCCTTCCTTAGAGTAACGCCTTTAAAATGGCTTCCTTCCCGGATACAAATCTTTAGCCAATCAGACGCATTCGATGCAAATTAAAAAGTCCAGTAGTCAACTCGCAATGCACACTGTAAAATTTAAATTAAACTGTTCAAAAATTTAAAACACTGTTTTAAGCTACACTGCTCAAAAGTTGAAATCACTGCAATAAATATAAAAATGGAAAAAAAATAAATTATAGGGAGAAAAACAGTGACGTAACATGATCTTAAAATCTAAGAAAAAATGAATGTTACAATATATATAGGTATATATATATATATATATATATATATATATATATATATATATATATATATATATATATATATATATAATATATAATATATATAGCGCAGATAAAAGGAGGGCAGTGGGTTGTAGAGGTATTCTCTAAAAACACGTCATTTTTACGAGGAGGTACAATACTTTTTTGTGAAAAACTGTCATCGATTTTTAAAGGAGATTTATTGGGTTTAAGTTCTTAAAATTACTGTATGAAAGGGTTCTTCTATTGTGAAAATTCTCTCTTACCTCCGGCCTTCAGTTTCAAGTTATAAACACCCTAACCATATTAATAGAGATACCCGTGACGGTATGCTTCACACGTGGAAAGTGACTACAACCTTGGATGATGGTTCAGTGGACACGAGCCGGGTATGGCTTTTGCTCATTGAGCATATTCAGTGTTTGAATCTCGAAGACTAAATATACTTGAAGATGCCCAGTGTAATTATTGGCGACACAGCGGAAAGTCATTTTAATATGAGTCGATCCAAGCTCAAAAACCATAATTTCTCATCTAAATAAAGTTGTGAAAGCTTCCGTTCTATGAAACTAGTATTTTAGTACTACAGGTAGTTCAAGTTAACCCAAGCTATTTGGAAAGAAATTTTCTTTTCTCAACTGTTTGGCGTGAGACATTTTTTTAAAATAAAATTTTTGCAACTTTTACGTCTTTTTTTTCAATCCTCGATTTGAGGAATTTTCAAATATTACGTTTATTAATATTCATAACTCATATCGATTGAGTTTCCAAATAAAACAATTTAAAACAGAAAACGGCAAAGTACAAGTCAGACTAGCGCAATTAGTGTTCCTTACGATGATTGCTTTTAAAATAAAATAAAATCCTTACCTACGCTAAGTTAATTAGGTCCTTGACATGTATATATTAAGAACCATTATGTATTTTCACGTTTTTCTTAGTGAATAATGTATAATAGTTATAGATTATTAGCTACCTACTAGTCAATAAATGAGTCTAGCTCAATCTAGAATCTAGTAGTAATAGTTCAAAACAAATATTTGCTACCTAAATATTTGTTTAAATCTAAACAAATAAAATTATTTTGTTGTCACCAGTCATCAATGAAATTTGTTTTATCTGTGATGTAGTAATGTACTGTAAAGTATATGAGTATATTACTGACTGCACCGAATACGCATTGATATTTTGTAGCTCTTAGACCCGGTTAAATTCACAACTTTCGACGAAAAAACCTTTACGATAGACCAAGAAAAATAGTTTTTTTTATACCAGATAAATTATCAAATGTAATTTTCGCTCAATTTACACTCTATGGAGAATATTCCAAAATGTTTCAAAATCGTTTAATCAATACTTTTCGAGACATGGAGGCAGCGGTTTTTGGCCCTTTTTTAAAAATAATATGAAGAAAAGTTTGCGCGAGTATTACATTATATATATTTTTGAACTCAAATTTTCATAAGCTTTCATTTGACACCCCACATTTTTTTTTTCACTTGCGATCTCACTCCCCAAAACTAACCCTTAAGTCAAAATGTACCTTTCAAGACTACAACGGCTCCGATTGGGCCATCAATTACTATATTTGTGTCAAATTTCAACTTTCTATGTCAAATAGTTTCGGCGAAAATCAGGTGTACTCCCATAAGTGTTCCGTACGGAACACTAATCAAGAATGCTTGAAGAATTTTCAGTTCTTAAAGATTATTTAATCAGTTTTTTGGAAATCTCTGTTGGTTGTTTTCATGGGAACTGCAAGGACAAGTTATCAGGAACCTTCTATATACTATGTATTATAGTGTGTAATACTTAAATCGGTAAACATTACCGAATAACAATGTTAACTGTAAACAACATAAAATTATCTTATATAACACGGAAAAATATGTTTTTTTTAAAATAATTATGATAACTGTTGGTACAATAAATAATACCAATGCCAATTGGAAACTAAGAAAGCAATTAGTCAATCATTTTGTTTATGCGGAGTTATCAATAATTTTACAATTAATAACTAATATTTCCTAGGATAGGAACGATATATTTTATGCAGAACATTGTATTCTTAGAAAAAAAATTACGTTTTACAGCTGCAAACTAGGTTGTTAAAACAGAAAATAAAAGCGGAAATGACAAATGTAACATCACTTCTAAATATTTTTGAAATTAAAAAAGTGGTAAAGTGTTTTACCCAGTATTACTTTTGCAACTCTCTCACATTAAAAAATAACTTTATCGAAAAACTACTGTTTTAAATAGAGTAACATACTATAAAGTACCTACATTTTATATATCTAAAATATTAATCACCAAAAAAGTTGGGAACAAGAAGGGTCTCGGAGATATTTACAACTGAAAATAAATCTCCGCTACGTAGCATTTTTGCTAAAATTGACAATATGAAAAAATAAAAAATTTTTAGATTCCTCAACTCAAAAACTCTAAAAACGGCGTAAAATGCAATATATACGAAGCAATCCTTCTAACACCCTCCCATTTCTTATTAACCTCTTACATATTTGACCAATAGAAAATATGGAAAAAAAAACACGATTTTCAAATGCGTCTATTTCAGCCACCCTCAAATGGACGTAAAACGCAAGATATTTGAAGCAACTCGCTAATCCCCTCCCTTGCCTCATTATCTCCTTAATTGTGCAATGAAAAATAACTCGATTATCAGATTACCTGACTTCAAAAACCTTGAAAAGGACTTATTATACGATATGTACGAAACAACCTCCCTAACTTTTATCCTGCCTCATTGAACCCCTATACCTGTGATGACAAACAATTGAAAATAGTGAAAAAGTAACACAATTTTCAGGATTCTTGACTCCAAGAACCCTGAAAAGGACGTGTAACAGAATATATACGAAGCGACCTCTCTAGCCCCCTCCCTCATCTCATTAACCCCTTATATGATCGATCATAAATAATTAGAAATAAATATAAAAATTAGGAAATTCACATAATTCTCGATTGCAACAACCCTGAAAAGGATGTGTAAGATGAAATATTTGAAATAACCGTTCTAACACCCTTCCCTACCCCTTATACTTTTGGCTATAAAAAATTACGTTTAAAACTTGTTCATTATATCAACAAAAACTAAGAACATACTAATTTAAAACACAATACTTTTCAAGGGAAATATAAAATTTAAGAAAATATATTCACTCTTAACCTTTTAGTGATTTTGCCTTAAAACTATAGGTTTCATCTCTACGTATTATCTATGTATATTATATATTACATATTATATATTATCGATTATATATTATATATTTTATCATATATTATATACTATATAATATATGTTATATATGTACCAAATTTGAAATTGGCATTTTATTTTGTTAAGGAGTTATCGTGCCAATAAACCGACAGACTGACGGAAATGAGTGACTATGTTTGTTGTGACCTATGGACCCTGAAATATGAATATCAGATTTTGGGAAAATAAGATAACATTACTCGGAATTTCGCCGCACTATTTGTGAGATGGATATATTTTTGCGTCCTCCATTCTAATAGGATGGATTGTAATAATTTTTTGGTGAATTGTAGGGTGCAAATCTACTGCCTAGTTGGGGGCTTCGACGGGAAAACTAAGGGAAATGAGAGGTGTTTCTTAAAGTCCTATTTTTGAATTTTTTATCAAATATAGGGTGGACATGTGTTGATCGGGTTTTTGTCGGTGTTAAGTTCGTGAATCTTTGATCTAACAGAAACCGGTTTCACCCGACTGTCTGTAGAGGTTTTTTGACTAAACTTATCAAGAGTATTCAGCTGACAGTCGGTTTTGTGCGAATATTAATCACTGCGAAGTTCGTTATAGTTTTGCTGTATGTGCCTCTTACGAACGCTTACAAAGAAGGTTGTCGCAGGTCCATGAGTAACTATTAAGGCTTGCCGTACCACGGGTGATTAGCTGATAACAATATCAGGGCTTCAAATTCTGGTCTTTATGTTAGAAATAAATTGATCAATTTAATTAGTATATGAATTTGTTATTTCTCTTTAAATAAATAAAGAAACTCCAAACTAACCTGGCCAGCAAAAAAATCGACTCAAACTATTTGCTTCATTTAATACGGATCCTAGAATTTAGTGTTCATATATTTTTACGGATTTTAGTATGATGTGAAAGCCTATTCTATTCTCGTTCTAATGATACCAAATTCCATAGCACATCTCGTGTCTTCTACTGATTAGAATCATTGAAAGGAGAAACGAGGAGAACAAGGATTGAAAACAGGGTTAAGAGAAAGGAAAAATTAAACAAACTTTAACGTTCACAACTAAATTTATTGATAAAAACAAATATCAATAGTTTGTATTACCTCTTAGCCCATATTACTGCTTCCAGCCGTTTTTCATGGAGCGGGTGAGCTTTTTCATCACTGTCTGTGAGATTCTTCCCCACTCTCCCACCATGGCAACCTTTAAGTCCCTGGGAGAGGCAGGGGTTGGATTTTTGGCCGAACCTTTATTTGAGGCCGCGCAGGCCAATCTAATGTGGGTGTTCCTGAAGGATCTCCTCGATGTACCGGTGAGCAGTTAATCCACGGCTACGAGTCTTATCAGTCACGAAAACCAAATCGTCCAGTGAGATGCCTCCCCACACCATGACAGAACTCCTTCGTAGGCGATACAGCACTGCGCATAGTTCTCCCCAGGCCTTCTATAGACTCGTCTTCTTCCATCATTGCCATGTAGGCACATTCGAGACTCGTCAGAGAATAAAACGGAATGCCACTGCTCTAAGGTCGAGTCGACATGTTCTCGGTCAAATCTGAGTCGCGCCTGTCGATGGGTCGCTGTCAATTTGCGTCCGTTAGCTGGTCTCTTCGGAGTTAGGTTCACTTCTTTAAGTCTTCTTTTGACTGTTCCATGACTAACAGCCCGACCACGAACATGTCGGAGCTCCTGGTCTTCGTGTAAAGGCGCTAGTCTCTTGGTAACGTCTGTAGGTTCTGGAGAGAGCTGCCTAGCACAGGTGCAGTTGCGCAGCGATTACACGTTGGCTATGATCCTTCTTGCAATAGGGCAATGACTTGTGCCGTTTCTTCCGGGGTGGTATCCATTTTCCGATGTCGTAATTAGTGAGTAGATATAGCTGAGCTGTTGACGGTTCAGATTCCGATAAAGGAATGATAGGAAAATGCCGTTGCATGTTTTTTTTTATAGGGATGAATAGTGCTCAACCAGTAGGTTGCTGAGCGAGCAAAAACGGTTCTGTTGAGTAAAACCGTTTTAATCAGTTAAACTTTTTGAAAATCCAAATGTTTTTAATATTATTGGAAAAAGTAGAAATCCAGCATTCTAATGATACCAAAAATTATACCACTGTTTGAAAATTAAATTCAAGGATCGGTGTTACATGAGGCAAAATCGTTTGAGTCGATTTTTTTGCTCACCAGTGTAGATGCTGTAACTTATTTCAGACAAATCACTTCATTTGGTTTTAACTGCAATGTTATTGTACATGTGCCATAATAACTAACCGGGCACGTGCAAGCTGGACTTGCGCAATTAGTGTTCCGTACGTTGCTTGCTTTTAAAATAAAAATTTTTGTTATGGAGGTTAAAATGATCAGTGACTTCACAAAACACATCCCAAATGAATTTTCAACAAAGTTTGTTTCCAATCTTTGTTGAAAACTGATGACCTTGATTTTATATATATATATATATATATATATATATATATATATATATATATATATATATATATATATATATCAGGTAAATTATTAAAGGTAATTTACTCGTGACAATTTTCGTTTAATCTACACTTTGTACAGAATATTCCAGAAATTTTTCAAAATTTTTTGATCAGTACTTTTCGAGATAAGGGGGGACAGAGATTTTTAAAAATAAGACAAAGAAAAGTGTGCGCAAGTAATATATTATATATATTTTTGGACTCGTGTTTTTACAAGCTTTAACTTGTCACCCCACTCGATGACCTGCTAAATTTTTTTTCACTTCCGATCTCATCCCCCAAAACTAACCCCTTAAGTTAGAATTTAATTTTCAAAACTGCACGGCTCTGATGAGGCCAACAAGTCCTATTTTAGTACCAAATTTCAACTTTCTAGGGCAAATAGTTTCGAAGAAAATCAGGTGTGACAGACGGACAGACACCGAATTGAATTTATAAGTGTTCCGTACGGAACACTAAAAAGAGGAAACATCAACAAAACTGCCATAAATTGTTTAGGTGGGCAAAATTAAATGTGGCAGTGGAAAATAAACGATATTGGTTAGCCTTGTAACAGTAAATGTATTCGGTCTCATCTTTTTGATGTTTTCTATCTATATGATATAAGTTCTGTCGTATTGTGCGACTATACTCAAGGGCGCCAGGACAAAAAACAATTACCCGAAAAGTTGTGGCGATTAATTACTTTCATAAGCATAAGTAAAAAAAATAAACCTGAAAAAGGTGTCCTATTTCTGTGAGCTTAGTTTAGAGTAGATGTAATATAAATCCAAAAACTATAACATTTTTTGTAAATACGAGTAACTTCAAACCAAACCAAAATATTTAAATTAGAAAAATGTATATAAAATTAAGCTTCCGTCAGTTTGAACCACAATAAATAAATATTTTTGGCAATTTGGAAGACAACATTCTTATTAATATTTTTCGATACCTTTAATAATCTCATTTTAACACGTACTAATGTTGGATTCTGGATGTTGGAAAGGTACTAGTGATTTAGGACACCGAAAAATCGCCACAAGAGAGAGGAGATTCCACTGCTATCCTTTAGGGCGATAATGATAGGCGCTTGTTTGCAGGTTGGGGGACGAACAGGAGATCACTCTCCCCAGCGCGCTTTCGTGCACTTCAATGACGGGTCGCGAATCGCAGGTATTGAGCCGGCAGGGACAGGTGTTTATATGGAAACTGTGCAGGTGCGAAAGAGTTTCCCTTAAAGACGAGACACAACAGTTTTGCAGGCAGAGGTTTTTGCCATTTTGATGGTTTACATCACGAGGGAAGTGAGCGGATGGTGTATATCTGCTCGGGTAGCCAGGCGAAACTTAAGGCAGTTGCCAAATCCCGGACGAACTTCGCATTAATACGAGATTGCAGAGATGCCCTGAATGAGTTGGTTAGGAGGAAACGGGTTCAGCTGTTGTGGGTCATTAGACAACGGGCGTACAGGACACCGAGGTGGCAGATGAACTCGCCAAACTTGGCGCTATGACTTCTTTCCAGGGACCCGAAGTCGCTTTAGTAATGTCCAAAAGAAATGGGCTGACCGATGCTCGAAAGAGCAATGATACCGGAGCCAATGGTGCATACGATCATGGCTTGAAGAATCGCGCCTCAAGTAGTTACTTATTAGTAGACGCGTCCTGAGCACCCTTGTGTGATTTTCACGGAACATTGTAGGTTGCGAAGGCACCTAGCATCGTTGGGCGCGGAGGACGAGTCGACATGCCATGACTGCCTGGAGGAAGAGGAGTCGCTGCTCCACTTTCTCTGTGTATGCGAGGCGCTGGAAAGGCTCAGATATAAGATCTTTGGAACGGCAGTGCTCATTCTGGCACAGAGTGGCACCCTGACTTTTATTGTTATATCCGGGAGGTTTTGCGATGATCGTGGTGGTTGTTTTAGAGAAAAGTTTGCTCGGGGTTGACAAAAAGGACCCCTTTGTTCTGTTTGGTTGGCGCTGAGCCTCCCCATAATTACTATTATTTCATCTTAAGGGGAGGTTCTCCTCAAGATCGATCAAAAAATCGATTTTTTGTTTTATTTGATAGTCTATCCGACGTAGAATATATTTCCCAAACGATTTTGTGGAAAACAACTTAATATATTGAAGATATTGATAATTTGAGGCACCCACTTTATTGTGCGAAAATAGAGTTTGTGCGGTAGGGCGTATCTTACGTCAATATTCGTGAATTGTGTGCCTTTTTTTATATACTATGATGAGAATCCTGGTACCAACAGATGTTAGTATATATGCTGTGACTATGAAATGTTTGGCGACATGCCTCTCTATAAACTCATATCAATGGTTTCAACGTGAAGCGTCTTGAGTTTTCCACGTGCCGAGTATTGAGAAACTGTTTACTGTTTTACATTTCAAATTTTTTACTGTTTTACGTTTCAAAGTTTTTACTGTAAAATGCCTAATTTGCATAAAAAATGTCCGAGAAATATTATCACATGTCTAGCAAGAGATTCCAAGAAAAGATTCCAGGGAAATCAGTTTAGATCCGAAATTGATACAGAATACGTTAGTACATCAGCAAAAAATTGAAGCATTCCAATTACGACGACGTGAATATTGATATTTCGTCAAATTATGTTATTTTGAACTTCTTCGCTTAATTTTCTCCGCACGTGTGTGAAGTGTAAAAATTGTAATAATGATATTAAATTTTTTAAAACAAATGGGGCCGGAGTTGTTTTCACGTTAGTAGTCGAATGCTCTTGTTCGACTCGCTCTTGCCATTGCAGTCTAGTAACAAACCGCTTCTCTGATTAACAGTCGTTTAATGATTGCTATACGCATGCTTGGAGCAGGATTGCAAAGTTTGAAAATGTTTTGAGCAATTTTAGATGTAACATCATCATTCAGTTTAATTTATTATGCTTTTATCGATAATTTTCATACTACATCAAGGTCTGTTTTCAAGCATTATCAAAAAAAGCTGCTGGAAACGTGCTTTCGCACTTAAGTGTATCGAGAGACGACTCGTGGCAGAAATGGGGTTTCACATCATTATTTGGTGTAGCTACATTGATCGGCAAATATACAAAGAAAGTTATTGATATCGTGAAATCTGCTTTTTTCCAGAATTGCGCCAATTAGAGATCTAAAATGGGTACGCCAGAGTACGATAACTGGAAAGAAAACCACGATGAACAGTGTACTTTAAATCATACTGGAAGTGCTGGAAAAATGGAGGTTGATGTAGTAGTAGCAATGTTTTAGCGATCCGCTGAATTGCGTGGCGTCAAGTATGAATATTATATAGGCGACGAAGATACAAAGACCTTCAAAGCAATTCAAGATTACGAAAATCTTGTCGTAAAAAAGAAAGAATGCATCGGGAACGTATAAAAAAGGATGGGAAATCGACTTTGAGGCGTGAAGAATAGCACAAAGGCTCGTGGTGGAAAAGGCGCTGGAAAATTGACAGATAAAGTAATTTCCGATCTGACGTTATACAACAGTTTGACTATTAGAAGAAATCCAGATTCAGCAGACGAGATGAAAAAGGCTGTATGGGGTGTATTTTATCATAATGTACTGCCTGAAAGGAAAAGAGAGCTGGTACAAGTGGCGCGTAGCCGAAGCTTACGGAATGAGAAATCTTTTAAGTATAAGAATCCACTTCGGTAAAATGTACCAAGATACCATCAAACCTGTTTTCGACGCGGACGAATTAATGGAAATATGTATCGGAGGTAACACTCAAAACTCCAACGAGTCCGTCAACGCTTGCATATGGAGAATCGCGCCAAAACATTGCCACGTACACAGCGTCAGTATGTTTAATGAAAGTCATGCTTTATTAAAAATCATGACTACACTGGAAATTGCCCTTGGACTTGAAGCCAATAAATTCGCCGATAGAGCCGATGCTCAACGGATTACTGCAGCTGAAAGTAATATGACTGTAACTGCATTATCTAAAAAAGCTGATCAAATAGCACAAAAGGAGCAATATAAGGTTGATAAAGGATTAATGTATGGAACTGGAATAGCAGATTAGCCGGAAGGTAAATTATTTTGACATTAACCCCAAAAAATCGTTAACGAAAACTTTAAACGCGTTTTTCTCGAAATCGTATTTTCTAAAACTGCGGGAACGATAGCTCTTGAAGCATTTGATGAATCGGTGGAAATGTTATCTACTGGGTAAGTTAAGCTCGGGATTCTGTGCGTACTACCACTATTCAAAAATCTTAGTAAAAAGTTATTGATTTTGAGGACTATAATGATACTCCATTAAATGAATTAGCTTTGAAATCGACAAGCCATGGAGAAATGTCCTGTTCAAATTTTGACAGCGAGATAGAAGAAAAAGAAAAAAGTTTATTTGAATTAATGCAAAAATTAAAAGGTTACGAAAATGTGACAAGAGAAAATGTTGTTGAATGGATTACAGCAGATGATTTAGAAGAAGAAATGAGTATTGAAGAAATAACGAATGCCTTTCAGGAAACCGAAAAATCAGATGACGATGACGAAGACGAAGCGGCGGTGGGTGAACAGTCTCCCACTAAGATCTCCCATCAAGGTTTTGCTTCTTTGGAAAAAGCTTTGAGGTATATCGAACAACAACCAGAGGCAACCCCAGCGGATTTGCTTCTTCTTAATAGATTTCTTTTTTATTTTAAAATAAATTAAATTTATTGGAGGGTATACCTAAATGCAGCTAGCTTCTTCCAGTTAATTTTTTTTTTATAGCACATCGAAGAGCAAAAAAAAGTGGCAAAATCGTTCTCTAAAGTTCGCATGTCCGCCATTTTGTTAATTTTTATTTATTTTTTTAAATTTTTTTGGTATAACCTCCAACAAATACGATATATTTCATGAAAAAAATGGATTTTTGATTTCAGATAAATATTACGAGTGCTACATTTCCCGCAGATTGGACATCTTTTTAGTGTACGGAACATTTATAAGATGACTTCGGTGTTTGTCTGTCTGTCTGTCACACCCGATTTTCTTCGAAACTATTTGTCATAGAAAGTTAAAATTTGGTAATAATATAGGAATTGGTGGCCTCATCAGAGCCGTGTAGTTTTGAAAGTTAAATTTTGACTTAAGGGGTTAGTTTTGGGGGGTGAAATCGGAAGTGAAAAAAAATTTTTTTACTAGGTCATCGAGTGTGGTGTCAAATTAAAGCTTGTGAAAACACGACTAATAATATATATATACATATATATATATATATATATATATATATATATATATATATATATATATATATATAATGTAATACTTGCGCACATTTCTCTTTGTATTATTTTTAAAGAATAGCGAAAAATAACTATCCCCCCACCTTATCTCGAAAAGTACTCATCAAAAAATTTTGAAAAAATTCTGGAATATTCTCCACGGGGTGTAGATTGAACGAAAATTATCACGAGCGCATTACCTTTAATAATATATATAAAAAACCAAAAATCTCAAGGTCATCAGTTTTCAGTAAAGACTGGAAGCAAACTTTGTTAAAAACTCATTTGGGGTGTGTTTTGTAAAGTCTGATCATTTTATACCACCGTAACAAAATTTTTTATATTAAAAGTAATCAACGTACGGAACACTAATTGTGCAAGTTCAACTTGCACTTGACCGGTTTATTATTTTTTGGATGATTGCGTTCCAGTGCGTATAGCAGGCTCTCATGAGATTATTTTTCACTAAAATTTTTTTTTTGTACTTAACGGTTAATAAATATGTGTGAAAAACCCCAATACTTTATTTATTTCCTTGTCTGGAAAAAAAAATCAAAAAAGAAAACCACCGCTTTGTCGGGTCGCTAGAGGAGAAACTCCCCTTAATATAAAAGAGGAAAAATATGAAACTCCAACGGTATAATCTTAAATATAGTCGAATTGATAAGTAAAACTAATGTCAGAAGAGTCAGAAAAGTGTGCCATAAATTCATTTCCCAAACTCTGCCGCTAATTAGATGCAGTATTTTTAGATTAGGTTTCTGATTTTTTTTTTCAAATTATTAATGTTAAAGTTATTGTTTAAATTGTGAAAAACTCATAGCCACTAAATATTTACAGAGACAGATGAACAAGTAATTTGCCGTGAAGAAATTTGGTGAAAATTCAGATAAGATAAAAGTATTGTCGCTTTTACTTATCGAAAAAAGTCTGAAGGTTTAAAACTTAAAAAAAAATCAAAATTTCACGGTAACTCTAGGTCTAACAGAGGTGCAGTTGCATTTTAAGGACTCATTATTCAACAAAAGTAGTAGTTTCTACATGTCTTCTACTAGCGTTATCATGTTGAGTTCGTCAATACTGTGGCCTTTAGTGAGGAGTTTAAGGAGGTTTTAAAGAATTGAGGTTGGAAGGGAAACTGAATTTTACAATAAGCCAGAAAATAACCTTTAATTGGCATGAGTCATCTTTCATGTGTAAAACAGATCAAATGTAAGCGTGTAATAAGGAAACGGAAAACACAAATTACACTTTGGAAATTCCTTAGGTTTGGTTGCGTTGTAACGACGTCGAAGTAAAAAAATAGTAATTATTTCGAATGGTGTGGTTTTGAATTAAGGAAAATTAAATGGAACTACTTTAGACACTTCAGTTTAGTTGAAAAACCTAAATTATTTTTACAGATAAAATATATTGTTATATTATGTGCGCAAAATAGAACAGGTAGGTTAGTTGTTAAAGTGCCATTTATTTTATTAGGCAAACGGTTTTAATATGAATAACAGGTCAAGTGCAAGTTGGACTTGCGCAATTAGTTGTTGTTGCAATAGTGTTCTACGTTGATTGCTTTTAAAATAAAAAATTTTGTTACGGAAGTATAAAATGATCAGTGACTTCACAAAACACATCCCAAATGAGTTTTCCACAATGTTTTTTTTTTCTGATCTTTACTGAAAACTAATGACCTTGAAATTTTTGTTTTTTTTTTTATATACCAGATAAATTATTAAAGGTAATGCACTCGTGATAATTTTCGTTCCATCTATACCCTGTAGAGAATATTCCAGAATTTTTTCAAAATTTTTTGATTGATACTTTTCGTGATAAGGGGGGGACAGCGATTATTCGTACTTTTTAAAAAATAATACAAAGAGAAGTATGTGCAAGTATTACATTATTTTTTGAACTCGTCTTTTAACAAGCTTTCATTTGACACCCCACTCCATGACTTGGTAAAGAAAAATTTTTTTCACTTCCGATTTCACCCCCCAAAACTAATCCCTTAAAGAAAAATTTAACTTTTAAAACTACCCAGCTCTGATGAGGCCATCAATTCCCATAGTAGTGTCAAATTTCAACTTTCTATGTGAAATAGTTTAGGAGAAAATCGGATGTGACAGACAGACAGACGGACGGATGGATACTGAAGTGATCTTATAAGATCGGAACACTAAAAATAATCATAACGTTTTACACACAAAAAATAAAATATGAAAATAAAAAAACCCGTTGAGCGCAAGCCGGACTTGTACAATTAGTGTTCTGTAATATAAAGGAAAGTGTGCACAAGTATTACATCTATAATATATATAAAATGCAACGTCTCTCTGTCTGTCTGTCCGTTAGTGCGCTTATCACTGGAGAACCATTTATCCGATTTACGTACTTTTTTTTTTAAACATACTTATGTTCTCTGGCCAGGTTATAAGCTATATTTTATTACGATAGGTATCATAAGGAATGAGCAGTGACGATAATAGTGAATGAAGTCGGAAAAAAGTTTGCCGCTAGCGCGTTCCCTTGCAATACACAGCCTAAACCACTAAATATAGAACAATATTATATAGCAGAGAATATCTATAATCTATAATATATATAAAATGCAATGTCTCTCTGTCTGTCTGTCTGTCCATTAGTGCGTTTATCACGCGAGAACACTTATCCGATTTACGTGTCTTTTTTTAAATTCATACATATATTCTTTGGTCAGGTTATATAATAATAATAATAATAATCTATATCCATAATATATATAAAATGCAACGTCTCTCTGTCTGTCTGTCTGCCCGTTAGTGCACTTAGTCCTCGGGAACCACTTATCCGATTTACGTGATTTCTTAAATTCATACATATGTTCTCTGACCAGGTTATAGATATATATTTTATTACATCTATAATATATATAAAATGCAACGTCTGTCTGTCTGTTTGTCCGTTTGTGCGCTTATCACTGGAGAACCACTTATCCGATTTACGTGCTTTTTTTAAAATATGCTAAACCATTAAATATGGAACAATATCATGTAGCAAAGAATATCGATAATATATATATAAAATGCAACGTCTCTCTGTCTGTCTGTCCGTTAGTGCGCTTATCACTGGAGAACCACTTATCTGATCTACGTGCTTTTTTTTAAACATACATATGTTCTTTGGCCAGATTACACCATATATTTTATTACGTTAGGTGATATAAGGAATAAGCAGTGACGATAATAGTGAATTAAGTCGGAGAAAAGTTTGCAGCTAGCGTGTTCTTTTGCAATACACTGCCGAAAGCATTAAATATGGAACAATATCATGTAGCAAAGAATATAATATATCTAAAATGCAACGTCTCTCTGTCTGTCCGTTAGTGCGCTTATCACTCGAGAACCACTTATCCGATTTACGTGCTTTTTTTTTAAAACATACATATACAGCCAGGTTATCTATCTATAATATAAATAAAATGCAACGTCTCTCTGTCTGTCTGTCTGTTAGTGCGCTTATCATTTGAAAACCACTTATCCGATTTACGTGTTTTTAAAAATTTATACATATGTTCTATATAATTCGATATAAGCCTAGATAATGGGAGATAAGGTGAGATAATGGGAGATAAGTATAAATAATGGGAGATAAGGAGAAATAATGGGAGATAAGCAGAGATAAGTCTAGATAATGGGAGTTATGGTGAGATAATGAGAGATAAGGAGAAATAATGGGAGATAAGGAGAAACATTGCGAGATAAGTCGAGATAAGCCCTAGATAATGGGAGATAAGGTGAGATAATGGGAGATAAGGAGAAATAATGGGAGATAAGGGGAAATAATGGCAGATATTTTATTACGTTAGGTAACGTAAGGAGTAAGCAGTGACGATAGTAGTGAATCAAGTCTACGCGAGCGGAGCCGCGGGCACGGCTAGTCATATATATTATTGAACTCGTGTTTTTTTTTCACTTCCGATTTCACCCGCCAAAACTAACCACTCAAGTCCAAATTTAACTTTCAAAACTACACGGCTCTGATTGGGCCACCAATTCCTATATTTGAGCCAAAATTCAACTTTCTATGTCAAATAGTCTCCGAGAAAATGTGGCATAAATATAGGAACTAATGGTCCAATCAGAGTCGTGTAGTATTGAAAGTTACATTTTGAGTTAAGGGGTTAGTTTTGGAGGGTTAAATCGGAAGTGAAATGCAAGGTCATCGAGTGAGGTGTCAAATGAAAGCTTGTTCCAAAATAAATATCATCACTCGCACACAAAAAATTCTGGAATATTCTCCATAAAGTGTAGATTGGGCGAAAATTATCACGAGTGTATTAGGTTTGATAATTTATCTGGTATAAAAAAAAAACTATTTGACTTGGCAATATGGTGCAGATTTTTTTTCGTGGAAAGTTGCGAATTTAACCGGACTAGGGATACGAAATATATATATATATATATATATATATATATATATATATATATATATATATATATATATATATATATATATATATTTATATATACAGTCGACACTCTATATAGTGAAAGACCAAAATGTTTTTTGAAATTTCACTATAGAAAGTTTTTCACTATATAAAGAAAAAATCCGTATATATTGCTATGTATGTATTTTATACTGGTAATCATTTACTTGTATTTTATAAGGTACAAGTAACAAAAAAAAAATTGTAAAATTGAATTATTAGAAAAGATTTTATTAAACATTTGAAAGTTTAAATAGTACATAGCATGTACAGGGCTAAATACATACATAAAGTCCGTACGTTATATCTTTACCCGTGCGTCATAGTTTTCAGGCCATATAACAGACGACTATTATATTATTTGTCTCTTTTCACCAATAAATCGTAGGTATTGGTAAAAAGAGACAAAAAATATAATAGTCGTCTGGGATATTGCCTGAAAACTATGACGCACGTGTAAAGATATAACGTAATATCGGACTTTATATATGTATGTACTACATACGAAATAAAAAAAATAATACAAAATCTGTTAATACATATGTACATACTACGTACATACGTACTAGGAAAAATAATCAGTTATTTTCTTTTGAACATTACTTTTGAAAAATAATTGTTGCTCAACAAAATTCTCGCATTTATTCAAATGCATAAAGATTTGATCAGGTACACTTTCCTGGCCCCTGAGAGTAATTCGCACAATGTCAAATGCATTTCTTATTTCATTTTCACTAAATTTAGCAGGACATTCCCCGGTTTCAGTTTCTTCTTCATGATATACTATACTTTTTATATCGTCAATTATGTCTTGGTTACTTTGGAGATCTGTCGTGCCAACATCATTGTCGATTTCTAAGTAAAAAATCTGCGTCGACGGTAGCAGTTTTTTGTAGAATACCCCATTGCCTTTTTAAGGTAGCGAGATCCATTTCGTCTTCTTCTTCCCATTCGTCAATTTTTTCAGTAAAACCTGTTATAGAAAAGCAGTTTTTGATAGTTTTCTGAGAAACATTTTCACTCCATACTTTAGCGACTTCGGTTATACACTCTTTAAGGGTAATCAATTTTTGGACTGGAAGGTTATTATCAATCGCATTAACAATTTTGTGAACAATTCTGTTTCGGTAATGATGTTTTATGTTTTTTATAATACCCTGGTCCATAGGTTGCAATTTGGAGGTCATGTTTGGTGGAAAAAAGATCAATTCAATATTCCTTAATTTTTTACTTACAGTAACTGGATGTGCAGGACAATTGTCTATAAACATCACAATCTTTCGCTTTTGGCTTTTCATTTTCGTGTCCAGTTCTTTGATCCATCTTTCGAAAATCTCAGAAGTCATCCATGCCTTGTTATTTTTGGCGTAATCTAAGTCCAGAGATTTAACTCCTTTTAAACAACGGGGATTTTTGCTTTTACCTATGAGCAGTAATTTCAGTTTTTCTGAGCCATCCATGTTTGCTCCAACCATAAGTGTCACCCTTTTTTACTTGTTTTAACACCAAAACAATTATCACTTTTAAAAGCAAAAGTTTTATTTGGCAAAAATTTAAAAAAACAAAATCGGTTTCATCACAATTGAAAACGTTTTTTGGCTCGTACTTTTTCAATGTTCTTTTTAAAACAGTTTCAGTCCAAATGTCACAGTCCTCCTGACTAACGCTTGCACTCTCGCCAAACACCGTCTTGAAAACAATTAAATGGCGAGTCTTCCAGGCACTCAACCACCCTTCACTAGCTTGAAAATTAACGCAGTTAAATTCTTTAGCAAATTGTAGAGCCTTTTGCTTTATTAAATTTCCCGATATTGGTACGTTTTGATGCGTACGGGCCACTTGAAACCATCGTAAAACTGCTTCATTTACATCCTCGTAAGTATTCACCCGTACTCGTTTTCGACTGCTTGGAACACTAGGTTTCTTGATGATACTGTCGCGACTTTTTATTATCAGAGAGACGCAACTTGGAGAAACACCAAATTTTGCAGCAACATCAATTTTTTGCAGCCTTTATCAACTTCCTCCAAAACTTTAATTTTCTCAGCTAAACTTAAACACACTCGCTTGGACATCTTACTTGATTCTTAAACAATAAGAAACTGAACCTGAATTTGCGAATTACTAGGCCTCGACTATAAAATGGGTTTCTCCCCGGGTTTCTATAAAATGGGTTATTCCCCGGGTTTCTCACAGAAATCTACCTGATTTATTGCCAACCATTAGGCGTTATAAACGCGTTAAGAACCTTTTCAAAAGAATGCGTCATAAAAATGGAATTCGTGGTAATGTTAGATAAAAATGGGAAACCCGAAATCGCCAAGATCTCAATAAATGCATAAAAATTTATACATAAAATTCCGGTAAAAATTTTATTATATAGAGTGTTACTATTTTACAGATTCACTATATGCAGGGCTTTTTACATGAAATTTCATTAAAATATTCTAGGTCTTGAAAAAATATAGAGTTTCACTATAAACAGTGTCGACTGTGTATATATATATATATATATATATATATATATATATATATATATATATATATATATATATATATATATATTCGGTGTAATCAGTAATATACTCATCTATTCTTCAGTACGTTACTGCTTTAAGCATTTGGTCAATCACAGATAAAATAAATGTCCATCATGACTGGTGACGAACGGATAGGTACCTAGAGAGATTTTATTTTATTTGTTTATAAAAGAATATTTAGGTAGTAAATATTTGTTTTAAACTTGTACTATAAAGATATCTCGCTTTTATATATTCTTGCCAATTCTTATATAGAAGATAAATGTGTGACTGAATTTCATAGAATAAGGATAGTATGCAATACTAATTGTGTCAGTCAAGTGGAAAATCTATGACATACCTTACTAGTCTTAATACCATAGACTTTTTCTAAATGCAGTGTTATTCTTCCAAACAATTCCTTGATGTCCGGCGACACGGGGGACACGAAATTCGAACCTCCATCAGATTCTTGATAGTAAAACTTTATTTTCCTTATGTCTACAGGTTCATCTAAGCGTAATCGTGGCAAGTTATTGCTTATAACCTAAAAAAGAAAAAATATTGACTTTTTTGTGTACAAACAGTGTTTTTTGCATAATACAGTGTAGTTCGCTTATTAAGATTTTGGATAAAACGACTAACTCCTTATAGCGACTTAAGTATGAAGTTTTGTTTTGTTTCTTATAAATCAGTATTACGATCAATTCGCTTATAACGATTCCGGATAAAGCCACCAACCGCTTAAAGCGACGTAATTACGCTCTGATCTGTCCGGTTATAACGAAGCGTCAGAAATTTGTTCACAAACAATAATACTTTTTTCCCGAATTCTGAGCGGTACTTCCGCTGCTCTGGGCACTTGTTGATCACTCATGACTCGATCATTCATTTTTGTAATCGTCACGCGCTATATGTGATATTTCTGACAATTTACGCACGCAAACCTGGGAACTCCCAAACGTCGAAAGTGTTTCTCTATTGAAGAAACGAGTGTAGTAATTTGAAAGCAGATGAATCAAATGTAATTAACACTCGCAAAGAAGTTTGGTGTATCTCATTCCACCATTTCGACAAGAAATAAGAGTAAAAGCACGATTGTCCGCTTCACGTGAAATGCCCCTATAAACAAAACGAAAATTTTATTAACAGAGTTTTAAACTATACACTTCAATAAATTTATAGTTTAAAACTTAAAGAAAAATAGATATTCTAGGTTGCGTTATATTTTTAAATAAATATAATTTTTCTGGATTTCTTCTGTGGCGGTAGAATCAGTGAAACTGACGTTTCGCCGATCATCCTGTCGCTTGCTTCAGCTTGTTTCGAGAAGTGACTTCTTCGGAATCGAGCACAAAACTGATTTAATTCCGTTTGCACATGCCTTTTATGGATCATTGGTTTCCAGATTGATGAGGGGTAAACACCACGATTAAGGTTATTGGGATGTTAAGATATATCGGTGTACTCCCAAATTTCTCTAGGATAAGAAAAGGAATTTGTTGTAAGAATATTTGATTGATCAAAGGGAATCCGGTGTCGTATTTCATGCTAGTATTCTGCAAGTGCTGAACTGGAAATGTTACAAAGACGTACTGCTCTATTAGCATTGCGTATTTTGATAGTTTAATTCAAATTGAAGTTCAATCAAAGTGGCAATTAAAATATTGTCATTGGCAGAAAACACTACATCTAAAGATTCCAAAATTCCGCACCTTTATGGGCTTCCGAAAGTTCACAAACCAAGCAACCCACTTGCCACAATTGTCAGTACCAATGGCTCTCCAATGTATTATTTTGCTAAATACCTCGCTTTTGACTTAAAACCGTTCACCGGCAAAACAGATAGTCTTGTTTTAAACTTTTATCATTTTGTACAACAACTTAATGAAATCAAACTCGATCCCAACGATATTTTACTCAGCTTCGATGTCGAATCTCTCTTTGTCAAGATTTCCATTCCCAATACTCTGATAATTATAACAGGTATCCTCCATGCTTTGTTGGAAATTTCATTACGAAGAGTTTGGTTGCTTTTTGTCTCGATCCGACATATATAACCGGACTTATTCGCATTTTAAGCTCAAAAAACGCGTTTTGAAAACTTCAATTGTTTTTCGAAGTCCAAAACTCAGGACAATACTCCTGGTGATATCCCAGAGGGAATAAAACCATAATATTGCTGTATCTAAACTGTGCAATTTCATTTTTACTGCACTATAACAGGGTAGAGGGTGAAAGGGGTGGGAACCATTAAATATTGTATAGTTCCCATATTAATGTAAGAATTTTGCCTGGTTCTTGGTTGAGATATTTTTAAAAAATGTCACCAATCATTTCTAGTAATAGATATATAAAGTGAAAGTAACGAAAAATTACAAAACATTTTAACTAAAGAAATATTTTTAATTATACATGTTAGTAATGAACAACGCAATAACTCAAAAAAAACGTCGATATAGGGCATTATAAACAGCATTCTAAATGGTAAGATACAACGAATTCTACGCATACCTAATACTCCATCGGAGGCTGACACAGCAGCAACAAGCCGACCGACAGTGTGTTGACAAAGTCAACGCTTCAACGCAGACACCGCGGTTTTCGAGGGATCCTTCTCTGTCGGCTTGTTGCTGCTGTCTCAGCCTCCGATGGAGTATTAGGTATGTGTATAATTCGTTGTATCTTAACATTTTGTTCCGTAAGTACCTGGATGAGGACTTGTAAATTCTGTTCTCTTGTTTGTTGATCCTAGCCCCACTGAGGAGCCGTGAGACGGCTAAACGAGGCTCGGCATCGATTTGACAAATAAGAGAACAGTGAGTAGACTGCTAAAACATGGCCTTGTCCGTTTTCAGCTGTATTACATTAAACCACATGTGCCTGAGGGAGATCCTTCAAAAATCGCGTTGCCTGTCAACCACTCTGTCGGCTTGTTGCTGCTGTGTCAGCCTCCGATGGAGTATTAGGTATGCGTACAATTCGTTGTATCTTACCATTATTCTCCGTAAATATCTGGATAAGGACTAGTAAATTCTGTTCTCTTGTTTGTCGATCCTAGTCCCTCTGATGAGCTGTGATCCGTCGAAACGTGTCTCGGGATGGATTTGACAAATAAGAGAATAATGGGTAGATTGCTGAAATATAGACCTTGTTAGTTTTCAGTTGTTTTTACATTAAACCACCATTTTATATGGCTGTAGTTCCATAATGAATTAGCAGATTTTGACAAACATCTCAGCTTTTGTTTCTTTTATAGAAGAAGTCCGGTAATCCAGAAAGAGTTGATCATTACAAAGTGAAAAAGGAAATAGAAGCCCCATACCAAAATTTAATTTTAAATTATTTGTAAAAAAAAACATACTGATAATGAAAAACCTTCATGGTATATCAAACTAAAGCTCTTGAAAATAATTTCTTAAAAATAATAATAAAGTCGTATTTATGTCATAAGCGATCGGGTAAATTATTGATTAATGTGGTTTTCCAGTTATAATCATCAACATTTTGTAATTAGGATGGTACAATTTGCTCCCAATAGTCTCTACATATCGCTCTAAATTAACGTCGGCTTTTATTATCTCCAAAAAATACAGGCCGATTATTTTGCATGATGACATTGCGGGTCAAGCCGTCTTTCTAGGGGAATATAAAGGTTTTTGACGCTTTAGTTTTTGGTTTATGAGACATCAAAAGGGTTCATTTGATTAACGAAATTGAGTCTCTGGGTAGTATCAGTTGGCTTTACTTGTTGCACCCAATTATATCTCGTAAGGATGTAGCTATCAGGCTTTACTAGGAATGTACTTTAATGATCTTCTGGCATATTTACGGTGCTTGATTTTTTGGGTATTGAGATTGGGATTTTCCCACTCAAACGTACTACACGTATGCACCGCCTCTTGAAGTCCTCGATCACACATCAGCTTTACTTAAAGTCGAACCAAGGTCTTCAATATCTTGCACTTTCGCATTCAAAATGCACTCTTCCCACCGGTGAAACGTTTCATTGCCCTAAATTGGCAAGGATCGGAGCTACTATCGGTATCTTGTTACTCTTGCCCGTTGCTCTCACGTAATAAATCGAAGAAATTTGCCTGGAAACATCCTGTACTTCTATGTTGGAATTGTGGAATATTGGGCATAATGACCCTACACAACATTTCGCTCACCATGTAGTCAATCATCGGTCCTGATGATGCTAACATGTTTAGCGAAAAGCGCGTCGAGTGCAAAAATAAAGTGTTTATTTTTTCATGTTTCTTACAGTATATATTGTACATATACATATATATATATATATATATATATATATATATATATATATATATATATATATATATATATATATATATATATGTATATGCATATGTATATGTATATGTATATGTATATGTATATGTATATGTATATGTATATGTATATGTATATGTATATGTATATGTATATATACATATACATATACATATACATATACATATACATATACATATACACACTGGTGAGCAAAAAATCGACTCCAACGAGCTTCATTTAACACCGATCCTTGAATTTAATTTTCAAAATGTGGTATTATTTTTGCTATCAGTAGAATACTGATACTACTCTTTCTAATAATACTAAAAATATCTGGATTTCCAAAAAGGGTTACAGATTAAAACGGTTTTACTCAACAGAACCGTTTTTGCTCGCTTAGCAACGTACTCCAGCCCCTGCATCGATGGCGGAAGAGTGGGGAAGAATCTTACAGATAGTGGTGAAAAACCTCACCGGTTCTATGAAAAACCGACTGGAAGCAGTAATGAGGGCTAGGGGGGGGGGTAATACAAAGTATTGATTGATCAATAAACTTAATTATTAACCCTAAAATGTATTTAATTTTTCCTCTCTCTTACACCTATTTTCAATCCTTATTTCCCCTTTTAATCATTTTAATTAGTAAAAAGCTTGAGATATGCTATGGGATTTGGTATCATTAGAAAGAGAATAGAATAGGTTGTCAAATGATACTAAAATCCGTAAAAATATATGAATACTAAATTCTAAGATCTGTGTTAAATAAAGCCAAATAGTTTGAGTCGATTTTTGTGCCCGCCAGTATATATGTATATGTATATGAATATGTATATATATATATATATATATATATATATATATATATATATATATATATATATATGTATATATATATATATATATATATATATATATATATATATATATATATGTATATGTATATGTTTATACGAGGCATGTTTTTTAAGTAAGTACCGTTTTGGAATTAAAAAAAGACGTGCAAAGATATCGCTATAATTTTATTTTTACATGAAAGCCTGTACCTTAATCTACTTTTCTGCATAATTTCCGTGAATATTGAGGCACTTGTCATAACGTGGCACCAGTTTTTGAATACCCTCCTCATAAAATTCTGCCGCCTGACTTGTTAACCACTGTATCACAAATGTTTTGACTTCGTTATCGTCTTGAAGACGCTGACCACCCAGGTGCTTCTTCAAGTGCAGGAACAAATGGTAGTCGCTGGGCGCCAGATCAGGGCTGTATGGAGGATGATCTAGAGTTTCCCATTTAAAAGATTTGATGAGATCTTTGGTCCGATTAGCCACATGTGGACGGGCATTGTCATGCAGCAAAACGATACCCTTACTCAACTTGCCACGTCTTTTGTTCTGGATTGCACGACGCAGATTGTTCAATGTATCACAATAAGACGCTGCATTGATTGTCTCATTACGAGGCAGAAACTCCACTAGCAATACTCCTTTTCTGTCCCAAAAAACTGTGCACATGATTTTGCGGGCAGAAATTGTTTGCTTAAACTTCACTTTTTTGGGTGATGATGAATGTCGCCATTCCATGGATTGTTGTTTCGATTCTGGTGTGACGTAGGCCACCCATGTTTCGTCACCAGTAACAATTTGGTCTAAAAAATGTTCACCTTCATTATGGTACCGCTCAAGGAAAGTCAATGCACTGCCTAAACGTTGGGTTTTGTGCAAATCCGTCAACATTTTTGGAACCCAACGTGAACACAATTTCCGGTAATTCAAGTTCTCGGTCACAATGCGATACAAAACACTACGAGAATATTGAGGAAAGCAGTCGCACAATGATGAAATTGTAAAGCGTCTGTTTTCTCTCACCTTTTCGTCCACTTTCTGCACCAAATCTTCATTAACGACCGAAGGACGCCCACTCCGTTCTTCATCATGCACATTTGTGCGGCCATCTTTAAATGCTCTCACCCATTTCCTTACCATTCCATCACTCATAATGTTTTGTCCGTAAACTTCACAGATCTCACGATGAATATCGATCGGTTTTACGCCTTTAGCACTAAGAAATCGTATAACAGCCCGTACTTCACAATCGGCGGGACTCACGATTGTCGGAGGCATCTTAAACACTCAGTAAACAACGTATACAATGAAGAATCAGACTGTAATGGCGTCAGTGCGTAGACATGAGATGTAGGTTACCAGCGCGCATGCGCGGAACGCCGACCGTATCGCTGCGGCGGCGGAATCGCAAAACGGTACTTACTTAAAAAACATGCCTCGTATATATATATATATATATATATATATATATATATATATATATATATATATATATATATATATATACATATGTATATATATATATATATATATATATATATATACTCGTATATACATATGTATATATATATATATATATATATATATATATATATATATATATATACATATGTATATATATATATATATATATATATATATATATATATATATATATATATATATATACATATGTATATATATATATATATATATATATATATATATATATATATATATATATATATATATATAAAATATATATATACATATATATATATATATATATATATATATATATATATATATATATATATATATATATATATATATATATATATATATACATATGTATATATATATATACATATGTATATATATATATATATATATATATATATATATATATATATATATATATATATATATATATATATATACATATGTATATATATATATATATATATATATATATATATATATATATATATATATATATATATATATATATATATATATATATATATATATATATATATATATATATATATATATATATATATATATATATATATATATATATATATATATATATATATATATATATATATATATATATATATATATATATATATATATATATATATATATATATATATATATATATATATATATATATATATATATATATATATAACTGCTACCGGACGCGTCTCCACAAGCGAATAGGAGAATGCTCGCTGCTCCTAGGGGCAGAGGGTAGGAGTGAAATAAAATAGCCCCCGCGGACAAAACTCCCCTTAGACATGAAGGGTGGGTCATTCCATCGGACCCAACACTGAGATCGTTCGCTGCTGTAACCCACTGGGAGCGCCTGCGCTCTGCATTGATTATTTCCATTGGTGCGAGTTACGGCTGATGTAAGCTTGCTCTGCCGAGGTGTAAGTTGTAGCAGTTGAACTGGAGCCAGTCACTTCGGGCCTTGATCAGGAAGTGCGCCGTGACTGCAAATATCGGATTTGCAGCGCCCCGAGCGAGTCTAGTCCGTCCGTGTATTCCGGGAGTGGCCAAGTGCCGACTAGGCCTCAGGGAACTGGGGTAGGAGTGTGTTATCTCCGAGGGTACACCCGTTCCTAGTCTTGGCAACCCGCTCCTCCGCGTACGATGCGCTGGTAATTTAAAACTATGATGATATCTCAGGAAAATAAAACACAAGAGAGTGAAAACGGGCGTCATGCCCAGCAAGCAGCACTACTAGCAAGTGCTAAAATGAAGAGGACGCAAGCACTGGAACATCTTGAGAAGCGGGTTAACGGGCTGCAAGATTTCCTCCAAACGAAGCTAAAGGCCAAGTCGACAAGTATCGGTAATGCCTTGAGAAGGTTTAAAACCCTGAACCAAGAGTGGCAGGCAATACAACAACGCCCTCTTCATGTTACGCCGGAGAGAGATAGGCGCGACATCATTGTCGTTTGTTCGAACCAACACTGAGACAGTGGAAGAGATGGATACTGGTGTCGAGGGTGACGGCGAGTCAGTCGCTGAGGACACGCGTGAGAGGTCCACTAAAAGAAAGCAGCGGGCATCTCCCGAATTGACGGACAAACAGGTGAAGAAAATGAAGCACTCGGGACCAAGCCCTCCACAAAAGGAGATTATACAGAACCCCGACAACAAGAAGAACAAGACGCCAACATGGGAGCTGGTTCAATCGAGGAAGGACAAGAGGATGCAGCGCAAAGAGCAGCCTCTAAATCGGAAGCCACGGAAATCAGCAATCAGACCTGATGTGTTGATCATACGCACTAAAGAGAAAGACAAGTATTCCGAAATACTCCGTCAAATTAAGAGCGACGTTCCAGAGGATCAAGTCCGCTCGACGGTAGACAAGCTATGTAAGACAGATTCCGGAGACGTTCTAATTATACTCTCGAAGAACAACACCGATAAGGGCCAAGCTTTGCAGAAGACTATTGCTGACATCCTGAAAGAAGACGCTAAAGTCATCAGTAAAGGGCCACAGGAAGATCTCGAAATACGAGATCTCGATGACACCACAACGAAAGATGACGCCCTGGCAGCCTTGCAAAAGGTGGCTGGAGAGGAGTGTCAGATTCCGGCGGATGCAATCAAATCGTTGCGTAAGGCTTATAGAGGTACTGCCCTAGTGACACTCGCAGTGCCAATAGCGCAGAGGGTACGTGGTGAACATGGCAAAATCAGAATTGGCTGGGTCAACTGCCGAATAAGAGACGTGAAGAGACCAATTCAATGCTATAAATGCTGGCACTTTGGACACCTCGCTGGCCACTGTAAAAACAAGATGGACCGGTCTCAACTCTGCATCAAGTGTGGACAAGGAGGTCACAAAGTTGCTGAGTGTAAAAATGCAGCGAACTGTGC
Organism: Pachyrhynchus sulphureomaculatus; assembly: GCA_019049505.1. Taxonomy (NCBI): domain Eukaryota; kingdom Metazoa; phylum Arthropoda; class Insecta; order Coleoptera; family Curculionidae; genus Pachyrhynchus; species Pachyrhynchus sulphureomaculatus. The sequence goes on from CM032455.1 coordinate 57,208,518, forward strand.
TTTGTGTGCGGAACAGCGCGGCACAGAGAACATAACCCATCATGCTGGTACTAGCAGATGCCCGATTTTCCAAGAGGCACTCCTGAAGTTGAAAAACAGACGAACATGAAGATACTTCAGCTCAACCTCAGACCGTGCGCGAACTAGAGCTAGACCTGGTACTAATAGCAGAGCCATATAGACACCTAAGCAGTCAACCATGGGAAACGGACAGCACCACTAAAGCCGTCATTTGGTCTTGCGGCAAGCTTCCTTTCCAAAGCGTAGCCAACACCAGAGAAGCTGGCTTCGTGGCAGCATGGATAGATGGAATTCGATTCTATAGCTGCTATGCGCCGCCTAGTCTTCCTATAGATGAATTTAATGATTTCCTAGATCGGCTGATCGAGGATGCGAGGCAGCTTTATCCAGTGGCAATAGCCGGCGACTTCAACTCCTGGGCAGTCGATTGGGGCAGCAAGGAAACAAATGCCCGAGGTAGAGCACTACTGGAGGCCATCGCTACACTAACTGTAGTCTTGCTCAAGGGTGGTGATACACCAACGTTCACAAGAGGAGACGCAAGCTCTATCGTAGATCTTACATTCGTCAGCAGTGGCCTTATCAGGGAAGGCTACTCTTGGAAGGTGATGGATATTTACACAGCCAGTGACCATAACGCAATACTATGGGAAATATTAGCTGGCCAGAATCCCAGAAGAGCAAAGCGGCAAACCAACGCGATTGGGTGGAAGGTGAAATCTTTCGACCCCGCTGCCTTCAGACCGAGGACCTAATGATGAGAGTTGCCCGGGCTTGCGATGCGAGCATGCCACGAAAGCGCGGCATAAACCAGCGTCAATCGGTGCATTGGTGGAACGATCATATTAATGCTCTTCGTAAGGAGTGTCTTAGAAAAAGGAGAATTTCTCAGCGAAGCTATCGACGACAGAATTCTGCGGAATTAGTAGCAGAATACAAAAGGACTCGCCGAATGCTGATTAAAGCTATCAAGGATAGTAAAAGAAAATGCTGGGAAGAGCTGATCAATGAGGTAGAGAAGGACCCGTGGGGCAGGCCGTATAAGGTGGCTTTGACCCACCTGAACAGTCATCCAATGCTGGCACCCACATGCCCACAACTCCTGGAGAAGAGAGTTCAATTATCCGTCAGTGCAGTGTGAGCCGGAAGAAATCCCGCCCATTACGGGAGAAGAACTGATGGAAGCGTGTAATCGAGTGGGGAACAATAAAGCACCGGGATTGGATGGAATTCCAAAAATCGCTTTGAAAACAGCTATCAAAGCAGCACCGACATTGTTCCTAGAAATCTACGACATATGCCTCAAAGAAGGTACTTTTCCTAGGAAGTGGAAGCAGCAGAGACTGGTACTATTCCCCAAGGGGAAAAAGCCACTGGACATTAAGAACGCCTTCAATTCTGCCAGTTGGGACTGCATTATGTCGGGACCTTGAAAGAACAAACGTACCAGGATACCTGCGTCGGATGGTAGCGAGCTACTTCACAAAAAGGGTCCTGAAATACGACACGAAGAATGGCCCAAGGGAATATAGAATAACTGGAGGGGTACCCCAGGGTTCGGTCCTGGGCCCTCTTTTGTGGAATATCATGTATGATGGTCTGCTGAGGCTACTTCTGTCAAGTAATGTTAAACTCGTGGCATACGCAGATGACGTGGCAGTAGTTATCGTCGCAAAGCATCTAGATGAGATAAATCTCGCGTTTGACATCACTTTCGAGAGAGTCAATCAGTGATGAACCCGGTGAAACTGCAATTAGCACAGCACAAAACTGAGGCAGTGCTTATTACTAGTAGAAAGCAGGCGGAAGCCATCACGCTGGGAGTCGGAAAGCACGAAATAACATCACAGCCGTTCATTCGGTACCTGGGAGTGATGCTTGATGCCCGACTCAATTTCAAGCAACAAGTGGAGTATGCGAGTGCCAAGGCGTCCGTAGTGAGGGCAAGCCTATCACGTCTGATGCCTAATGTTGGAGGCTCAAAACAGAGCAGAAGGACACTGTTGTCATCAGTAGTCACCTCGGTGCTGACCTATGGAATTTCCATTTGGGCTGACGCTCTCGGAGTCAAAGAATCAAGAAGAAAAGTTGCCTCAATATATCGACTGAGTGCCCTGAGAGTGACTAGTGCCTTCCGCACAGTATCTGAGGAAGCGGTGTGCGTTATTGCCGGAATGCTGCCTATTCGAGTGCTAGCCGAAGAACAAGCCCTCTATCGCCGACGAAGGTCATCTACGTCGAGTTCTGATGAACTCAGAACTGAAGAACGGCAGTATAGCATACGTCGATGGCAAGCGCAGTGGGAAGCCGCAGTGAAGGGTCGGTGGACGTACCGTCTTATACCACAGTTAAATCCTTGGCTGAACCGAAACCATGGAGAGGTCAACTACTATCTAACGCAGATGCTTTCAGGACATGGCTGCTTTCGAGCATACCTTCATCGCTTCAAACGTGATGATTCTCCAGAGTGCCCTTCCTGTCCCGGAGACACTGAAGACGCGGAACACGTGTTCTTTGCGTGTCCACGTTTCAACGCGCTGCGCAATGATCTAGAGCTCGTCCTCACACAGACAGTCGAACCGGAGACATTAGTCGATGCAATGCTGTCATCGAAGACGGCCTGGAACGCCACCAGTACTTTCGCAATGAAAGTCCTCCAAGATCTCCGTTCCGCAGAAAGAAAGAGAGCAAAATATAATAATAGCCAGTGAAATGAAGCAATGACTTCAACTACTAGAAGGAATAGCAACAGCTAGATCCTCTCTAGGAGGTTTTAGTCGGTATTGAACAACTCTGAGCCCGGTGACATACCCAGGCTGAACAACTAGTCCTGTGGATACGTAAAAGTATTTTCCTACCTCTACAATAAAAAAAAAAAAATATATATACATATATATAAATATACATATATACATATATACATATATATACATATATATATATATATATATATATATATATATATATATATATATATATATATATATATATATATATATATATATATATATATATATATATATATATATATATATATATATATATATATATATATATATATATATATATATATATATATATATATATATATATATATATATATATATATATATATATATATATATATATATATATATATATATATATATATATACATATATATGTGTATATATACACATATATATATATATATACATACATATATATATATATATATATATATATATATATATATATATATATATATATATATACACACATATATATACATATATATACATATATATATATATACATATATATATATATATATATATATATATATATATATATATATATATATATATATATATATATATATATATATATATATATATATATATATATATATATATATATATATATAGATGTGTACGGATGTGTACGGTTTATGAGAAACCCTTAATATATTAAAACAGGTAAAATCTTATGTCAATGGCAATTGCAGAAAAATAGAAATAAACGACGAATTTACCTTTACTTCCCCTATTAAACAAACTGGTTATTGTAATCAAAACCACATCTTTGTTGCATTCGTAATTTCACTGTTTAAGAAAATAATATTGTAAAAACAATTAGTTCGGTTTTACCATACCGTGTTTAAAGATGTATTTTTTAAATCTGACGTGTTTAATAATATTCTGCTTGTTATACACGTGTAAAACTGTAAAATCTGATGTATCTTGTGATTATATTGAAGATGTAATAAGAGGAAAACAAGATACAAAAGGCGTTCTTGACAGTCCAACAAATACAGAATACTGTGTTGAAGGTTCAGGCGAAAATGCATACCATAGCAATGAGTTAGCGATGAGCAATTCGACCATTGGAATATTGAAAAAAAACTCGGTAAGGAATATGCCTTGGTTAATAGCAATTTACTGTATTTACTGTAAAATAGACCTGATTGAACCCGGCGCCTTTCAAAATGTATCAAACATAACAGAATTTGAATTTCTTACGGCGTCATGACTGAAATTCGAAGAGGTACTTTCAACGTTTTACCTAATTTGGAAGTACTAGATATCAGAGGAAATAAAATTTATAATATTGATGATCACGCATTTGCAAATATGCCAAAACTGCGTCATCTAAATTTGAACGGAAATGAGATGGAGTATTGGAAAAGCGAATGGTTTACTAACACGACTAGCGTAGTAACAGTGAAATTTGTAAAAAATCATCTTAGATCAATACCTGCTTTGGCTTTTGCTGGTTTCGAAATACTACAAAATATTCATTTTGACGATAACGACATAACAACTATCCACAAGGATGCATTTAAAGGTGTTAAATTTTTGTTCGCATTAGGACTGTCCAATAATCGCTTAACCACCCTCTCGGAAGCTATGTTTCCTAACAATATCAAAATTGAGGTTTTTGATATCAGTGGTAATGAACTAAATTTTATCCCCAGCACAGTTCTAAGGAAATTAACTACAGATAAAACATACTTAGAAGGCAATCCTTGGAAGTGTCAGTGTTTAAATCAAATTAACTTCTGGCTAGATCTTACAGGAGGAAAATCTAAATCAAACAGTGATGATCCCGAATGTAATGGACCTAATATACCTATTTGCGTTTCTAGTGTATCTTCTACTTGTTTAGAAAGTGTGGATAGTCAAGTTACAAAGCGTTACAATTCTCATCCTGAAGTAGTCCGAAGAAAAGGAAATCGTCTTTGTACTCAAGGATATTATGCCCTATATTACGGACCGGAAGATTAGTTCATTAAGATATTTTAGAAACATGGTTTCAAAATATACCACGTTCCTTTCCGAAATTAATATTGTAAATAGATATCAGATTTTTGGGGAGACAGATTCCTTAATTTGATTTTCTTATTTAGTGTTTTATATGTGGAAACTATGGTTGTAACAACTGGAACCGCCGGAACTCAAAACAAAATATGGCAAATATTGCAAAAATAAATGTACTATATCGTATATCTTGTCCCCAAAGGTACTACTGACAGTATTTTTTGAAAAAGCCAATTCCATAAATTGGAGGTTAACATGAATCAAGAATATTATGTAAGTAAAAAATTACAGGTTTTCAGAAAATTGCTTCAGAATTAAAATATAAGTAAAGTGTAGTATTACTAGGTTCATGATTTGTTTATTTTTATTAGTACTTTTTCGCTTTCTTTTTAAAGACAATTCCTTGTGACTTTAGAGTTAACTTCTATATTTAAACACATTTTATTAATATTGAAAATTAGATTTATCAACAAAAATTTGATTCGAAATATAAAAAATAAAAGCAAATTTAGGTCAATTTTAACGTTAATAATTGCAAGTTTGGTTTTTCCCGACATTAGTTCTCCTAATAAATAACACTTGTTTTAACGAAAATACTTCTATTTAACGAACATTTTTTTTGGGCAACTTATAGCTACTAAAAACCACTAAAATGAATACTTCCTGAATAAGAAAATTAGGAGGAATAGCTAAAATTATTTTTTTATATTCCGTGTCAAATTGGTCCTATGTTCGTAAAAAAAGACTATAAATTTGGTAAAATGTACATCAAAAGGAATAGTGTAAGGTCAAACGATAAATTATGACTAAAAAAGAACAAAATCATTAAAAAGATGTAATACATGATACACTGTTTCGATAATATTTTGGCTATAAAATTAAGATTTTAGAGGGAAACTTTTTTCACAAAATACTGTCTTAATTTTGTTGTGGAATTAGAAGTAGACTATAAGTCACTTATTTTTGCGTTATCTTCAATATCCCCTTTGTTGCCTTAATGCCTTTTTAGATACAATAAAGGTTTTAAGATCATATTAATAACTGATAAAATTAAATATTAATATGGATACATACTAAATTTTCTAAAGACAACTTTTCAAAAAGAAATAACATTTTTGTCATTTTATTTTAACAAACTAAATAAAATAGAGGTTAATTTAGGTTAGTACATATTAACTAATTTCTTGTTTAGTAACATAACCTTAGTTTTATCGATGACCAAGTAAGATTTTACCTAACACAAATTTTAAAAATCCTTTAGTTAGTTTAGGTTACTTCAAAGGCGAGTAATTTAAACTAAGTAACTTGTTAATTCAGTAGTAGCTTCATTTAAAATATCTTGAATTAACTTTCCTGTTAGTACATAACTAGTTTGCTTGGGTAAATCTTGGCTAGTTACGGGAAGAGATTAGTTCAGGTAAACCTAAATTAAATTTAAATTTAACTAATTTACTATTATCTAAACCAACTAAAGCTAACCTTCGTCTGCGAAAGAACCTAGCTGCCCTAAAAAATTAATTGATTTTTCGATAATTTATCGATTCGAAAATTTATACATCGAAAATTTGGTTTTTGAAAATTTAGTAGCGAATCTATTCTCAAAAAAAGATTTATGTTTAAATAAATATTTGAGTGTCCTTTTAACGTACATGTCGAAAATATGTAAAATTTTATTTAGCATAAGGTGCAAATTTTAGTTAAGAATATTTATTTATACCCATCCTCATAACAATTTGCCTGAGTCATTAATAATATACAAACAACTCCGCGCAGGGCGACCTTTCAAATGCACCAAACTGGTTTGTAAGATCCGACCCAAGCGATATAAACGGAGAGTGAAGAAAATATGAATTAAGGAGTCGGGGTTGTCTCCATTGGTTCCGCTGGTCGTCTTCATGCAATTTTAGGTTCAGATCGCTATCGGTTTGTATAGGGAAATATTTATATACGGTATATCGACGGTGGATCAAATATAAACGAGATTTATTTTTAATTTTTTTTTTATTTCCTATAACAAATATACCAAGTACATATCATCTGTCAACATAATCTCCTGCTTTGGAAATGCACTTTTCCCAGTGCATCGGAAGCTTCTTGATACCGTGTCAGTAACCAATTGTACACGAAGCCCTCCACCGCATTGTCGTTATAAAATCGTTGGCTTTCCAGCGCTACGTTCGTGCAAAAAATGAATGTGCAAAACGCCACGTCCGTGGACGACGATCATGGCTCTCATTTTCGACCTCTTCTCGGCCTCCTATGAACTCCTGATGCCAGGCGAACACACGAGGCCTTGACAGTGTTTGATCCTCATCGGTCCGTTTCACGCCTTCACGAGTGAGAAATTTAATAATGATACGTTGTGCAATCGAAGGGTGCCGGTCTCGCTCCGACATCGTACTACTACTAAATGCACCTGACGAGGCCAACCGATTGGTCTTCCCACTCCCCACAAACCAAGCCAATATTTCTAGAAGCGGTGGCCCGCTCCGAACGATACTAAGCGATCAGTAAAGAAAGTCTCGTTTATATTTGATCCATCCTCGTACAGCAGATATATTAACGTAAGAATATGTGGTAAAGTGCCATAGTAAATAAATATATTATATCAAAAATGCTAAAAAACTGTTATTCATTAAAAAAAAACTAGTACGGACTCGTGGCTTAGCCGGCATAGATTACACAATTTGTGTTATTGAAGAAATAAAGGTCATGAAAAAGTCACAGAAGTCTTATTACTTTCTTGTCCACTACTAACCCAAACTAACCTCCCAATGATTAACCATTTACATATCTGTAATAACAATCGCGTTAGCAATTTTCTACTGTTAAGTATTAAGACAGTCAATACAGAGTCAACTATATAATTTTCGAAATAGCTTCATAGAGGTTACATGTAATGATTTTGAAAAAAATCCTTCCATATTATTTTTTGAATCTTTTCTTTGTTTCTTAAGATGCGGGATATGTTTAGCTACAATATCTTGAACGATTCAACATTATTAGCGATCACCAATATGGCTTTCGTAAACATAGACCAACAAGAGATCTTCTGGCTTATGTAACACATGTTTGGAACAACGCTCTTGACATATCCAAGGCATTCGACCGTTTCTGGCACGATGGACTGTTGGCTAAGCTACGCTCTTATGGTATGTCCGAAAAGTTCTGTTTGTGGCTCTCATGTTTCCTCAGAGAGCGTTCTTTACGAGTGGCGGTCGACGGATTTCTTTCTAACACCTTCACTATCAACGCCTGTGTGCCCCAAGGCTCCATACTGTCTCCTACTCTCTTTCTCATTTATATTAACGATCTGCTGGAAAAGACCGGAAATCCAATCTACAGCTTTGCAGATGACAGTACGCTTAGCTCTTCATTCACTTTGAACGCTCGGACATCGGCTGCAAAGGCGAATATCCGCAGACAGCAGGAGGTCGTTTAACTGAACAAAGACATGGAAGAAATTCTATTTTGGGGTGACAGTAATCAAGTGGAATTTAACGCTACAAAAACCCAGGCGGCAGTTTTTTCTAAAAAAGTTAACTTTGCTGAACCCGACATAGTTATGGCGGGGCATTCCATTCCCCTAGCATCGTCACTCAATTTGTTGGGCGTTAATTTGGGAGCAAATATGTCCTGGCCTGAACATGTTGCAGGCATAGGAAGGAGAGCTTCTCAAAAGTTGGGAATATTATTTCGCACCAGAAAGCTTTACACTCCACAACAACTGTTAATTCTTTACAAAGCTCAAATTCGACCAACTACGGAATACTGCTCCCATGTTTGGGGCTCCGCTCCCAAACATACGCTGCATTTGTTGGATTCTGTTCAGAGAAGAGCTGTTCGTCTGATTGCAGACCCGGCGGCCTTGATTCGCTGGAACATCGAAGAACGGTTGGCGACTTGAGTCTGTTCTACAAATAATTCCAGGGAAAGTGTTCGACGGATGTAGCCCGCTTAATTCCTCCCAGAGCGGTGCATGTTAGAAATACACGTCGCGCTAATACTTCACATCCGTATGAGGTTCAGCTTGTTACTCCGCGTACAACGCTTTTCAAGCAGTCTTTTATATGGAGAACATCATCCCTTCGGAATAATTTGCCCAGGGCTGTGTTTCCCACCGAGTACAATTTACAGCAATTCAAGAAAAACGTGAATCGCTCTTTCCGCACACATGCCGGTCCTGGAGCGCTTTAGGGACTTCCCTGCAGCAGGTGTGCTAGACCCATAAAAAAAACAAGTAAGTTATCGTTGATCTAGACTAACTAATCCAATCATTCGTATTGTAGAAAAAATATTAATTTTTGAAGCAATTTTTTTAGGTTTTGACTTACGAACAAGTAATTTATCTAGTCGCACACTAATTAATAAGAATCTACAAAAAAAATTCTTTTCTTCCTATTAAATTCTGTGAATAGATAATATGTGCTTAAACTTATACAATGCCAAAAGTTGTCCAGCTTTGGATCGACAAAATTATTTCATTATAGTAAATGTTTTGGTTTTATAGGATTTCTAATAAATTTGGCCTACCCTGTATCTATTTATTATGGTTTTTAAGAAATTGCTCTAATTTTTTAAGTGCTATAATTCTAATTATTCTTATCATCGTCCCGATATTTTCAAGCATGTACTCGTACGTACGCATATTGATGACATATACAATTAAGAAATTTTGCGTGGAAATGGCATGAATTTGTCTAAATATAAATCATTCTCTATAGTTTTTCTCATACTCATTGGTCATTACACTATTGCGTTCGTAATTGTTTTGTATTACTCATATCGTGAATTAAAACACTTATTGGAGGAGCATAAAAACCCTCTGCGCTGTCTTAATTGTTATCTAAGTTAGTACTTTTCAATAGATCACGAAAAACTTAATCATATCGGTTACATAAACATCATTCTCAGTAATATCTAATCTACTTCTTATGTTAAACGTTTTCGGCTACTCCTCTGTTTTTAACCAGGCCAGGAACGGGCGTTTTTCAGTATATATATATATATATATATATATATATATATATATATATATATATATATATATATATATATATAATAAAGAAAGAAAGAAAAAAGCAAAAGATTGTCGTATCTACCAAAATTCTTAAAAATAAAATCTTAGTTGAGGAACTCGGCAAAAAGGGCGTGATAAGAGATCACACAATTTTTATTAAGCCAATATTTCGGTTCTAGATTGGGACCTTCTACAGGGCAAGAACTGAAAAGGAGAACAAAACATATTCACTGATCGTGTTTGGGACAAATTTAAATTAATGATGTTATAATTACGTTGTTATAATAAATAAAATTAGTGTAGAACAAGAATAAGATATTAGTCATAATAAAGTCAAAAAACTCACATGAGAAGCGTGAAGTTGAGTTAGCCTGAATGGCCGTAGGTAGCTTATACATAAAAAACGTTGGTTAATCCATAAAATATATAAAATACACACTATAACACTGTAGATAAAATTATAAAAATCAGATTTGAAACATGGATGTGATTGAGAACCTTGGATGTTGAAAACATTGTTAATATTCCACCTGTGACAACCACACATGGCCACCGCCATATAGGAAAGATGACAAGGACGACAGGAGACAGCTGACCGACAGAGATAAGGGGCTTATTAAGAAAACTCAATTAACCAAAAAACGGGATCGACACCCGGAAACAACCGACTTCGTCTTTGGTTCTTAGTAAGAGTCAACAAGCTTACTCATATCCACCAAATTCCTCCAGAAGATAAAGTGGAAGGAATCCCCTCCCCCCGTCCACCTACAGCAAATCTCTCCTCCCCCTTTTACTAACTCCTCCAGTCGAAATAAATTGGTCGCTGCTTTCTTTACCGTTCATTCCTGGCCTTACCAACAAATTGGTCCATATTTTGCGTGTCATTCCTAACATTAAAATTGCTAAATATTACTTCTTCAAAAACAGACGTGTTTTCAGCAAGCTGAAGGCCCCGTTGCCAGTTCTTTCCATGTCAGACTTAGTGTACTCAATTTCCTGCCTCAATTGTCCATCAATCTGTATTGGCCAGACTTCTCAATCCTTGAATCGTCGTATTGCACTCCATAAAAGTGATACTAGATGCCATCCACACAGATGTGCTTTGGCGACCCATTCTGTTGACAATGGTCATTCTTTAATTTCAGGGAACCCAAAATTCTTCATTTTTCTAAAAATCTTTCCAAGAGAGAATTCCTTGAAATGTATTACATCCAGGAGAATCACCTTAATATCAATAAAAGAACCGACCTAGATGGTCTCAGTAACATATATAGTTTCCTCCTCTCTTGTGATAAATCAACACCATACGATAATTCCCTGTCTTCGAGTGTTGTATGATCCATCTGAATTAAAATAGTAGTCTCTCTTAGCTGTGTAACTTCCAGGGTTTTCTTTTCTCCTTCCTCTCTTTGTTTACGGGTCTCGGGGATCCTGTGTTCCACAGATTTCTTCCACTTTATCTGGGCCATCTTCTGCACTTATCGATTACCGTCCTCCTTCCATTGACAGTATCTAGCGTCACCCCTTCATTACCTCCTGTTACTTTCAATCTTCATTTGTTTCTGCAAACTATCTCTTCCTCCAATCATATTTCAACAAGAAATTAATAAATTAATAATTAATATAATAGACGATCTTCCTCTTTGTTGCTTCCATTATTTTCTCTCTCTTTCTCGCTCCCTCGCTCACCCTTTACCTAAAATTAGGTTATGATTTATCCTTCCTCGATTCGATACCGGGTCTTGGTCGCTCAATTGACTATCTCTTTCTTGCTTAAAGGTCCATACATGCACTTCCCCATTTTGATCGGTTCCTTCCGGGTGTCGACCCCGTTTTTTGGTTAATTGAGTTTTCTTAATAAGCCCCTTATCTCCGTCGGTCAGCTGTCTCCTGTCGTCCTTGTCATCTTTCCTACATGGCGGTGGCCATGTGTGGTTGTCACAGGTGAAATAATTAACAATGTTTTCAACATCCAAGGTTCTCAATCACATCCATGTTTCAAATCTGGTTTTTATAATTTTATCTACAGTGTTATAGTGCGTATTTTATATATTTTATGGATTAACCAACGTTTTTTATGTATAAGCTACCTACGGCCATTCAGGCTAACTCAACTTCACGCTTCTCATGTGAGTTTTTTGACTTAATTATAACATATGACTAATATCTTAATCTAGGACCGAAATATTGGCTTAATGAAAATTGTGTGATCTCTTATCACGCCCTTTTTGCCGAGTTCCCCAGCTAAGATTATATATATATATATATATATATATATATATATATATATATATATATATATATATATATATATATATATATATATATATATATATATATATATATATATATATGTATATATATATATATATATATATATATATATATATATATATATATATATATATATATATATATATATGTACATATATATATATATATATATATATATATATATATATATATATATATATATATATATATATATGTGTATTTTAAATCACATAATATACAATTCTAATTTTTGAGTGTTATCACTTAAGGCGAATTGGGTGAAAGGAGAAGGGATCGATAAATTTTATATGGTTTTCATAGTAATATGGTCGTTAAATATTGTAGTTTCAATAATATTTTCAGAAATTTTCCAGATTTTCAGTAGATCTAACTGACAAATTTTAAGCATAATATTTATAGTAAAATGTATAAGGTGTTAATTGAGTGGAGTAGGGGGTTACTCGGCAATTTTATACACTGGTGAGCAACAAAATCGACTCAAATGATTTTGCTTCATTTAACACCGATTCTTGAATTTAATTTTCAAACAGTGGTATTATTTTTAGTATCACTAGAATGCTGATTTTCTACTTTTTCCAATAATACAAAAAGCATTTGGATTTCCAAAAAGTTTTACTGATTAAAACCGTTTTATTCACTAGAACTCTTTTTGCTCGCTCAGCAACGTACTCGTTGCGCGCTATTCATCCCTGTAAAAACACATTCAACTGCATTTTCCTATTATTTCTTTATTGGAACTTGAACCGTCAACGTTTTTGCTATACCTACTTACTAATTACGTCATTGGAAAATAGATACCACCCCGGAAGAAATGGCACAAGTCATTGCCTTATTGGAAGAAGGGCATAGCCAAAGTGTAGTCGCTGCGCAACTGTACCTGAGCCAGTCAGTCAGCTGTTTCCATAGTCTACAGACGTTACCAAGAGACCGGCGCCTTTACATGGAGACGACGATCAGGAAGAAGGGTGTACCTCGGAGCAAAACAACCGCTTCATTGTCAACACAATTCTAAGAAATCGTCACTTGACCGGCGCTGAAGTCCAGCAGGAGCTCCGACAAGTTCGTGGTCGGGCTGTCAGTTATTGGACAGTCAGAAGAAGGCTTAAAGAAGCTAACCTAACTCCGAAGAGACGAGTTAAAAGACCCAAATTCACAGCAGCCCATCGACAAGCTTGACTCACATTTGCCCGAGAACATGTCGACTGGACCTTAGAGCAATAGTGCTCCGTTTTATTCTGCTGTGAATCCCGAATGTGCCTACATGACAAAGATGGAAAAGACGAGTCAGTAGGAGGCTTGAGGAGCGCAATGCGCAGTACTGCATTACTAAAACGGTCGCCTACGGAGGAGATTCTCACATGGTGTGTGGAAGCATCTTAGTGGGTACGAAAACCGATTTGGTTTTCATGACTGATGAGACTCGTGGATTAACTGCTCACTGGTATATCGCGGAGATTCTGCAGGAACACGTCGTTCCTTACGCTGCGTTTGTTGGCGATAGCTTTGTGCTAATGAACGACAATCCGGGGCCACATGCTGTTGCATGTGTGAGGCAATACCTGGGGGAAGTGGGAATATCTACTTGACCTCAATCCAATCGAGCACATGCGGAATGAGCTCAAAAGAAGGGTTGGAGCCAGAAATTCAGCCCCTGCATCGCTGAGGGACTTAAAGGTTGCGATGGCGGAAAAGTGGAGAAGAATTCCACAGACAGTGGCGAAAAAAGCTCACCCGCTCCATGAAAAATCGGCTGGGAGCAGTAATAAATATTAGAGGGGGTAAAATAAAAATATCGATTTTGATTTTTATCAATAAATTTAATTGTTAAACTTAAAATTTGTTTAATTTTTCCTTTCCTTTCTCTACCCCTATTTTCAATCCTTGTTCTCCTTGTTTCCCCTTTCAATCATTTCAGACAGTAAAAGCATGAGGTATACTATGAAATTTGGTATCATTAGAAAAAGAATAGAATGGGCTTTCGAATGATACTAAAATTCGTAAAAATATATGAACACTAAATTCTAGGAACCGTGTTAAGTGAAACCAAATAGTTTGAGTGGATTTTTTTGCTCACCAGTGTATATATCGTCATGTACGTCCTTTTCAGGGTTCTTAAACTCTACGGATATGACAATTAAGTTATTTTTTTATTACTTTCAATTTCAATAGGGCAAGGCAGGAAGTAAAAGAGATGGAAGAGTCTTGTATACTTTGAACAGTGTTATGAAAATTCTTCTGTGATTTTTTTGGGTGGGAGAATGGACAAATTTTAAGGATTATCATTTATAATAGTACATATAAGGGGTCAAAGTGGTCGACAAGGGAGGTAGAAGAGTGACTTTGTATTTCACGTGTTACAGATCTTTGTCGGAATTCCTTCATTAAAGGAATCGATATATTACAATTTTTGTACATTATTTTCATTGTTAACAGGAGAATAGGACCCAGGGATGTAGGATATTGTATTATTTCAATAGTACTACGAAAATTTCTCCTGGTTCTTAATTCTATTTCAGTTCTTGTTTTTTATTATTTTCAATTTTAACAGAAATAGTATATAGTAGCGATTGAGAACTGATTACAGAGTACTCTAAAAAATGTTAAGTTGAATATAGAACAACAGTTAAGTTGGCTGAAACGTATTTATGGCACAACAGGTAAATTACTGTATTTACTTCCCTTGCTAACCGGAAGTATTGTATACGTGAGAAAATTACCCTCTGACAATTTTATTTTTCTTCACATCTTAGGGTTGTTAGAAAAACATATTCTCCTATTTTCGTCGGTCTGTTTATCTGGCTGTCGTCCTGTCGATCTGTTGGTACGCTAGGTCTCCAACGAAATGATAATTTACTTGAATTATGCATGAACCTATAATTCTTAATTGTTAGTGTTTCAGGGAAATGGAGTGAAAGAGGTGGGCATTTACTTATTCTTTACTTGAGAAAGTCAACTTAAGTACTTATTACTCAGCATATATCACCACTACAGGAAACACTTTATTTTTGCACTCGACGCGCGTGTTCACAACGAAGGAACAGCTATGGGTAATTGCTTATCACCTTTCCTAGCCAATTTATTCATGAGTAAGTTTGAAACCGAAGCCAGTCAAGAATTCGAATATTTCCCAAGGGTATGGTATAGGTATGTGGATGATATGTTCGCGTTTTTTGATACAAAGAAAGCAAATATTGATGATTTGGTTTCCAAATTAAATAGCCGGTATGATTCCATTAAATTCACTTACGAAGTTGAGAACAAAGGACAACTGCCTTTTCTAGATATTTTAATTATTAAAAATAATAATAGATCAGAATTTGATATCTATAGGAAAGACACAGTAACAGATAGATATATTCCTAATGATTCATTTCATTGCAAACAACACAAATTAGCCTCATTACATCGTTTGGTTACTTTTCCTCTGAATAGAGTAAACTTTAATAATGAAAGGAATCGTATTAGAAATATAACTAGAGTTAATGGTTATGACGATGACTTAGTAAACAAGCTAATAAACAGACATAAGTTCAGGTTAAATATTCAGAATTTCACCTTTTTTACACGCGAAGAAAATAACACCAAGTATGTCTCCATACCATATAATCCGAAATATAGCAGGGGACTCAATAAGGTATTTAATAAGGTACGCCTCAACTTAGTCTATAAGTCATCAGACAAACTGAGGAATATCTTAGGAAATCCCAAAGATACGATTCCTAATTGTGAGAAAAGTGGTATTTATGAAATTAGTTGTAAAAGTATGTCAGGCAAACTAAAAGGTCAATTAAAACACGATTTAAAGAACATTTAGCAAACTTAAAATACAGTAGAGCAGAAAAGTCTAGCATTGCCGAACATGCCCTTGAAGCTGATCATATTGTAACATTAGATAATCTAAGATTAATTAAAAATGTATCTGATAGGAGATTGTTGAACGCATACGAAAGTAAGGAAATTATAAAATGTAAAAGTAGTTTAAATAAAGACAGAGGGCCTATTCCTTATAGTCCCCTCTACTGGTTACTTGACCGGAACTGATGGCCTTGCCTCTGCCATTAGTTCCGCCTGAGTAATTCAAGGGTTAGGCTAAGTATAAATAGGGTAAGTTTAGCTTTAGTCAATCATCGCTCCTGATGAAGCTAACATGGTTAGCGAAACGCGCGTCGAGTGCAAAAATAAAGAGTTTGGTGTAGTGGTGATATATACGGAGTAGTGTCATTGTGCCAAAGATTCCACATTCCCAATTTAGTTAAGTACTTATTGTAAAACTAGGTGTTTGCAACGAAAGTACTGGGTAAACCACTTTGCAGATTTTTTAATTTGAACATAAGTAGACCTTATCCTGTTTTTCTTAGGTCAATGTAAATTATCACTTTGAGATGATTGTAAATTATTCCTAAAAATACATGGTAAATGTTACTACATTAAATTTGTCTATTTTCTTACTTTGCTTAAAAATTTAACATATTTAGTATTATTAATTTATCTTTCTTCAAAATAACACAGTACACAACTATTTTTAGCTCCGAGGTCGCATATAGTGATTGTGATAACATTTTCTTTTGCATAAAGTTAATCTGTTTACGAAATTGCTCTATCGTGTCTGGTTTCAGAGATTTTGGCGATTAAAATTTTTTGAATTTATGTTGTGCAATTATATTAAAGGTTAAAAACAAAGTGAGACACTTGACGATATATGCATCTTGGAGGTAAAACATTTAATATTAAGCAGCAATTGAAATTCATAGTGCTCACTCCTAAAATTACTTAAGTTTAGCGGCAACACAATATTCGATGGTACGCACAATCTCTACGTGCGGATAGTGCCTATGCAGTTAGTAGTTTAAATATAGTAAAATTATTATAATTGTAAGATACAACGAATTGTATGGTAGATTCCAAAATATAAGATCCTGCCTTTTTGCTTTTTCAATGGGCCAATAAACGACCCTATTATGGTTTTGTGCATAGTTGCTAGGTATTACGATAAACGAGAAATCAAACAGTATCGATCAGAGAATTGGCCAATAATTTACCTTGAAGAAACATGGTTCGATACCCATGACACTGTGCAAAAAGGGTGGGCTCACAGCAGTATAAAATGTCAGACTAACGCACCTTCAAATAAAGGTAAACGAATAGTCATTTTGCATGCTGTATCTGTAAAAAAACATAAAAGATTCTAGTTTGGACTATCACGAAGACACGGCCGCAGAACTTTTTGAAAATTGGTTTCAAAATTACCTTTTGCCAAATGTTCCCGAACAGAGTGTTATAGTTATGGACAATGCAAATTACACCAAATCTCGGAAATACATTAATATATGTTAGAAAATGACATTTATTTCGACTTTAGTTATAAAAAAGTGATCTTTTGGAAGTTTTGAAAGACTACAAACTGAAAAAGAAATATGTTTGTGATAGTTTGGCTGAGAAAATGAGACACGCTGTTTTGCGGCTTCCTCCGTATTATTGTGTGTTTAATCCAATTGAACATATTTGGCATCAAGTTAAATCAAAAAAAAGGGCACGAAATGTTTCTCCTACTTTAAGCGTATCAGTGGTTGAAATAGTAAAAAAAGTTATAAATGATTTACCTTGTGAAAGCTGGAAGAATTCCATTCAGCAAGTGGTTAAAGTTAAAGAGCCATATATTTATGTAAATAATATAAAACCACTGATAATTACCTCAACTGATGACAGTGACAGTGAAACCGAATTAGGCTTAAGTTAAAATATATTTTTATTTATACAATATGTCCCCTCTTGTAAACCCCATTCATTAAAACTGTATATTTGTGACCAAAACTGTACTTCAAAAACACTTATAATTTTATTTATTTGCATTAATGAATAAAATTCCATTTCTGCAACCTATCATAAACAAAAGGTCAGAATTTTTATATTGCCCACTTAAGGGGACCCCGAAGGCTACCTTATCCTTATGAGCGAGGTTGCTCACTTTCGGTACCGATTCCTCGGGTTCTAAATGGGTTACTGATGTAATTTTTTTTTTACTGGATTAAGGGTATCCTGTTGTATTAGTGTTCGCAATTTCATTTAAATATACTCGTTACTTTTTTTTTAATTTGAGTTTAAAAAATGTACTTTTTTTTCTCTCACTCATGATTTTTTTCTTGCCTTCTACTACATCAACGAACGTGAAATTGCGGGCAAATAATCCTCTAACATCATTAAATATTTCCACAAAGTTTAGTAAGGTTTGGGTGTTTACATTTTGAGAAACGTGTACCGAAAGGTCAAAAACCACAACTTTTCAGGACGAGCGATTTTCAATGAGCGCGGGTTCGTCTCTGATACAGCGCCACGACCGGACCTTTTTCTTGTTTTTCGGCGTTTCAATACCTACCGAAACTATCGATTATTAGCGTAGAAAACATCGATTTTTTTCTATTGCTAGAGGAAACCTTCGAAATCTGCCAGTTTGGTTGTAAACGTGTATGTTAAATCTGACCATCTGTGAAGTGAAAAGTATTAACTTTTTTTTTTCTTAAATTTTTTAAAAATACTTCTAGTTAAGATAAATTGATGAAAATTGTCTTAAATTGTACAGAAAAGGTTGAACTTTGATTTAAAGCAATAAAAAATGATAATTTTAAAATTTTCGGCCTTCGAGGTCCCCTTAAAATGGCGAAAATGAGGATCTTAATTTTAGGACAGGCTATACCAAATACGCATATACTCAATAGGAGGCTGACACGGCAGCCACAAGCCGACAGAATGGTTGGTACAGCCAACACTAAAGGCAGGCAGTGCGATTTTCGAGGAATCAACATCAGACCTTATGTGGTTTCTTGTAAAACAACTGAAAATAAACAAAGGCCATATTGTTATAATTTAATTTTTGATTTATTACCTAACTATCCTAACTCATTTAGATAATTTCTCTAGTTAATATTTACATCTAGTAAAAAAATGGATTTAATGCATATAACATATATACAGTCAGTCCAAAAAGTCTCCATACACCGCTTGTTTTCCATACTATTTTTCTGTTATGTTTAACTAATTAATTGGAACTATGAGAAAATATGTTTAAATTAATATTTGAAACTTAACCAAAGAGGATTAGTATTAAAAACAACTACGGAACATTTTATTTAGAAGTTCCATCATTATAATCATTATAAAAATGTAACCAAAATTAATGTCAAAAAAGTCTCCATACACTCAAGAACTGCAATGAAAAAAACACATTATAATCAGCTGCATTTTATCAAGCTATCTATTGCTCGCTAAACTGAAAACAAATGATTAATTTTCGGCCATACCTTATAATCTGTCACTTGTTAGTAATTTTGCAGTGGGTTTTCGAAGTAGTATTAAAAATGAGCGAGAGAAATTGTGAAATTCCATTTCAAGTTGGAAAGATCATAATTGATTTGTGGAAAGACGTAAAATCATATAGAAATATAGGAAAAGTTGTTAAAAAGTCGCATGCTACTGTTCAGTAGATTATAAACCAGTATAAATCAACGGGTTCCTATAAAATTCGACCACGCTTCGGTCGTCCCAAGAAACTGACTCCACGTGAAGAGGCCTTTATTGTTAGACTAATAATTATAGATCCCAAGAAAAGTGCACCAAAATTAAAAGAAGAAGTACGGGAACTATTTTCGAAAAATGTTTGTTCACAAACAGTGAGAAATTGTTTACACAGGACAGGCTATAAGGGGTGTGCAGCCAGCAAGAAGCCGTTAATTTCGGAAGCTAATCGCAAAAAGCAGTTAGGTTTTGCTAGGGAATACGTTACTAAACCTCCTGAATTTTGAGAATCCGTAATCTTTAGTGATGAAACTAAAATTAATTTTTTTTTTTTGGATCTGATGGCAGAACTAAAGTTTGGAGAAAGAAGAATACAGCATTCGATATTAAAAACATTTATTCCACGGTGAGACAAGGAGTGGCAGTGCTCTGTTTTGGGGATACATGTTCCGTGGGTGTTGGTAAATTGCTTCACCGCAGGTAGTAATAAAAATGGTCAGATTTAATGAGCCTCATTTATAGGTAGATTGCCTCCCAAACTTTTCTTCTACCTAATGGGTATTCCCTGGTAATTAACGGTAGGTATACAATATTGCAAATAAGTCTGGTATATATACATATATATATATATATATATATATATATATATATATATATATATATATATATATATATATATATATATATATATATATATATAGCGCATATATAGCTTTTAATATTTGTCAACTTGGTTTCTAAATTCCATCAGTAAAGACGCGAAATATTTTCTTAACATGAATCCCAAAATCATTTTAAGTGAAAAAGGAAAACAGTTATTACTTTTAAACAACTATAAATACAGCTTCCAAAAGTGTTTAAAAATTGGTGAAAAGCGTTGGACTTGCACAAAGAAAACGTGCAAATCATTCCTTGTTACTCTGGGAGAGGTAGACAACAATATTGTCGTTGCAAAACATGAGCAGGAACATTGCCATGACGTAAAGATAGAAAAATTACATCGTCAAATTGTTAATACGTCCTGTAAAAGAACAGCTGTCGAAGATGTGTCAGAAAAACCCGCTAAAATTATATGGCGCGTATTACAAGAAAATCTACCATCAACAGTTGCTACGTTGCTTATATTAGAAGAAATATGTACAATGCTCGTCGGAAAAAAAACCCTGCATTGCCGAAGAGTATTGAAGATACTTTTAAAATCCTGGAAGAGATCAACATCGAAACATCTAAAGGTGAACCGTTTTTACTTATTAACAGTAGAAGTGAGCAAATAGTTGTATTTTGTTGTAAATCAAATATCCAGTTTTTCGAAAAGGTCTCTTAAACGATACCTTTAATTATTGACCTCAGTTCTTTTGTCAATTTTTTACTATTCATGGGTGTTACAACATTAATTTTTTCGTTGTTGCCTGATAAACGGACGGAGACGTACATAAAATTATTTAATTTCATAACGGATGTTTTTATATATAATTTTGTCAAACTAGAAGTTTTGGAAGTTATAATTGATTTTGAAAAAGGTATCCACAAGGCTGTTCAACAAACTTGGCCACTAACGAAAATAGTCGGATGTCGGTTTTATCTTTCACAATTTTGGTATCGAAAAATCCAAGAATACGGTTTAACATGTTCATATAAAGATGAAACTTCTGAAGTTGGAAAATGGTTACGAATGATATATAATATATAATACTTTTTTAAAACCGGATGAAGTCAGCGGTTTTTTCGTATTTGACTTGCTATCAGTTGCAAATATTCAAAAATATTCTGATTATTTAATAGGCAACTACATATCAGAGGATTCTTTGTTTCCTCCATATCTTCTGGCTGAAAATTCAGCGGAACTTACCAGTACTACCAACGCTTGTGAATCGTTCCACAAACATTTCAACGACTCCTTCTACAAAGCTCATCCAAATATTTTAATTTTTATAGAAAAACTTAAAGAATTCCAAACAGAAACTTATGTGAAATTACAAAGTGTTCATTTAACTGCTAAAATTCATAATATCAATGTAAAAAATCGCAAAAAATTCATCGCAAAAATGATCGAGCTTTACAAAAACAACGAATGTATTTTATTAAATGCATATCTTTCTATTGTGGTGGTAAAGATTAATTATTATATATGTTTGTACGGAATATTATGTATATTTTATTATATATATTTGTGAAATATCATCATATACGTTTACACTTTAGTGTTATAGGTAGATTTAAGGTTTAGGCTATATCTTCAAACTTAGAATTAGGTATTTTCTTTTAATTTGTTGTCTACATTTTTTTTCAAGCTTAAGTTAAGTGAACAGTAAAACAATAATTTTTTACGTTTACTGGTAAAGCCCACATTTATTTTAATATATCAACATGTTTCGCTATCACTGTAGCTTTATCAAGATTAAATGAACAAGATGGAAAATTTGTTATATATATATATATATATATATATATATATATATATATATATATATATATATATATATATATATATATATATATATATATATAAGATCCCTACAGGTAAATTACAATAATGTTGGAAATCCCTAATTATACTATTATAAAGACTTTATATTATAGGTAACAAATTAATTAAGTACGGTATTATTGAAATATATTTAAAAGAGGTGAATTATTTAATTCTAATTGGTCGTTTAACAAATAGTTAGTATTTTTAAGTTTATTGATTTCCAGAGATTCAAGCAAATTTAATTTATATCCTTTATTTTCAACATGTAAAATTTCAAAGTTTTTATTAAACTGATGTTCTGATTCTATTAAATGGTTAGCGTAATTTGAGTCTGACTTGCTAGTTATAAAAGATATAAAAATATTCTTTTATTCTTTTTTTAAAATTTTTTCCTGTTTGACCAACATAAGTACAATCGCAATTTTTACAATTAAGTTTATAAAACACCTGATTTTTGCTCTTTGTCTGTTTTTGATTTACTATTTTTTATATATTTGCTTAGGGTATTATTTGTATTAAATGCTACATTAATATTTGGTTTTTTTTTGTTAAGGCATTTCTAATTTTATTGCTAGTCTCACCTATGCATGTAATAACACTATAGTGTTCTTGATTCATTTTTTACCTAAGAAAAATTAGTTCTAAGACTTTTTTTATATTTTTTCTTTTTTAAAATTTGGTTTACTATATCTACATTATATCCGTTGTTTACTGCAATTTGCTTTATTTTAATTAGTGAGACTAGCTATAAAATTAGAAATGCCTTAACAAAAAAACTAAATATTAATGTAGCATTTAAAACAAATAATACCCTAAGCGAATATATAAAAAATAATAAATCAAAAACATACAAAGAGCAAAAATCAGGTGTTTACAAACTTAATTGTGAAAATTGCGATTGTACTTATATTGGTCAAACAGGAAGAAATTTTAAAAAAAAGAATAAAAGAACATTTTATATCTTTTATAAGTAGCAAATCGGACTCAAATTACGCTAACCATTTAATAGAATCAGAACATCAGTTTAATAAATACTTTGAAATTTTATATGTTAAAAATAAAGGGGAAAAATTAAATTTGCTTGAATCTCTGGAAATCAATAAACTTAAAAATACTAATTATTTATTAAACGCCCAATTAGAATTAAATAATTCACCTCTTTTAAATATATTTCAATAATACCGTACTTAATTAATTTGTTACCTATAATATAAAGTCTTTATAAAAGAATAATTAGGGATTTCCAACATTATTGTATTTTACCTGTAGGGATCTTACATATATATAACAAATTTTCCATCTAGTTCATTTAATCTTGATAAAGCTATAGTGATTGCGAAACATGTTGATATATTAAAATAAATGTGGAGTTTACCAGTAAACGAAAAAATTATTGTTTTACTGTTCACTTAACTTAAGCTTAATGGATCTCCACCAAGTATCGGCCAAAACAATCCAGTCTACATTTTTTGTTCTTCAATAAAATCAAACTTATACACCATATTTATTATTTATTAACCGGGTCCCAATTTACACATCTATATCAGGTTTACCTATTATTTAGGGTCCAGTTTTACCTCGGGAGGCCATTTACATGTACCCATGTTAGCTGAAGGGGTCGGAAATTTACATATGGAATGGAACTATTATTTAGGGTCCAGTTTTATCTCGGGAGGCAATTTACATGTACCCATGTCCGCTGGAGAGGTCGGAAATTTACATATTATTAATGGTACAATGGATCAGGATGTTTATCTGAATATTTTGAGAGACAATTTAAGAGAAAGGGTCCAAAAATTAGCACTCGAAAGAAGATATATTTTCCAACAGGACAATGATTCGAAACATACCGCAAACTTGGTGCGAGAATGGATGATCCGTAATGTGCGACAGCAGCTTCATATACCTCCGCAATCCCCCGATATTAACCCCATCGAGCATTTATGGGAGGAACTTAAACGGATCATTCGCAAACATAATGTTTCAAATAGAAAAGAATTAAAAAAAACGGAATATTGAACGAGTGGGAGAATATGCCAGCAGAAGTTACTAGAAAGCTGGTTGCAAGCATGACAAAAAGGTTACAGGAGATTATCAAGGCCAACGCCGGTCCCACTAAATATTAGTTTAAACGAAGTTATTATTTTCCGTTAAACTCCGTCAAAATATTATTGGTAATTGTCAAGTGTATGAAGACTTTTTTGACATTAATTTTGTTTACATTTTTATAACAATGATGTAACTTTTAAATAAAATGTTCCGTAGTTGTTTTTAATACTAATCCTCGTTGGTTAAGTTTAAAATATTAATTTAAACAAGTTTTCTCATAGTTCCAATTAATTAGTTAAACATAACAGAAAAATAGTATAGAAAGCAGGTGGTGTACAGAGACTTTTTGGACTGACTGTATATATTTAACTGCCATAACTCAATTAGAATATTGAAATTATATACTTAATCTTTCATTTTACGGGTGAACTGTGAGATTGCACTAACGACTAGGGTTGCCGGGAAATCCGGGAAAGTCCCGAAATTTTTTGTATCGGCCCGTGTCCAGTAATTATATGTCATGGTCTCGGATATTAGTATATTTGAAAAAGTTATGGCGGAGACCAGTGCTGTTGAGGCACGGCGGAAGCGCGGGGCGTGCGCTTCCTCAGCTGCACCTGTCAATTGGTCGATTCACCTTCGCCACCAGCGTTCCACCCGTCCGCTACCCCTTTCTTTCACTTTGCACTAGTGATGTCAAGTATCGGTACTTTTGAGTATTTAGGGTACCCGGTATTCTTTAAAAAGTACCCAGTACAAACTACCGATCTCGTCACGTAGTTGCCAATATACCTACCTACACTAGTCGGTGGCTCGCCAGGTTATTACTGAACAGAGTAACAGACTAGGATCAAATCATATAAATAGACTGATTTTTGTCAACTGTAATCAATTTTTGTTGAGTGTTACGAAATGAAAAACAGCGAAAAGTTCCCGTTGCCATAAAGTATATTTTTGTTGTAATATTAATTTACTTATTTTCATTGTTTTTAAGGATTGAGAGTATATAGATACTTTTATAATTTTCTGTATTTGCGTATTATATTAATAAAATATATTCTTATTTTAATTTAAAACTGTTACTAAAGCCAGAGAATAAATATTTTCAAAATTCCTCATTTATTCTTTATGTATTTATTATTGTGTATTAATTTAAAAAATATTCATATTCAATTCAATATTCACAAACGACAAAATGCGTGCTTATATTTAATATACCTATTTAATAAAATAATTCATGCACGACGTGCAAATTTTGCTTGTATTCCTGATTGTGCGCGCTCCGTTTGAATTTATCACCCAGTTTAATTTCGGGTATATGTATGTAAGTATAATTTATAATTGTATACGCGCACCCATTCTTGTCAATCATTACTATTGATACCGAGTGTGCCGAAACCGAACGAACAATGAAGACGAGATATATTTCATGGAGACGAGTAGGTATCTGTCGCTACCGGTTTGACATTGGTAGTTTTAGTTTGGTTGGCCGCAGATCGCAGACGCCTTCAATGTATAAATACCTGGTACCGGGTACATTTATTGTCCACTACCCGGTACTTCGGATCCGGACAAGTAACGGGTACTTTGTATCCGGTAGTTACAATATTGACAACTCTACTCTGCAGTATCTACTTGTATTTTGTTTTAAATTCAGAGCGTATTTAGTTTTTATTTCGAATGACGAGCTACGTAATTAATATACTTTCATGCGATAAATACTGATCAATATGGAACCATCAACGAGCAAAAAGAGATTTACAGCTTTTAATGATAAGTGGACAAGTGATCTTGATTTTTAAGAATGGATACAGAAAAAATATGAATTTACTGCAATTTGCAAAACATGTAACTCAGATATCGCAATTCAGTATGATGGTCGCTGTGCGTTGACAGTAAGTAAATATTTATTGTTTTTAATACATGGTTAGGCAGGTAATTTGTAAACTTTTACTTGTTAAACAATTTGATTTAGATTCACATCGTACAATTTCATAGTTGGACTCTTTGTATCGATCAGTGCAAAATAAAACCGAAGTAAATATATATTTATCGTTATTATCGGCATTAACGATCTTGTTTTATTAGTATGATAAAATTGTTGCAGGTTCACGCACATAGTACTAAACACAAAAAGATGGAGTCAGCCAGAAAAACTTTAAGATGCATGAACAACTTCTTGTTCAAGAAAAATACAAAGGAGGAAATTTCGATGCAAAAGCAGAAGGTGCACTTATTTACCATAAGGTAAAACATGGTTTCAGTTATAATAGTTTAGATTGTTTGGCAAAAATATTAACAAATTCATTCCTGGCAGGCAAATAGCAGCAAAAATGACACATGGACATACTAAGGCTTCAACAATCATACGCAGTATCTGAGGACCTTGTTCACAAGAAAAGTTGATCGCTGATTTGAAAGAATCTCATTCTTTTTCAGTAGGCTCAGATGCATCAAATGTTGGTAATATAAAAACATTTCCGACTGCCGCTCCATTTTTTGACAGTAAAAAAGGTACTCTACCGTCAGAAAGTATTTGCCCACCTAGAAATTTGAATGTAACTGCCAAAATTTAATACCTAATTAAACCCTTTTATTATATTAAGTAAATCTAATTGTTCGTAACAAGTGTTCATCATAAAATTGTTTAGACAAGCCTTTTTGGTGAAATCACAAATTAAAAACCAATTAGAACTTGCATGATAATCGTTTTGAGGCGATTTCTGTGAATTCCAGTTGAAGTAAGAACTCATTTCATGTGTCTAGGGATTATGGAAATTCCCGGTGACATTTTATGATAAAAACTATGCTATAAATACCATTGCCCTTTCGAAAACTAACCATTCGTAAACAGTACTTTGTCATTGATATAGGCTCAATTGTTTTGTGAAAATGCCAAAAACGAACGAAGTTTCCGTTGAAAATCAGGCTCTGATTATTGCGAGACACAAAATGGTTACTCAAGTAGACAAATCGCGAGTGATATGCGGATGCTAAGGAGAACGGTGGACTACATCGTAAAAAAATTTTCTGCGGGACATGGAATTCCAACCAAAAACGTTCAGGACGGCCTCGAAAAACGACTCCCGCTGAAGACAGAGCTATAACAATATCCAGCAGACGTAATCGCCCCCTATCTGCACCAGAAATCACGGCTCAAGTAAACCTGGAGCGGCCCATCCCCATCAGCGTGACAACCGTGAAGAACAGGTTAGCAGAAGGTGGACTACACGGGAGAGCTGCACTAAGGAAACCCCTTCTTAGACAAGTGAATAAACATAAACGATTAGGATGGGCCCGAGAACATGAAAACTTGACATCAGAACAATGGAATTCCGTCCTTTGGAGCGACGAATTTAAATTTGAAATTTTCGGTTCAAATCGACGAGTTTATGTGCGGGGGTCAGCTGGAGAGAGGATGTTGGACGCCTGTCAGTTGCCTATGGTAAAACATGGTGGAGGTTCAGTAATGGTTTGGGGTTGTTTTGGCAACGGTAAAGTTGGAAAAATCTTTAGGATAGAAGGAATCATGCGAAAAGGACAGTGTCAAGAAATTTTGCTAACTCAAATTCTTCCTTCTGGAAGAGATATTTTTCAGGAGAAATTTATTTTTCAGCAGGACAACGACTCTAAACATTCTGCTAAACAAATTAGAGAACTTTTGGACCAATGAAAATCCGATGACGTCCTGGAAGTGATGACTTGGGCTCCACAATCACCCGACTTAAACCCCATCGAATTTCTGTGGGATCATTCGGACAGGTGTGTTCGAAAACTCAATTCAACATCAGAAAATCACTTGTGGGAACATTTACAACCAGAATGAGTTAAAATAACTGAAGAAACTACTGGACAGAATGCCGAAACTCTGTAAAGCGGTAATTAAAAACAAAGGAGGTCACACAGATGAGAAAAATCCTGGAAAATCATGAATATTTTTCTGATTTCTAATTATACATTAAATAATGTGAAAATAAATAATAATTCATTAAAATAAAAAATTATCTGGGTTTTTGTTGTTTTGGGACTGAAATAACTAAGTGGGCAGATACTTTCTGACAGTAGTGTATATGCCGAAAGTTACTAGTTATTTTACGAAGACGCCGATGAAACATCGCTTGATATATAAATGCTTTAAAAAGGAACTACTGATGCCGGCCTTGCCATTAATCAAATCAGTACACATAGTGCAGATATTGTTTCTGTAAATTATGGTATACATAATTCCGTGATCAGAAATTACAAGCTGAAAACGAACATATTTTTAAAGCCAACTGCTACTGCAACGTTATAAATAATTTTGCGAAGTATGCATTGAAAGGTATTGATGTTGACGTGGAAAGCATCGTCATAAAACTTTACAACGAATTTAGTTCTTCAGCTTCGAAAACAAAAAAATTAAAAGAATGCTGTAATGGCGCTCAAATAGAATTGAAAGAGCTGCTAAGGCATATTCCTACAACGTGGTTGTCACTTTTACCAGCCATAAACCGATTAATGAATAACAGTATTTTCTGATGAAAGGTCAAGATAAGAGCCACAAAGTCTTTTGGGAATTCATTTCTGAAGGTTGCGATAATTATGACATTAATAATGACGAAGAATGTAAAAAGAAGGCCTGAACGACTGTTATCTATTCTTCTTGCAAAATATTCCTGAATTCACAAAAGTGATATTGCTTTTAGAAAGTGATAGTTACACTGTTTTGGACATCGAGCATGCGATGTGTCCTTTTGACTAACTAAAAAATATTGGCTGATATTTTTTTGGAAGTAACGTCAGAAGCATTTTTAGAAACCAACTGAAGACCAAAAGCAGAAAATGACATGACGGGCCCACATTTTTCTGCAAAGAGCAATCAAATATTTGGAAGAGAGGTATGATTTTGGGCCTGATGGAATTTATAAAAAGTTTGGGCTTTTATCTTTTAAATCAGAATTCAAATTGACATGGGAAGTGGTGTTTAAATTTCCAGCTATATTAAAAATTGAAGTTGCGGTAGACATTCATTCTTTCTATACAGACTTTGCATGTCTGAAAGCTGTTTTTGAGATCCTTCCAAAAGATTTGCCAAATGACAAAATTTGGGCCTATTTCTTTAGGACAAATACCTCAAATGATTTTGTAAATCTAAAGAAAATAGTTTTGTTCTTTGATTCCAACAAACAACTCCTTTTGTGAAAGAATTTTTAGCCTTTTGAACAATTTATGGGTAAAAGAGTGAAACCGAAAGTCGATGGATTTGATTAAGGTCGAACTGCAGATTCGTATCAATTATGTTGTATCTTGTTTCGAAATTTTATCGGTTTTGCAGAGCAGTGACCGAGAAAAGCCTGGGCAAATGGCAAAGTATAGTATTAATTTTGAGAGGTGTTCCATTTTTGGTTTAATTTCTGTTCTTTTTTGTACCTGTATCTTCCGGGCTAGTAGGAGGTAACTAGTTTGTCAAAAAAATATATTTTTTAAAAAAAATTGCTTTTTATTTTTTCCAGTACAAAGTACCGCAAGAAAAAAACAATTGCGAGTTACTGCATTCCATTTTCTAGCTAAATTCCAGAAATGTCCAGGAAATGATATTACTGGATCTCACAACCCTACTCCCGGCCCGAGGAGTTGACACGCAGAGTGTATGCGCAGCTGCTAAAATGATTAATAAATAATTGTAGAGGTGGGTAGTATTAAATTCACCAATTGTTTTTTATTATTGGATGATTTACCTCTACTTTGCATGAAATTTGGAATGCCTTACCTAATTATAAATTTAAAATGTACCTGAACAAAGCAGCCCCAAAACTGTATGAAATTTAAAATGCAATAAACTAGTCAATAGTTACAGCATCTTAAGTACCTAATAGCCAATAAATCAATCTAGATGAATCTAGAATCTAGTAATAAAAGTGAAAAACAAATATTTACTACCTACATATTTAATTATAAACAAATAAAATAAAATCCCAACAAAAATATAAAATGTAAAAAAATGCCAAGTCTCGCAAGGCAGTCTTTCCACCACAAAAAGTTGTGAGATCTCATGTAAAACCAAGTCAGTTATTTTAGTTAGTATCTATGGAAGTACCTATTCAACAACGTTGTCATAAATTGTTATCTATTTAGTTACCTACCAACATTTATAGTGACCGTATCAATATTAGACATCTTTACTTCTATAATAAATATAATGACTTGGCAATCGTACGGCAACATAATCACATAAGAATAATCTACTATTTCGATTGCTAAGTAAGTTTAAACAGTGTACTTATGAATAAAGTATTTTAAATAGTAGATTATTCTTATGTGATTATGTTTCCGTGCGATTGCTAAGTCATTATATTTATTATAGAAATAAAGATGTCTAATATTGATACGGTCACTATAAATGTTGGTAGGTAACTAAATAGATAACAATTTATGACAAAGTTGTTGAATAGGTGCTTCCATAGATACTAACTAAAATAACTAACTTTGTTTTATATGAGATCTCACAACTTTTTGTGGTGGAAGGACTGCGTTGCGAGATTTGGCATTTTTTTACATTTTACGTTTTTGATGGGATCTCATTTCGTTTTCTAGGTAGTCCTCTTTTTTTTTTCTCGGGATATTTCTTGTACGTCAGCTATGGATTTTCTTAAAGCCCAGTCCCTGTCTCTATTGGTTTTTCTCAAAGGCTATGATGTAACAATTTTTGACAAGTCTGGACGATAAGTGCTTCTAAGTCGATTATATTCAACGATTGCTGACTCCTGAGCTTTGATACTACCGAAGTCGACATTAATTAGATGTAATCCGCCCAGACTTGTCACTCTCGAAAGTGCCACGTACGCTTGACCGCATGTGAACACTGAAGAACCGATGGTCATCAGTGTACTGTTTAGACTTAGCCCCTGACTTTTGTGTATGGTAATAGCATAAGCTATACATATCGGAAACGTTCGCGATGAACATAAGCTCTATTAATAATTTCAAATTTAGTTTTGACTGGACCAAGCTCGTAAAGATGTTTATTATTAAATGTAATATGTATTTTTTTTAAAATTTTATTTGTATTTTCAGGATCAACCTTTACTCCTTGTACTATACCGATAGAACCGTTGACTAAGCCAATACTCACGTCAATATTTCGTCTTAACATGACTTTTGCTTCTATTTTAATAACTATATTCTCTTCTAGCCCTGCTGTCATGGAAGTATCATCTTCATACTTTTTTATAATTAAAATATACTTAAAGTATTTCACTTAACAATTTTTTAATTACACGAAGTAGGTAAGTATTATTAAACGAATATATTTGATAAAAGAAAAATATTATTAAATATAATATATTAATTAATAAATAATATAAATTATTCATAATTATGGATTTTTTTAGTGATTAATTAACTTTATACGACGTATTATTTACCGGGACTCACGGTTGACCTTGCATTATGCTATGTATGGATGAGCGCTGCGCGCTCTCCGCGCTCTATCTCAAAAACAGTTAAGCGTATAAAAAAATGTTAAGAACAAAATTTGTAGAGAATTTTATGCTCTACAATTTTTATAATAGACGCAAATATCATTGAAACCATAGGAAGCGAGATATTTGCGAAAAACCGATTTTTGTGACCTTTGACCTTGAATATCTGAAGACGCGGACATGAGATTTTATGAGACTTTTGAGACAACTTTTAGAATGCCAAAATAAAGGTTTATACAAGTTTACAGCTTATTTTCTCTCATTACGAGGTTGGCCCTCTTTTTTGGCTTAAGTGACTGTACAATTTAGAAAACGGGACTGAAATTTCGGGATGTTTCAGTTTTTCCTTCCTTTATAGGCTAAACACTAACTAAATTCAAAATTTGAAGTTTGTGTCTCTGCTAGAAGTACCTTAGAATTTTGATGATCGGTGAGTGTGTCAGTGAGAAAATTAAAGAACTTCGACTGGCGATAGTTCGTAAACTATAAGGTATAAATAGAAGGTAATTTAGGAATATAGCTAGTATAGTATGTCCTCTTGGTCACTGAAAATTCAGGCTTCTAGCTTTATCCACAACGAAGTTACAGGGGGGTCGAAAGTGCCGTGAGTGGCTTCGAGAAAAGGATGGTACGGTTGTGCTTTCTGCTCGACTTGGCGGGGGCACTACCGTGCCCCCAGGTTATTTTGTCGACGTGCCGTAATGCACGGAAAAAATTTCACCTTCACCATTTTGTACGGGTTTATCTAGTTCTCGGTATTTTTTCAGTATTTTTTTATATCAGAAAAATTATCAAATGTAATGCACTCGTGATAATTTTCGCAATTTTCGCTCAATCTACACTCTATGAAGACTATTCCAGAATTTTTACAAAATTTTTTGATCAGTTCTTTTCGAGATAAGGTGGATATGGGTGTTTTTTTTTTTTTTTTTTTTTTCCATTTTTTTTTAAACAATAGAAAGAAAAGTGTGCGCAAGTATTACATGAGAAATATTTTTGAACTCGTATTTTCACAAGCTTTCATTTGATACCCCACTCGATGACTTGGTAATTTTTTTTTCACTTCCGATTTCATTCCCCAAAATTAACCCCTTAAGTCAAACTTTAACTTTCAAAAGTACATGGCTCTGATCAGGTCATCAATCTCTATATGGTATTTGACCCAAATTTCAACTTTCTATGCCAAATAGTTTTGAAGAAAATCGGGTGTGACAGACAAACAGATGGACAGGCGGACAGACACCGAAGTGATCCCATAAGTGTTCTATACGAAACACTAAAAATATCTGGAACTAGACATGGTCGACCAAACTGAGTAAGGTAAAAAGCAAAAAATTTGTTGTACTGTGCAGTTATCGATTATCAAAAATTGTACCGAAATGAAGTCCCCAGTGTCCCAAGTGTTATACCTTGTTTCAGAGTGAGAGATAATACAGTTTAATTGCACACTTGACTTGATTGGATGTATCTAATCCTAGCTGTTCAAATGACCCATAACGAAATATTCTTGTCGACATTTCAGTTCAACAAACGATAATTTTTTGTACCTCTAAAGACCTGCGGGCATTAATGCAAAACAAAGCGATTAGTTGCAGCAATTAGTTGACACGACGTTGCACATTCACGAAACATCCATGAAATAATGAAAACATGCTGATGTACGATTTTATCATACCAATAAATATGATTTTTAGTATATTGTAGGTGTGTATGCGTAAAAAATCGTACTTAGAAACAATGCGCAACAGTAAAAAAACTCTAAAACCAAGGTATTACTAGAAACAGCTAAAGATGCGCAACTTATCCCTTAAAAAAGTTATACCAATGTCTGAAAACTTAAATCAAAGTCTCAAGTGCAGCACAGTCTCACTCACATAATATGTAAAGTCCGTCCATACATATAGTGAAGTGACTAAACTTAATCCTTAAAGGTAAAAACTATTAACCATAAATAGACAATGAAATAAAATTTTATGGTTTTCTTTGAGCACTTCAAAAGCAGGTAAATCATGAACCGTACTTAAAAATATGATATGTGTTCGTTTTGCCTGCTTATAAACAACAAAGGTGGATCTTAAATAATTATTAATAAAATTTTAATATTACTTACACTTACATGCTAACATGGTTAGTGAAACGCGTGTCGAGTGCAAAAATAAAATGTTTGGTGTAGTGGTGATATATACTGAGAAGTGTCATTGTACCAAAGATTCCACATTTGCAACTTAAATTTTAATATGATTTTAATGGTGGTTATAAAACATGGCATTTACCCGAAAATAACTTGCATAATCCATATTGGCACTTACTGTCTAGTAATATAAATATAGCCGCCACTTAATTTAAGCTTTGTAATTACTGTTACTTCGTGTGCGATAGAGCAGCGTAGTCGTGGAAAATATTTGCGAGTCAAGTGTATCTCAACAGGTTACCCCGTGCAAAAGTAGAAAACATTTATCTACTGATGTCAAGGAAATCGTAAAGAATGTTTATTCAACCCTAAAGGAACGTGGTAATGTTAGCAAGCAAGCAGCGCTAGAAGAAACGGCCACATTAACGAACATTCCAACATCAACGGTATGGAAAATTGTAAACAACCCTATTCTAGTGAGGAAGAAAAGAAGTGATGTATTCTCAAGGATAGATGGAAGTGATCAAGATATAATACGGCGTAAAATTTAAAAGATATACGAGGAACACAGTGTGCCCACATTGGATAACACAGGGCAACAAAAAAATATTTTTGTTTTGGTGCCTGGGATTTTAGAGCTGATTTTAACTATATTTGGGACGCTAAATCTATACATGCAATCCGTTTTTCTCTATCAGCTCTACTTTTTTAGATACATCAACTTATCTACCAATGTGGTTTTTATTCAGTATATTCATTTATGAGAGTTCTAAAATTATTATATATTCATTAATGTAGGTAAAATTCCAGGTAAATCTATAAATAGTGGAACCATTGCCTATCAGGTACCTGAACTGACCCTTTTAATCACCTAACTCGGGTAAGTCTCGTCAGTTTGTGCGTTCTTACTAATGAGAGTAGATCGAATTCGGCGTGTTATTTTATGTTAAGAAAAGAGTGTTTTTGTGTTATGGAACAGAATTAAAATGAGTTCAGGTTCCAGTTCAAGAAGAAGTTGTGTAAATCAACCTGATGTGTTTTGCTGTATATGCGGAGAATACATGTTTCAACAAAACAGACAAACTATTACTGACTTTGTAAAGCGAGCGTATCTTGGATACTTTGGAGTTAAGCTTGGTGATCAGGACAAAACGTGGGCCCCGCATCTCGTATGTAAAACTTGTACAGAGCATTTACGGCAGTGGACTACCGGGAAAAGAAAATGTCTAAAATTCGGCGTACCAATGGTTTGGAGAGAACCAAAAAACCACTTCAATGATGTTATTTCTGTTTAGTAAATACAATGGAATCAATCGAAATAACCGCAGTAAGTGAACTTATCCCAATTTAGACTCGGCAATACGCCCTATCCCGCACTCAGATGAAATACCGATTCCAACATTTCATCAGCTACCACAAATCTCTGATGACGAATATTTTCCCTCTGATCGCTCTTCTGATGCTAATAAAAGTTCTGATGCTAATGAAACTAACAGTGACTATGAGGGGACGTCATCAGTTCCTCAACGCTTCAATCAAAATGAATTAAATGATCTCACCAGGGATCTCAATTTATCGAAAAAAGCTTCTGAAGTACCGGCTTCTAGGTTGAACGACAAAAATTTACTGGAACAAGGAACCAAAATTACCTTTTACCGTACAAGAGAAAAAGATCTGCTACCATTCTTTTCTCAAGAAGACAATCTTGTATTTTGTCACGAAATTAGGGGACTCATGAAAGAAATGGGACTTTCTGAATATATTCCAGATGATTGGCGCCTATTTATTGACAGTTCAAAGCGAAGTTTAAAATGTGCCCTTCTACATAATGGGAATAAATATGGTTCAATACCACTAGCTCACTCAACGAAACGGAAAGAAGAATATAATACCATAGCTTTGGTCTTGCAGAAGATAAAGTATTACGAACATCAATGGATGATTTGTGTAGACTTAAAAATGGTAAACTTTCTTCTTGGGCAGCACACGAAATATCCGTGTTTCTTGTGCCTCTGGGATAGTAGGGACAAAACACACCACTGGGTTAGAAAAGATTGGCCTCAGAGAGAAAACATGGACGTTGGGGAAAAGAATGTCATTAACGACGCTTTGGTTGAAAGAAAAAAAATTATACTTCCTCCGTTACATATAAAGTTGGGCTTAATGAAGCAATTTGTAAAGGCTCTTGATAAGAATGGGTCTTGTTTTGCATATATAGGGGTAAAAATGTATCAGTTGAGCACAGAAAAACTCAAAACAGGGATATTTGACGGCCCACAAATAAGACAATTAATTAAGGATCCTGCCTTCATAAATTCAATGAATCAAGTTGAACGAGAAGCTTGCACATCATTTGTTGCAGTTGTAGAAAATTTTCTAGGCAAACATGAAGCTCAAAACTATGTTGAAATGGTTAACAAGATGCTTAATAGTTTCAAATCCTTAGGGTGCAATATGAGTATTAAAATACACTATTTACACAGCCACTTAGACCGTTTTCCAGAAAATTTAGGAGACATGAGTGAGGAACAAGGTGAAAGATTTCACCAAGATATTAAAGTTATGGAGGACCGCTACCAAGGAAGATGGGACATGCACATGATGGCAGATTACTGCTGGAGTTTAAAAAGGGACTGTTTAAAAAAACATTCAAGAATGTCGCGGAGAAGAAGCTTTCCAAGTGTTGAGTGACTATTTCATTTCTTCAATGTTTTTTTTTGTTTGTAAGTACTACATAATATTGTATTTTGTATAACTAAAATAAAAATTTCGTATCTACTTTTGTTTACTACACTTACGGATTTGAGTTACAATAATGTAACTTATATTTCTCTAAAATTGTATATCTTAAAAATTTGAGCTCCTAGGTACAAATGAATACGTTATTTGAATTCAGGACATCAAATTGATATAGAATCAGCTCAAAAAACCTCGACACCAAAACTGCTGTTCCCCTGTGTAATTTAATGAAAAGGCTTGAAAGAGATGAAACCGTGATTAAATGTAGTAGGACAACATTATGGAAGTGTATTCAACACATAGGTTTCAAATTTAAAAAACTTAATAAAATACGAGTTTTAATGGAGTCTAAGAAAATCCAGGAATTGCGACTGGCATATTTAGAAAAAATAAGGTTTTACGGAGACGAGCAAAGACCAATTATTTACTTGGATGAAACATGGTTCGACACATACGATATTCCGGAAAGGGGTTGGGTTGACTTAAGTGATAACTGTAAAAGAAAAGCACCATCAAACAGAGGTAAAAGGATTACGATTTTGCATGCTGGATCTAAAGACGGATGGATTTCTAATGCACTCTCCCTGTTTACAAAGAACATAGAAGATTCTTCTCTCCATTACCATGAAGACACCACTGCCAAATTATTTGAAAATTGGTTCAAAAACAAGCTAATTCCGAACATACCTCCAAATAGTGTAATTGTGATAGACAACGCAAGCTATCATAGTAGGCAGTTAATCAAACGATACAAAAGCAACAATTCAAAACTGCATGTACGATAGTTTTACTTCCACGAAGATTTTACCAAACAGCAATTGATAGAGGTTTTGAAGAGTTTAAACATAAAAAAGGAATGTCTGTGACAATTATGCAAAGGATATGAGGTATACAGTTTTAAGGATTTCACCATACCATGGTATATTTAATCTTATAGAGCATATTTGGCATCAATTGAAATCTGCCATTCATCGTAATAATATTTGCCCCACTGTTAATTCCAGTGTACTGAAACTTATGAAAACCGAAGTTTTTAATATACCTCTATCGAGTTGGGTGAACTCTGTCATACATGTTAAAAAAGTTGAAAAAATCATATATCCATACTGCAAATAATATATAAAAACTAATAATTTGTATTTGTATTTGTAATAAAATTAATTGGTAATAATAAGATGATTTGTAATAAACTTAAATAAAACATAGTATAAACATTGTTTAATGTCTTTCCAAAAACCAAAATAATTAAATTCTAAGCAAAGTTCGGACCTGTTCAATCATATTTGAATTTTACAGCTTGCACTAATAGGAATCAGTTAGTCACTTCACTATATGTATGGACGGACTTTAACAGGTATATCTACACGAAAATAAAGAAATTTATTAACCTTCATGGTAATTTTGCATTGCAGAGTTTTTCGGCAATACTACTATTTTTTTTTATCTGTTTTAAAAATTCACTACATTAGTTATTGATGTTTGGTATATTGACATTGCTAATAATAGACAATATCAAAATTTTTGTTTGCACAAATTGATGTTATGTGGTTAAAAATAACGACTCAACCAACCACAAGGTTCGTCTGTATCCTCTATCGACCACCAAGTGATACAAACTTTAGAACACTTTTCGCTTCTCTTGCAGACACCATAGACCATTTACAAATTAACTATCCAAATGCCGAAATTGCCATTCTGGGCGACTTTAATGTCCACAACATCAACTGGCCTAAATATTCAAATACTACCGACGAACAAGGTCGCCGAATCATTTTCAATCAGTTGTGGCTTGACTCAGCTTATTGATGAACCAACACGGATCCCTGATCGAGACGGAGAGTTCGCCAGTCTTCTTGATCTGTTTTTAACCACCAATCCGGAGATTTACACGGTCAGCGTAAATCCGCCGTTAGGTTCTTCCGACCATAAACTACTTTCGACATCGAGTATTATACCAATCAGTGACAGAGAGGCGCCCAAACCGCGCAAGATTTGGCACTACAAATCTGCTAAATGGGAAGATCTCATGGAATATTTTCGAACTTTCCCTTGGTTGGACGTTTGTTTTCGATCCGACGACCCATCTGACTGCGCCAGGGAGGTTTCCGATGTTATTTTGGCCGGTATGGATGCTTACATCCCTTTTTTCGAAGAAATGCCCTTCCAACGGCAAGCCTTGGTTTGACCTAAAATGCAAAGAAGCTGTTGCTTCTAAACATCTTGCATACCGACAGTGGCGTGAAGATC
Organism: Pachyrhynchus sulphureomaculatus; assembly: GCA_019049505.1. Taxonomy (NCBI): domain Eukaryota; kingdom Metazoa; phylum Arthropoda; class Insecta; order Coleoptera; family Curculionidae; genus Pachyrhynchus; species Pachyrhynchus sulphureomaculatus. The sequence continues at coordinate 57,247,258 of CM032455.1, forward strand.
CTAACACCATAAATCGTAACATCTTTGTTCGTGCCAGGAACAGATGCAAAGAACTTATCGACGAAACCAAGGAGGTACACAATCAACGGATTAGAAACAAACTTCTCGCTTGTCCCGGCAATTCTAGGTCCTTTTGGTCAGTCGCTAAGGCAGTTAGTCAAAATTTCACCAAATCCACCATACCACCACTCACACGGCCAGATAATTCTATTGCAACGACACCTGTTGAGAAAGCGAACTTGTTGGCTGAACTCTTTGCTTCACATTCTACTGTCGATTTCCAAGGAAAAACACCACCTACTATTCCCATAGTGCAGTCAAGGCTGCCCGATATTGTCTTCAGACAGCGTATCATAAAACGTATTTTGATGAAGCTAGACACCAAAAAGGCTTCAGGCGCTGACGGAATACCTGCCATAGTTCTCAAGAACTGTGCGAGGGAACTAACACCAGTTTTCTGTAGACTTTTCAACCTATCCTACAGAAAGGGAATATTTCCTTCCTGCTGGAAATGTGCCACAGTTCAGCCGATACCTAAAAAAGGCAAGAAGACCTTGCCAAATAACTACCGACCAATCGCACTACTCTCAATAATATCGAAAGTCATGGAAAAGGCTATCAATCAGCATCTTCTAAAATATCTTGAAGGATTCAACATTATTAGTGATCACCAATATGGCTTTCGTAAAAATAGATCAACAGGAGATCTTCTGACTTATGTAACACATGTTTGGAACAACGCAATTGAACACTTTGGAGAATCTCGAGCGGTTGCTCTTGACATATCCAAGGCATTTGACCGTGTTTGGCACGATGGGCTGTTGGCTAAGCTACGTTCTTATGGTATGTCTGAAAAGTTCTGTTTGTGGCTCTCATGTTTCCTCAGAGAGCGTTCTTTACGAGTGGCAGTTGACGGATTTCTTTCTAACACCTTCACTATCAACGCCGGTGTGCCCCAAGGTTCCATACTGTCTCCTACTCTCTTCCTCATTTATATTAACGATCTGCTGGAAAAGACCGAGAATCCAATCTACAGCTTTGCAGATGACAGTACACTTATCTCTTCATTCACTTTGAACGCTCGGACATCGACTACTCAGACGAATATCCGCAGACAGCAGGAAGTCATTCAACTTAACAAAGACCTGGAAGAAATTCTATCTTGGGGTGACAGTAACCAAGTGGAATTTAACGCTACAAAAACCCAGGCAGCAGTTTTTTCTAAAAAAGTTAACGTTGCAGAACCCGACATAGTTATGTCGGGGCACTCTATCCCTCTAACATCGTCACTCAATCTGTTAGGCGTTAATTTGGGAGTAAATATGTCCTGGCATGAACATGTTGCAGGCATAGCAAGAAGAGCTTCTCAAAAGTTGGGAATATTGTTTCGAACCAGAAAGCTTTACACTCCACAACAACTGTTAATTCTTTACAAAGCTCAAATTCGACCAACTATGGAATACTGCTCCCATGTTTGGAGCTCCGCTCCCAAACATACACTGCATTTGTTGGATTCTATCCAGAGAAGAGCTGTTCGTCTGATTGGACACCCGGAACTGACCGACGGCCTTGATTCGCTGGAACATCGAAGAACGGTTGGCGACTTGAGCCTATTCTACAAATACTTTCATGGAAAGTGTTCGAAAGATGTGGCCCGTTTAATTCCTACCAGAGTGGTGCATATTAGAAGTACACGTCGCGCTAATGCTTCACATCCGTATGAGGTTCAGCTTGTTACTCCTCGTACAACGCTTTTCAAGCAGTCTTTTATATGGAGAACATCATACCTTTGGAATGGTTTACCCAGGACTGTGTTTCCCATCGAGTACAATCTACAGCGATTCAAGAACAACGTGAATCACTTTCTCCGCACACGTGTCGCTCCTGTAGCGCTTTAGGGACTTCCCTGTAGCACGTGTGCTAGACCCATAAAAAAAAAAAAAAAAAAAAAAAAAAAAAAATCTATATACCACCACAGTATTTTAACCAGTACTTCTACGCAGAGTTCTAAAATAAATACTGAATTTGGCTTTCTTATACTAAAAAATACGAACAAGTTGGTATTTTTACTTAACACATCTGAAAGAAAGTTGAGCAGAACGTTGGCTTAAGAGATATTTACAAATGAAATTTGACATTTTGCTTTAGCAAGAGAAGTAATAGCGTCCCCCAACATTAACAAATTATAGCAATTTTAGTAATTCTTTAATATTCCTGGATTCTTCCTTGGCCGAAACACCTTAAAGTGTTACGTTAAATGCCAAGTTAATTGTCAATTGTAAAATCAAAGTCACCTTCTGTCGAATTAGGTAACTCGTAGGGAAGTACATAAGGTCTTATATTATCTAATACCAAGTGCAACTTGTTTTGCAGTTTGCAGATGGTACAAGTATTGCACTATCTACTAATGCAATCAACTGTGCTGCAAATATCAATCAACTGTGCTGCAAATATTCAAAATTACTGTTAGTAAAATGGTGCGTTGCTACGTGAGATTTCTTTTAAGTACTATTAGTATCTAGTGTTTTAGTTTCAAGATTAAACGTTTGACTTGAGTTGCTAGTTGCTGCAATTCATCGCATCGACTGAATTAACATCCGAGCAGCAGCTAGTTTCGCGGAACTAATGACTTTGATTAAACTTTTTCCTTGTACAAGCATTCAAAAAAGAAATATTTCGCGTTTAAAATGAAACATTAGATAAGCGAGAGTTGCATGTAACAACGCACTGTTTTTCGAGTGTTCGGACGCGTCGAGACAAATACCTGAAAAGTCGCGTTGACTCCTTGTCATTAATCATTAATAACATTTCTTCATTTACCTGAAACGCTCGACTGTTGGCTACTTATGCTAATATACCCACACAAACTTGTCATGTCAAGCTTGTGTGCAAGGCACTAGTCCTTCGGCTTTATCCTTTGGATACTCAGTAAAATCATACTGACTATCCAGCAAAAACTACTTTTAACGACATTTTTTTCAACTATACGACTCCATACCCCTCAGCCAACCAGCATACCAGTAGACCGACGACTGGGGCGTAAAGGGGAAAGAAAATCCTTCAAGAAAGTGATTTTGAACGACGAGTAAACTTTTGTACCACCATGAATGGAGCAATAGAGTCCCATACAAATTTTTTATCCAAAATAATGTTTTCTAATGAAGCTACTTTTCGTAGTAATGGATCAGTTAACAGCCTTAACAAGCATTATTATTCAACAGTTAATCCATTGTGGGTCCTGGAAGTTCAAAACCAAAACCACTGGTCGCTTAATTTATGGTGTGGAATTATAAATTTTCGAATTATTGGTCCATATTTTTTCCGCTAACCGCTTAACGGGCGGGCCTAGATATCTAAATTTTTTGCAAAACGAATTACCCCAGCTTCTTGAAGAAGCTGATAATTTTGAACGGGAACAAATGTGGATTCAACAACGCGGAGCTCCTGCTCATTACCAGCGGGAAGTTCGGGAATTTTTAAACGATCGTTACCCACAAAAATGGATCGGTAAGGATGGATTCATTCAGTGGCCCCCTCGATCATGTGACTTAATACCTTTAGACTTCTTTTTGTGGGGCTACATTAAAGATCGTGTTTATGTGAATCCCCCTACAACACCAGTAGATATGGAAAATAGTATACGGGATGCGTGCAGGGCAATAACGCCCTTTATGCTAAGGAAAGTAAAGGAAAATATAGTAAAACGACTAAACTTGTGTATTCAAGTAAACGTAGATATTTTTGAACATCTATTACATCATAATAATTAATCATTAGTTAAGTTAAACTATATTAAAATTATTATTAACTATATATCGTAAGTGTATTAAAAAACAAGGGTAAAAATTGAAAAATTCAAAATAAATTAAAAACTATTAGAAATAGTTATATGACATATAATAAAAGTTGGAGGGTTTTGTCAAATCTATCAGAAAAAATAATAATATACAGGGTGTGCCATTTAAAAAATTTGAGATTTTTCAATTTAAAATAGTCAAAATGCATAAATTTATTTTGAACACCCTGTAGCATCTAACTCAAGTTTCTCTACATATATCTTTTTTTTCATCTCTATAGAACGCTGGTACCAATTATGAGTATTCCACCTTCAGAAACAATGGCGCTACTGGCAATTTTTTTACAAAACTGAAAATTATTATTTTTTTTTAAAAACTGAAATATTAGAAAAGCTACTAGGTTTAGGTATATAACATTATTAATAAAAAAGTTATACAATTTTACACAGAATTTAAACATAAATTAGAAAATAGTATGTTCCATTTAAAAAAAAAACATATGTTATACCGGCCACACTTTTTTGAAGTATCCTGTAGACTCAAGAATAATTTTAAACTGTGCGCTTTAACATTCCCTAAAACTATTGCATATCACATTTGTTCGTCATTCCCGAAACAAAGGAGATAATGAACTTTACTCTATCGTTGACTCACCCTGTACATTGAATTACATATTCTTATATAAAATAATAACATATGTTTTTAGTCCAAGTAGTACAACGAAAACTTACCACAGTAAACTTTCATATTAAAATTATTAGAATCAGAGTTACCTTCAAAATAAAAAAAAATGCTTGGTAATATCATGTCTAATATAACTCTGCCAGCAGCTTAGAAAAGCCAATAAATTATGAGTTAAAATACTTAATCTTGCATACCGTTACCAAGACAATGAAATAATCTGTTAATGTTTTGTATATGTCATGCAAATTTTGACAAATAAATAATTGTCTATTTTTTACTTCTTATATTAACTTTATAAACAGCAAGTAGAGGGCCGCAGGCGCGTAAGCTGTCAGAACTCCGCATATGGCATCGTTCTGAACCTTGCTTACTTGTTTCGAACAATATTAACAGTTTATGTTTTATTTTTATTTTCAATTTTTATTGCTTCAATTTATAGTACGGTCGTATCCTACGGACAAATTTACTGCCCGCGCTAGTATGTGATTAAAAAAATTGAGAAATTTTTCCAATTGAATGCATAAAAATTTAATTTTATGTGTTTACGTTATTTCCCACAAGCGGCTAATATGGAAGGACCTGGTCGCAGTACCTACCAAGAAGGCCAACCAGCTCCTAGCCAAGCTCTATCCTCTTTTCAACAAGTCCAGTAAATTGTCAACATGCAATAAATTGACAATCCATAAAATGATCCTCAGAATCGGCCTCACCTCCTCCAGTGAGGAATGGTGCCAAATATCAAGTACGTACAAATCTACTCTCCAGACCATTCAAAACAAAGCCCTCCGCGTCATCGCTAACACGTCATAGTTCGTCGGCAACACACAAATCCCCCGTGACTTCGAGATGTCAACCATCCTGGAATTCATGAGTAAAACTCAGCTCAATTCCTGGATAAAGCAGAAATGCTGATGGACTTCCACCAAGGACAGGACTCACTACTCAAGACCCTGAGATCTCTTCCTTCAGGACCTCTAACAATGGAATTAGATTACGTTTAGTTTTAAGTTCGTAATACCTCATGAAATATCTAAAGTTTCAAATATCTTAAGTTTTATACTGTAGGTGAAATACCTTAAATCTCAGATATCTATATTAAGTTTTAATCTCATCTATATAAAACCCTTACCTAGGCTAAGTTAATTAGGTAACCGATATCTGCATATCTTAAAACTCAAATTGAGTACCCATGTATTTCAGCTTCTTTAATAGCAGTTACAGGACCTAGTTCTACTTAGACAATCAATAAATAAATCTGGTATTTTCAAAATTTTTTTAAGTGTTATTCATTTTTAAAATAATGCTCGAACAAATTAGATTTGCTTTTATTGACGCAGAAAACTTTAAAATGGCCTTTTATTTTTCAAATTAACTAAGAATCCCAAATAAATATGATTGCTACAATAGTCAACAACAATGTGTCAATTTTTAAAATACATCGTAAATTATAATCTCTGCCCAATAACGTAAAAAATTTGATAGCAACCGACTGAACTTCATTTAATCCAAATAAGACACGTTTATCCAAGATTAACTGATACTATAGTGATTTTTCTAATAATAAAATGAAAAGGGAAAGCAAAAATACAGGGTGTCGATAAATAAATGGCGTAAATTATTTTGTTCAAATAAAACCTAAAAAAGAGAAACATTTGGAAAACATAAATATTAGTTAGCAATATTTACAAATGCGCACCAGGCCTCCAAGTCTCAAAAGAATTCTAATAATAATTAAAATTAGAGTTAAAATAATAAAAAAATAATTTCCCATAAAACTAAAATTAATATCAAAATGACTATTGTTTTGATCTTAATCTAGAAACAGTACCTGTTCCTTTCTCAGTGTTAAAATTCACATTGTAATGATAACTTCACTATTCATTTTAAAGACGATACAAAAAAAATTGCAGGGTGATTTTAATTATAACAGGTCTGAAATGAAGATACACCCATCATTTTAGCTCTGTTATAACAAGTTTCTGTTAAAAGTTTATATACACTGAAATCCAATATCTTATACCAACTCTATTATGTTAACCACTTGAACGGTACCAGCAGTTGATTGTCTGTAAAACATTAATAAAATATTTGAAAGGTAAAATTTTAACGGCTTTTGCTTTTTCTGATACGAACTTAGGCGACCCTCTCACCTGTGCCTGTCGTTGGCGCCTTTTTAAGTGTTCTACACATAAAGGGGACCTACAGTTTAATGCCGGTTCCGAACGGATTTACTTTTCAGTGTTTTAAAATTTCAAAGTAACTCGACATATACGTTTTGCCTTATTAAGGGTCATACAAAAGTCCAGATCCTATGAACACACCTCCAACGCCCGGCCAATCTGAAAATTATTTAAAACGGATGATATCTGAATGACCAAAGCCATAACAAATTTAAAAGTGTATTTATTATTAGGATTTCTAGGAAGTGTTTTTGTTCATTCGTGCTTCCCTCATAATAAATCATTTTTTTTTTGTAAACCGTTGTTTCGCTCATTTTATTTTATTAATAGTTTATTGAAGTTTTCCGGGTTTATTAGAAATGTGACCAATCGATGAATTAGACTGTGAAGTGATTAAAATTTGATTGGTTAGAATTTTTTGGAAATTGAAACACACTTCACAGGAAAAAGCCATGTATAATATATATGTATATATATATATATATATATATATATATATATATATATATATATATATATATATATATATATACATATATATATATATATATATATATATATATATATATATATATATATTTATATATATATATATATATATATATATATATATATATATATATATATATATATATATATATATATATACACACACATACATACATATATCCCGAGACGCGTTTCGCCGTGTCACGGCTCATCAGTCGGGTTAGGATCGACAAACAAGAGAATAGAATTTTTTGGTACTAAAGCCACCACTGACAGCCAATAATGTTAAGATATAACGCCTACTTCGTAGGTGTCGATCCTAGCCCGACTGATGAGCCGTGATACGGCGAAACGCGTCTCGGGATAGATTCGACAAATAAGAGAACAGTGGGTAGACTGCTGAGATACGGACCTTCGTCCGTTTTCAGTTGTTCTTACATTAAAATCACATATGCCTTAGGGGGGATACCTCGAACGATCACGCCACCTGTGGTGAAGTGTTGGCATTCTGCTAACCACTCTGTCGGCATGTATGGCTGCAGCGAGTCAGTCTTCGATGGAGTGCCACCTACGAGGTAGGCGTTATATCTTACCATTATTGGTCGTCAGTACTGATTTTAGTACCAGAAAATTCTGTTCTCTTGTTTGTCGATCCTAGCCCGGCTAATGAGCCGTGATACGGCGAGACGCGTCTCGAGATGGATTCGACAAATAAGAGAACTGCTGAGACGAGTTCGTTGCCTCTTTTATTTTTGTGATTGATCTGTCAGATCATATATCTGAAGGAAAGCATTCAATCACTGTACCAGCGGCAGTTGTGATAAAAAAATCCACCATGCTTCAAGAGTTTCCCCGCTAGTGTAATGTCCATGAATTGATCATAAACTATTCAAAAAGTATAATAAGATAACAATAGGATCTGCCCCTTCCGATATTGTTTTCTAGTTTGAGGAACATTTGTTCTACCTTCAAAAAGCATTAGTTTCTTGGAACTGAACATCGATTCGTGCTTTAATTGCTGCGGACATATTGATATGATGCAGTGTTTGAAACTTAATTAAGTTAAAAAACGGTTTAAAGTATAAAGAAAACTACTTGATGTTTACTAAGTGTTGTGCTATAACAAAATAATTTGGAGACAAGCAGAAAATATTCATAAAGTATTTGTCCATGAAGACAGAATATTTCCTTTGATATTTGATCTACCCTATAATTTTATGTGCCGTGATATTGTTAAAACATGTAATATTTTTACAATGGTTTTAATATATATTGTAAAATTACTGTAAGTATAGAACACAATAAATATTCGTAAGAGTTAATGGCTTTTGTCATGATTATAATACACGTCAAAAACAATATAACATGTCTCATAAAGCATTCGCGTGAAGTCTACAAAATAATATTACATACTATAGTAAATACTGCATACAAATAATATACATTAAACTTTAAAAAAAACATTAAACAGTATTATTAGAAAATAAAAAAATATACTCCGTCTCCTTTATCAAACGGGAGAAATTTTTTGCTGGACATGTGTTACTTTCTAAAACGTATAATGATAGACTAATGAACTGATGTAGACAGAAAATACAGCTATCGCTAGAGAAAGACAAACACGTGGAACAAAATCTGACAGTAAAACGAGGCCGGCTGGCTACCATCGGATCATTAAATTCTGCCTCGTCGTGTCCCTCAGAAATGCTGCGCAAATGTGTCTCTATTATTGTTAGATGTAATATAGCTTCTACTTGCGCAGCATTTCTGAGAAACTCGATGAGGCACATTTTAACCATTTAGTAGCAGCAAGCTGGCTTCATTTTGCGGCGTCGTTTTGTGTTACCTGTTTGCCTTTCTGTAGCGATAGCTATATTTTCTATAGTTGAGGCTATTTTAGATAGGCTTATTAAGTTTAATAGGTATGTGTGTGGACATGCCGCAAAATAATCGCTTTAACCTTTCAAACTTAATTTTTTTAACTTACTTTGAGTATTGGTAACAGATCTTCTGCCCTTCTGCATATCGGACCGATTCCTAAAAATTTGTTTTGCTCCTCTGACACTGGTTCTGGATATTGTCCACTATTAGGAACAGCTAATGGCGAGGGTTTGTGGCCAAAAAACGCCTGTAAAGAAATAGTTAGAGTCATTATTTTTGTGTACCACATTTACGAAATATACCTAGGTTCTTCAACTGCTTAAAAAGTGTACCTTTTTCTAATATGATGTCATCTATTATGTAGCACCTGAACGCTTAAGAGGCCTTTTTCAAAAGTTTTGTAAGGGTAAAAATATTTGGTAGATAGTTTAGAAACTTGGTTAGAACGTAATTTTATTTAAAAATTAATTTCACAAGTTGCGAATTATAAATAATTGAACTTTTAGTTACTGTATTTGATTTTTTGCGTGAAGCGTGCTTAAACAGGGGTTGGCCCTATGAAAACCGACCTATATTATGCTTTTTAATTGCACGAGCACGTGGCGCCATCTATTATCGTAGACTCGAGACCACCACTCAGTACTGGAAGCACAGTAAACATACTACAGTAGCGAAACTGAGCTCCAATTTGGTGACAAAATTTTGACGGCGCATGTGTCGACGGGTCCTTTTTCAAAATGGCCGCTCAGTGTTTACATCCGATCTCGGTATGTGTCTTTGAAAATGTATTGTCCATCGTTTCTTGATGTGATTGCAGTTTATATGAATATAAAGACAGAAGGAAGAGAGAATTTGTAGAAAAAGAGAATTAAAAACGTTTGTAACTGAAGAGAATCGAAAAGGTTGAGAAACAATTTATATAATCATGAGGAAAGGAGGTTATTGTTGTGCCGTTGAGAATTGCAATATTCCATATAATTATTTTCGCAAATTATTTGCTCGAGTCACACTTTTTTATGCTCTAAAATTTGCAAATAAGATTTTTCTAACTCAATCAGGGCGCGCTAAGACTATTATTCTAAATCATAACTAAATTTAATTATGCTTTATTTGCATCACATGTAATCATCAATAGTATTATCCGTCAAAGTTTAAGTTGCTGCATTAATGATTTTTTTTGCAGTTCCTCTGTTTTTAGTTGAAACAATGATTTCATAGAAATCATGGTATGCGATTAAAGTTGTTGGAGTTGTTGATTATTTTAATAAACCTCTATTGCTTGCTTTCACAAGACAACTTTTCAGTATCTTAAATGCATTTTTGAAAAAATACATATGCATAAAACAATATTATCATTACTAATGTATGTTTTGTTTAGACGTATTTGCTCAAGAGACGGCCTTCCAGGGAACCTTGATTGATTTAATAAAACGTTCGTATTGGTAGAGTGGTTTGGTCATTAAAGCTTGAAATTTATTTCTAAACTTAGTTCGGCTGGTTATTTAAAAATCCTGACGTGATTGCTCAATTCTGACCTCAGATTCGGTTTCAGCGTCCAAAAATACATATAGGTATAGCGATCTGTTCGGTAGTGAAAAACTTTTTTTGTGTGCCTGTGTAATTTTTTTATGATTAATAAATAATCCTCCAAATTCTGGTTTTTAGAAAGATTTATTTTTGTGTAAACTAATATTCAGTTATTTAAAACTATTTATATTTGTGTAAATTTTAAATAAAACATTTTTTTTTTTTAAAGGTGTATTTTCAAGAGGTTTCTAGTTTTCAATAACTTCATCGGTATTAATTGTTTGACACACCTTTTCTAATAATAAACCTGATAAATTTAACACTGTTTAATTGCAAGTACAATTAATACTCTGAAAGTGATTTTTTTTTCTATTTTTCTCTATAAATTATATTGCTCTTTTTTATGCCAATCTTTCAAAAGTTTCTGTGAATATATTGTAAGGAATACAGAACCTATAACAACATATTTATTATTTTCAAATTTTAAACAGTATATTTTATTTTCTTATAAGCTGGGTTGTCGAAAAAGAGTTTGAATTTTCTTTGGTTTATGTTCCTAAATTGAATTTATTTATTGTCTGTTTGTATAGACCACCAAATAATGACATTCCTTTATTTATATCTAGATTGGAAACTCTCATTTTGGCCTTGCCTTGGCACGCATGGATAATCTTGGCGGGAGATCTAAACATAGATTTTAATGACCAGTCGCATGTTAACTTTCATCTGGTGTCTAACTTACTGGACTCTTTAAATTTAAATATGCTTGTTCAGGAGCCGACGCGAGTTACGAAGTATTCTTCGTCCTTAATTGATTATGTTTGTACAAATCGCGATGGGAACCTTGTGAAGTGTTCAGTAATAAATGCGGTTCTTTCAGACCATGATTCAATTTTATGTAATTTTAAATTGTTAATGAAAAAATATAATAATGGAAAACGCAGAGGTAGGCTTTATACAAGGAAGAATTATAGTAGGTTTTCTCAATTATGTGCTGAGTGTGAGTGGGGCATAATTATGCACTCGGATGACCCACTAGCATACTTTCACGAATTACTATATTATACTTTCAACCGATCCTTTCCTGTTAAAACATTGAAAATAAAAAAGAAAAAACCATGGCTTACTAAAGGAATTATAATATCCTCGCGAAACATGCGTTCTATGCATTGGCTAAGAAAATACTTTGCCGACAACTCTGATTTTGTTCGTTGTTTTAACAAATATCGTGGCATTTATAGAAGGACAATTAAATCCGCAAAGCAACTGTACTATAATGACCGACTACATGACTCTAATAACAGACAGAAGGAGAGTTGGAAAATTGTGAACGAGCTTAATAGTAATAAGCACAGCACTCTGTCCAATAGTTCTGGTTTAACGTCTGATATCTTAAACTCTTTTTATTGCACGATAGCGGCGGACTTAACCTCTGACTTAAATCCTAAATCGGATGCTTTGCGCTATCTCGATGATCTACGGGTGGAAATGAAGAGCATATTTGCTGAAGTGAAAAATAGGAATGCCTCAGGTTGGGATAATATTTCAATGAAGGTTATTTCTGCTTTGCCTGACGCAGCATTGCATATGCTTGTTGAGGCAATCAATCAATCATTTCTTGTAGGACATTTCCCTCCATCTCTGAAGCGGGCACGAGTTATTCCACTCTTTAAAGGGGGCGAAACTAGCTTACCCTCTAACTACAGACCAATATCATTGCTTCCTACGTTGGCTAAAGTGGTCGAGAGGCTCGTGAGTGGTCGTATTCTCAACTTCGTCCTTAAGTATAACTTGTTGAGCACCTCTCAGTTTGGCTTTCGGGCTGGCAGAAACACTAATGACGCGATTTTCTCGTTTCTAGAAAACCTATATGGCAAGTTAAATGATGGAGAGGTTGCTGCGGCGGTGTTCTGTGACCTCGCAAAAGCTTTTGATTGTGTGAATCATAGGATATTGCTGAGTAAGCTTGAAATCTACGGATTCAGAAGTGTGGCGTTGGCCTGGTTGGCATCTTACTTATCATCGCGCTGTCAATCTGTCTTTTTTAACGGTAATGAGTCGCGTGAATTGAGTGTCACTTGTGGAGTTCCACAAGGCTCTGTTTTGGGGCCTCTGTTATTTCTGCTTTATATTAATGACCTTTCAAAACTTAATGTCAAAGGGGTATTTACGATGTTTGCCGATGACACAACTGTGATGTGGCACAATAGAGACGTGGTACAGTTGGAATGCGACATCAGTGGGGATATAGTGAAAATCGTAGATTGGTGTCATTCAAATTATCTAACCCTGAATATTTCTAAAACTAACATTGTTTCATTTAAATGTCAATTGAACGATATCCCACTTGATTCGCAAATTATTGAAGGCTTGACTTGTAACAAATTTTTAGGTTTGTTTATAGACACTAAATTGAGATTCTCTACTCACATTTTGCAGCTTTGTAAGAGGATTGCCAAGGGGTTTTGCCTTGAGAGTAGTGTCTCGGGAATTAGATGTTTCTATCGCGAGAAATGTATACTTTGCTTTGATTGAATCGCACCTCCGTTATGGGGTATGTTTCTGGGGTTCCTACTCTAACCAATTATTGAATAAGGTCTTTATGCTACAAAAGCGAGTTCCAATATGTTCCAGTTGAGTTCTCGGCAATCCTGCAGGAGTCTGTTTATTACTAAGAGAATTCTAACATTGCCTTGTATATTTATTATTGAAACAGCCTGCCTTATACATAGTAAGTTTGAGGAAGAGATAGGGGCTTCTTGTGCGTCCACGACGCGTTCATCTTATGTGGCCTCACTACCCATTCCCTCTTCAGCTTTAATAAGGGACTCTATAATATTTATGAGTAAGAAAATATTCAACCACTTGCCTTTGAACGTCAGGAAAATTTTAAATAATAACCGATTTAGGCGGGAGGTTCGGAAGCTCTTAATTGGGAGGGCCTACTATTCAGTTAAGGAGTTTTTTGATGACACTCTTTGATTATCAAGTGTGTATATGGCGTGTAGGTGTATGTCTTTTTCTTTTTTTTCTTTTATTTATTAAGCAAATGTGAACTTTTGTACATGTCACTGTTCATGAATAAATTTTAACCTTAGAAATAATGTATATACATATAATATAGATAGCTTTGTAGACAAAAGAACAATCTTTTTTTACAATAAAGCTTTATTTGATTTGATTTGATTTTGAAACTTTAAATATTAAGTGTCGTGTTGAGATCACAAAACCACTGGGGAATGGGATTATTGAAATAACTGATATAAATTGATTATTGAACCAAATATGCTATTAAAATAAGAAAAAATTTAATGTGATTCCAAAGAAATTTTTGTAATATGATTTTGTCAGACGATGTGTGCCAAAGGGTAAAATATTCTCAAAATAAGTTCGTTAAATGGACAGTACACTTAATCGAAGTCCATTTTGATGGTAATTATGCCTACTATTAAAATTCTGAAGATTTAGTTACCTGTTATTAATATTCCTCCTATAAAGAACTTATTTCTATTGTTGTATACCATACTATAAATTAAACATAGTTATTTTCCTTTTAAACTGCAATTGACAATACTCAGTATATATGAGTCAATCATTTCTCCTAATGAAGCTAATATGGTTAGTGAAACGCGCGTCGAGTGCAAAAATAAAGTGTTTGGTGTAGTGGTGATATATGTTATACTGAGCAGTGTCATTGTGCCAAAGATTCCACATTCCCAACATAGTTGTAATTGACAAGTGAGCTTGGTCATAACTAAGTATTTTATGTAAATATAATTAGGAAATTACTGTATTGACTCTTTGATGTAAATATTAATTCATTGTACATAAAAGCAAGCGTTAATTACGTTATCAAAAGGCAATACGGATAACAGAACACAAAAAGATATGGAACCTCTAAGAATCATTCACATAGAAAATAGCCTTTCTCGAAGTTACACAATATAGTTTTGTAGTTTAAGAAAAAATAAGTACCAAAAAACTAGATACAGTGTTTTTTAATTAACAAGAGATCTATCACACCAAACAACACAAAACTGCTTAGAAAAAATGCTCTTATTTTAGATGTTAACAATATGTTTTTATTTCAGGGTACAAGAAAAATAGCATTAAGTATTACGTATGTTAAAATTAAATTAATTTAGTCCTCAAAAAAAACATCTTTAATCACAAATTTACTTGAAAAATCATGTAAATAAAACTTTAACCTCAAACAGTGACGTTTAACTTTGATAGACTTTTGAATTTTTGGATAAGGTTATTAAAAACTGAAGTTGAATATGAAGAATTCCATCAAATACCTTCCTATGAAGTTTTTCCCCTGTATTCATTTCTTTTCTAACAAAGTGCTCCTTTCTTTTTGTTTTTTTTTATTACTCATGCTGCATTAACTTTTATATTATTAATGCTGTATTAAATAACAAATCAAAAATTTTCAAACATTTCTATATCTATGATTTTGAATGATAAAACTTTTCACAACTTTATTTGTATTTCAAATCTCGCGCTGGTCCACTTTTAACATGGCGGATTGCCACGTGACCTTCTGAAAACGAACCCGATTTTTCCTATGCGGTTATCCTTGAGTTTCGCTACTGTATAGTGTGTTTACTGTGCTGGAAGTGTGGGTTCTAGGTAAGCATATTTCTTTAATACCCTGAAAAAATGCCGTGTAATACAGCAGTACGTGTCAGAAGTTACCTTGTTATGGATTTGGAGTAAAGCAAAAATACGATCTTATTATGTAATTCTATTTTCTTGTAGCAAATGCTTCTTAATTAAATAGGATACTGTATTTTTATAACACTTTCCATTCTAAAGTTGTTGATTTTTTGAACTAGCAAATTGAATGTTTAAGAATTTTCTAATAAATGATTACTGTCTTGAATATAATGTTTTAAAAATTCATAAAAATTGCTTATTTTAATTTATGTTCGTATGCTGTGTTCTAAAATATCGTCAAAATTGTGTCTTTTATTTATTTCACCTTAGAATTACTTATTTTTTATCTAACTTAAATATGGAATAATCTATAAATTTCTATTATTTTGTCTAATGTGCAAACTAATAAATTTGGTTACTGTTTCTGATTCACATAAAATATTCTACCGTTTTTAAAAAAATGTCTAGATTAAAAGGTTTTCAGATAGCTTCCTAGAAATATGTCAAAATTATTTATTTGAATCAATCACTGCATACAGTGTGTTCATAAAGACATTTTATTTCCTCTAATTTGCTAAACTTGCTAAAATAATTTATTTGGTCTAATTTGCATTTTCCAGACAAAATGTTTGAGAAGTTTGTAATATTTGTTTTCTCCAATTAATTTTCAGAATATTATAGAGTTTTGTAAGGTGCTGGTAAAATAGTTTACGAATGAAGAAAATATTGTAATTTTTTAATACGGAATTCTAGAATTTAGTGGAATTCTTGGTACTTTTGCGAATTATATTTTTTAGTAGAAGTAGTTGTAGAGGTAGTAGGGAGGCTTATAACTAAGCAAACAGACCGAAGAGATCCTTTTTACCATCTAAGGAGAGGGTAATCTCAGCCAGCCTGTTCCTAGAGTTTAAGGTGGGATCCGTACCACGTGATCGCCAGATGGAACTCCCTTAGCCCGTTGTTTTACGCTTTTGTTCCTTGTTACGAGCCTAGAAGGGTTGCCAAAGGTTTAACACCTCTATAAACGTCTCCAAGGTAATGTGGTAAATTATGTTTGTTGGCAACTGCGTTCGAATCTTCTACCTCGACTTCAGAGCTGCGTCTCATTTAAGAGAGTGCTATTTACCTCGTTAGCCTTCCACTTCAAGTGACTGTGCGTCAACAACATGCTGTAGGCAGTTTTTCTAACGAAGTAGGCTCGTAGTCCTCGAAGGCCGAGTTCAGGTATCTGCCCCACCCATAGGAAGGGGCAATGCCTTCAGCCAACTACAAGGTAATTAATAAATATTTTTCATTATCAGTGGAAATCGAACCCGCAATCTCAAAGTATTTTATTTTACCCACCTCCCCGCCACTATAGAGAATTTTACCCTTTTTCTGACTACATCTCTAATGAGAGATATTGACGCCGATGTCATAATATCCGTCAGCGTTGCCCAGGTGCCGAAACATACACATTGTATATCACGGCACTTTTAAGACAACGCGGTAGAGTTACTACGGGCGTTATTGCATTTCTGCAATAACTACTTCCTAAAAATACACACACACACCCAGCCGATTGTCGGAATCGAACCAGTGACCATCGGTTTCATCCGCAAAATTCAAATTCAAAAAGTTTTTTTATTAATTATAAATTTATACATATGTACTTAGGCGTACAAGTGTGACTTATGTAGTATAAATACAATATATTAAGTAATATATTCATTTATACAATAACCTTTCTGTTGGCAGATGTTTTGCCGAGTGGTAAGCCCTCGTACCGTTTTTGTGTTTATTGCATCATTTTCAGATATCTTTACAATGGTGTGGTTTGTTATTAATTTAAAGTGTTTTGTTGTTTAATGTTTTTTTTTTGTTTCTTCATAGTTGTTTATGTTTTCGTTGAGAAAAATTAAACAAAAAACCCAACTTGATTTTTGCAAGTACGTGTGCGTGCCAATGGCCTTATCTTGTTGCTGCTTGCAATCGCTCTCTGTTTTTTTTTTTCTCTCTTTCTTCCACGCGTCTGTCATTCATTCTTCCTTCCCACTCATTCGTTCCTATGTTATTTACTAACATTATTTACATTCTCTATCTATAACAACACCCCCCCCCCCAACTAAAATATTGCAATCATCATATATGTATAACAAATTTTATTTTTTTTGTATATTTTCACTTTCACTACACTATTGTTAATGTTACACTATACAATTAAATCTAAAATTATATATGTATATATATATATATATATATATATATATATATATATACATATTATATATACATATATATATATATATATATATATATATATATATATATATATATATTATATATATATATATATATATATATACAGTCGACACTCTATATAGTGAAAGACCAAAATGTTGACCGAAATTTCACTATAGAGAGTTTTTCAATATAACACATGGGCTGAAAAGTCCCGGGCCTAACACATAGATGGCGCTAGTTTTATTGCAGTCACCTTTTTTTCAGTTAATACTAACCTTCAAAAGACAGCTGTTAAAATTTCATGATATTCTATTCATTAGTTTGTGAGTTATTGTGCTAAGAGTGACGCTACTTTTGTTATTTTCAAAACAATGGATCAAAAACAATTTCGTGTTTTAATTTTACACTGCTTCTTGATGGGAAAAAATACCGTTCAAGCGAAGCAATGGCTTGAAAAGTGTTATGAGGACTCCGCTCAATCAGAAACAACAATAAAACGTTGGTTTGCTGACTTCAAACGTGGTCGTAGAGACACCGATGATGCAGAACGCAGTGGACGTCCAAATGAGGCGGTAACACCAGAAAACATCAAAAAAATCCATAAAATCGTTTTGAATGATCGAAAAGTGAAGTTGCGTGAGTTAGCTGACATCGTAAAGATATCAAAAGAACGTGTTGGCTTTATATTGCATGAGCATTTGACTATGAGAAAGCTCTGTTCAAAGTGGGTGCCGCGTTTGCTCACTGTTGATCAAAAACAAGAAAGTGTTGATGATTCTGAGCAGTGTTTGGCCATGTTTAAACGTAACAAACCGGAATTTTTGCGTCGATATGTGACAATGGATGAAACATGGATCCATCACTTCACTCCGGAATCAAAACGATCGTCATCTGAGTGGACAGCAACTGGTGAACCTCGTCCAAAGCGCCCGAAAGCACAACAATCGGCTGGAAAGGTTATGGCCTCGGTATTTTGGGATGTGCGTGGTGTAATATTCATCGACTATCTTGAGAAAGGAAATACCATCAACAGTGAATATTATATAGCGTTATTGGAGCGTTTGAAGGCCGAAATTGCAAAGAAACGACCGCATATGGCAAAGAAAAAAATTTTGTTTCATCAAGACAACGCACCGTGTCACAAGTCAATCAAAACAATGGCAAAACTACATGAATTGAACTTCGAATTGCTCCCACATCCACCGTATTCGCCAGATTTGGCTCCCAGCGACTACTGGCTGTTCGCAGACCTGAAAAAAATGCTCGCCGGTAAGAAATTTCGCACGAATGAAGAGGTTATCGCTGAAACTGAGGCCTATTTTGAGGCAAAAGATAAATCGTTCTACAAAAGTGGTATTGAAATGTTAGAGCGGCGCTGGAATGATTGCGTTGCTCTTGATGGAGATTACGTTGATGAATAAAGCTAATTTTTGAACCAAAAAAAACCGTGTTTTCTTTGTTAGGCCCGGGACTTTTCAGCCCATGTGTTATAAAGAAAAAATCCGTATATATTGCTATGTATGTAAGATATTCTAGATCTTGAAAAAAATTGCACTATAAAGAGTTTTTCACTATATAGAGTTTCACTGTAAACAGTGTCGACTATATATATATATATATATATATATATATATATATATATATATATATATATATATATATATATATATACATTTACTTGGGTGAATCGTTAAATCAGTCACCTCCGTTGTTACTCTATATACCTTACCAGTCCAGTTTTTTTTCGCGTGTAAAATTTTTGTTTAGCCAGATCTTCAAAATAAATCGGCAATCTTGAATATAACGGTTTGTGTATCGGATTATGCGCCTTGCGCGTTGCTGTAAGGTCGTGTGTCAGTGATGATGTTTGTGTTTTGTGTCTGTAGAATATGTCTGATATGTCGGTGATGTCCTATTTTTGGTGTGTTAGTTAGTCATGTTGGGCATCTGTTCTGGTGTACCGCCCCGCGGAGGATACACATCTGAGTATCCTATTCTGCATTAGTTGTATTCGAGCTACCGGTGTATCTGATATACTGCATCATACAGGCGCAGCATACATCAACACAGGTTTTATTATTTGCTTGTATATTGTCAATTTATTTTCAATGCCGAGCTGAGAATTAAGTGCTATTAAGGCGTATAAGTTTTCCATAGCAACGAAGGCTTTTCGCAATATATGGTTGACGTGCAGATGAAATTTCAATCTTGAATCAATAATGACACTTAGGTACTTCAGGCGCATTCGGATAGGTATCTGGATGCATTCATTTTTATTGGTTCATTTATTTTTATGTTTGTATACTTTTTAGTGCTGATAACTATTCCTTCACACCTGTTTTCGTTTAAATTGATTTTCCATTTCTCCAGCCATGAAGTTATTTTTCTGAAATGGTTTTAGAAGTTCACATGCAGGTTCTTAACTGTCTTATATTTTTCTATTTATTCACGATTTCGATAACCCTAAATAGATATTATTATTCTTCATTATCTTCAAATATTCTGTTTAATAAATAATATTTCATCTGCCTTCTTAACAGACAATTCTAAGATCTTTTGTAAGATCAGCAGTAAGTTAGTTTAATAGAACGTCTAATCATTTTATTAAAGGCGGTTAAATGGCCGTCGATACTTACTCGATCTTGTACTAAAGATCCTCTAGAGTGAAGCCATATAGTTTCACGTGTGAAACTAACGCTTGTGTGTGACATTCTGACTAAAGCAATCAATCAATATCTGCATTTTTTTCGGACTAGTGCTATGGTGTTTACTTGTTTTGAATATTTATACTTTAGTATTGGTTAGTTTTAATTATTTGTTTGTGATTTTAAGTAAAAGTGATGTCAAACACAAACGTTATGTTTCAGCAGCCATACAACATTGACGAATAACGTGACATCCCCGCTGATCGCCTGTACTGAAGCAGGTGAACGATAAAAAACTTCATTTTATTAAGTTCTAATAGTCATTTTTATTTTCTTATGCAAAAATTGTAAGGCTAGTTGATATACGAGTACCTTAGATCAGTGGCGGCTCGTAATGGAATTTGGTGGAGGTTCACATACCTCACGAGGCTATGTTGTATGTAGCATCATGAGCTAATAAGAGCGTGAAAACACGATTTCCAGATACCTACTTAATTTTAAATTTTATGTATCTATTCATACCTAGAAGACATTTTAAAATTTTCTAAGGTCTATGGTCACAAATGAAAATACCTTACCTAACATTAAATGAAAATACTAAATGTCAATAGGTTAAATATAATATCAAATATAAAATCACTTACCAATACAGAAGGTCGAACTATAACAGGCAAATGGGCGCGGTGTATTGACAGATATGTATAAACGTGAATATAAATAATATAAAACAATTGATGAAAGAAAATGCAGACCAATATAGTAAAATTTATTGTTTTGTTTAAACTATAAGCTGAACATTCTAAACACAATGTTTATACGAAAAGTCCATACGGCGATTTTTTAAATTTGCAAATTTGTCAATCACTAATTGATTAAAATCACTAATATCTTCTATCATTTTCTTTTCTATTGACAATATTCCCAATGCTGGAAGTCTTTCTTCATTCATGGTACTCCTCACAAACGACTTAATTCTTTTGAAAGTGGAGAAATTTCTTTCAGCTTCAGCAATTGTCATCGGAATGGTAATAATTAGCTGCAGTAAAGTGCACGTTGCGGAAAATACATTTTGCAAATTATTTGCGATTATAAATCTCAAACAATGCACCCCTCCTGGCAAATTTCTAAAATCTGGCCGTTTATAAATAAGTTCAAGTTCAGTTTGTAATCTAATTTTGTCCAAAAATGGATATGCCTGAACTATATCATTTAAATAGGGGGGGCGATGGGAATTTATTTTCAAACTCCGAGAACTCAGAAGACATAAACAGAAGCGAACCACTTAGATGACTATTAAATGAAAACTTTCCTTAATTTGAATTAATATATAATCACATACTTCTTTTGCTGCAACTATTTTCGTTAAAAAAGGATCTTCCTTACGTCTTTTATTCTGAAAATGAACTACATCTTCAATTAAAGTAGGAATTTCTTCAGCATTTTGTCTTTCAGTCGCTATACATTTTTCAAATATAATAATTGCTGTGGCTACCTATGCAGCATCAGGAGTCGATTTTTGCAAACTGTTATATAGGATATCGGGGGTAGTATAATTTTATAAAAAATGTTAGCCAGAATACAAATTGTCCATCGTATAACATTCTACGGATTGCAGAGGCTTGATTAATTGTGGTAGATTGTTTCGAATATTTTCTACCTTCTCCATACATTCGATAAGTGCTTCTCTATTCTCAAAAATAATATTTATAGCTTTACTTTTAAAAAGCTACCGTGGCGTAGAAGTTCTTGGAATATGGCAGTGTACAACTTCATTTAATATTTCAACCCGCTGAGGAGAATTTGAAAAAAAATTGTAATATCTGTTATATTAGAAAAGAAAGTACGCACTTCTGCATTCTAGCTAGATGCATGAGCTAAAATTAAATTTAATTCATGAGCATAACAGTGAACATAATAGCCGTATTTATAATCATCTTGAATAATTCTGTTTACTCCACCATCGCGGCCACTCATAACATTTGCTCCATCATAGCTTCGTGAAATTAATTTATTTGGTGTATCTGTAACTTTGAGCAAAACGTCTTTAATACAATTTGCTAAACTAATTGCATTATGATCTTGTGGATTCAACAAAGCTCAAAATCGTTCAGTTGGGGTACCGTCTTTTAAAATATATCTGAAAACTACTACCATTTGAAAGTTATAAGAAATATTTGTGGTCTCATTTGCTATAACAGAAATGAATTGGGCGTCTGCTATTTCATTCTTTATACATTCGTGGCAAACTTGTAGCATGCAATCTAATAATTCGTTCTGAATTATTTTTGAAGTACTTTTGAAGGCCGTACATTTTTCAAGATGCTCTTTTAAAGCCAGATCCAACTTTGTACTAAAATTGATTAGACCTTTGAAAATCCCTTTCAACATGTCCTCGCAAAGCTAATTCGAAACATCCACAGAAGTTTATACAATTTATAATTTTCGACAAAACGTACCTGTTTTTCAATACATTGTCATTATGTTTTTCGATCCCTCTTCTGTAGGCACTATCCAGTTGTTTTATATCAACTTTTCCCAAAAGTCTTAGTTCTAACAGCGAATTTATATGAACCTGCGAACTTACATGCTTTTTAATTTTTTGTAATAAGTGTTCCAGATCGACTACCCCACTTTCCACCCAACTCGCTTCAGCACTTTCAGATGCAAATAGCAAATATGGAAAACAAAACAAACTGTTTTTAACACTGCATCCGCATAGCAATTCATGTTTTTCATAGAATTAATTTTTAAAACTTCTTTTGAACTCGCGTTTTTGTCCCTTACTTACTTGAGTAATACTAAGATTCGGAATCGGTTTTCCCGCAGCTTTCACTTTAAGTTTGTCTTCTACACCCTTTGTTGCAAAATATTGAGCGCCAAAACCAAATTTAACTACTCTGACTGGAACCGCTTAGATTAGATGTAAAATATAAACGACTCAACATGACGCTTCAATCTCAATTCAAATGCGCAAGATCACCAAGTAGGTGTGAACCATGGAGAGAGGAAAACGACGAATTTACATCTTCGTATTAGAGAGAGACACAGTTTGCCAGAACGCAAAAACGTATAAAACGAGATAGCGCCATATACCGCCTTGCTTTACATTCATTTCTTGTAGTTTGTGCGCTTAGGGAGCTTCCGTGGCAACTAGAGGTGTAACGGTACGTAAAGTATTAGGGTTGTTATAAATTGTTCTTGTCCATTTGTAGGGAAGGTTCACTTCTTTAAAAGACGTTTATATGACTAAGGTATAATATAAAATAATTTGCATTTTGCTTTGTTGTTAACAGGAGGTCCACGTGCTCATGTGCTCCTATAGAGGAGCCGCTACTACCTTAGTTTCACATTCGTTTTGAAATTAAAAACTGACATTTTTTACCAATTCTTAAAAGACACCCTTTTCAAAATTCAGCCTGTTTGAGGATACGAAAGTCGTATGTGTTATGTGAGAACCAACTAAAACAACAAAAAAGTTATAGATTTAGATAGTTTTCTTTGAAATCTCGGCATTAAATTCCTTCCAATTGGCTAGTACTTTATCTCAACAAAGACTTCAGACATTTTATAAAACTTAAGAGATTTCAGTAGTTGACTACCGAGTTATTTTTACGCGGGATTCTAATTACAGTAATGAGCAATGAGCATAGAATTAATGGCTTGTAATATATTTCGGGAATCGTGGGATGTTTCGCTTGAAGTAAAAAGATCGATTCAGTTCGCAATAGTCCGTTCTGCAGTTAGTAAGTAAATATATCTGTTTAACTTTTTATTTATTAAGCAAGAGAAAGATGAACCAACTCCAAACAGCACGACTAGCGGAATTTCGCGGTCAAGTGATGAGTAAAACATTAGATATATTTCTAAGGTTTTTCACTTGAATTTAAAATTTAAGTACGACCTGTCCCATAAAAAGTTTAACTTTAAAACAAACATATAAACAAAAAAAAACACATCGTATATACACATACAGTCCTTGGAAAAAAATCTTAAAAATAAAGTCATTATGTTCCCAGCACACTTTTAAGCAAACAGTGATCATTGCTCAGTACGCCGTTTGCCGGATATATGTTTTAAATTGTTGTGTTGTTAAGTTGAAAATATGCCTCATCCGGGAATAATATGTTGGTAAATGTTGAAAAAGCCACTGAGCAGTATTAGTTCGCTTTAATTCTTTCAGCAACAGTATATAGCAAGAGTGCAAATATAATTTTTTATCAAAAAAGCGTTAACACGAACTTCTGGGCACATTCGGACAGTGGAGGTGACTTTGGACAATCGGTAGCTCGCTACTTCTTATTCGTATTTTTACCGAATATATGCATTTTATCGTCACTGTTTTAATGCAAGCTCATACTCGCCAGTATTCTTTCAACCACGGTGGTGGTGGGTCGCTCTGCAAGCTAAACTTCGCCACGTGCTACGCTTTTGCTGGAAAACTGAATTTAATGAATACAAAAATAGTGAAAAACTAAGTATTCTGCACAGAACTCCTTAAAATCTGCACGATTTCCGACTATTTTGCTTATTATTACAACTATTTAAAAATCATTTGACAACGAAATTAAATTTTTTTCTAGAATAGTTTTTTTATACAGGCCCGTAAACAAAAAAATTGTCTTTTAAGGGGTGACTTTTGACAATGCCACGAAAGTGTAGAAAAGTGTTAGGCGGACGTAGTTATCAGAACTACAATCAAAATAACCTAAAAAAAGCTATAGAAGAAGTTAAAAACCGAACAAAGTCTTTAAGAAAAGCGTCAGAATTCTATGGTGTTCCAAAATCGACCATAAGCAACGGTGTCAATGAAAAACATACAAAAAAAGCAGGAGGTCAAAGTGTTCTTAATGGTGTCAAACAAAATCGTCTAGTTTTGTTAATACAAAGTGCCTGTGAATGGGGATTTCAACTAACTGAGTATGATATCAGAGAAATAGTAAAACAATACTTGAATAGGAAAGGTGTTAATATTGAAAAATTCCATGACAATATGCCCGAACGCGATTGGACAAAATCCTTTCTGCCTCGTCATAAAGAATTAACTGTAAGATTAAGCCAAAGTATAAAGCGGCTTCGTGTGCAAGTTTCTGTCCAAACTATAACTGAATATTTAACGGAACTAGAAAAAGCATTAGAGAATATTGATGCAGCAAACATTGTTAACTATGACGAGACCAACTTTAGCGATGATACTGGTAAAGCCAAGGTCGTTTGTAAACGCGGTGTAAAACACTGCGACAGAATTATGGATTCAACAAAGACAAGCATAAGTGTGATGATGTCTGCTTCAGCAAATGGAGAACTTTTACTACCTTTTGTTGTATACAAGACTAAGCATCGATATTAAGAATGGGAGGAAAATGGTCCTCCTGGATGTGAATATAGCATTAGTAAGTCGGGCTGGTTCCAGGCAGCAACGTTTTACGAGTGGTTTAGTAAAATACTATTGCCATATTTTCGAAACAAGGAAGTCAATGCCATTGAAAACACTCATACAAAGTCAAAAGAAGGCGAAGACAATAGAAACTGCAGAACTACAAGTTATCGAATTTGGGATCATTGCTATTCCTGTAAATAACTCCACGAAGAAAAAATACTATGTAGGAAAAATTATTAGTAAACAAGGAAATCATATACATGTGAAGTTTCGAAGAAAGAAGAACACCGGAGAAGGTTGTGTTTTTGTATTTCCAATCATAGATGATGAAAGCGACATTGTAGCAGAAGACATTTTTCAAAAATTAATCATACTCGAGCAACGCAGAGACCGTTATACTTTTGAAAAATACCTATGAATATTAATACTGAATAACTACAGTTCTTATTAAACGCATTTGTTATGTATATAAAAATATGTGTTATGTGAATAAAAATATGTGTTCATCCCACCGCTGCAGCGGTGCGGAAACATCGAAACCTGTACGATCTACATATGTGTCTGAAGTCACCCCACCCTACGAGGTGACTTCGGACACTTTTAAAATAAAAAAATAAAAATTTCCAATGGCGTAAAATAAAATCTGTGCTAGTATTTGGATTCTACGATAATTGAACTACACTTGGTAAAAAATATAATCTGGGTATTATTTTAGTTTGGAAGAAATATGAAGAAAACTCTAAAAACTGTCCCCACCCCCCCCAGTTTGATGGTACCTTTTAATGAGTCAAACAGTAAAGCTTCAATTACGCTGTGTGAAAGATATGAAACGTGAAGTTTTTGCCGCTTAATAGTAGCAAAATCAATGTTTTTGTAAAACTCACGCATACTAAAGTCGCTCGTAGCTCCGATGAAACCCGCCATGACACCTAAATTTTTCAGGACCAGATTTCTGCCCTATGTCACCACGGCTCTTTGCGTTTGCGCAATAAGCCATTTAAACTTATTTTTAAGACACCCTGTGCTTGTTTTAAGTATCGAATGTCATTGGTTACTTGAATAATCAAGTAACCAAACGGGATTCCCCTCGAGTCAATTAAAAGTAACTACTTTTATTTTGAATTTCGGAACATAGCATTATTTTCTTTACCATTCGAAACATCCTGTACTAGATACAATTTATGCAAAGTGGGGAAACATCCTTTGTAGTGGTGTTACTGTTTTTATGGGTAATTATTAAGCACTCTAATTTACCGCCCTAATTATTAGGACATAATTGAACGAAATATTCTAAGTTGTTAAGAATTTGATAGTCTTTTTATTGCTTTAATTATTTATTCATCATGCTTTAATAATACCTATAATTCTGAAAAAATATCCGAATAAAAAAAAAAACGTCGAGAACGAAGGATTTCTAAATTTACTGAATTTTAATTCTGTCTTATTTCCTTTTATTGTTTTATAATTTTTTTTTTATCTTCAAACACGTTAAATATAATTTTATGGTTTCACTGCTAGACCTACTGCATTCATTTATTATTTGGGGGTCTAGCTGTAAAAACGGACTTACTAAATAACAACAGAATAGAGAATAAATAAATAACTCTTGCCCACAATCCAGGGTAGAGAGCTGGTATTGATTTCTGAAGCCAGAACTCTTGGTAACCATTTCTGAATTTTACTTTCAGTTCTTCGTTAGTTCTGAGTTTTACGAGTTTCTCTTCTAAATTTGATGATTCTGTTGTATTTGTATTTACGAAACGATCTAAAACCCAACCTCGTATATTCATGTTTATCCTGGAATCGCTCCCTAAAATCAGCATGAAGAATGTCCAAGGGTTGGCAGTAAGTAAGTACATCTTCTTGTTTTGCAGAGACCGCTGATAATGTGGGAAAGTGGCTCTACCTATATTTAGTTTGAACAGAAGAAATTTTCCCACAAAAGCAGCTATGACGTTTTTTTGTCTTAATTAAACTCAAATCATCACCTTGTAATTGTAAATTGACTCCATTAAATATTTTAAACAGGTCTGTCAAATAAGTGACGTCATTTTTGGATGTAATCAGGTTTTCGGGCAATTTTTCGTCTCTGTTTTAAAGGAAGTCCAGTACTGAGTTAAACAGATTGAAGAAACGATTCTGACAAATACCTTTTGCGAGCCAACGAATTTCTGTGTGCAACAGCAAACGATTGTAATCTTAATCATTTTCACTACAATCATGCAATGAATTGCTTCTAATCTTATTGACTGCTCGAATAGTGTAATGAAGTGACGTATGCAGGCGTTTATTCAAATTTTTTGCAACCAAATGATGACTATGAATAACACAGTGTATAGCGAATACATTTGGTACTGCTTGTTTCAAATGTGTTATGAAAACCTTATGACCCCCTGTCATTGTTGGAGCACCATCAGTAGCAGCTAACAAAATATTACGAATAGGAATTTCTTTCTCGTGAAAAAACTTGTACATGGTATTAAATATCTATTCTCCCTTAGTATCGGTTTCCAAATTTTTAGCAAATAATAACTTTTGACAATTTTTTTCTTCTTTTATAAAATCGAACGTATGATAAAATTAGTGCTTCGTTATTTAGTAGAGTTGATTCATCGAGTTGAATGGAAATTTTGCAAGTCTTTAAGTAATCGTATAATATTTCAACGTCTCTAGCCATTTCATCTATTTTTCTTTGCACCGAATTATTAGGAATTTTTCTGATGATATCTGATGGTGTCTTATGATGAAGAACAGTTTTTATTAACTCTTTGATTGCCGGCCGGAATTCCTCGCTAATTGTGTGTCGTTTTTTCTGCTTTTGCGATTAACAATGAAATATTATATGATGCTCGTAGTCCAACATCTTCTTGATTAGAAGACGTCGCAAAAGGGTTTGATAAGTTGGTTGTTTTAAATATTCCTTTTCTAGTCCTCGAAAATAGGATAAATCTTTGTCCTTTTTATCAGTATGCATTTTATTCAAATGCTTTTGTAGGCCAAAAGCCTTCATGACTTCATTTGAAAAAACTCTTTGGTAAATTAAACACATAGGTAATGATTGGTTTGTAGGAGAGTGCGTAAATCCATATTTCAAATATTCAATATTGTACAGCCAGCATTTCTTTTTAGATTCAGACATTTTAAAATACAAAATTTGCAACGGTTTACATTACAAACATTAACTTTTCAACGGATTTATAGATAGTTATAAAAATAGTGACTATAATGGCTTCTATCACGTTCACTCACGATAATGGATTATTGGCGAAGCACACAAAAATAATAAGACATTCCTATAGCTATACCCGCCTTTTATAAATTTGATTTTGTGCACGCATCAACTTGGCTTTGCTTGTTTGCGATGCCGGTGCACTTGCTTTGTAAACAAGTCATTACCATATTTTTGTTGAAACATCCTTGATTGCGTGAATCGCGTTTTTGCTTACCAACTTGCACAGACTTGTCACCGGCAATACTAAAACCGAATTAGGTATACGTATACCTAATGCTAATTTAAATTTTTTAATGATTATTTACGCGATAATAATAAGATAAAAATTTTAGATAGCTAGACAAAATATTTATTCATGAAAACAGTACATATTCTCAAAGTATTTTATTATATTAATAATAATAAATAATAAATGGCCTGGAAACACCCCTCTTGGGGTAGGGCCACCTTTTGGGTTCCCTAGATCTAGTTTATGGGTTGATCAGACCCGTTTTCCTTGTTGTTATATTTCTCTGCTTAGAAGTTTTCTGTTAAGACGTCTGCTCCTTCCAGTTCGTAATCCCTGCCGCCTCCATGTCTTCCTTGACTTGCTGCAGCCATCCTATACTCGGTCTACCTCTCCTTCTACGTCCCGGCTCCCACTGAAGTATTTCATATATTGTTGCTCCTGGGCCTGCTCTCCATGTGTGCCATAGCCAATTAAATATCTTCTGTTTTATTTTTTTGACTATGTCCTCCTCCACTTCTTCCAAAATTTCTTGATTAGTCCTCCTTCGGTAAACTCCTTCACATATTCTTATTGGCCCTAGGATCGCTCTTAATATCTTTCGTTCAATTCTTCTCATGTCTTCCTCTTGTATCTTTGTCATGCTTATAACTTCGGTAGCATACATTAGTTTTGGGAGTATTATTGTCTGGTATATCCTCATCTTACTGTGTTTTCCTATTATCTTACTACTTAACAATTTCTTATTGTTATGGAACAACTTATTTGCTATTATTAATCTTTTCTTTACTTCCATTTCCTTGTTCTCATCCCAATACAGCGTCACCCCCAAATATTTAATCTTCTCTACTGTTTCAAAGGTATATTCGTTTATTCTAATCCTTTCCATTTCCTGATCATTCTGTTTTCCATTTTTCATTATTTTGGTTTTCTCTTCATTTATCTTCAATCCCATTTTTGCTCCTTCTACGCTTATTTCTCTCACCAGTTCCTTCATTATTTTTTGGGTCTTCGCAATAATTACTACATCGTCCGCATACGGCACTACCTGGCTGCCTCTTGTTCGTATTGAACCCTGATTTATATTCCTTAGTACATATTGTAGTGTTAGGTTGAATAACGTTGCCGATAATGCATCTCCCTGTCTAACTCCTTTGTTAATTTCGAAATTATATTAATTTCCTAAATAGATACGTACGCCCCGGCGGCCCCCCTTGACTGTCTTACCCCTCTCATATTTGCCTTTGGACCCGCTACCGCCGCACCCCCAGGTTCCAGCGTCAACTGGGGGGGGGGGGGGGGGGTACTGCTGCCGTTGGGAGCCTATGGTCTACACTAATAAACTTACTGTAGAGTTCCTTATTACCTTCATTTCATTAAAAAAAAAGCTTTTATCTCATCATTTGAGAAAAATTTTTGACTTATGAAGACTTTCTGTAGAAGACTAAACCAAAAGAAATCACGAAGAGGGGGGGTAAATCAGGCTTATAGAGTAGAGATAAGGTGGTGAATCCATAACTTTTGGTAATGGCTTGAACTGTGAGAGCCTTGTGGATCCTGCAGTTGTCGTGCAACAGCAAAGTTTCATCTAATAGCCTGACTTCAGGTGTTGATGCGTCAACTTTTCCATTAATTGTGGACTCCCATTTCATATATTCAATAAGCAAAAATCTTTCGCAGGCCCCAGAAACAATCGCTACCAACTTTCCATAAGACGACTGAGTTGAAATATCTTATGAACCCATTGCATCGAATCCTGCTTTATGGCAAAAATCCCAATAGAACACTCAAGTTTCGTCGTCTGTGATAATTTGCAAAAATTATTCGCATTGTTCTCTATAGAGCCCAAATAGCTTTGAGAAATTGCTTTCCTCGCCATTTTCTGCTTTAGCATAAGAAGTTTGTGCTGAAATTTTTCTCATTCCTAAATCTTTTTGCACAATCTTGAAGGCTATTTTGTTTTGGATACCGCAGCTTCTTTAGTTAGCACCGGGAACTTCATTTATCTACGCGACAACATCAAGCCATCAACAAGCCTGATGGCTTCTTAAATTGTTATCTTAAACTGTTGCGTCCAAAATTCCATTTAAAAATAAAATGGGTCGTCATTGCCTGCGACATTCGTTCACTGCGAAATGCTCCAAACTATTTTTACTCATTTTTTCGAAGAAAAAATGGGATCAAAATTACTGAAAAACGTAATTTGACGACCAAGCAAGCAAAAAAAACTTCGTAAATAACTATATTATGTTATTGGCCATATTATAGAAAAACTGAATTATAAAAATGACCATAACCTGTAAATTGCTCCCATGATATTACTATATCTTTGCTTTTATCATAAATGAACTTATTAATAAACATGAAAGTGTATAAAATAAACTGGACGGTAAAATATAGAATTATATATTATAGAAAAATATTTAATACTCTGCGAACGGGCCTCCGACGCTCGTACGTGTGAAGTTAAACTCTTGTAACTACTTTTGTGTAAATGATACAAATTTCAGATTTATTGACATTTAATAATACCATGTCTGCTTCAAAATCGTGGAAGTTTATTTAGCTCAGACTGCACGGTTCTACTTATAATGAATTTAACTATAGTTCCGGACATCTGGGCCTACAGACAATATATATTTCCACTTTTTTTGCGATACCAGTGGAATTTTGATTATGTGTAGGGATAGGTGGTGGGAGCAGACTACCTTCTTGTGGCAAACAATTCACTATATACGTTTATAAATCAGTTCAACTGTAGTGTTCGAGTAAAGCTGACTATCTGTGTTTGTTCTTACGTAATATCAGTGAAAGAAGGCTAACTATTGCTGAAATGGAGAGAATGTCAGGGAATAAATGGGCCCGTCAGCAGAGTGTTAATTTTAGAGTGCTTTAAATAATACTTTTTGTGTAAGGGATTTCAAAATTATTTCTTGAAAATAAAAAATAAAAAACCGGCCAAGTGCAAGTCGGACTCACGCAGTTAGTGTTCCGTACGTTGACTACTTTTAAAATACAAATTTTTGTTACGGAGGTATAAAATGAACAATGACTTCACAAAACACAATGAGTTTTCAACAAAGTTTTTTCCAATCTTTACTGAAAACTGATGACCTTGAAATTTTTGTTTTTTTATATACCAGATAAATTATTAAAGCTAAAGCGTTCGTGATAATTTTCGTGCAGTGTGGAGAATATTCCAGAATTTTTTCAAAATTTTTTGATCGGTACTTTTCGAGATAAGGGGGGACAGCGATTATTCACAATTTTTTAAAAATAAAACAAAAAAACTGGGCGCAAGTATTACATTATATATTTTTGAACTCGATGACCTGGTATTTTTTTTTACTTCCGATTTCACCCCCCCTCACTCCTTAAGCCAACATTTAACTTTCAAAACTATACGGCTCTGATGAGGCCTTCAGTTCCTATACTAATGCCAAATTTCAACTTTCTATGTCAAATAGTTTCGGACAGAATCGGGTGTGACAGACGGACAGACACCGAAGTGATCTTATAAGTGTTTGGTACGGAACACTAAAAATGAGTAAAACTCTGAGACAGGTGTCTACCTTTTACGTACACATTAGAAAACTTTAACAAAAATCTAGTCCTGAAGAAGAACCACAGTAACATCCCTAAAAGCTCCAATACTTCCTTAAAAAAGTGCCGCAAAATACAAACGTTTCGGTACCTGTACAGCAGGGGTGCTCAAACGGTCGATCGCGATCGACAAGTCTATCGCGAGTGCTTTTTGAGTGGATCTCGAGAAAAAAATTCCGATATAGAACTATTCACAGATTTTGTTTTAGGTAACAACAAAATGTAATGAATAAACTACTAAAATTTATTCGATCCACAATTAGGCCAGAATAACCCCCTCATCACTTTCTTTTCTCGTAATAACCCCCTGCTAGCGGCAAAAGGCGACTTTATCAAACGAACGCGCGGTATTTGTCAAAGAAAAGCCGCGTTTTTGATTCCGGCCTATTTTTCTAGAAACTTCGGGCGGCGTGTTTGACAGGAACATTCGAGACTCCGTTCGCGCCGATATAAATGTTGCGCCTGCAGGAATAGGAGTCAGTCTGAGTTGTAACTTGAAGGCGATACATCGATACAAAGTTTATTAATAAATAGTCCAAAATGAGTGCGGCGAAGAAAAGTAAAACTTATCATTTTAATAACGATTGGAGGAAGAATTTCTCTTTTGTATGGTAAAGGATAAGTGCATTAGTCTCATTTGCCGTGCGTCAGTTGCAATACCTAAGCGTGGGAACTTAGAGAGGCATCATAAAACGGTTCATAAAAACTATGAAAAGGATTTTCCGTCACAGAGTGAATTAAGAAAACGAAAAGTACGTGATTTGATAACTTGTTTGAAAAAAGAACAAACCATGTTCACAAGACCAGCCAAACAATCGAAAGCTTCAACGATCGCGTCATTTAAAATATCTCATATATTGGCGAAACACAAGAAACCATTTGATGATGGATTGGTTGTGAAGGAAGCATTTATTGAAGCGGGTGAGACTTTATTTGGAGATTTTAAAAATAAAACAGAGATTACGTCTGCTATTAGAGAACTTCAGTTATCTCGCCCGACTGTCACAAGGCGTGTTGAAGTCATGAGTCAAGACATGGCAGATAAACTAAAACATGATATCATGGAATGTACATACTTTTCTTTACAGTTCGACGAATCCACCGATATGATAGACACTGCCCAGCTGTGTATTTTTATTCAAATGGTATTCAATGACATGTCGGCTAATGAAGAGTTTTTGACAATGATTCCTCTGAAAGGAAAGACCCGTGGCGAAGATATATATGACGTTTTCTGCAATTTTGTAACAAACTACAAGCTACCAATATATAAACTAGTGTGCATTACAACCGATGGAGCACCAGCAATGACTGGAAACAAAAACGGTTTTGTGGCATTGTGTCGAGCTAATGATGATTTCCCTTCATTTTTCTCCTTCCATTGCATTATACATCAACAAGTTTTGTGTTCAAAAGTTCTAAACATGGAGGAGATTATAGGCATTGCAATAAAAATTGTGAATTCTATCCGTGCACGTAGTTTGCAACGACGGCTCTTTAAATTGCAGTTGGAAGATAGTGAGTCAGCTGAACACACTGATTTAGTTCTTCACACGGACGTCAGGTGGTTGAGTCGCGGAAAATTCCTAGAAAGGTTTCAAGAATTATTGCCCGAAATAACAGCTTTTCTGGACGAAAGAGGTGATGACACTCAGATGCTGAAAAACGGAAGGAAAATGGCTGACTGATTTGGCATTTTTGACAGACATCACGATGCATTTAAACACCATTAATTTGGAGCTTCAAGGTAAAGGAAAAACTATTATTGAGATGATTAGCGCAATAAACGCATTCAAAAGTAAATTGCAACTTATGATAGATCAACTGAAAAGAAAGGATCTGAAAAATTTTCCGTCTTTGAAAGCAAGGATTCCTCAGTTGAATTATGATATTTATGAGGCAGAATTATCAAATATTTTGGGCCAATTCGAAATACGTTTTTATGATTTCAGTAAATTGGCAAATATCGCATCATTTATGAGTTATCCTTTTTCGTGTAAAAACATTGAGGAATTAGCTACTGAAATAGCAAGTCAGTTTAACATGGACTCATGTTCTGTTGAAAATGAGTTAGTGCAGATTATATCAGATATACATCTCAAAGCCACAGCATCTGATACAAAATTCTGGTGTTTTATATCTAAAGATAAATATCCGAATCTAAGGCAAATCGCCCTTCAACTGACGGCAATGTTTGGGTCAACTTACTTGTGCGAGTCTGCATTTTCTGAAATGAAGATAATTAAGTCAAAATATCGCAATCGACTAACTAACGAACATATGTCATCATGCTTGCGATTAGCACTCGGTAATTACGTACCATCTTATGAAAAGTATGCTGAGGACATGCAGTGCCACGCTTCAACATCCAAAGTCACTCTTTAGTTAAGTTTAGACACTAGAACTCGTTTGTTTTGTAAGAACCAATAAACTCGCAATTTTGAATAATTATGAGTTTTTTCATTGACATTTTAGAGCAGACCTACACTTACCTTGACTAAAAAAATGCATATTGTGCGGAAAACTAATATCTATGCCACGATACACCCTACCTAGACGACAATCCTGCATCACACTTACTTGCAGCCTCTCAGAGTCGATCGATCGTAGTCTAACAATATTGAGGTAGATCGCCAGCAGTTCAAGTTTGAGCACCCCTGCTGTACAAGGTGAGTCAACGATAGAGTAAAGTTCATCATCTCATTTGTTTCGGGAAAGACGAACAAATGTGAAATGCAATAGTTTTAGGGAATGTTAAGATGAACAGTTTAAAATTATTTTTGAGTATACAGGGTACTTCGAAAAACTATGGGCGATATAAAATATGTTTTTTTTTAAATGGAACATCCTATTTTCTACCTTATTTTAAATTCTGAGTAACATTTTATAACTTTAACTAAAAAATTCTACGCAGAATTTAAAAATATATTTTTTTTATGGATCTAGCACACGTGCTACAGGGAAGTCCCTAAAGCTCTCCAGGAGCGGCATGTGTACAGAAAAAGCGATTCACGTTGTTCTTGAATCGCTGCAAATTGCACTCGGTATAGAATCGGAATAGAAATTAGAAAAAAGGATGTTCCATTTAAAAAAACATGTTATATTGGCCACACTTTTTTGAAGTACCCTGTATACTCAAAAATAATTTTAAACTGTGCACCCTAACATTACCTAAAACTATTGTATTTAACATTTTTTCGTTATTCCCGAAACAAATGAGATAATTAACTTTACTCTATCGTTGACTCGCCCTGTACGCGTCTTCGATTTGCCTAAGGATGCCTCTACCTCACGGTAGTCATATGCCGATCTTCTTCAAACATGTTGCGTACAGCACCGATGTTTTTTGGACCACAACCGATTTTGGTCGATCTTCACGAAATTCATCGCTGACAGAAACACGACCATGATGATATTTTGCAAACCAATTATAAACAGTTTTTCTGATAGTGGTTCATTACCAAAAGTTGAACGAAGCGATTCGAGGCATTGTTGTTGAGTTAAGCCTTTACTAAAATCGTAAAAAATCACCCAACGAAAACCTTTATGCCAAATTTCTATTCGTTCACAGAATTATTCTTTTTTAAACGCTCACTGTAAATAAACTACTTGGCCAATTTCTGAGCTGCCACGATAACAAATGTCAAATTTTACAATAATGGTAAGGTCACATCGCAATAGCGACCTAGTGGTCGTTTTTAAAACTTAAAAGGCGGCCCTCGAGTTCTGAGTTGAAATAGTAACTTTCAGGAATTCTTCTTTTAAGTTAAAAACTGGCGACATCTATTCGGTCGTTTTTATTTCTACATTTCTTTTATAACTGAAAGCACTCTTCATTTTAATATTAAGTTAGGATCAAAGAAATATATCTCGTCATACAACTAATAAACATCATAAGTCTACACTAGTATCACACGTATCAAGACTGAGCAAAGAAACAGACAATGACAGTGAAAAATACAAGAACTTTACTTACCGTTGAAGAATGCAGGCATTCTAATTGACCCTCCAATATCGGAACCAATCCCGAACGCAGAAAGCGCACTCGCTTGAGCACATCCCTCCCCGCCCGAAGAACCCCCCACTATTCTACTGGTATCGTATGGATTTTTTGTCCTTCCGTGCACATGGTTTGCACTTTCCCACCACATACATAATTCGGAAACATTGGTTAAAGCTATAGGAATGGCACCGGCTTGTTTTAGACGAGTTATCGCTGTGGCATCTTCTTCTGCCAGAATGTGCTTGCGACAAACTAACCCGGAGGAATGAATGAGTCCTAAAAATAAGAAAAAGGATTATAAAAGAATAAATGAAAAAAATGGTTGCAATATTTCATCTATAACTTATGCAAGGTAAGTCTACAACTTCTACTTGTATATAAGAACTTCATTGGCTTCATTATTAATTAAACGGAAGAGGACATGCAGATTGACTCTTTCTTTGACTTTTCCAAAGACTTTGATAAAGTCAAATACAGTCTTCTGATATCTAAATTGATATAATTCATCCTTTCGTGGCCACTTAGTGGACGTACTCAGAAAGTTAAATAGCAATCTTATATTAATAGCATTTGAGCTCTCGACTCCAAAACAAGCCAAAATAGAGAGTATGTACTAGTACTGATATCAATATGGTATTCGACCCCATTCAGGGTATCGATATCAAAATATAATACAAGACGGTACTGTTGTGCCTCGATTAATAAAGGTATCTAGTTATTATTTATCGTTCACCTTCCGTGCTGAATAGGCATTTATCTTGTTTCTTTATCCTATGGATTAGCGACGAAACCAAGGAGCCACACAATCAAAAAATTAAAAACAAATTTTTATATCACCACACTCACGGTCAGATAATAATATTGAAACAATATCTGTTGAAAAAGCCAACTTGTTAGCTGAATTCTTTGCTTCTTATTCTACTGCCGATTTCCGAGGAAAAACACCGTCCACTATTCCCAATGTGAAGTCGAGGATATCCGATATTGGCTTCAGTGCTGATGAAAGACCTACCATAGTAATCAAAAGTGCGCGAGCGATCTAAAATTAGTTTTCTGTAAACTTTTCCACTTATCCTACATAAAGGTGATATTTGCTTTCTGCTGGAAATACGATATAGTTCAGCTGATACCTAAAAATGGTAAGAAGACCTTGTCAAACAACTACCGACTACTCACCCAGGTTTCAATAATTTCGAAAGTTATGGAACAAAAAACTTGAACATTTTGAAGAACCTCAAGCGGTTGTGCATTTGATAAGTCCAAGGCATTGGACCGTCTTTGGCGTGACGGATTG
>CM032455.1:57285180-57325180 GCA_019049505.1 Pachyrhynchus sulphureomaculatus
AAATAAAATGTATGGTGTAGTGGTGATATATACTGAGAAGTGTCATTGTACCAAAGATTCGACACATTCTCAACTTAAATTTTAATATGATTTTAATGGTGGTTATAAAACATGGCATTTACCCGAAAATAATTTACATAATCCTTATTGGTACTTACTGTCTAGTAATATAAATATAGCCGCCACTTAATTTAAGCTTTGTAATTACTGTACTTCGTGTCCGATAGAGCAGCGTAGTCATGGAAAATATTTGCGAGTCAAGTGTATCTCAACAGTTATCCCGTGCAAAAGTAGAAAACATTTATCTACTGATGTCAAGGAAATCGTAAAGAATGTTTATTCAACCCTAAAGGAACGTGGTAATGTTAGCAAGCAAGCAGCGCTAGAAGAAACGGCCACATTAACGAACATTCCAACATGAAACGGTATGGAAAATTGTAAACAACCCTATCCTAGTGAGGAAGAAAAGAAGTGATGTTGACATTTTCTCAAGGATAGATGGAAATGATCAAGATATAATACCGCGTAAAATTTAAAAGATATACGAGGAACACAGTGTGCCCATATTGGATAATTTAATGAAAAGGCTTGAAAGAGATGAAACCGTGATTAAATGTAGTAGGACAACATTATGGAAGTGTATTTAACACATAGGTTTCAAATTTAAAAAACTTAATAAAATACGAGTTTTAACGGAGTCTAAGAAAATCCAGGAATTGCGACTGACATATTTAGAAAAAATAAAGTTTTACGGAGACAAGCAAAGACCAATTATTTACTTGGATGAAACATGGTTCGACACACATGATATTCCGGAAAGCGGTTGGGTTGACTCAAGTGATAACTGTAAAAACAAAAGCACCATCAAACAGAGGTAAAAGGATTACGATTTTGCATGCTGGGTCTAAAGACGGATAGATTTCTAATGCACTCTCCCTGTTTACAAAGAACACAGAAGATTCTTCTCTCCATTACCATGAAGACACCACTGCCAAATTATTTGAAAATTGGTTCAAAAACAACTAATTCCGAACATACCTCCAAATAGTGTAATTGTGATAGACAACGCAAGCTATCATAGTGGGCAGTTAATCAAACGATACAAAAAGCAACAATTCAAAACTACATGTACGATAGTGACATTTACTTCCACGAAGATTATACCAAACAGCAATTGATAGAGGTTTTGAAGAGTTTAAACATAAACAAGGAATGTCTGTGACAATTATGCAAAGGATATGAGGTATACAGTTTTAAGGATTTCACCATACCATGGCATATTTAATCTTATAGAGCATATTTGGCATCAATTGAAATCTGCCATTCATCGTAATAAACTATTTGCCCCACTGTTAATTCCAGTGTACTGAAACTTATGAAAACCGAAGTTTTAATATACCTCTATCGAGTTGGGTGAACTCTGTCATACATGTTAAAAAAGTTGAAAAAATCATATATCCATACTGCAAATAATATATAAAAACTAATAATTAGAACCAATGATAATGATAGCGATAGTGATATTAATTTAAGTGAATAATGTAATTAATTTTAATAGTAATAATTAATTTAATAAAGATGATTTGTAATAAACTTAAATAAAACATAGTATAAACATTGTTTAATGTCTTTCCAAAAATCAAAATAATTAAATTCTAAGCAAAGTTCGGACCTGTTCAATCATATTTGAATTTTACAGCTTGCACTAATAGGAATCAGTTAGTCACTTCACTATATGTATGGACGGACTTTAACAGGTATATCTACACGAAAATAAAGAAATTTATTAACCTTCATGGTAATTTTGCATTGCAGAGTTTTTTCGGCAATACTACTATTTTTTTTATCTATTTTAAAAATTCAGTTATTGATGTTTGGTATATTGACATTGCTAATAATAGACAATATCAAAATTTTTGTTTGTACAAATCTATATACCAAGCAATACCTTGCTAATCTAGATATGGAAAAAATATATCTAATAAATAAAAATGTCTATAGTCAAATACAGTCCAAAGGTCTTTAAACATTAATACAATTTGATGCAATTAGTTCCAGAAAATTATCAGGTAGTTGTTTTTTTTTACCTCTGCACTCACGGAAATACATAAAAATTCGTTAAGTATTTTAACCAGTACTTCTACGCAGAGTTCTAAAATAAATACTAAATTTGGTATTTTTACTTAACACATCTGACAGATAGTTGAGCAGAACTTTGGCTTAAGAGATTTACAAATGAAATTTGACATTTAGCTTTAGCAAGAGAAGTAATAGCGTCCCCCAACATTAACAAATTATAGCAATTTTAGTATTTCTTTAATATTCCTGGATTCTTCCTTGGCCGAAACACCTTAAAGTGTTACGTTAAATGCCAAGTTAATTGTCAATTGTAAAATCAAAGTCACCTTCTGTCGAATTAGGTAACTCGTAGGGAAGTACATAAGGTCCTATATTATCTAATACCAAGTGCAACTTGTTTTTGCAGTTTGCAGATGGTACAAGTATTGCACTATCTACTAATGCAATCAACTGTGCTGCAAATATTCAAAATTACTGTTAGTAAAATGGTGCGTTGCTACGTGAGATTTGTTTTAAGTACTATGAGTATCTAGTGCTTTAGTTTCAAGATTAAACGTTTGACTTGAGTTGCTAGTTGCTGCAATTCATCGCATCG
The DNA here is from genome assembly GCA_019049505.1 of Pachyrhynchus sulphureomaculatus. Classification (NCBI taxonomy): domain Eukaryota; kingdom Metazoa; phylum Arthropoda; class Insecta; order Coleoptera; family Curculionidae; genus Pachyrhynchus; species Pachyrhynchus sulphureomaculatus. Next base: position 57,287,855 of record CM032455.1, read on the forward strand.
ACTGAATTAACATCCGAGCAGCAGCTAGTTTCGCGGAACTAATGGCTTTGATTAAACTTTTTCCTTGTACAAGCATTCAAAAAAGAAATATTTCGCGTTTAAAATGAAACATTAGATAAGCGAGAGTTGCATGTAACAACGCACTGTTTTTCGTGTGTTCGGACGCGTCGAGACAAATACCTGAAAAGTCGCGTCGACTCCTTGTCATTAATCATTAATAACATTTCTTCATTTATCTGAAACGCTCGACTATTGGCTACTTATGCTAATATACTCACACAAACTTGTCATGTCAAGCTTGTGTGCAAGGCACTAGCCCTTCGGATTTATCCTTTGGATACTCAGTAAAATCATACTGACTATCCAGCAAAACTACTTTTAACGACATTTCTTTCAACTATACGACTCCATACCCTTCAGCCAACCAGCATACCAATAGACCGACGACTGAGGCGTAAAGGGGAAAGAAAATCCTTCAAGAAAGTGATTTTGAACGACGAGTAAACTTTTGTACCACCATGATAGAGTCCGATCCAAATTTTTTATCCAAAATAATGTTTTCTAATGAAGCTACTTTTCGTAGTAATGGAGCAGTTAACAGCCTTAACAAGCATTATTATTCAACACAGTTAATCCATTGTGGGTCCTGGAAGTTCAAAACCAAAACCACTGGTTCGCTTAATTTATGGTGTGGAATTATAAATTTTCGAATTATTGGTCCATATTTTTTCCGCTAACCGCTTAACGGGCGGGCCTAGATATCTAAATTTTTTGCAAAACGAATTACCCCAGCTTCTTGAAGAAGTTGATAACTTTGAACGGGAACAAATGTGGATTCAACAACGCGGAGCTCGTGCTCATTACCAGCGGGAAGTTCGGAAATTTTTAAAACGATCCACAGTGTGTCGCGTAGAACATGCTAGGTGGACAAAATTCATGTTATGATTTCCAGGAAATCTTATTTGCAAAACGTAAACAACACCACCAAACCCCGAATTCCGAGAAAAGGTTGTTTATCAAATTTGCAAGTGGCGAGTCATTAGCGTCAGAAGTCAGGTAATGAGTTTAATGCAGCTCTTTCAATCAATCAGTTGGAATTTAGCGACACTTTCGTGCACATCTTATAGTGACATATTGTAAATATTGTGAAAGTTTTTGTGATGAATATTAATACTGAGGGTAAGTACTATTTTTTAATGTATTTTTTTAATCAGAATCTATTAATTTGAATTTTTAGTATTTTTTTTAAATAGCCTATATATTTTAGCGTGTTTTTTAACAAAAAAAAACTTTGAAAGTTCAGAATATACAGACATTCACCTCTATCCGGGCTAGTTTTTAGATATTACACAGAAATAACTTTATTCTTCGTAAAAAATACACATATTGTTTAGCACACTTCAGTACAACATGTTTTTTTTTTCTTTTTTTCCAGAGAACACGTTTACTCTATTTCAAGGGTAGCCTTTTTTGAGGAGTGGTTGAAACACACGAAGAATGAAAAAAACTCGCGTGTATATGACTTTCTTTCTTCAAAATTTCACTTTGGTGACATTACTGAAAGCAGCCAAAAAGAAATAAAGTTGAAGATATCCAACTTGTCTAATAAGTTTGGTGCCAAATGGAAAGTCGAAGGAGCGTTTTTTAATTAAAAATAAGAATTGGTTGGATGAAGCAGACATACAGTTTACTGTGAGTTCTTTTGCGCCACAACCTTCAACATCAAGTGAGAATGTGAGTCCTGCAGGAAGACCTCGCAAAGATTTCGAGGAATCGTCGTTTAAGACGAAGAAACGTCGCGTCGTGGATCTCGTAGAATCCCGAAGTGTCAGTGAATTGGTGACTGCTGCCGAAATTGCTGTGCGTTCAGCAGGGCAAAGAAAAAATTGCCAATGTGATTAGAGACATTAGTGAGAGCCCAGATAATATTATTAAGTCTAAAAATACCAGTTCCGTTAATCCTAGGCAATTAAGTAGTGACGAAGCCTTAGCTTACTATATAGATTATAAGTCAACAACGCATTCTTACAAACAAACTAGGAAGTGGTCCATGAAGGCGGGGCATAATGTGTTTCCGTCATATTTTAGTTTAAAAAAGTCCAAACAGGCCTGTTACCCTGCAGAGGAGCACATTGCTATAACAGAAACTACTATTTTTAGTTATGTAGTGCTTGTACTAAGCATGTAAACCTTGACTTGTACATTTTTCTTTATCAATAAATGAGTATTTTTATTTTACATATAATTACAGTCAGTGTCATTATGCTAAATTTATTACAGCGCATTTATAACATTTATTTTAAAATTAAACAAAAACAATTTTTGACTGGAATTTTCAAAAACAATTTTTTTTTGAACCGAACAGCAAGAAATATGTACCTTAAAAAAATCAAAAACATTTTAAAATACCAACTACTTATGTATGTATAATGCACAAGTTACCTACCTGAAAGGCAGGTATTATTTGAGTTTATCCTTTTTGTGTCAATAAAACTAAGTAATATGGATTAATTGTTTTATTTTTTAATTGACAAATGCAATAAATGATTTTTCATGTGGTTATTATTAAAAATAATAATACAGTGTCTTTCATTTAGTTGCACATTCAAGTTTGTAGAAAAATTCGTGCACATACGCAGAATATTTTGTTTTTGTTATACAATGTTTTGTGCAGCTGGACAAAAAATACAGGTAAGCGAAATGCAGCTAAATGAAAGACACTATATTATAATTTTTAATTCTAATAACCATACAAAATACCCTTGCCCTTTAGTTCCGTTATCTACCTGCTAAGCTGATGCAATCCTACCGCCATATGTAAGGGTGGCTGTATTACACAAATTTTATCGATATTGAGTACCTGCGGTAAATTGTGAATAAAACCCACATTTATTAACCGATTTTCATGATTAATACCTTATTTTATTTTCCAGATACGCAGCTGTCAGAAAAATATATAATATTTTGTTTTTCTTTTGTTATTGCGCTTTTTTACCGAAAAAAATAATGAATTTTACACGAAAATTTTTTTTTTTCTCTCCATTAATTTCTAAATAACTCCAAAACGATAAAAGATAGAATAAAATAATATTCAATCAACTTTAATAAAATTTTGTTACGCATTTTTTAATGTTTTATTTATAAAAATCTGACAAGTTGTTCCCGAGTTATCGTTAAATATGTCTGCGTAGCTGACTAATTTAGGGGAAAAAATTAGCCATGCCCATAAAAAAAAACCAACGCAATGAATTTTTTCTTAAAATAACTTAATATGCCTAGAATATACATAAACAATTGAAATAAGTGAAAAAATAATTTTGTCCAGCTAACTTGTACTAGTCGACACACTGTGCGATCATGTCACTTAATACCTTTAGACTTCTTTTTTTGTGGGGCTACATTAAAGATCGTGTTTATGTGAATCCCCCCTACAACACCAGTAGATATGGAAAATAGTATACGGGGCAATAACGCCCTTTATGCTAAGGAAAGTAAAGGAAAATATAGTAAAACGACTAAACTTGTGTATTCAAGTAAACGTAGATATTTTTGAAAATCTATTACATCATAATAATTAATCATTAGTTAAGTTAAACTATATTAAAATTATTATTAACTATATAGCGTAAGTGTATTAAAAACAAGGGTAAAAATTGAAAAATTCAAAATAAATCGAAAACTATTAGAAATAGTTATATGACATAAAATAAAAGTTGGAGGGTTGTGTCAAATATATCAGAAAAAATAATAATATACCGGGTGTGCCATTTAAAAAATTTGAGATTTTTCAATTTAAAATAGTAAAAATGCATAAATTTATTTTTGAACACCCTGTAGCATCTAACTCAAGTTTCTTTACATATATCTTTTGTTTCATCTCTATAGCACGCTGGTACCAATTATGAGTATTCCACCTTCAGAAACAATGGCGCTACTGGCAATTTTTTACAAAACTGAAAATTATTATTTTTAAAAAAAAACTGAAATATTAGAAAAGCTACTAGGTTTAGGTATATAACATTATTAATAAAAAAGTTAAACAATTTTACACAGAATTTAAACATAAATTAGAAAATAGTATGTTCCATTTAAAAAAACATATGTTATACCGGCCACACTTTTTTGAAGTATTCTGTAGACTCAAGAATAATTTTAAACTGTGCACTTTAACATTCCCTAAAACTATTGCATATCACATTTGTTCGTCATTCCCGAAACAAAGGAGATAATGAACTTTACTCTATCGTTGACTCACCCTGTACATTGAATTACATATTCTTATATAAAATAATAACATATGTTTTTAATCCAAGTAGTACAACGAAAACTTACCACAGTAAACTTTCATATTAAAATTATTAGAATCAGAGTTACCTTCGAAATAAAAAAAATGCTTGGTAATATCATGTCTAATATAACTCTGCCAGGAGCTTAGAAAAGCCAATAAATTATGAGTTAAAATAGTTAATCTTGCATAGCGTTACCAAGACAATGAAATAATTTGTTAATGTTTTGTATATGTCATGCAAATTTTGACAAATAAATAATTGTCTATTTTTTACTTCTTATATTAACTTTATAAACAGCAAGTAGAGAGCCGCAGGCGCGTAAGCTGTCAGAACTCCGCATATGGCATCGTTCTGAACCTTGCTTACTTGTTTCGAACAATATTAACAGTTTATGTTTTATTTTTATTTTCAATTTTTATTGCTTCAATTTATAGTACGATCGTATCCTACGGACAAATTTACTGCCCGCGCTAGTATGTGAATAAAAAAAATTGAGAAATTTTTCCAAATCAATGCATAAAAAATTAATTTTATGTGTTTACGTTATTTCCTACAAGCGGCTAATATGGAAGGTCCTGGTCGCAGTAACTACCAAGAAGGCCAACCAGCTCCTAGCCAAGCTCTATCCTCTTTCCAAGAAGTCCAGTAAATTGTCAACATGCAATAAATTGACAATCCATAAAATGATCCTCAGAATCGGCCTCACCTCCTCCAGTGAGGAATGGTGCCAAATATCAAGTAGGTACAAATCCACTCTCCAGACCATTCAAAACAAAGCCCTCCGCATAATCGCTAACACGTCATGGTTCGTGGGCAACACACAAATCCCCCGTGACTTCGAGATGTCAACCATCCTGGAATTCATGAGTAAAACTCAGCTCAATTCCTAGCTAAAGCCATCCGCCACCTTAACCCCTCCGTCAGAAATGCTGATGGACTTCCACCAAGGACAGGACTCACTACTCAAGACCCTGAGATCTCTTCCTTCAGGACCTCTAACAATGGAATTAGATTACGTTTAGTTTTAAGTTCGTAATACCTCATGAAATATCTGAAGTTTCAAATATCTTAAGTTTTATACTGTAGGTGAAATACCTTAAATCTCAGATATCTATATTAAGTTTTAATCTCAACTATATAAAACCCTTACCTAGGCTAAGTTAATTAGGTAACTGACATCTACATATCTTAAAACTCAAATTGAGTACCCATGTATCTCAGCTTCTTTAATAGCAGTTACAGGGCCTAGTTCTACTTAGACAATCAATAAATAAAATCTGGTATTTTCAAAAATTTTTAAGTGTTATTCATTTTTAAAATAATGCTTGAACAAATTAGATTTGCTTCTATTGACGCAGAAAACTTTAAAATGGCCTTTTATTTTTCAAATTAACTAAGAATCCCAAATAAATATGATTGCTACAATAGTCAACAACAATGTGTGAATTTTTTAAAATACATCGTAAATTATAATCTCTGCCCAATAACGCAAAAAATTTGATAGCAACCGACTGAACTTCATTTAATCCAAATAAGACACGTTTATCCAAGATTAACTGATACTATAGTGATTTTTCTAATAATAAAATGAAAAGGGAAAGCAAAAATACAGGGTGTCGGTAAATAAATGGCGTAAATTATTTTGTTCAAATAAAATCTAAAAAAGAGAAACATTTGGAAAACATAAATATTAGTTAGCAATATTTACAAATGCGCACCAGGCCTCCAAGTCTCACAAGAATTCTAATAATAATTAAAATTAGAGTTAAAATAATAAAAAAATAATTTCCTATAAAAATAAAATTAATATCAAAATGGCTATTGTTTTGATCTTAATCTAGAAACAGTACCTGTTCCTTTCTCAGTGTTAAAATTCACATTGTAATGATAACTTCACTATTCATTTTAAACACGATACAAAAAAAATTGCAGGGTAATTTTAATTATAACAGGTCTGAAATGAAGATACACCCTTCATTTTAGCTCTGTTATAACAAGTTTCTGTTAAAAGTTTATATACACTGAAATCCAATACCTTATACCAACTCTATTATGTTAACCACTTGAACGGTACCAGCAGTTAATTGTCTGTAAAACATTAATAAAATATTTGAAAGGTAAAATTTTAACGGCTTTTGCTTTTTCTGATACGAACCTAGGGCGACCCTTTCGCCTGTGTCTGTCGTTGGCGCCTTTTTAAGTGTTCTACACATAAAGGGGACCTACAGTTTAATGCCGGGTTCCGAACGGATTTACTTTTCAGTGTTTTAAAATTTCAAAGTAACTCGACATATACGTTTTGCCTTATTAAGGGTCATACAAAAGTTCAGATTCTATGAACACACCTCCAACGCCCGTCCAATCTGAAAATTATTTAAAACGGATGATATCTGAATGACCAAAGCCATAACAAATTTAAAAGTGTATTTATTATTAGGATTTCTAGGAAGTGTTTTTGTTCATTCGTGCTTCCCTCATAATAAATCATTTTTTTTTTGTAAAGCGTTGTTTCGCTCATTTTAATTTATTAATAATTTATTGAAGTTTTCCGGGTTTAGTAGAAATGTGACCAATCGATGAATTAGACTGTGAAGTGATTAAAATTTGATTGGTTGGAATTTTTTTGGAAATTGAAACACACTTCACAGGAAAAAGCCATGTATATGTATGTATATATATATATATATATATATATATATATAATATATATATATATATATATATATATATACATATATAAATACATACATATATCCCGAGACGCGTTTCGCCGTGTCACGGCTCATCAGTCGGGTTAGGATCGACAAACAAGAGAATAGAATTTTTTTGGTACTAAAGCCACCACTGACAGCCAATAATGTTAAGATATAACGCCTACTTCGTAGGTGTCGATCCTAGCCCGACTGATGAGCCGTGATACGCGAAACGCGTCTCGGGATAGATTCGACAAATAAGAGAACAGTGGGTAGACTGCTGAGATACGGACCTTCGTCCGTTTTCAGTTGTTCTTACATTAAAATCACATATGCCTTAGGGGGGATTACCTCGAACGATCACGCCACCTGTGGTGAAGTGTTGGCATTCTGCTAACCACTCTGTTGGCATGTATGGCTGCAGCGAGTCAGTCTTCGATGGAGTGCCACCTACGAGGTAGGCGTTATATCTTACCATTATTGGTCGTCAGTACTGATTTTAGTACCAGAAAATTCTGTTCTCTTGTTTTTCGATCCTAGCCCGGCTAATGAGCCGTGATACGGCGAGACGCGTCTCGAGATGGATTCGACAAATAAGAGAACAGTGGGTAGACTGCTGAGACGAGTTCGTTGCCTCTTTTATTTTTGTGATTGATCTGTCAGATCATATATCTGAAGGAAAGCATTCAATCATGTACCAGCGGCAGTCCATGAATTGATCATAAACTATTCAAAAAGTATAATAAGATAACAATAGGATCTGCCCCTTCCGATATTGTTTTCTAGTTTGAGGAACATTTGTTCTACCTGCAAAAAGCATTAGTTTCTTGGAACTGAACATCGATTCGTGCTTTAATTGCTACGGACATATTGATATGATGCAGTGTTTGAAACTTAATTAAGTTAAAAAACGGTTTAAAGTATAAAGAAAACTACTTGATGTTTACTAAGTGTTGTGCTATAACAAAATAATTTGGAGACAAGCAGAAAACATTCATAAAGTATTTGTCCATGAAGACAGAATATTTCCTTTGATATTTGATCTACCCCTATAATTTTATGTGCCGTGATATTGTTCAAACATGTAATATTTTTACAATGGTTTTAATATATATTGTAAAATTACTGTAAGTATAGAACACAATAAATATTCGTAAGAGATGGCTTTTGTCATGATTATAATACACGTCAAAAACAATATAACATATGTCTCATAAAGCATTCACGTGAAGTCTACAAAATAATATTACATACTATAGTAAATACTGCATACAAATAATATACATTAGACTTTAAAAAAAACATTAAACAGTATTATTAGAAAATAAAAAAATATACTCCGTCTCCTTCATCAAACGGGAGAAATTTTTTGCTGGACATGTGTTACTTTCTAAAACGTATAATGATAGACTAATGAACTGATGTAGACAGAAAATACAGCTATCGCTAGAGAAAGACAAACACGTGGAACAAAATCTGATAGTAAAACGAGGCCGGCTGGCTACCATCGGATCATTAAATTCTGCCTCGTCGTGTCCCTCAGAGACACTGCGCAAATGTGTCTCTATTATTGTTAGATGTAATATAGCTTCTACTTGCGCAGCATTTCTGAGAAACTCGATGAGGCACATTTTAACGATTTAGCAGCAGCAAGCTGGCTTCGTTTTGCGGCGTCGTTTTGTGTTACCTGTTTGCCTTTCTGTAGCGATAGATATATTTTCTATAGTTGAGGCTATTTTAGATAGGCTTATTAAGTTTAATAGGTATTGTGTTACAAAATGGACATGCCGCAAAATAATCGCTTTAAACCTTTCAAACTTAATTTTTTTAACTTACTTTGAGTATTGGTAACAGATCTTCTGCCCTTCTGCATATCGGACCGATTCCTAAAAATTTGTTTTGCTCCTCTGTCACTGGTTCTGGATATTGTCCACTATTAGGAACAGCTAATGGCGAGGGTTTGTGGCCAAAAACGCCTGTAAAGAAATAGTTAGAGTCATTATTTTTGTGTACCATATTTACGAAATATACCTAGGTTCTTCAACTGCTTAAAAAGTGTACCTTTTTCTAATATGATGTCATCTATTATGTAGAACCTGAACGCTTAAGAGGCCTTTTTCAAAAGTTTTGTAAGGGTAAAAATATTTGGTAGATAGTTTAGAAACTTGGTTAGAACGTATTTTATTTAAAAATTAATTTCACAAGTTGCGAATCATAAATAGTTAAACTTTTAGTTACTGTATTTGATTTTTTTGCATGAAGCGTGCTTAAACAGGGGTTGGCCCTATCAAAACCGACCTATATTATGTTTTTTAATTGGACGAGCACGTGGCGCCATCTATTATCGTAGACTCGAGACCACCACTCAGTACTGGAAGTGTGGGTTCTAGGTAAACATATTTCTTTAATACCCTGAAAAAAATGCCGTGTAATACAGCAGTACGTGTCAGAAGTTACCTTGTTATGGATTTGGAGTTAAGCAAAAATACGATCTTATTATGTAATTCTATTTTCTTGTAGCAAATGCTTCTTAATTAAATAGGATACTGTATTTTTATAACACTTTCCATTCTAAAGTTGTTGATTTTTTGAACTAGCAAATTGAATGTTTAAGAATTTTCTAATAAATGATTACTGCCTTGAATATAATGTTTTAAAAATTCATAAAAATTGCTTATTTTAATTTATGTTCGGATGCTGTGTTCTAAAATATCGTCAAAATTGTGTCTTTTATTTAATTCACCTTAGAATTACTTATTTTTTATCTAACTTAAATATGGAATAATCTATAAATTTCTATTATTTTGTCTAATGTGCAAACTAATAAATTTGGTTACTGTTTCTGATTCACATAAAATATTCTACCGTTTTTAAAAAAATGTCTAGATTAAAAGGTTTTCATATAGCTTCTAGAAATATGTCAAAATTATTTATTTGAATCAATCACTGCATACAGTGTGTTCATAAAGACATTTTATTTCCTCTAATTTGCTAAACTTGCTAAAATAATTTATTTGGTCTAATTTGCAAATAGAATGGGCTAGAACTCCAAAAATTCAACCATTTTTCAGACAAAATGTTTGAGAAGTTTGTAATATTTGTTTTCTCCAATTAATTTTCAGAATATTATAGAGCTTTGTAAGGTGCTGGTAAAATAGTTTACGAATGAAGAAAATATTGTAATTTTTTAATACGGAATTCTAGAATTCAGTGGAATTCTTGGTACTTTTGCGAATTATATTTGTTAGTAGAAGTAGTTGTAGAGGTAGTAGGGAGGCTTATAACTAAGCAAATAGACCGAAGAGATCCTTTTTACCATCTAAGGAGAGGGTAATGTCAGCCAGCCTGGGCCTAGAGTTTAAGGTGGGATCCGTACCACGTGATCGCCAGATGGAACTCCCTTAGCCCGTTGTTTTACGCTTTTGGTCCTTGTTACGAGCCTAGAAGGGTTGCCAAAGGTTTAACACCTCTATAAACGTCTCCAAGGTAATGTGGTAAATTATGTTCGTTGGCGACTGCGTTCGAATCTTCTACCTCGACTTCAGAGCTGCGTCTCATTTAAGAGAGTGCTATTTACCTCGTTAGCCTTCCACTTCAAGTGACTGTGCGTCAACAACATGCTGTAGGCAGTTTTTCTAACGAAGTAGGCTCGTAGTCCTCGAAGGCCGACTTCAGGTATCTGCCCCACCCATAGGAAGGGGCAATGCCTTCAGCCAACTACAAGGTAATTAATAAATATTTTTCATTATCAGTGGAAATCGAACCCGCAATCTCAAAGTATTTTATTTTACCCCACCTCCCCGCCACTATAGAGAATTTTACCCTTTTTCTGACTACATCTCTAATGAGAGATATTGACGCCGATGTCATAATATCCGTCAGCGTTGCCCAGGTGCCGAAACATACACATTGTATATCCCGGCACTTTTAAGACAACGCGGTAGAGTTACTACGGGCGTTATTGCATTTCTGCAATAACTACTTCCTAAAAATACACACACACACACCCAGCCGATTGTTGGAATCGAACCAGTGACCATGGGTTTCATCCGCAAAATTCAAATTCAAAAAGTTTTTTTATTAATTATAAATTTATACATATGTACTTAGGCTTACAAGTTTGACTTATGTAGTATAAATACAATATATTAAGTAATATATTCATTTATACAATAACCTTTCTGTTGGCAGATGTTTTGCCGAGTGGTAAGCCCTCGTACCGTTTTTGTGTTTATTGCATCATTTTCAGATATCTTTACAATGGTGTGGTTTGTTATTAATTTAAAGTGTTTTGTTGTTTAATGTTTTTTTTTTATGTTTCTTCATAGTCGTTTATGTTTTCGTTGAGAAAAATTAAACAAAAAACCCAACTTGATTTTTGCAAGTACGTGTGCGTGCCAATGGCCTTATCTTGTTGCTGTTTGCAATCGCTCTCTGTTTTTTTTTCTCTCTTTCTTCCACGCGTCTGTCATTCATTCCTCCTTCCCACTCATTCGTTCCTATGTTATTTACTAACATTATTTACATTCTCTATTTAAAATATTGCAATCATCATATATGTAGATTGCGTTTATATATTATTTTTATAACAAATTTTATTTTTTTTGTATATTTTCACTTTCACTACACTATTGTTAATGTTACACTATACAATTAAATCTAAAATTATATATGTATATATATATATATATATATGTATATATATATATATATATATATATATATATATATATATATATATATTATATATATATATACATATTATATATACATATATATATATATATATATATATATATATATATATATATATATATATATATATATATATATATATATATATACAGTCGACACTCTATATAGTGAAAGACCAAAATGTTGACCGAAATTTCACTATAGAGAGTTTTTCAATATATAAGATAGAGTTTCACTGTAAACAGTGTCGACTATATATATATATATATATATATATATATATATATATATATATATATATATATATATATATATATATATATATATATATATATACATTTACTTGGGTGAATCGTTAAATCAGTCACCTCCGTTGTTACTCTATATACCTTACCAGTCCAGTTTTTTTTCGCGCGTGTAAAATTTTGTTTAGCCAGATCTTCAAAATAAATCGGCAATCTTGAATATAACGGTTTGTGTGTATCGGATTATGCGCCTTGCGCGTTGCTGTAAGGTCGTGTGTCAGTGATGATGTTTGTGTTTTGTGTCTGTAAAATATGTCTGATATGTCGATGATGTCCTATATTTGGTGTGTTAGTTAGTCATGTTGGGCATCTGTTCTGGTGTACCGTCCCGCGGAGGATACACATCTGAGTATCCTATTCTGCATTAGTTGTATTCGAGCTACCGGTGTATCTGATATACTGCATCATACAGGCGCAGCATACATCAACACAGGTTTTATTATTTGCTTGTATATTGTCAATTTATTTTCAATGCCGAGCTGAGAATGAAGTGCTATTAAGGCGTATAAGTTCTCCATAGCAACGAAGGCTTTTCGCAATATATGGTTGACGTGCAGATGAAATTTCAATCTTGAATCAATAATGACACTTAGGTACTTCAGGCGCATTCTGATAGGTATCTGGATGCATTCATTTTTATTGGTTCATTTATTTTTATGTTTGTATACTTTTTAGTGCTGATAACTATTCCTTCACACCTGTTTTCGTTTAAATTGATTTTCCATTTCTCCAGCCATGAAGTTATTTTTCTGAAATGGTTTTAGAAGTTCACATGCAGGTTCTTAACTGTCTTATATTTTTCTATTTATTAACGATTTCGATAACCCTAAATAGATATTATTATTCTTCATTATCTTCAAATATTCTGTTTAATAAATAATATTTCATCTGCCTTCTTAACAGACAATTCTAAGATCTTTTGTAAGATCAGCAGTAAGTTAGTTTAATAGAACGTCTAATCATTTTATTAAAGGCGGTTAAATGGCTGTCGATACTTACTCGATCTTGTACTAAAGATCCTCTAGAGTAAAGCCATATAGTTTCACGTGTGAAACTAACGCTTGTGTGTGACATTCTGACTAAAGCAATCAATCAATATCTGCATTTTTTCGGACTAGTGCTATGGTGTTTACTTGTTTTGAATATTTATACTTTAGTATTGGTTAGTTTTAATTATTTGTTTGTGATTTTAAGTAAAAGTGATGTCAAACACAAACGTTATGTTTCAGCAGCCATACAACATTGACGAATAACGTGACATCCCCGCTGATCGCCTGTACTGAAGCAGGTGAACGATAAAAAACTTCATTTTATTAAGTTCTAATAGTCATTTTTATTTTCTTATGCAAAAATTGTAAGGCTAGTTGATATACGAGTATCTTAGATCAGTGGCGGCTCGTGATAGAATTTGGTGGAGGTTCACATACCTCACGAGGCTATGTTGTATGTAGCATCATGAGCTAATAAGAGCGTGAAAACACGATTTCCAGATACCTACTTAATTTTAAATTTTATGTATCTATTCATACCTAGAAGACATTTTAAAATTTTCTAAGGTCTATGGTCACAAATGAAAATACCTTACCTAACATTAAATGAAAATACTAAATGTCAATAGGTTAAATATAATATCAAATATAAAATCACTTACCAATACAGAAGGTCCAACTATAACAGGCAAATGGGCGCGGTGTATTGACAGATATGTATAAACGTGAATATAAATAATATATAAAACAATTGATGAAAGAAAATGCAGACCAATATAGTAAAATTTATTGTTTTGTTTAAACTATAAGCTGAACATTCTAAACACAATGTTTATACGAAAAGTCCATACGGCGATTTTTTAAATTTGCAAATTTGTCAATCACTAATTGATTAAAATCACTAATATCTTCTATCATTTTCTTTTCTATTGACAATATTCCCAATGCTGGAAGTCTTTCTTCATTCATGGTACTTCTCACAAACGACTTAATTCTTTTGAAAGTGGGAGAAATTTCTTTCAGCTTCAGCAGTTGTCATCGGAATGGTATTAGCTGCAGTAAAGTGCACGTTGCGGAAAATACATTTTGCAAATTATTTGCGATTATAAATCTCAAACAATGCACCCCTCCTGGCAAATTTCTAAAATCTGGCCGTTTATAAATAAGTTCAAGTTCAGTTTGTAATCTAATTTTGTCCAAAAATGGATATGCCTGAACTATATCATTTAAATAGGGGGGGCGACGGGAATTTATTTTCAAACTCCGAGAACTCAGAAGACATAAACAGAAGCGAACCACTTAGATGACTATTAAATGAAAACTTTCCTTAATTTGAATTAATATATAATCACATACTTCTTTTGCTGCAACTATTTTCGTTAAAAAAGGATCTTCCTTACGTCTTTTATTCTGAAAATGAACTACATCTTCAATTAAAGTAGGAATTTCTTCAGCATTTTGTCTTTCAGTCGCTATACATTTTTCAAATATAATTGCTGTGGCTACCTATGCAGCATCAGGAGTCGATTTTTGCAAACTGTTATATAGGATATCGGGGGTAGTATAATTTTATAAAAAATGTTAGCCAGAATACAAATTGTCCATCGTATAACATTCTACGGATTGCAGAGGCTTGATTAATTGTGGTAGATTGTTTCGAATATTTTCTACCTTCTCCATACATTCGATAAGTGCTTCTCTATTCTCAAAAATAATATTTATAGCTTTACTTTTAAAAAGCTACCGTGGCGTAGAAGTTCTTGGAATATGGCAGTGTACAACTTCATTTAATATTTCAACCCGCTGAGGAGAATTTGAAAAAAAATTGTAATATCTGTTATATTAGAAAAGAAAGTACGTACTTCTGCATTCTAGCTAGATGCATGAGCTAAAATTAAATTTAATTCATGAGCATAACAGTGAACATAATAGCCGTATTTATAATCATCTTGAATAATTCTGTTTACTCCACCATCGCGGCCACTCATAACATTTGCTCCATCATAGCTTTGTGAAATTAATTTATTTGGTGTATCTGTAACTTTGAGCAAAACGTCTTTAATACAATTTGCTAAACTAATTGCATTATGATCTTGTGGATTCAACAAAGCTCAAAATCGTTCAGTTGGGGTACCGTCTTTTAAAATATATCTGAAAACTACTACCATTTGAAAGTTATAAGAAATATTTGTGGTCTCATTTGCTATAACAGAAATGAATTGGGCGTCTGCTATTTCATTCTTTATACATTCGTGGCAAACTTGTAGCATGCAATCTAGTAATTCGTTCTGAATTATTTTTGAAGTACTTTTGAAGGCCGTACATTTTTCAAGATGCTCTTTTAAAGCCAGATCCAACTTTGTACTAAAATTGATTAGACCTTTGAAAATCCCTTTCAACATGTCCTCGCAAAGCTAATTCGAAACATCCACAGAAGTTTATACAATTTATAATTTTCGACAAAACGTACCTGTTTTTCAATACATTGTCATTATGTTTTTCGATCCCTCTTCTGTAGGCACTATCCAGTTGTTTTATATCAACTTTTCCCAAAAGTCTTAGTTCTAACAGCGAATTTATATGAACCTGCGAACTTACATGCTTTTTAATTTTTTGTAATAAGTGTTCCAGATCGACTACCCCACTTTCCACCCAACTCGCTTCAGCACTTTCAGATGCAAATAGCAAACATGGAAAACAAAACAAACTGTTTTTAACACTGCATCCGCATAGCAATTCATGTTTTTCATAGAATTAATTTTTAAAACTTCTTTTGAACTCGCGTTTTTGTCCCTTACTTACTTGAGTAATACTAAGATTCGGAATCGGTTTTCCCGCAGCTTTCACTTTAAGTTTGTCTTCTACACCTTTTGTTGCAAAATATTGAGCGCCAAAACCAAATTTAACTACTCTGACTGGAACCGCTTTAGATTAGATGTAAAATATAAACGACTCAACATGACGCTTCAATTTCAATTCAAATGCGCAAGATCACCAAGTAGGTGTGAACCATGGAGAGAGGAAAACGACGAATTTACATCTTCGTATTAGAGAGAGACACAGTTTGCCAGAACGCAAAAACGTATAAAACGAGACAGCGCCATATACCGCCTTGCTTTACATTCATTTCTTGTAGTTTGTGCGCTTAGGGAGCTTCCGTGGCAACTCGAGGTGTAACGGTACGTAAAGTATTAGGGTTGTTATAAATTGTTTTTGTCCATTTGTAGGGAAGGTTCACTTCTTTAAAAGACGTTTGTATGACTAAGGTATAATATAAAATAATTTGCATTTTGCTTTGTTGTTAACAGGAGGTTCACGTGCTCATGTGCTCCTATAGAGGAGCCGCTACTACCTTAGTTTCACATTCGTTTTGAAATTAAAAACTGACATTTTTTACCAATTCTTAAAAGACACCCTTTTCAAAATTCAGCCTGTTTGAGGATACGAAAGTCGTATGTGTTATGTGAGAACCAACTAAAACAACAAAAAAGTTATAGATTTAGATAGTTTTCTTTGAAATCTCGGCATTAAATTCCTTCCAATTGGCTAGTACTTTATCTCAACAAAGACTTCAGACATTTTATAAAACTTAAGAGATTTCAGTAGTTGACTACCGAGTTATTTTTACGCGGGATTCTAATTAAAGTAATGAGCAATGAGCATAGAATTAATGGCTTGTAATATATTTCGGGAATCGTGGGATGTTTCGCTTGAAGTAAAAAGATCGATTCAGTTCGCAATAGTCCGTTCTGCAGTTAGTAAGTAAATATATCTGTTTAACTTTTTATTTATTAAGCAAGAGAAAGATGAACCAACTCCAAACAGCACGACTAGCGGAATTTCGCGGTCAAGTGATGAGTAAAACATTAGATATATTTCTAAGGTTTTTCACTTGAATTTAAAATTTAAGTACGACCTGTCCCATAAAAAACATATAAACAAAAAAAAACACATCGTATATTAACATACAGTCCTTGGAAAAAAATCTTAAAAATAAAGTCATTATGTTCCCAGCACACTTTTAAGCAAACAGTGACCATTGCTCAGTACGCCGTTTGCCGGATATATGTTTTAAATTGTTGTGTTGTTAAGTTGAAAATATGCCTCATCCGGGAATAATATGTTGGTAAATGTTGAAAAGCCACTGAGCAGTATTAGTTCGCTTTAATTCTTTCAGCAACAGTATATAGCAAGAGTGCAAATATAATTTTTTATCAAAAAAGCGTTAACACGAACTTCTGGGCACATTCGGACAGTGGAGGTGACTTTGGACAATTGGTAGCTCCCTACTTCTTATTCGTATTTTTACCGAATATATGCATTTTATCGTCACTGTTTTAATGCAAGCTCATACTCGCCAGTATTCTTTCAACCACGGTGGTGGTGGGTCGCTCTGCAAGCTAAACTTCGCCACGTGCTACGCTTTTGCTGGAAAACTGAATTTAGTGAATACAAAAATAGTGAAAAACTAAGTATTCTGCACAGAACTCCTTAAAATCTGCACGATTTCCGACTATTTTGCTTATTATTACAACTATTTAAAAATCATTTGACAACGAAATTAAATTTTTTTCTAGAATAGTTTTTTTTATACAGGCCCGTAACAAAAAAATTGTCTTTTAAGGGGGTGACTTTTGACAATGCCACGAAAGTGTAGAAAAGTGTTAGGCGGACGTAGTTATCAGAACTACAATCAAAATAACCTAAAAAAAGCTATAGAAGAAGTTAAAAACCGAACAAAGTCTTTAAGAAAAGCATCAGAATTCTATGGTGTTCCAAAATCGACCATAAGCAACGGTGTCAATGAAAAACATACAAAAAAAGCAGGAGGTCAAAGTGTTCTTAATGGTGTCAAAGAAAATCGTCTAGTTTTGTTAATACAAAGTGCCTGTGAATGGGGATTTCAACTAACTGAGTATGATATCAGAGAAATAGTAAAACAATACTTGAATAGGAAAGGTGTTAATATTGAAAAATTCCATGACAATATGCCCGAACGCGATTGGACAAAATCCTTTCTGTCTCGTCATAAAGAATTAACTGTAAGATTAAGCCAAAGTATAAAGCGGCTTCGTGTGCAAGTTTCTGTCCAAACTATAACTGAATATTTAACGGAACTAGAAAAAGCAGTAGAGAATATTGATGCAGCAAACATTGTTAACTATGACGAGACCAACTTTAGCGATGATACTGGTAAAGCCAAGGTCGTTTGTAAACGCGGTGTAAAACACTGCGACAGAATTATGGATTCAACAAAGACAAGCATAAGTGTGATGATGTCTGCTTCAGCAAATGGAGAACTTTTACCACCTTTTGTTGTATACAAGACTAAGCATCGATATTAAGAATGGGAGGAAAATGGTCCTCCTGGATGTGAATATAGCATTAGTAAGTCGGGCTGGTTCCAGGCAGCAACGTTTTACGAGTGGTTTAGTAAAATACTATTGCCATATTTTCGAAACAAGGAAGTCAATGCCATTGAAAACACTCATACAAAGTCAAAAGAAGGCGAAGACAATAGAAACTGCAGAACTACAAGTTAACGAATTTGGGATCATTGCTATTCCTGTAAATAACTCCACGAAGAAAAAATATTATGTAGGAAAAATTACTAGTAAACAAGGAAATCATATACATGTGAAGTTTCTAAGAAAGAAGAACACCGGAGAAGGTTGTGTTTTTGTATTTCCAATCATAGATGATGAAAGCGACATTGTAGCAGAAGACATTTTTCAAAAATTAATCATACTCGAGCAACGCAGAGACCGTTATACTTTTGAAAAATACCTATGAATATTAATACTGAATAACTACAGTTCTTATTAAACGCATTTGTTATGTATATAAAAATATGTGTTATGTGAATAAAAATATGTGTTCATCCCACCGCTGCAGCGGTGCGGAAACATCGAAACCTGTACGATCTACATGTGTGTCTGAAGTCACCCCACCCTACGAGGTGACTTCGGACACTTTTAAAATAAAAAAATAAAAATTTCCAATGGCGTAAAATAAAATCTGTGCTAGTATTTGGATTCTACGATAATTGAACTACACTTGGTAAAAAATATAATCTGGGTATTATTTTAGTTTGGAAGAAATATGAAGAAAACTCTAAAAACTGTCCGAAGTCACCCCGTTTGATGGTACCTTTTAATGAGTCAAACAGTAAAGCTTCAATTACGCTGTGTGAAAGATATGAAACGTGAAGTTTTTGCCGCTTAATAGTAGCAAAATCAATGTTTTTGTAAAACTCACGCATACTAAAGTCGCTCGTAGCTCCGATGAAACCCGCCATGACACCTAAATTTTTCAGGACCAGATTTCTGCCCTATGTCACCACGGCTCTTTGCGTTTGCGCAATAAGCCATTTAAACTTATTTTTAAGACACCCTGTGCTTGTTTTAAGTATCGAATGTCATTGGTTACTTGAATAATCAAGTAACCAAACGGGATTCCCCTCGAGTCAATTAAAAGTAACTACTTTTATTTTGAATTTCGGAACATAGCGTTATTTTCTTTACCATTCGAAACATCCTGTACTAGATACAATTTATGCAAAGTGGGGAAACATCCTTTGTAGTGGTGTTACTGTTTTTATGGGTAATTATTAAGCACTCTAATTTACCGCCCTAATTATTAGGACATAATTGAACGAAATATTCTAAGTTGTTAAGAATTTGATAGTCTTTTTATTGCTTTAATTATTTATTCATCATGCTTTAATAATACCTATAATTCTGAAAAAATATCCGAATAAAAAAAAAAAACGTCGAGAACGAGGGATTTCTAGATTTACTGAATTTTAATTCTGTCTTATTTCCTTTTATTGTTTTATAATTTTTTTTTTATCTTAAAACACGTTAAATATAATTTTATGGTTTCACTGCTAGACCTACTGCATTCATTTATTATTTGGGGGTCTAGCTGTAAAAACGGGCTTACTAAATATCAACAGAATAGAGAATAAATAAATAACTTTTGCCCACAATCCAGGGTAGAGAGCTGGTATTGATTTCTGAAACCAGAACTCTTGGTAACCATTTCTGAATTTTACTTTTAGTTCTTCGTTAGTTCTGAGTTTTACGAGTTTCTCTTCTAAATTTGATGATTCTGTTGTATTTGTATTTACAAAAGGATCTAAAACCCAACCTCGTATATTCATGTTTACCCTGGAATCGCTCCCTAAAATCAGCATGAAGAATGTCCAAGTGTTGGCAGTAAGTAAGTACATCTTCTTGTTTTGCAGAGACCGCTGATAATGTGGGAAAGTGGCTCTACCTATATTTAGTTTGAACAGAAGAAATTTCCCCACAAAAGCAGCTATGACGTTTTTTGTTTTAATTAAACTCAAATCATCACCTTGTAATTGTAAATTGACTCCATTAAATATTTTAAACAGGTCTGTTAAATAAGTGACGTCATTTTTGGATGTAATCAGATTTTCGGGCAATTTTTCGTCTCTGTTTTAAAGGAAGTCCAGTACTGAGTTAAACAGATTGAAGAAACGATTCTGACAAATACCTTTTGCGAGCCAACGAATTTCTGTGTGCAACAGCAAACGATTGTAATCTTAATCATTTTCACTACAATCATGCAATGAATTGCTTCTAATCTTATTGACTGCTCGAATAGTGTAATGAAGTGACGTATGCAGGCGTTTATTCAAATTTTTTGCAACCAAATGATGACTATGAATAACACAGTGTATAGCGAATACATTTGGTACTGCTTGTTTCAAATGTGCTATGAAAACCTTATGACACCCTGTCATTATTGGAGCACCATCAGTAGCAGCTAACAAAATATTACGAATAGGAATTTCTTTCTCGTGAAAAAACTTGTACATGGTATTAAATATCGATTCTCCCTTAGTATCGGTTTCCAAATTTTTAGCAAATAATAACTTTTGACAATTTTTTTTTCTTCTTTTATAAATCGAACGTATGATAAAATTAGTGCTTCGTTATTTAGTAGAGTTGATTCATCGAGCTGAATGGAAATTTTGCAAGTCTTTAAGTAATCGTATAATATTTCAACGTCTCTAGCCATTTCATCTATTTTTCTTTGCACCGAATTATTAGGAATTTTTCTGATGATATCTGATGGTGTCTTACGATGAAGAACAGTTTTTATTAACTCTTTGATTGCCGGCAAGATTAATTCCTCGCTAATTGTGTGTCGTTTTTCTGCTTTTGCGATTAACAATGAAATATTATATGACGCTCGTAGTCCAACATCTTCTTGTTTAGAAGACGTCGCAAAAGGGTTTGATAAGTTGGTTGTTGTAAATATTCCTTTTCTAGTCCTTGAAAATAGGATAAATCTTTGTCCTTTTTATCAGTATGCATTTTATTCAAATGCTTTTGTAGGCCAAAAGCCTTCATGGCTTCATTTGAAAAAACTCTTTGGTAAATTAACCACATAGGTAATGATTGGTTTGTAGGAGAGTGCGTAAATCCATATTTCAAATATTCAATATTGTACAGCCAGCATTTCTTTTTAGATTCAGACATTTTAAAATACAAAATTTGCAACGGTTTACATTACAAACATTAACTTTTCAACGGATTTATAGATAGTTATAAAAATAGTGACTATAATGGCTTCTATCACGTTCACTCACGATAATGGATTATTGGCGAAGCACACAAAAATAATAAGACATTCCTATAGCTATACCCGCCTTTTATAAATTTGATTTTGTGCACGCATCAACTTGGCTTTGCTTGTTTGCGATGCCGGTGCACTTGCTTTGTAAACAAGTCATTACCATATTTTTGTTGAAACATCCTTGATTGCGTGAATCGCGTTTTTGCTTACCAACTTGCACAGACTTGTCACCGACAATACTAAAACCGAATTAGGTATACGTATACCTAATGCTAATTTAAATTTTTTAATGATTATTTACGCGATAATAATAAGATAAAAATTTTAGATAGCTAGACAAAATATTTATTCATGAAAACAGTACATATTCTCAAAGTATTTTATTATATTAATAATAATAAATAATAAATGGCCTGGAAACACCCCTCTTGGGGTAGGGCCACCTTCTGGGTTCTCTAGATCTAGTTTATGGGTTGATCAGACCCGTTTTCCTTGTTGTTATATTTCTCTGCTTAGATGTTTCCAAAGTTTTCTGTTAGACGTTTGCTCCTTCCAGTTCGTAATCCCTACCGCCTCTATGTCTTCCTTGACTTGCTGCAGCCATCCTATTCTCGGTCTACCTCTCCTTCTACGTCCCGACTACCATTGACGTATTTCATATATTGGTGCGCCTGGGCCTGCTCTCCATGTGTGCCCTAGCCAATTAAATCTCTTCTGATTTATTTTTTTGATTATGTCCTCCTCCACTTCTTCCAAAATTTCTTGATTAGTCCTCCTTCTGTAGACTCCTTCACATATTCTTATTGGCCCTAGGATTAATATCTTTTGTTCAATTCTTCTCATGTCTTCCTCTTGTTTCTTTGTCATGCTTATAACTTCGGTAGCATACATTAGTTTTGGGAGTATTATTGTCTGGTATATCTTCATCTTACTGTGTCTTCCCATTATCTTACTACTTACCAATTTCTTATTGCTATGAAACAACTTATTTGCTTTCCTTTACTTTCATTTCCTTGTTCCCATCCCAATACAGCGTCACCCCCAAATATTTAATCTTCTCTACTCTTTCAAAGGTATATTTGTTTATTCTAATCCTTTCCATTTCCTGATCAGTCTGTTTTCCATTTTTCATTATTTTGGTTTTCTCTTCATTTATCTTCAATCCCATTTTTGCTCCTTCTATGCTTATTTCTCTCACCAGTTCCTTCATTATTTTTTGGTTCTTTGCAATAATTACTACATCGTCCGCATACGCCACTACCTGGCTGCCTCTTGTTTGTATTGAGCTCTGATTTATATTTCTTAGTACATATTGTAGTGTTAGGTTGAATAACGTTGCCGATAATGCATCTCCCTGTCTAACTCCTTTGTTAATTTCGAAATTATATTAATTTCCTAAATAGATACGTACGCCCCGGCGGCCCCCCTTGGCCGTCTTACCCCTCTCATATTTGCCTTTGGACCCGCTACCGCCCCCAGGTTCCAGCGTCAACTGGGGGGGGGCGGTACTGCCGCCGTTGGGAGCCTATGGTCTACACTAATAAACTTACTGTAGAGTTCGTTATTTACTTTCATTTCATTAAAAAAAAGCTTTCATCTCATCATTTGAGAAAAATTTTTGACTTATGAAGACTTTCTGTAGATGACTGAACCAAAAGAAATCACGAAGAGGGGGGGTAAATCAGGCTTATAGAGTAGAGATAAGGTGGTGAATCCATAACTTTTGGTAATGGCTTGAACTGTGAGAGCCTTGTGGATCCTGCAGTTGTCGTGCAACAGCAAAGTTTTATCTAATAGCCTGACTTCAGGTGTTGATGCGTCAACTTTTCCATTAATTGTGGACTCCCATTTCATATATTCAATAAGCAAAAATCTTTCGCAGGCCCCAGAAACAATCGCTACCAACTTTTCATAAGACGACTGAGTTGAAATACCTTATGAACCCATTGCATCGAATCCTGCTTTATGGCAAAAATCCCAATAGAACACTCAAGTTTCGTCGTCTGTGATAATTTGCAAAAATTATTCGCATTGTTCTCTATAGAGGCCAAATAGCTTTGAGAAATTGCTTTCCTCGCCATTTTCTGCTTTAGCATAAGAAGTTTGTGCAGAAATTTTTCTCATTCCTAAATCTTTTTGCACAATCTTGAAGGCTATTTTAGTTTTGGATACCGCAGCTTCTTTAGTTAGCACCGGGAACTTCATTTATCTATGCGACAACATCAAGCCATCAACAAGCTGGCTTCTTAAATTGTTATTTTAAACTGTCGCGTCCAAAATTCCATTTAAAAATAAAATGGGTCATCATTGCGGACGGGCCTCCGAGGCTCATACGTGTGTAGTTAAACTCTTGTAACTACTTTTGTGTAAATGATACAAATTTCAGATTTATTGACATTTAATAATACCACGTCTGCTACAAAATCGTGTGTTTGTAGTTACATAATATCAAGTGAAAAAAGGCTAACTATTGCTGAAATGGAGAGAATGTCAGGGAATGAATGGGCCCGTCAGCAGAGTGATAATTTTAGAATGCTTTATATAATACTTTTTTTGTGAGGGATTCCAAAATTATTTCTTGAAAATAAAAAATAAAAAACGGGCGAAGTGCAAGTCGGACTTGCGTAGTTAGTGTTCCGTACGTTGACTACTTTTAACAAAAAAAATTTTGTTACGGAGGTATAAAATGATCAGTGACTTCACAAAACACAGCCCAAATTAGATTTCAACAAAGTTTTTTCCAATCTTTACTGAAAACTGATGACCTTGAAATTTTGGTCTTTTTATATACCAGATAAATTATTAAAGGTAATGCGTTCGTGCTAATTTTCGTGAAGTTTGGAGAATATTCCAGAATTTTTTCAAAATTTTTTGATCGGTACTTTTCGAGATAAGGGGGGGGGATAGCGATTATTCACAATTTTTTAAAAAATACAATACAAAAAAGTGTGCGCAAGTATTACATTATATATTTTTGAACTCGTGTTTTTACAAGCTTTCATTTGACACCTCCCTCCATGACCTGGTATTTTTTTTTTCACTTCCGATTTCACCCCCCCAAAACTAACTCCTTAAGTCAACATTTAAGTTTCAAAACTGCACGGCTCTGATGAGGCTTTCAATTCCTATACTAATGCCAAATTTTAACTTTCTATATAAAATAGTTTCGGACAGACACCGAAGTGATCTTATAAGTGTTTGGTACAGAACACTAAAAATGAGTCAAATTCTGCGACAGGTGTCTACCTTTTACATACACATTAGAAAACTTTAACAAAAATCTCCGGAGGCTCCACTACTTCCTTAAAAAAGTACCGCAAAATACAAACGTTTCGGTACCTGTACAGGGTGAGTCAACGATAGAGTAAAGTTTATTTGTTTCGGGAATGACGAACAAATGAGAAATACAATAGTTTTAGGGAATGTTAAGGTGTACAGTTTAAAATTATTTTTGAGTATACAGGATACTTCAAAAAAAGTGTGGCCGATATAACATATGTTTTTTTAAATAGACCATCCTAATTTCTAATTTATTTTTAAATTCTGCGTAAAATTTTATAATTTTAATTAAAACATTTTACGCAGAATTTAAAAATAATTTTTTTTATGGGTCTAGCACACGTGCTACAGAGAAGTCCCTAAAGCGTTCCAGGAGCGGAATGTGTCCGGGAAAAGCGATTCACGTTGTTCTTGAATCGCTGCAAATTGCACTCGGTATAAAATCGGAATAGAAATAAGAAAATAGGATGTTCCATTTAAAAAAAACATATGTTTATATTTACCACACTTTTTTGAAGTACCACGTATACTCAAAAATAATTTTAAACAGTGCGCCCTAACATTCTCTAAAACTATTGCATTTAACATATGTTCGTCATTCCCGAAACAAATGAGATAATGAACTTTACTCTATCGTTGACTTGCACTGTACTGCCGTCTTCGATATGCCTAAGGATGCCTCTACCTCATGGTAAGTCACATGCCGATCTTCTTCAATCATGTTGCGTACAGCACCGATGTTTTTTGGGACCACAACCGATTTTGGTCGATCTTCACGTAATTCATCGCTGACGGAAACACGACCATGATGAAATTTTGCAAACGAATTATAAACAGTTTTTTTTGATAGTGATTCATTACCAAAAGGTGGACGAAGCGATTCGAGGCATTGTTGTTGAGTTAAGCCTTTACTAAAATCGTAAAAAATCACCCAAGGAAAACCCTTATGCGAAATTTCTATTCGTTCACAGTGTAAATAAACTACCCGGCCAATTTCTGAGCTGCCACTGTTTTAACAATAACAAATGTCAAATTTTACAATAATGGTAAGGTCACATCGCAATAGCACCACCTAGTGGTCGTTTGTAAAACTTAAAAGGTGGTCCTCGTATTCTGAGTTGAAATGGTAACTTTCAGGAATTCTTCTTTTAAGTTAAAAACTGGTGATATCTATTCGGTCGTTTTTATTTCCACATTTCTTTCATAACTGAAAGCACTCTTCATTTTAATATTAAGTTAGGATCAAAGAAATATATCTCGTCATACAAGTAATAAACATCATAAGTCTACACTAATATCACAGGTATCAAGACTGAGCAAAGAAACAAACAATGTCAGTGAAAAATACAAGAACTTTACTTACCATTGAAGAATGCAGGCATTCTAATTGACCCTCCAATATCGGAACCAATCCCGAACGCAGAAAGCGCACTCGCTTGAGCACATCCCTCCCCGCCCGAGGAACCCCCCACTATTCTACTGGTATCGTATGGATTTTTTGTCCTTCCGTGCACATGGTTTGCACTTTCCCACCACATACATAATTCGGAAACATTGGTTAAAGCTATAGGAATGGCACCGGCTTGTTTTAGACGAGTTATCGCTGTGGCATCTTCTTCTGCCAGAATGTGCTTGCGACAAACTAACCCGGAGGAATGAATGAGTCCTAAAAATAAGAAAAAGGATTATAAAAGAATAAATGAAAAAAATGTTTGCAATATTTCATCTACAACTTATGCAAGGTAAGTCTACAACTTCTACTTGTATATGAGAACTTCATGCGCTTCATTATTAATTAAACGGAAGAGGACATGCAGATTGACTCTGTCTTCGACTTTTCTAAAGACTCAGATAAAGTCAAATACAGTCTTCTGATATCTAAATTGATATAATTCATCCTTTCGTGGCCACTTAGTGGACGTACTCAGAAAGTTAAATAGCATTCTTATATTAATAGAATATTATTGAGCTCTCGACTCCAAAACAAGCCAAAATAGAGAGTATGTACTAGTACTGATATCAATATAGTATTCGATACCATCCAAAGGTATCGATACCAAAATATAACACAAGACGGTACTGTTGTGCCTCGATTAATAAGGGTATCTAGTTATTATTTATCGTTCACCTTCCGTGCTGAATAAGCATTTAGCTTGTTTCTTTATCCTATGGATTATCGAAGAAACCAAGGAGCCACACACTCACGGCCAGATAATAATATTGCAACAATATCTGTTGAAAAAGGCAACTTATTAGCTAAATTCTTTGCTTCTTATTCTACTGCCAATTTCCGAGGAAAAACATCGTCCACTATTCCCAATGTGAAGTCCAGGATATCCGATATTGGCTTCAGACAGCATGTTATAAAACCTATTTTAATAAAGCTAGACATCGAAAAAGCTTCTGGTGCTGATGAAAGACTTACCATAGTACTCAAAAGTGCGCGAACGAAATAAAACTAGTTTTCTGTAAACTTTTCAACCTATCTATCTGCTTCCTGCTGGAAATATAGTATAGTTCAGCTGATACCTAAAAAAGGTAAGAAAACCTTGTAAAACAACTACCGATTGTTCGCCCGGCTTTCAATTATTCTGAAAGTTATGGAACAAAGAACTTGAACATTTTGGAGAATCTCAAGCAGTTGCACTTGATATATCCAAGGTATTCGACCATGTTTGACGTTGACGTGATTGTTGGCTAAGCTACGCTCTTATGATATGTCTGAATGGTTTTGCTTAGAGCTCTCGTGTTTCTTTGGAGGGCCTTCTTTCTGAGTGGTAACTGACGGATTGCTTTCTAATACTTTTATCATTAACGTTGGTGTTGGTTCTGTACTGTCTCCTACTTTTTTCATTTACAGTAACGATCTGCTGACAGCACGCTTCTTTTTCATTCACTTTGAACGCTCAAACATCGGCTACTCAAGCAAATATCCGCAGACAGTGTAAAGTCGTTCAATTTAACACATACCAGTTTTTTTTCTAAAAAAGCCCCTAGCAACGTCACTCAATTTGCTGGGCTTTTACTCAGAAGTAAATATGTCTTCTCATAAACATGTATGTACAGTAAAGAGAGCTATCGTGGTTTCTTAAAACACTGCAGACTGGTTGGCAACTTATTATATATTATAGAGGCGGGCACCAATGGACAAACGGGGGAGTAAAACTTCTTGTATTGGTATTCAAAGAGTTTAGTTCTCTCCCAACATAATAAACTAAAAATCGATTGTTCGGAGATTTTTTACACAAAAAAACCTTATCTGTAATGGAACTAAAAACTTACACCCATCTGAACATTTTCAAAAAATAAAAAAGCCCCATTTTTAAAGTTTATTTTATGTAACCACTAGGCCGGGAGGAGGCACATGCCTCCCCTCTCCTCCTCGCCGATCCAAAATCTCCAATCCAATACTAAATTCTGTTTCACAACTACTTCTTCTTCTTCCTTTAGCCGTTTTCTACCCACTGTCGGGTATAGGCCTCTCTCAACTATTTCCATTTTTCTCTATGTTGTGCTTGGTGATACCAGTTAAGTCCTCCAATTCTCTTCAGATCGTCACTCCATCTCTGCTGGGGTCTTCCGATGCTTCGTTTTTTCACCTCATGGTCTCCACCCAGTGATCTTGCCACTCCACTTATACGTCGCTCTCGCCACGTGGCCGGCCCAGCTCCATTTCAGAGATGTTATCCATTTGGTGACATCATCCACCTTTGTTCGTTGTCTAATCCATTTGATGGTTTTCTTGTCCTTCAAAGTAACATTTAACATCCTCTTTTCCATTGCTCGTTGGTGATCTTGTAGTTTTTCTATTGTTCTTTTAGTTAAAACCCATGTCTCGGCTCCATACATTATAGCTGGTAAGATACATTGATTATAAATTTGTGTTTTGGATCTTTGAGGAATGTTCATATTCAGTACATATTTCAATTTTCCATATGCTGCCCATCCCATACGTATCCTTCTTTCTATTTCAAGCTGCTGGTTTTCCTTTCCTATCGTTATTATTTGTCCCAGATAGATGTACGTGTTTACTTTTTCTATTGTTGAATGTTCAATCACTATATTTTCATCATTGGTGTCTTCGTTACTCATGTACTTTGTCTTGGAGAAGTTTATGTCAAGTTCCACTTTCTTTGCTTGGTGGTGGAGATCTGTAATCATCTGGATCATTTTATTCTTGTTCTTTGCTATAATTACAATGTCATCTGCGAATCTCAGGTTGTTTAGCCGATCGCCACCTATCAGAAGGCCAATTTTCGTCCCAATTCAGTTCTTTGAATACATCTTCTAAGATCATTGTAAACAACTTAGGAGATATTACATCGCCCTGCCTTACTCCTCTGTTCAGTGGGACCTTGCTTGTCAGTTCTTGGTTTACCATAACTTTGAGTGTTGCTCGTTCATATATTCTGGCTATCAGTTCGCTGCATCTGTGGTCTATACGAGCATTTCTAAGAGCTCTTATAAGCACTCATTTCATCATAACTCCTTAAATTGTACAAAAATAGACGAAATTGTCCATTTAGGGATATGCCTCACAGAAAACTAGTACCTTGTGCGCAGGTAAGGAACACGTCGTGCAGAATTTCGGAAAAGCGATCTTAGAGATTTTCGTAGCATTTCTTTATTTTGATTTTAAAAAATTCAAAACTACCTGTAATTTTCTTTATAGAATAAAATTTAAAAAATAAAATTAAATAAAGTAATGATTTGTTATACTGATTTTTAAGTCTGAATAAAAATAAAATCCTTTGCTGATGTTTATTTAACTATGGAAAGCCAGTTCCTTAGTTTCTATACAAAAAATTAAACATTTAGATCCTCTACTTTTCAGGGTATTTTTTTAATCTGCTGATCTCAAAACATTCTTTTACACAACACTGGCTTTGTTTTTTGCCCTTAAGATGGTATTAGAATTTTATTAGAATCGTTTTTCCGACTTTTATTTCAGTTAAAGTTTACGAGAAATTTGACCTACATTTTTTATCATTAAATCTATTTATATTTTTTTAAAAAAAAGGGGGGACACTCCATTCCTCTAGCAACGTCACTCAATTTGCTGGGCTTTTACTTGGAAGTAAATATGTCTTCGCATGAACATGTATGTAGAGTAAAGAGAGCTATTGTGGTTTCGTAAAACACTGCAGAATGGTTGGCAATTTGAGTCTATTCTACAAGTATTTTCATGGAAAGTGTTCTATGGATGTAGCCCGCTCAATTCTTCCCAGAGCGATGCAGGCTAGGAATACAATTTGCAGGGATTCAACACCAACGCCAATCGTTTTTTTCGCACACGATGTCTCCTCTATCGCTTTAGGGATTTCACTGCAGCACGTGTGCTACGCCTATAAAAAACGGCACCTTATGAACATCGCAGTAGTGCTGCCATAGGCGTTTTTGCATTAATGCAACAATTGCTCTGTATGTGGCCCAACCAGATATACTTAAATAAATTAATAAATAGGAGTATTGACCTGACAGAATTCAACCTGGGACCCTCGTTTCCATACGCAGAAACTATACCACGGAATTAGGGAAGCCATAAACCATATCCACGAAAAATCGACAAATTTCAATAATCAAGTATCTTCACTTGACATTCATTCGCGAGTTGCGCAACAGACGCGCCAAGTTTCACAGAAGTGATGGAGGTAAAAAAATAGGTTTAAGTCGGTGAAAATAGTCTCCTTTTTGTACTGTGTTAAAACCTAGAGCACCGTAACATGTACTAAACTGAGGGAAGTTTATTATTGAAATGTTATCCTGTAAAGTGCATCAATGCTCGTGACAAGTAAAGGGTGTCCCAAAATTAACGCAAGATTTCAATTTGCCGCCATTTGTATGGTAAAATGTTGCCAACAAAACAAAAAACACAGCGTGACAGCTGACAGTCCAGAGTTAATAAAAATGGAGCGCTACACGAAAGAACAACGTGTTTTCACTGTTGAGCAATATTTTTAAAATAATAAAAGTTCGACAGCTACTGTTCGGAATTCTTGTACAAAATATGGTCGGAATAGTGATTTAACCTCATCAACTGTGAAGAGATTAATTGAAAAATTCAGGGAGACTGGATCAATTAGTGATCTTAAACGCTTTGGCGGTCCTTCAACAAGTCGTTCGACACAAAAAATTGAAGCAGTTCGTGGGAGTGTTGCTGAGACTCCAGGAACATCAATTCGGCACCGTGGTCAAGAAGTTTTTTTCGAGAAGCTCTCTACAGCGTATTCTTACCAAAAATTTGCATCTTCATGTTTACAAAGTTCAATTGACTCAAGAACTGAAGCCTACTGACTACGCAGAACGAAGAGAGTTCGTTGAATGGATTATGGAACAACAACAAGTGGATACTGATTTTTCGAAGCAAATCATTTTCAGCGATGAGGCTTATTTCCATCTTGATGGCTTCGTTAATCGACAAAATTGTCGCACTTGGGGTTCAGACAATCCACAAGTGACTGTAGCGAAACAAATGCATCCACAACGTGTCACCGTTTGGTGCGGATTTTGGGCTGGAGGCATCATCGGACCATTCTTCTTCGAAAATGCGGTTGGCCAATAACAGTTAATGGTGATCGTTATCACAATATGATAATTCAGTTTTTTGTGCCTAAATTGCAAGATATGGATGTGGACGACATGTGGTTTCAACAAGACGGTGCCACATGCCATACAGCCCGAGAAACAATTCAAATACTGCATGAGTCATTTCCTGGTCGTGTAATATCCCGTTTTGGTGATCAGAATTGGCCGCCCAGATCATGCGATTAACGCCATTGGAATTTTTTCTTTGGGGTTTTTTAAAGTCTAAGGTTTATGCCAACAAGCCCACGACTACCCACGACTTGAAGGAGGAAATTAAGCGCTGTATCAACGAAATTCAGCCACATTTACGCAAAACGGTCATGGAAAATGTCGACAAAAGAGTGCGTATGTTCCAGCAAAGCCGTGGAGGCCATTTACCCGATATGTTATTCCATACATAACCCTATACTGTATACTTTATGAATCAATAAAAAAAATTACAATTTTTAATTAAAAACCTGTGTTTTCTATCAAAATTACTTCTTGCGTGAATTTTGGGACAACATTTAGTTTTGTCGCTATAATATTTTTTTCCGAAGTTTACTGAATATAAAGAGATTTCATGAAAAAAAGAATTTAGGTCAAATTTATCGTAAACTTTAACTGAAAAAAAAAGTTGGAAAAACGATTCTAATAAAATTCTAATACCATCTTAAGGGCAAAAAACAAAGCCAGTGTCGTGTAAAAGAATGTTGAGATCAGTGGATTAAAAAAATACCCTGAAAAGTAGAGGATCTAAATGTTTAATTTTTTGTATATAACCTAAGAAACTGGCTTTCCATAGTTAAATAAACATCAGTAAAGGATTTTATTTTTATTCAGACTTAAAAATCAGTATAACAAAGTATTACTTTATTTAATTTTATTTTTTAAACTTTATTTATTCTATAACTAGAAGTGCCCGCGGCTCCGCTCGCGTGGGCTTGATTCACTACTATCGTCTCTGCTTATTCCTTATGTTACCTAACGTAAAAAAATATCTGCCATTATTTCCCCTTATGTCCCATTATTTCTCTTTATCTCGCATTATCTCTACATAATTTCCATTATCTAAGCTTATCTCTGCTCATCTCCCATTATTTCTCCTTATCTCCCATTATTTCTCCTTATCTCCCATTATCTTACCTTATCTCCCATTATCTACGCTTATCTCGACTTATCTCGCAATATTTCTCCTTATCTCCCATTATTTCTCCTTATCTTCCATTATCTCACCATAACACCCATTAGCTAGACTTATCTCTGCTTATCTCCCATTATTTCTCCTTATCTCCTATTATTTATACCTATCTCCCATTATCTCACCTAATCTCCCATTATCCAGGCTTATCTCGACTTATCTCGCAATATTTGTCTTTATCTCCCATTATTTCTCCTTATCTCCCATTATATCACTTTATCTCCCATTATCTAGGCTTATCTCGACTTATCTCGCAATATTTCTCCTTATCTCCCATTATTTCTCCTTATCTCCCATTATCACACCATAACTCCCATTACCTAGACTTATCTCTGCTTATCTCCCATTATTTATACTTATCTCCCATTATCTCACCTTATCTCCCATTATCTAGGCTTATCTCGACTTATCTCGCAATATTTTTCCTTGTCTTCCATTATTTCTCCTGATCTCCCATTATCTCACCATAACTCTAATTACTTAGACTTATTTCTGCTTATCTCCCATTATTTCTCCTTATCTCCCATTATTTATATCTATCTCCCATTATTTATATCTATCTCCCATTATCTCACCTTATCTCCCATTATCTAGGCTTATATCGAATTATATAGAACATATCATATGAGAGACGTTGCATTTTATATATATTGTATCCTTTGCAACATGATATTGTTCCATATTTAATGGTTTAGGCAGTATATTGCAAGAGAACGCGCTAACGGTAGCCTTTTTTCCGACTTGATTCACTATTATCGTCACTGCTTATTCTTTATGTTACCTAACGCAATAAAATATATCCTATAACCTGACCAGAGAACATGTATGTTTTAAAAAAAAAGTACGTAACGCACTAACGGACAGACAGACAGACAGAGAGACGTTGCATTTTATATATATTATAGATAGATAACCTGGCCAGAGAACATATGTATGTTTTAAAAAAAAGCACGTAAATCGGATAAGTGGTTCTCCAGTGATAAGCGCACTAACGGACAGACAGACAAACAGACAGACAGAGAGACGCTGCATTTTATAAATATTATAGATATAGAATATTATTATTATATAACCTGGCCAAAGAATATATGTATAAATTTAAAAAAAGACACGTAAATTGGATAAGTGGTTCTTGCGTGATAAACGCACTAATAGACAGACAGAGGGACATTGCATTTTTATATATATTATAGATATGCTCTGCTACATAATATTGTTCCATATTTAATGGTTTAGGCTGTATATAGCAAGGGAACGCGCTATCGGCAAAACTTTTTTCCGACTTCATTTACTATTATCGTCACCGCTCATTCCTTATGCGACCTATCGTAATAAAATATAGCCTATAACCTGGCCAGAGAACATATCTATGTTTAAAAAAAAAAGTACGTAAATCGGATAAGTGGTTCTCCAGTGATAAGCGGACTAACGGACAGACAGACAGACAGACAGAGAGACGTTGCATTTTATATATATTATAGAAGAAAATTACAAATGCTAAGAGGATTATTAACCAGTTCTTTTTATAGAGGCTTCTCATTTAGTGCATCTTCTATACAGAACAAAAGGCTAGTGATCTGGAAATAAGATGGTGTCATAAGCTTTTGATATTATTCTACTTAAGTGTAGAAAATAGTATATTGTGTTCGCTCTATAAGAGTATTATAGTTTAGTGAACATCGTGTCGGAGTGGGGAAGAAGACTAACACCGTTCACGATAAACGGTAAAAATATACGTGAGAACACGTTTGGCAAATTAATCTAAGAATACTAATGTTTTTAATAATCTCTACAGTTCAAGGATTTAGGTAGTTTTGAATTTTTAAAAATTATGCACGACGTGTGCCTTACCTGCGCACAAGGTACTAGTTTTCTGTGAGGCATATCCCTAAATGGACAATTTCGTCTATTTTTGTACAATTTAAGGAGTTATGATGAAATGGGCGCTTATAAGAGCTCTTAGAAATGCTCGTATAGACCACAGATGCAGCGAACTGATAGCCAGAATATATGAACGAGCAACACTCAAAGTTATGGTAAACCAAGAACTGACAAGCAAGGTCCCACTGAACAGAGCAGTAAGGCAGGGCGATGTAATATCTCCTAAGTTGTTTACAATGATCTTAGAAGATGTATTCAGAGAACTGAATTGAAACAACCTGAGATTCGCAGATGACACTGTAATTATAGCAAACAACAAGAATGAAATGATCCAGATGATTACAGATCTCCACCACCAAACAAAGAAAGTGGGACTTGACATAAACTTCTCCAAGACAAAGTACATGAGTAACGAAGACACCAATGATTAAAATATAGTGATTGAACATTCAACAAAAGAAAAAGTAAACACGTACATCTATCTGCGACAAATAACAACGATAGGAAAGGAAAACCAGCAGCTTGAAAGAAGGATACGTATGGGATGGGCAGCATATGGAAAATTGAAATATGTACTGACTATGAGCATTCCTCAAAGATCAAAAACACAAATTTATAATCAACGTATCTTACCAGCTACAACGTATGGAGCCGAGACATGGGTTTTAACTAAAAGAATAACAGAAAAACTACAAGTTCACCAACAAGCAATGAAAAGGAAGATGTTAAATGTTACTCTGAAGGGCAAGAAAACTATCAACTGGATTAGACAACGAACAAAGGTGGATGATATCACCAAACGAATAACATCTCTGAAATGGAGCTGGGCCGGCCATGTGACGAGAGCGACGTATAAGTGGAGTGGCAAGATCACTAGGTGGAGACCATGGGGTGAAAAACGAAGCATCGGAAGACCCCAGTAGAGATGGAGCGATGATCTGAAGAGAATTGGAGGACTTACCTGGTATCAACGAGCACAACATAGAGAAAAATGGAAATATTTGAGAGAGGCCTATACCCGACAGTGGGTAGAAAACGGCTGAAGGAAGAAGAAGAAGGAGTTGTGAAACAGAATTTAGTATTGGATTGAAGTATTTTGGATCGGGGGGAAGGAGGAGAGGGGAGCCATGTGCCTCCTCCCGGTCTAGTGGATACATAAAATAAACTTTAAGAATGGCGCTTTTTTTTTATTGAGTGTTCTTTTTTTTTTGAAAATGTTCAAATGGGTGTAAGTTTTTAGTTTCATTACAGATAAAGTTTTTTTTGTGTAAAAAATCTCCGAACAATCGATTTTTAGTTTATTATGTTGGGAGAGAACTAAACTCTTTGAGTACCAATACAAGAAGTTTTACTTCCCCGTTTGTCCATTGGTGCCTTCCTCTATAAACCTTCAATGTTCTCTTTTATAACGCCTCTCTTAAATAAACGCCTTTTGTATTTGCATACAGTTTAATATATTGGGATGACTTTAAATTTTTAGAGTACTAATGCAAGAGGGAATTTTTATTTCATCAAGGGGTTTCGTGTAAACATAACCAATGTTTACAATACTCCTTGCATGTTTAAAACTCTGCATACATGTTCAAATGTATGATTATTTGCAGAAGACAAATACTGCCTTTAACCGTGAAAAATACTGTAAAAATGAAAATGATTTAAAAAAACCCCGCACCAATCTTATGGGAATATTTCTTTCTGTAAATTTGGCTAATTTTTTGATATTTTGTAGTCCTCGTCGTTCTGAATAAATATCTCCACTCATAGAATCATAACATGATTCTACGAGTGGATTTCGCGCTACGGGCCTTTCAATCAGAATTTCATATGTTTTAAATACTAATATTTCTCCGTATTATTGAATGAATTTGTATCCACAGAACCGAGGGTATTCTTGTCAGTATTTGATAAAAATAATTAACTATGCACGCACGCAGGCCATTCAAGTACTCATAAATAGGGAGAAATATTAGTATTCAAAACATATGCTGATTCTGTGATTGGAAGGCCCGTAGCGCAAAATCCATTCATAGAATCATGTTATGTCCAAGGAGACATTTGTTCAGAATGACAGGGACTACAAAATATCCAAAAATTACCCAAATCTACAGAAAGACATATTCCCATAAGATTGGTGCGGGGTTCTGTATTTAACAAGTTTTTTTGTGAAGAGATATCTGCTGGCCTCACAGCTTGTCCATATGCAGCTCACCTTGTTATTCTTTCTGTTTCTGAAAAAAAGGTACAATCCATACATTATTCTTGCCTCACAAGAATCAATAAATAAAACCTATACTATGTATGAATTAATATTAAAATAGAAATCTTTTGATGTCCTTTTGAAACATTACCCGGATAATTAGTAAACTTGTTAGAGTATAGTGGGAAAGTTGCATGATTATTAATTCAAGAACCTATATTTTAAAAAAAGCAAGAAAGAATCAATTTTTTTTTAAACAATCAAAAAAAGTCTATTTAGTAGTTTACACCCCAGTTTAAACCACCTCGTAGTATTATTTGCCTGCCCTCTTCCCGCTATATTGCTATAAGCTTATTAATTGAAAGAGCGCCATAACCTACATTGCAAGTTTGAGTTGGTATATGCAAGATTAAATTTTATAGGAAGCTAACTTGCTACTTTAATGAAAAAATGACGTTTCACGAACCCTTGACTCCGAGAAATATACTGTCCAAGAAAATAGAAATTTTTGAACTCGTAATTAATCGAGAGAACGAACTATAAGCATAAAATATGTGAAAAATTCTTACAGAGCGTGGACAATAATTTTAAAGAGTATTATTTTAATAGTGCTTAATTAA
>CM032455.1:57327680-57329561 GCA_019049505.1 Pachyrhynchus sulphureomaculatus
AAAAATGCCGCCTGTAAAGAAAAAAGAGCGTAAAAGCGTCACTTTGGAATTGAAGATGAAAGTGTTAAGAAGAATGGAAAATGGAGGCAAAGCAACAATTGTTGGGAGAGATTTTGGACTCTCAGAATCGACTGTGAGAACGATTTATAAAAATCGGGAAAAAATTAAAATCTCCAGCGAAGGTTCAACACCTATAAGTGCAACAAAACTTTCTCGTTCGAGATCATCTATCTTAGAAAAGAATGGAGAAATTACTGTCAGTCTGGATCGAAGATTTGAATAAGAAGAACACACCACTAAGTCAAGATCTCATATGCACAAAAGCAAAATCTTTGTATGAGATGCTGAAAACAAAAGAAGGAGAAGGGAGTGCCACTCCGACTTTTGCTGCCAGCAGAGGCTGGTTCCATCGGTTCAAGCAGCGTTCTAATCTTCACAATATCCACATAACAGGCGAGGCGGCCAGCGCGGACATTCAAGCTGCAGCTGAGTTTCCAGACAAGTTTCAAGACTTCGTTAGACGAGAGAAAATTCCTGCTTGTCTCATCTTCAATGTTGATGAGACCGCACTTTACTGGAAAAAAATGCCATCTCGAACATTCATTTCTAAGGAAGAACGTCAAGCCAGTGGTTTCAAAGCTGCGAAAGATCGACTAACACTTCTGCTGGGTGGTAATGCCACTGGTGATTTCAAACTGAAACCTTTACTAGTGTACCATTCAGAAACACCCCGTGCAATGCGAGGCACAGACAAGACAAGTCTACCAGTTGTGTGGCGATCAAACAGAAAGGCGTGGGTTACACGGGAAATTTTTCAAGAATGGTATTCTAATAGTTTTTTGCCCATCAGTCAAATCATACTGTGACAGAAATGGGCTTGAACCTAAAGTTATATTACTCTTAGACAATGCCCCAGGACATCCAACCTCACTTGATACGCCCAGAGACTTAAAAGTGTACGTAAAGTTCCTTCCACCAAACACTACGTCAATATTACAACCTATGGACCAGGGAGCAATAGCAAACTTCAAAGATTATTACCATCGCCGCACTTTTAGCCAACTAATTCATGAAACTGACGGGGAAGGAAGACAGTCTATGCGAGAGTGGTGGAAGTCATACAACATTATGAAGTCTATTCACAACATAGAAGAGGCTTGGAAGGAAGTTAAAATGAGTTGTATGAATGGGGTGTGGCGTAATCTTTGGCCAGATGTAGTGGAAGCACCTAGAAGAATTGTCCAGATGCAGAGACAAGTGCTTGAAGACATTGCTGCAATGATTGAGGGGTCTGAACTTGAAGATGTCACGGTAGAAGATCTCGTAGAACTTGTAGCAACGCACGACGATCCTATTAGCAATGAAGATCTGATCGAGTTACAGAATAATCCTATCTACGATGAGGAAGAACAAGTAGAAGAGAAAGTTTTATCTTCAGGGGAAATACAAAATGCACTTTCAAAAATTTATTCAGGTTTGGACATATTGCAGAGTATAGACAATAATGATGACCGTGTCTTGACCGTGTGTCAAACAATTAAAAACAGTGTTGGGTGTTATGAACGTATTTTACAAGAACGTAAACAAAACGTTACCCAAAAGACAATAGATGTATTTTTCCGTAAAAAATAAGAGTATGTATTGCATAAAGTGTTCTTAGAATTAAAGTGATTGATTAAAATGATTTGTATTTTTTTGTATTAAATTTTGACTATGTTTAATCATAAACCTCGATATACGCGAATTTCAGTTAACGCGATTTTTTTCGGAACGTATCCCTCGCGTAAAGCGGGGTATTACTGTATATATATATATATATATATATATATATATATATATATATATATAATATATATATATATATATATATATATATATACA
>CM032455.1:57329661-57364835 GCA_019049505.1 Pachyrhynchus sulphureomaculatus
AATAAAGACATTGAATTAAGCTAGGAAAATTTTTGTTTGAAGCTCAATGGACCCATTTTGAAAAGAAAAACGGAAATAATTTAGCTTTGCGTTATTTTCTTTTTGATTGCGCCGCGAAGACGATCGCCCAAAAAAATTTTTCATTCTAATATAAAATATATATTTATATATAGTAAATATGATATATATATATATATATATATATATAGTATATATAAAGATCTATGAGATATATATATATAATTATATATATAATATAGCTATATATATATATATTATATATATTATATATATATATAATATATATATAAATATTACTATGATATTATAATATATATGATATCGGATACAGGTGGATTAGAAGATGATATATTAGATACAGACAGGGACGTTGCATTTTATATATATTATATTCTTTGCTACATGATATTGTTCCATAATTAATTGTTTAGGCAGTGTGTGTGCAACAGAACGCGCTAGCGGCAAACTTTTTTTCCGACTTGGATTCACCATTATCGTCCCACTGCTTATTTCTTATGTTACCTAACGTATTAAAATATATCCTATAATCTGGCCAGAGAACAGATGTGTTTTAAAAAAGCACGTAATCGGATAAGTGCTTCTCAAGTGATAAGACGCACTAATGGACAGACAGAGAGATATTGCATATTATATTTTATGTACATATAAATATATATATATATATATATATATATATATATATATATATATATATATATAAATATATGGAGTGTGTCCCAAACAGCTTTATACAAATAGAAAAAGTTTATCTTACATATTACAAAAAAATTATTCTTGATAATAATTTCTGCATCATACATGGAAATTCATAATCAAGCATCAAAAGTTTAAAATATTTTATGGTATACAAGGATTTGAATGGAATAACAAAAATAATGATTTATAATGAAGAGTAAAGTGTATTTAAATTTAAATACAGAGCCAAATGTTAATTGAAAATGTTAATAGGAAACTAAAAAATTATGCTCACGTTTAGATTTGTGGCCTTCCTAGTTAAAAATCCAAAAAAATTCCAGTAAAACACGTCAGTAATTGTTGGATTATTTACTGAATAAAAGAAAACGAAATCCCTACAAATTTTAGGCTGAAAATAAATAAACATATCTTTGGAAATACCTAACAACTGTCAATAAACTTCAAAGCTAACGTCAGTCTGTATTTGCAATAATTAGAAATGCCAGTAAAATTGTAGTGTTGAAGATAAAATTGAAATTGTTCTCATAGTTGGAGATAAACATAAAACTTTTAGAAAAGCAGCAGAAATCTTTAATAATAGACACTCTAATAAAACTGTACACTTCACAACTGTAGGATATCTAATAAATAAATTCAAAGATTTATGGAAGTATTGAAAATAAATTTAAAAAGAAACATCGGCATGGGTTTCAAATGAAGATATTCAAATCAAGTAATGCTGTCGGTAGTAGAAAAGTCAAAAGATTTCACTTCGGAAAAGATCAGTTTTATTGAATGTGAGTAAAACTACAGTTGCGAGAATTTTAAGATAAAATAAATTTAAACCATACAAACCCCAATTTACCATACTTTAAAAGCAGGAGATTTTGAACGAAGATTTGAATTTTGTGCTTGGTTTCAAGGAGAGTTGGAAGATAACAGGTTTATGGCAAGACAAATACTTTTCTCTGGCGAAGCGACATTTACGTCTAATGGGACAGTAAGTTCTCAAAACTATCGCTGGTGGAGCGATGTTAACCTAACTTTAATATCCAAACTCGAAATCAATATTCGTTTAAAACCGATGAATGGTGTGGAATTTTTAAAGATAGAATAGTTAGACCATTCTTTTTTCGAAATAATATGAATGCTGAACGTTACCTAGAATTTTTAAATAATGATTTCCCTGAGTTTTTTAATCGCCTACCAATAACTGAAAGACAACGTATATGGTACCAACATGATGGTGCATCATGTCACAGTACGAGAAATGTTCGAGATTATCTCCTCCACATTTTTAACGGTAGAGTAATAGGGAGGTATGTGCAGTTTATTTGCTCCCCAAGATCTCCGGACATCACCCCTCTAGACTTTTTTTATTGGGCTAGTTAAAAGAAAAGGTTTATCTTAAAAGGCCATTTCAAGATATTGATCATTTGAGAGAGTCATTAGGAAATATGTGAAGCTATAAAATCCTGATGTAATTAGAGATGTAATAAAAGATTTTTCTAGAAGAACAATCACCTGTTGAGAAAGAAACGGTGAATACATTGAAGCACTTGCGCAATAAAGTTAGAATTAATACATATGTTAGTTGTTATGTACGTAGTAATTAAGTAATGTTGCAATTTTAAAATAAAATGATATTAGCGCAAATTTATTATGGATGTAATTGTTGCAAAGCAGATAAAAGGGTTATCAAATTTTTATCAAAAATTGATACAATCAAAGTCACTAGTACATTACGTTTATTTATTCTAAATAAGACAATTACTGACGTTTTACTGAGTTTTTTTTTTAACTAGGGCAAAATCTAAACGTGAGCCTAATTTTTTATTAGTTCTTATTAACATTTTCAATTAATATTTTGCTCTGTATTTAAATTTAAACGTATTTTACTCTTCATTATAAACCTTATTTTTTATTTTCCCTGTATACCACCAAATATTTTAAACTTTTGATGCTTGGATTTCCATGTGATGCAGAACTTTTTATCAAGAACAAAGTTTTTTTATGTAATATGTAAGATAAACTTTTTCTCCAGTTTTTATAAAACTGTTTGGGAGACACTCTATATATTATATATATATATATATATATATTTATATATTATATATATATATATATATATTATTATATATATACAGTAGAACCCCGGTTATCCGAGGTAACGTGGGGGGCACCCTCCTCGGGATAACTGAAAACTCGGATAATCCGATTTGTTTTTTATTCATTCAAAAAATAAACACCAATACTTTAAACCGTTTTTAACATATAAATAGGTAACATAACACATGGGCTGAAAAGTCCCGGGCCTAACAAAGAAAACACGGTTTTTTTTGGTTGTTGAAAATTAGCTTTATTCATCAAACGTAATCTCCATCAAGAGCAACGCAATCATTCAGCGCCGCTCTAACATTGCAATACCACTTTTGTAGAACGATTTATCTTTTGCCTCAAAATAGGCCTCAGTTTCAGCGATAACCTCTTCATTCGTGCGAAATTTCTTACCGGCGAGCTTTTTTTTCAGGTTTGCGAACAGCCAGTAGTCGCTGGGAGCCAAATCTGGCGAATACGGTGGATGTGGGAGCAATTCGAAGTTCAATTCATGTAGTTTTGCCATTGTTTTGATTGACTTGTGACACGGTGCGTTGTCTTGATGAAACAAAATTTTTTTCTTTGCCATATGCGGTCGTTTCTTTGCAATTTCGGCCTTCAAACGCTCCAAGAACGCTATATAATATTCACTGTTGATGGTATTTCCTTTCTCAAGATAGTCGATGAATATTACAACCACGCACATCCCAAAATTACCAGGCCATAACCTTTCCAGCCGATTGTTGTGCTTTCGGGGGCGCTTTGGACGAGGTCCACCAGTTGCTGTCCACTCAGATGACGATCGTTTTGATTCCGGAGTGAAGTGATGTGTGATCCATGTTTCATCCATTGTCACATATCGACGCAAAAATTCCGGTTTGTTACGTTTAAACATGGCCAAACACTGCTCAGAATCATCAACACGTTCTTGTTGTTTGATCAACAGTGAGCAAACGCGGCACCCACTTTGAACAGAGCTTTCTCATAGTCAAATGCTCATGCAATATAAAGCCAACACGTTCTTTTGATATCTTTACGATGTCAGCTAACTCACGCAACTTCACTTTTCGATCATTCAAAACGATTTTATGGATTTTTTGATGTTTTTCTGGTGTTACCACCGCCTCATTTGGACGTCCACTGCGTTCTGCATCATCGGTGTCTCTACGACCACGTTTGAAGTCAGCAAACCAACGTTTTATTGTTGTTTCTGATGGAGCGGAGTCCCCATAACACTTTTCAAGCCATTGCTTCGCTTGAACGGTATTTTTTTTCCCATCAAGAAGCAGTGTAAAATTAAAACACGAAATTGTTTTTGATCCATTGTTTTTGAAAATAACAAAAGTAGCGTCACTCTTAGCACAATAACTCACAAACTAATGAATAGAATATCATGAAATTTTAACAGCTGTCTTTTGAAGGTTAGTATTAACTGAAAAAAAGGTGACTGCAATAAAACTAGCGCCATCTATGTGTTTAGGCCCGGGGCTTTTCAGCCCATGTGTTACATTATAAAACAGTGAAATAGGTATCTATCTATGCGCTTCTGTTTCATATTGCATCTTCTTTTTCTCGCTGAAATGTTTCTCGCATCTATTAAGAAGAAGCAAATCCGCTGGGGTTGCCTCTGGTTATGTTCGATATACCTTAAAGCTTTTTTCCAAAGAAGCAAAACCTTCTTGATGAGAGATCTTAGTGGGAGATTGTTTATCCACCCAGGCCGCTTCGTCATCTGATTTTTCGGTTTCTGAAAGGCATTCGTTATTTCTTCATTACTCATTTCTTCTATCTAAAATCATCTGCTGTAATCTTTTCTCGTCACATTTTCGCAACCTTTTAATTTTTGCATTAATTCAAATAAACTTTTTTCTTCTATCTCGCTGTCAAAATTTGAACGGGACATTTCTCCATGGCTTCTCAATTTCAAAGCTAATTCATTTAATTTAATATCATCTTCACTGTCATTCTAGTCCTCAAAATCAATAACTTTTGACCAAGATTTTTGAATAGTGGTAGTACGCACAGAATCCCAAGCTTGACTTACCCAGTAAATAACATTTTTCAGTGTAACCTTTCTCATCCCATTGATAATATCGTTTTCTGTGTATTCTAACAGATGTTGAAGATCCTATAATTTTTTTTTATGTTTTCGAGGATGCCTTGATCTATTGGTTGCATTATGCTGGGTTTACATTTGGAGGAAAAAAATTTACAATTTCGCCCACATGAAGTCCTTCTCCAGGGTGAGAGAGGGGCATTATCCATTAACAAAATTGCTTTAATAGGAAGACGGTTTCTGTTCAATTTAGTCACAGATGGTACGAACTCTTCGTCAAACCAGTTAGTAAATAAGGTCGCAATCCATCCATGCGCTCTTCTGAACTTTTGTAATAGATTGGTAGGGCTTTGGGTGAGATGTCTAAAGCTCTTGGACGTAGCCTACTAATCATTATTGCTTTCTGTTGTAAAATTGGACCTGACAAAGGCACACCTTTTGATCTCTGTTGGGGTTAAACCACATGAATAAAGCTTCGTTAACCTTTTTTCATAGTCGCTGGTTTTCATTGATTTTCTTCCTGAGACGAGGAGGCTTTGATTTATACACCACTCTTCTATTTTTGTGCATTTCTTTTCCAGTCTCCAACTGTTACCTCACCTTCTCCATAATCTCGTGCAACAACTTTAATTGTCTATCCTGCTTCAACTCTTCTGATGTCTTTTAATTTGTCTTCAATAGGAACGACGATTCTTATATATATATATATATATATATATATATATATATATATATATATATATATATATATATGTATTAGTGAGTAGGGATTCACAGATGAATAAATGTTTTTTCTTGTAGGTCCTGTTGTATTAACAACCATTAATCAGTGTTATTTTGACTTGACAGTTGCA
This sequence comes from Pachyrhynchus sulphureomaculatus, assembly GCA_019049505.1. Classification (NCBI taxonomy): domain Eukaryota; kingdom Metazoa; phylum Arthropoda; class Insecta; order Coleoptera; family Curculionidae; genus Pachyrhynchus; species Pachyrhynchus sulphureomaculatus. The sequence continues at coordinate 57,335,386 of CM032455.1, forward strand.
GAAGACTGTTATGATATTAACATATGTTGCAAACTGCGTTGTGTAAATATTAAATATTTTGTTTAATTCTTGCTTTTAAATTAATCAAAAATAATTTAATTTTTTTCTATTTATAAAAGTCTGCTCGTGTGGTTGTGGAATGCAGAAGTTAAAATAAGCTGACAACAACAAAATTGAAAAACTGGAGCACCGTAGAGTAATTTTTTTTTTATATATAACGTGCCAATTTTTTCTAAAACTAGCACAAGGACACTTACATACAAGGGTATTTTCAACATTAGAAAAACCCATTTAAAAATAAAGCAAACTACAAAATTGTGTCATAAAAGAAAACAGGAAATATCGGAATAAATAAAAATTACGCAGGGCCTTAAAACGGTGTAAGTAATACTATGTTACTTACATCCTCGGTTTCAAGTAGATCTCTTAAAAACTTTAGTTCTAGAAGCGAGATACAGCAGTTCTCTTTCTCACATACTGGTAGGGGAACGTTTAAGAAGACGCACATGGCAGTCACAATTACTCAAAATAACCACAGCGCAACATCTATGATTCGGGTCTAATCTATTGCATACAAATTTACTCAACTATTACAATTGCTCATTGTTATGCTGCGCTAGTATAGAGATAAGTACTATGAATTTTGCTCTTCTTTCTATCGTTCCTAGGTCGAATGTTAAATCGTGATACGACAAAACGTACGTCCTTAGGTGGTTCGACTTTTGAGAGAGCAGTAATAAGTTCCAAAACTTGATCTTGGTTTAATTTTGGGAGTTATTGGTTATTTTTGCCTGTTTTTCTATTTACGGAAATGCTGAATTCGCATTAATGATAAATTCTTGTGCTGAATGGTTTCTTGCTTCATAAAACAGAATCTATTTTATGTTTTTGAATTTGATTTATATATCCATATATTTTTGCAAAGTATCTATTATATTTTTCGAAGTTAATCTGTTTGACAGCTTTTTTATACAATATACGAGGCGAGTTCTTTAAGTAAGTACCGTTTTGGCCGTTGCAGCGGCGCGGCAGCCGCGTGCCGTTCCGCGCACGCGCGCTGAGTATCTGCATCTATTGGCTAGCTTGAGACGTCCTTACGGAAGTATTCGTTCGAGTTTACGGTTGTCTGTGTGTGTTTAATATGCTCCAGACCATTAAAAATCCCACGTATTTTGAAATACGCGCTAAATTTTGTTTCTTAAATGCAAGAGACGTGAAAGCAGCCAAGACTCTCGGCAGATTACAGAAGTGTATGGCAAAAACACGATGGAATGGTAAGAGCATTTAAAGATGGCCCTACAAACGTGCACGATGAGAGACGAAATGGGCGACCGTCCGTCATTAATGATGACTTCATATGGAAAATTGATGAAAAATTTCGAGAAAACACACGCTTTACGATTTCATCATTATGTGATGTGTCAAGTTTCAAGAAGTATAAAATTGCTTCACGACAATGCTCGTCCACATGTGGCTCATTGAATCCAGGATTGTATCGCGTCATATAGCTGGGAACAACTTGATCACCCTCTTATAGCTCTGACCTAGAGGCCAGTGACTATCATTTGTTCCTGCACTTAAAGAAGCACTTTGACGGGGGCTACGACACTATCGATGACACCAAAACGGTCGTGCTGTGGTGGTCAGCAAACCAGGCGGTAGATTTTTATGACGATGGAATATAGAAGCTGGTCATGCCTTAATATATGTGACAATTATGTTAAAAAGTAGATTAAGGTCCAGGCGTTCATGTAAAGATAAAATTGTTAAAAAAATGGCCTTGTGTTTTTTTTAATATCACAACGGTACTAACTTTAAAAACAAGCCTTATAGTTGAAACGTAATAAAATCAAATTTTATTATGTATAAAAATCAAATTTCTAGGGACTGGGACTCAATTTTAAAAAAATTCTAAGTCAATTTCCTAAAGAGAAAAAAAATCCTGATTGCCCTGAGATCCTGAGGATATCAGCACTTCTAATGCAAGTGTAGGAAAAAATGTATTAATTGTGCACCCACTATGTGCTCTAAAGGTTAGATGCCTCTCAGGCGAAGTCCAAGATCACGATGGAGTGGGAACGTTACCTGTTAGAACTATCCTCCAGGAATAACAGGGTTGAACTAATTTGTTTCAGGGCATTTGGGGATAAAAGATAATGAAAAAACGGAAGAATTACCAAGACTCGGGGCTACAAGGCCATACCTCAGTCTAGAACTAGCGTTTGGTATACCAAAACAGGTGGTAAAAACGACAATTAGCAGATGGTTATATCAGCAACATCTAGATCGTTAGCTCGCAACATCTATCCAAAGACATGCGATGGGCGTAGTTGGCGGCTTCTTAGAGACAGAGGGAAAGACAACTGACGTCCTTCGTTTAACAGGGACCCAGACCAAAGTAGTGGTGGAACTGATCACCGACTTCTGTCACCTGAAGAAATATTTACAGAAAATAGGTGTCCACAATAGTCTCACATCATGCAGATTATGTGGTGAAGAGGAAGAAACCTCTGTGCACATCCGATGTGAATGTGGGGCTTTAAATCGGAACAGACATAAACTATGTTGGGAGTGTTAAATCTTTGGCACAATGACACTACTCAGTATATATTAGCACTACACCAAACACTTTATTTTTGCACTGCGATGAGCAATGATTGACGAGTCCATCATCGGTCCTGATGAAGCTAACATGCTTAGCGAAACGCGCGTCGAATGCAAAAATAAAGTGTTTGATGTAGTGGTGATATATATTGACTAGTCAATCATCGATCCTGATGAAGCTAACATGGTTAGCGAAACGTATAGTGGTGATATATACTGAGTAGAGACATAAACTAGTAGAAGACCTATATCGTATCGTTAAATTACTACATGAAGGGCTTGGAAGAAAGCTAATAAACTTTCTTAAAGGGTCTACGCTTATGTAACCAAGAGAAGGAAGGTCAATAAGCTAAGAGGCTGCAGTGCACAAATAGGAACAATCGTCTACCCTGCATACAATCAGTCAACCAGCCACGCATGATCTTATAATACATCATATTGTAGCAATAGAAGCCATTAATACAAGTTATTATTTAATGTATCGTGATCAAATGGCTAGCCCTAATTTAGTCAATCCCGATAAGTTATGGAGCTACATTTCGTTGAAAATTTATTATATAAATTAATATGGAGTACTGACAATCTTTGTCGGCTATACTTCTAATTTTTTCCTGTTATAAAATTTGGATGCAGGTTGATGGCGTCAACATGACACATGAATTTTTGATTGACAGCTTTATTTAGTATGTAGATTATCAATATTTAATATAACCTCGAAATTCCAAATGGCGGTGTAAATATAGCCGTAGAACATTTCTTTATAGTTTTGCACCTTAGAAAAACAAAAAAAAAATAAAAAATACGTGGCGAGTGCTTTGCATCGAAAAATCCATCCATTGCATTGGACGTTTTCGACATGGTATAACACTCTTCTTCTTCTTTCTTATATGGTGTGTTATATAATGAGGCATACTGCTTGTTTTATCTCCATTATCTTATCTTCCGATGTGGATGTCCAGCATTCCTTCCACCTTATCGGAAGTCTGCCCCTAGTCCTTCTTACCACCGCAAGGTTTGGTCCTTTTTACCACTCTGTTGTCGTCCATCGGATCTACGTATTTATTACATTTTCTTCTACTTCTGGTCCATCTGGATATTTCTTAAATCCTACTTAATTCTTGTAGACCTTTGTTGCTGCTTCTGTTGTGAAGAGTTTTTCCATGTATGTTCCTAATCACCTTCATTTCTGTTGTCCTCATCATTTGTGCTGTTTTACATGTGTCAGCTCTTGTTTCTACAGCATATGTGAGGATCGGTCTCACTGTTGTCTTGTATATTCTTATTTTATTTTCCACAGTGAGGTATTTATTTTTCCATACTATATCCGTCAAACAACCTGCGACTACTGAAGCCTTCATAGACTGTTTACTTTTCTGTTTAAGTCTCCGTAGCTTGTTATCATTGTTCCCAGGTATTTAAAATTATTAATCTGTTCAATAATACTTCCTTAGATCTCTAGCTTGAATCTTAATAATCCTCTTCAAGCAACCATACATTTTTGTCTTGGCTGTGTTAATAATCTTGTTTAATTTTTCTCGCTTCCAAATTTAAGGCAAGAAAGATCTTCTGAAGGTTGTCTTCAGAATCGGAGATGAGAGCTGCATCATCGGCGTAGCAGATTGTGTGGAAGTGTGCGTTACCCATTTTGTATCCTCTAGTTGGTTTGAAGATAAAGAAACTAAGTGAATCGCCTTGTCTTATTCCGGCGTTTATTTTTACTTCCTTGCTCAGTAGATGTCCCACATTTATATTTTTTCTACATTCTGTGTTAATGTGTGTATGATTTTTATTAGCTTCTGGTTTGTCTGCATTTCCTGTAATATTTTTATATCTATTAATTGCATTCTATCGAAGGCTTGAAGTCATGTCGACGAAACGCATATATGTGGGTTTGTTAAATGCTTTAACTTTTTCCATTATCTGCTTCACTATAAATATGGCATTAATGGTCGATCGATTTTTTGCGGAATCCCTGTTGTTCCTCTCTTATTTGAATATCCTTGCTTATTTCTTCCAGTAATAATTTTTGTTAATACTTTTTAAGGTAGTATTTAGGAGCCTTATTCAATCAATCAATAACAGATACTTCCCTATTAATAAACAAATATTACATATTGAAAAAAAAAAAATTGCATGGGCAAAAGCAGGTGATGAACCTCATATTACTGTTGAGTAGTGCAAACAAATACGAGGGTTACCTTTTCAGTTTTTACAAAAACAATGAAAGAAGAAAATTTTTTGGTACAAATTGTTTTATTATTTTTTCAAAATATTCGCCTTTTTGCATGCGTACGAACCAATTCTCGAAAATATTTTTTCCCCTGTGAAGTTGGTACCTCAAAAATATGGTGTTGGAAGGATTCAACAGTTTCTTGACGTGATAAATATCACCGTCCACGCATTACTTTTTGACATTCGGGAACAAAAAGAAGTCGTTAGGCGATAAATCAGGTGAATACAGGCAAGGAGGCATTAATTCGATATTTTTCTCCGTCAAATAATCAACTGTCTGACGTGCTGCGTGAGAGCTTGCATTGTTATGATAAATGATGCGTGGTTTTCGGTTGTTTTACCTGATTTTATCGATGACTTATGGCAAACAAATGGTTGTATACCAATCATCATTAACTATTCTTCGATCCTCTAAACCAGGGGTGCTCAAACTTGAAACTGCTGGCGATCTACCTCAATATTGTTAGACTACGATCGATCGACTCTGAGAGGCTGCAAGTAAGTGTGATGCAGGATTGTCGTCTAGGTAGGGTGTATCGTGGCACAGATGTTAGTTTTCCGCACAATATGCATTTTTTTTTAGTAGGTCTGCTCTAAAATGCCAATGAAAAAACTCATAATTATTCAAAATTGCTAGTTTATTGGTTCTTACAAAACAAACGAGTTCTAGTGTCTAAACTTAACTAAAGAGTGACTTTGGATGTTGAAGCGTGGCACTGCATGTCCTCAGCATACTTTTTCATAAGATGGTACGTAATTACCGAGTGCTAATCGCAAGCATGATGACATATGTTCGTCAGTCAATAGTCGATTGCGATATTTTTGACTTAATTATCTTCATTTCAGAAAATGCAGACTCGCACAAGTAAGTTGACCCAAACATTGCCGTCAGTTGAAGGGCGATTTGCCTTAGATTCGGATATTTATCTTCAGACATAAAACACCAGAATTTTATATCAGATGCTGTGGCTTTGAGATGTATATCTGATATAATCTGCACTAACTCATTTTCAACAGAACATTAGTCCATGTTAAACTGACTTGCTATTTCAGTAGCTAATTCCTCAATGTTTTTTACACGAAAAGGATAACTCATAAATGATGTGATATTTGCCAATTTACTGAAATCATAAAAACGTATTTCGAATTGGCCCAAAATATTTGATAATTCTGCCTCATAAATATCATAATTCAACTGAAGAATCCTTGCTTTCAAAGACGGAAAATTTTTCAGATCCTTTCTTTTCAGTTGATCTATCATAAGTTGCAATTTTACTTTTGAATGCGTTTTATTGCGCTAATCATCTCACTAGTTTTTCCTTTACCTTGAAGTTCCAAATTAATGGTGTTTAAATGCATTGTGATGTCTGTCAAAAATGCCAAATCAGTCAGCCATTTTCCGTTTTTCAGCATCTAAGTGTCATCACCTCTTTCGTCCAGAAAAGCTGTTATTTCGGGAAATAATTCTTGAGACCTTTCTAGGAATTTTCCGCGACTCAACCACCTGACGTCCGTGTGAAGAACTAAATCAGTGTGTTCAGCTGACTCACTATCTTTCAACTGCAATTTAAAGAGCCGTCATTGCAAGCTACGTGCACGGATAGAATTCACAATTTTTATTGCAATCCTCCATGTTTAGAACTTTTGAACACAAAACTTGTTGATGTATAATGCAATGGAAGGAGAAAAATGAAGGGAAATTATCATTAGCTCGACACAATGCCACAAAACCGTTTTCGTTTCCAATCATTGCTGGTGCTCCATCGGTTATAATGCACACTAGTTTATATATTGGTAACTTGTAGTTTGTTATAAAATTGAAGAAAACGTCATATATATCTTCACCACGGGTCTTTCCTTTCAGAGGAATCATTGTCAAAAACTCTTCCTTAGCCGACATGTCATTGAATACCATTCGAATAAAAATACACAGCTGGGCAGTGTCTGTCATATTGGTGGATTCGTCGAACTGTAAAGAAAAGTATGTACATTCCATGATATCATGTTTTAGTTTATCTGCCATGTCCTGACTCATGACTTCAACACGCCTTGTGACAGTCGGACGAGATAACTGAAGTTCTCTAATAGCAGACATAATCTTTGTTTTATTTTTAAAATCTCTAAATAAAGTCTTACCAGCTTCAATAAATGCTTCCTTCACAACCAATCCATCATCAAATGGTTTCTTGTGTTTCGCCAATATATGAGATATTTTAAATGATGCGATCGTTGCAGCTTTTGATTATTTGGCTGGTCTTGTGAACATGGTTTGTTCTTTTTTCAAACAAGTTATCAAATCACGTACTTTTTCGTTTTCTTAATTCACTCTGTGACGGAAAATCCTTTTCATAGTTTTTTTATGATGCCTCTCTAAGTTCCCACGCTTAGGTATTGCAACTGACGGACGGCAAATGAGACAAATGCACTTATCCTTTACCATACAAAAGAAAAATTCTTCCTCCCAATCGTTATTAAAATGATAAGTTTTACTTTTCTTCGCCGCACTCATTTTGGACTATTTATTAATAAACTTTCTATCGATGTATCGTCTTCAAGTTACAACTCAGACTGACTCCTATTCCTGCAGGCGCAATATTTATATAAGAACGAACGCACTCGTGCCGCTCCTGGAGCGCTTTAGGGACTTCCCTGCAGCACGTGTGCTAGACCAATAAAAAAAAAAAAAAAAAAAAAAAAAAAGAACGAAGTCTCGAATGTTCCCGTCAAACACGCCGTCCGAAGTTTTCTAGAAAAAACGCGGGAATCAAAAACGCGGCTTTTCTTTGACAAGTACCGCGCGTTCCTTTGATAAAGCCGCCTTTTGCCGCTAGCAGGGGGTTATTACGATAAAAGAAAGTGATGAGGGGGTTATTCTGGCCTAATTGTGGATCGAATAAATTTTAGTAGTTTATTCATTACATTTTGTTTTAGTTACCTAAAACAAAATCTGTGAATAGTTCTATATCGGAATTTTTTTCTCGAGATCGACTCAAAAAGCACTCGCGATCGACTTGTCGATCGCGATCGACCGTTTGAGCACCCCTGCTCTAAACCAATGGTTGCAATATGTCCAGTATAACCAAAGAAACCAACGATCATTTTCTTGAAGGCGCTTCGCGAACGAACCACTTTTGTTGGATTCGGTTCATTTTGGAACACCTAAATCGTTGATTGTTGCTTAGTTTTTCGGCGTCTCCTGTTACGACATTCTATACGGATTTCCTTACATCAACTGACAAGAGTCTGTTTTTGATTTTCGGTCAAATTATGCGGAATCCATCGGGAACGGATCTTTTTCACAGCTAAATGATCATGCAAAATCGATTGTACTGCAGTCTTCGATATGCCTAAGGATGTTTCTATCTCACGGTAAGTCACATGCCGATCCAAACAAAACTGTTTTGTTTAAAACGCTCACTGTAAACAAACCACTCGGCCAATTTTTGAACTGCCACTGTTTTAACAAAAACAAATTTTACAACAATGGTAATATCACACCTCAATAGCGCTATCTAGTAGTCGTTTGTAAAAACTTAAAAGGTGGCCCTCGTATTACGCTACTTATTTATTTTTTATTATAATTTTGTGCCATAATAAGTATTTTGCTTAAACTAACAAATGCTAACATATAATAATTATGTATGACGACGAGGCGATTAAAAAGGAATAAATGAATGGAAAATAAACTAACTGACTACCGATAATAACAAATTCAAGTAAATGTAAAAATATGCTTATCATAATGAACTTGACATAACTTTTAACATGTTGAATACTAACGGAAAATCCACATTTCTAACTACAGCCTAAATTAAAACAATTTTTAAATCAATATCCATGTGGCGCTTTCTGGGATAGTTGCAACACCTCTTTACCTTTTTGTTCAGTTCAGTTTCAGTTCAGTTTTTTTTTGTAGTCTTGAAGTGTGCAAAGAATTCTTTCTTTCGGGTTAGATGTATTCGTTATACTAGTTTTTCTCTCCATTTTCCCTTTTTGTTCACGTTAGTTTCTTTGATGTGTCAGCTGACACACCACGAAAGTCATTAAACTGAAAATCTCCTTAACAAATAAAGTGTGTAACTTTTTAAACAAAACTTAAAATGACCAGTTGGCCTTTATTTATTATTTTTAACCAAGTATTTAGTTTTTACTCTAATTACGAATTTAATTCAGCGAATGAAAATCTAGTCTAAGCAAACTGTTGAAAAAAGATCAATGTTGATTCTACAAAGCACATTCTTATCCTGTATACAGCACCGACTCTGTAAATGACTCAAATTTAACACGTTCGCTACCATGTGGCCGCCCTCACCAGGTGATCTCTGAGACGCCATGCGGGTCTCCGGCTCCCCTCAGTACAAACTTGTTACAATTGGTTATATTTTCCTTTGACCTCAAGCTAAAGCGTGAAACTTAGTTTTTGGCCTCTCAATAATGCGAACTACAAGTACTATGTGTGGCTAAGAGATGGCGACCCCTGTAAGCCATTTGCAACAGTTCTATTTAGCTATTTTAGTGTTCCGTATGGAACAATTATAAGATCACTTCTGTCCGTCTGTCACATTCGATTTTCTCCGAAACTATTTGACATAGAAAGTTGAAATTTGGTACTAATATAGGAATTGATGGCCTCATCAGAGCCGGGTAGTTTTGAAAGCAAATTTAGACTTAAGGGGTTAGTTTTGGGGAGTGAAATTTGAATTGAAAAAAAAAAAAAAATTACTAGGTCATCGAGTGGAGTGTCAAATGAAAGCTTGTAAAAAACACGAGTTCAAAAATATATATAAAGTAATACTTGCGCACACTTTCCTCTCTATTATTTTTAAAAAAACGCGAAAAATCGCTGTCCCCATTTATCTCGTAAAGTACTGAAAAAAAAAAAATTTGAAAAAATTCTGGTATATTCTCCATGGGGTGTAGATTGAACGAAAATTATTACGAGTGCATTACCTTTAATAATTTATGTGGTATATATATATATATATATATATAATATATATATATATATATATATATATATAATCAAGGTCATCAGTTTTCAGTAAAGATCGGAAACAACCTTTGTTGACAATTCATTTGGGGTGTGTTTTGTGAAGTTACTGATCATTTGATACCTCCGTAACAAAAATTTTTATTTTAAAAGCAATCAACGTACGGAACACTAATTGCGCAAGTTCAACTTGTACTTGACCAGTTATTTATTTGTTATGTTTTATCGTTGCAGGGTGTAATTTCTCCACGTGTTTAGTGTCTGTTAACATTTGTTTATCAAATTTTTACATTATTTTTGCTATTTTAATTTACAGTTTGTTACAAATTAAAAAGTTTTATATAATCTTTATATTATTTAGGTAAGTAAAGTTTTTTTTTGTATCTACTTTTCTTTTTCCATTACAAATGGAGTCTCACAAATCATCTACTAGTAAAGCTAAATTAATAAAGAGAAAGATTGATTCCAACCAACTCTCTGAATCATCTGCTAGTAAAGCCAAACCCATAAGAAAGAAGTCTGTTGAAAATTACACAGAGGAAGATTTGTTGAAATTCTTTGAAGACGAACTTTCGGATTTTGATTTTTTGTCTAATTCAGATAGATGACGATGAATATGATGTGTTACCAACTGAGGCATCTCAATTTGTAGCAAAAAATGACGGAAGGACAGGTTTTTGAGTGGTCTCTGATACTAAAAAGTTTAAAAAAAATCTTTCGGTGGAAATGAAACTTATAACTATAATTATAATTATCGAACATATAGGACTGAGCTGTAACCAATTTTTAACTGCTGATATTATTAAAATAATAGTCACAGAAATAACTAGAAACGCAAATCAGTAACTACAGCAAAACAAGCAGCTTAGTCCAGCAGCACGTGTCAAAATGTGGAAAAACACTGATGATGAAGAAATAACAAAAATTTTTTGGATTGATAAGGGATATGGGGCTTGTTACTGACCCAACTATAGACTATTATTGGAGTAAGAGCATTTTGTACAAAAGTAATTTTGTTGGATGTTGGATTATGAGCAGAAAGAGGTTTCAGCTGTTACTAAGATTTGTACATATTGAAAATAATGTGCGTGCGGACCAATAAGACATATAATATCAGAAAGATTAGTGAAAAACTACAAGACCAAATTTCTTCTAAATATGTGTCTGGTGAAAATTTTTGCCATTGATGAGAGTATGATCCCATTCTGTGGTCGCTTGTTGATGTTACAGTACATTCCTAACAAAGTCATAAGTATGGAATTAAAGTGTCTAAGTTATGCAGTTCTATCAGATATACTATACGTTTTTTAGTCCACACAGGAAAAATAGATGATACCAAAAAGAGTGTGGCTGAAAAAGTCGTTTTACTTAACAAAAATAACCGGTCAAGTGCAAGTTGAACTTGCACAATTAGTGTTCCGTACGTTGATTGTTTTTAAAATAAAAAATTTTGTTACAGAGGTATAAAATGATCAGTGACTTCACAAAACACACCCCAAATGAGTTTTCAACAAAGTTTGTCTCCAATCTTTACTGAAAACTGGTGACCTTGAAATTTTGTTTTTTTTCTATACCAGATAAATTATTAAAGGTAATGATAATTTTCGTTCAATCTATACCCCCGTGGAGAATATTCCAGGATTTTCTCAAAATTTTTTGATCAGTACTTTTCGAGATAAGGTAGGGGACAGCGATTTTTTACGATTTTTTAAAAGTAATACGAAGAAAAGTGTGCGGAAGTATTACATTATATATATATTTTTTACTCGTGTTTTCACAAGCTTTCATTTGACACCACACTCGATGACCTAGTAAAAATATTTTTTTTTCACTTCCGATTTCACCCCTCAAAATGAATCACTTAAGTCAAAATTTTTGTTACGGTGATATAAAATGATCAGTGACTTCACAAAACATACCCCAAATAAGTTTTCAAAACAAAGTTTATTCCAATCTTTACTGAAAATTGATGACCTTGAAATTTCTGTTTTTTTTATATACCAGATAAATTATTACAGGTAATGCACTCGTGATAATTTTCGTTCAATCTACACCCCGTGGAGAATATTCCAGAATTTTTTCAAAATTTTTTGATAAGTACTTTCCGAGATAAGGCGGGTGGACAGCGATTTTTCGCGATTTTTTAAAAATAATACAAAGAAAAGTGCGCGCAAGTATTAGATTGTATATATATTTTTTACTCGTGTTTTCACAAGCTTTCATTTGACACCACACTCGATTACCTAGTAAAAAAAATTTTTTTTCACTTCCGATTTCACCCCCCAAAAATAACCCCTTAAGTCAAAATTTAACTTTCAAAACTACATGGCTCTGATGAGGCCATCAATTCCTATATTACTACCAAATTTCAACTTTCTATGACAAATAGTTTCGGAGAAAATCGGGGTGTGACAGACGGACAGACACCGAAGTGATCTTATAAGTGTTCCGTACGGAACATTAAAAATTATCTAACTGAAGGCCGTAGTTGTAGACAATTTCTATACTTCTGTACCCTTAGCACAACTACTCGAGAAAAAAATGCAGTCTAGGAACTTCAAAAAAACTGATGGACAATCAGAAACCGAAGTGATCTCATAAGTGTTTTGTCCGGAACACTAAAAAAGAAAAAAAAATTAAGAAAGATAAGGTGGTTGGAAAGAAGCTACCTGAGGAATTGTTGTAGGAAAGTGGGTAGATAGAAGAGAGGTTTTATTTTTAACTGCGATGCATAATATAGACACTGCCACGACAAATAAAAAAAAAGCAAAGGCGAAGAAATCGTAAAACCACAAGCCATAATAGACTACAAAAAAGGCAAACAGGAAATTGACATATCAGATCAACTTGGTTCATACTCTTCATCACTTAGAAAAACAATTCGGTGGTATCACAAAATAATGTTCGAGTTGCTTTTAAATACTTCTGTTGTAAAAGCTTCCTTTATTTTGAGGTTAAGTGTAAAAAAAATTCTAATGAAAAAATTTGGGGAAAGCCTAATAAAATCGTTTTTTGGACTTAACAAGGATGGAAATATGCCGAGTGATGTTCAAGGGAAAATGTTACTTATGGTAACTTCAGCCTAAAAATAGTTTTATCCAAGAGGATAGTTCGTGTACTGCCAAATCTATAAGTATGTTACATACTTCTTTACAACTTGAGCTACTGCTGATAATGCAATTTTGGTAAGTACTACCATTTTTTGCAGATATCGCAATAGGATGTAAGCTTCGGTAAAATAAAAGCTAGCATTCTATACAAGAATTGGAAACATAACTGTTTAAATAAAGATCTTTTAACATTGTTGCTTCTGTTAAAGATCACAAGTTGGTCGCTGTTTTGAAAGAGATCAGAAAAAGTAATGTAAAAGAATATGAGTGGGCTAAAAGTTTCTTTATAGGGTAACATCGCTTTCTTTGGGAGCTTAGATCTTCTGATAGATGGTAAAAACTAAAAGTAAGTAGTACGCTAATCTTGCCAACAAAATGCCATCAGAACCGTGTTTATATTGGAATACATATTTTTGGGATAAGGGTAATAATAACACAGGACCACAAAAATATTTTTTCATGTGCTGAAGACTAGACCAGGTCTAATATATATTTTCGGGATCGCTGGAAACGAATTCAGTTTTAGTTTTGTTCTATCACCTCTCATTTTGTTCCTAACCTCAAAAAAGCTAATTTTAAAAGTTGTGAATACATGTATAACCACAAAACTCGGGGGAAAGGCGGATTTTATGTATCAGATGACCAAAACTAGATGCCTGTAAATTAGTAGGATTCCATGAACCCAAAACCATCCAACCTTATAACCCCATAAGCCCAAAACTCCATGAACCAAGGTATGAAAGCACGTATAACCACGGAACTCGAGGCAAATATAGATCGATTGAATCACATAACAAAACAAGTGACTCAAACCATTAGACTCAGATAACCTCCTTACGTCATAACCCCCTAACCCTCTGGAACCCAATCGCCCAATATTCCTTTAACCACATAATTAGGGGCGTGCAAACTTTTATAACTACATGACCAGGTGCGTGCTAAGACTGTGGGTTAGGAGGTATCCTTGAATCCTTAACCCTCCCCCCCCCAATCAAACCCTCGATATCATTACAATACACTAATTCATTTTCTGCAGAGAAATATTTACGGAAATGCTTATCTCGATCCCGATAGAAAGTGACTTTTGTGTTTGGAGCTAAGCAGCATTTTTCTTTCAACCAAAGCTAAAAGTTTAGCACTTTCTTTAGAAAGTCCTAAATAAGATCGCTCGATTCTCTTTGACTGAAAAATCTTTTATGCATCTCACTGGGATGTGATTCTTCTCCGTTAATCTCATCATTCATGTTCAGTTCCATATCATCTTCCTTCCGCGGATCACTCATATCGTTGTCAATTTCATCGGTATCTAGAAAATCATCCCGCTATTCTTCAAACGCTGACTCTCTTCCCAAAATAGGCAAAGGAAATGTCACTGAATTGAAATACAGAAGCTCTCAAAAAAACTGGCTCAGGTCTTTTGAGAGAAAGGCATCCTTTTTATTTTTAAAGTTACATATTTGCATTTTTAGATACCGAAATGGGATATTATTAGGCTATTTTTAACTACTTCCGGTTTGACCGGAAGGTGACTGCAACATTCTTATTTTTAATGGAACTCTGCATATTTTTTTACCAATTTCAATTCACTTTGAAATTCTCTTTCCAACGATGTATCACAAGTTGACATTTGTTTGACAGGTGACCGGCAAAAACTGATTTAAACTCTTAGACTTAGGCGGCCATGGCGGATATACTAGCAATTGTTTTTGTTCGTTTTATCTCACTTTGGAAAGAATTTAAGACTATTCATTTAACGTGCCATTTTCGCGAGTCTATGTGGCCCCTACATAATTTTAGGCTTACATTCAGAATTTTCTCTTTAAATAATGATCACCGAAATTAAGATAGAAACCATATTTTTTATTTAACCTAGTTACACATTACAGGTTTTTGGCCAACATACATCTAATAGAACTATCTAACGCCAATTGGATTTAGTATTATTTTCAGAAAATAAACCGTTTTATTATGCAATAATGTGATATCAATAAATTCCATTACGGACTTAGTAGGCTGTGATAAAACAGACGAACCGAAAGTCATGGTTCCTGCGTATTACCTAAATGGCCATTATTATTGTTTACTTTACGTCAAAAATAATGTATTCAACGGATGAAAAAGTAGACATGTTATTAATTTATGAAGAGTGCTGAAAGAATAGCCGACAAGCCGCCGAGTTGTACATGGCAAGATATCCCGAAAGGAGGCACCCGCCCTACAATTATTTTTTAAGGGTAGAGCAGCAGTTTAGAAGGCAACCGATTGAACTGCTGATGTATTTATTGGTGACGAAGAGTCAGAAATCAATGTACTGGCCATTGTTCAGGTTTCTATAAGACATATTGAAGAACAAACCGGAGTAAATCGTGAAACCGCTCGCCGAAAATATAAATTCAGGTCCTACAAATATCAAATAAATCAACATTTATTTCAAACAGATTACCAAAGAAGAATGGATTATTGTAATTGGTTTTTGCAAAGATAGCACCTTGATAACCAATTTCATTACAATATTCTATTTTCGGATGAATCTAGATTTACCAATTTGGGTCTATTCAATCGTAACAATACTCGATATTGGGCCCAAGAAAATCCTAGAATTATGCCAGAAAGTGCCTATCAAGAAAGATTCGGCTTTAACGTGTGGTTGGATATACTTGGCACAAGAATTATTGGTCCTATTATATTTGATGGTGCATTATATGGCGAAAGATACTTGGAGTTAATTCAAAATTATGTTGAAGATTTTTTAGAAACTTTACCTTTAAATTCTGGAGATATTATTTTCCAGCAGGATGGCGCTGCAGCCCACAAAAGTAGAAATGTTGTAAACTACTTGAATCAAAGATTTGGTGCAAATTGGTTAGGTACCAATGGACTTAATAAGTGGCCTGCAAGATCGCCAGATCTTACGCCTCTTGATTTTGTTATATGGAACCGTCTAAAAAAAAAAGTTTACAAAAATCCACCAACAAACAGAAATGTTAAAAATGCGCTTAAGAAGAGCAGTAAATCAAATTATTGAAATTCAGTTGGAGAACGTTATGAGAGCCACGGTGACAAAAACAAGATGGTGTAGGATTAACAACGGACAGCATTTTGAACATTTGGAAATAAATATCTAGCAAATTTATCTATTATTTGTTTATTTATATTTATCTAGTATAAAATAGTTTTAGCAATTTATTTTTATTGTGTTAGTTAAAATATTACTTTCCTTCCAATATTAATTAATTACAATTATCGGTTTTGTTGTGTTATTCTTATTATTAAATGTTTTGATTTTATTATTTGCAATTAAATATTTATTTAATAAATAGGATTCTTATTGTCTGAAAATAATAATAAATCCAATTGGCGTAAGATAGTTCTGTTAAATGTATGTTGGCAAAAAACCTGTAATGTGTAACTATGGTAAATAAAAATAACCGGTCAAGTGCAAGTTGAACTTGCGCAATTAGTGTTCCGTACGTTGATTGCTTTTCAAATAAAAAATTTTGTTACAGAGGTATAAAATGATCAGTGACTTCACAAAACACACCCCAAATGAGTTTTCAACAAAGTTTGTTTCCAATCTTTACTGAAATCTGATGACCTTGAAATTTTTGTTTTTTTTATATACCAGATAAATTATTAAAGGTAATGCACTCGTGATAATTTTCGTTCAATCTACACTCCGTGGAGAATATTCCAGAATTTTTTCAAAATTTTTTGATAAGTACTTTTCGAGATAAGGCGGGTGGACAGCGATTTTTGGCGATTTTTTAAAAATAATAGAAAGAAAAGTGCGCGCAAGTATTACATTATTTATATATATATATATATATATATATATATATATATATATATATATATATATATATATTTTACTCGTGTTTTCATAAGCTTTCATTTGACACACCACACTCGATTACCTAGTAAAAAATTTTTTTTTTCACTTCCGATTTCACCCCCCAAAACTAACCCCTTAAGTCAAAATTTAACTTTCAAAACTACGTGGCTCTGATGAGGCCATCAATTCCTATATTATTACCAAATTTCAACTTTCTATGACAAATAGTTTCGGAGAAAATCGGGTGACAGACGGACAGACACCGAAGTGATCTTATAAGTGCATAAAAATATGCGTTATCTTAATTTCGGTGATATTGATCATTATTTAAAGAGAAAATTCTGTAACTGAATGTAAAGCATAAAATTTTGTAGGAGCCACTTAGACTCGCGAAAATGGCACGTATTAAATTCTTTCCAAAGTGAGATAAAATGAACAAAAACAATTGCTAGTATGTCCGCCATGGTCGCCTAAGTCTGAGAGTTTAAAATCAGTTTTTGGCGGTCACCTGTCAAACAAATGTCAACTTGTGTACATCGTTGGAAAGAGAATATCAAAGCGAATTGAAATTGATAAAAAAATATACAGGTTCCATTAAAAATAAGAAAGTTCCAGTCACTTCCGGACAAATCGGAAGTAGTTAAAAATATTTCTTAAGTGATAAAAAAGCCAAATAAAGTCCCATTCTGGTATCTAAAAATGCAAATATGTAATTTTCAAAATAACAAAATTACAGGGTGTTACATGTTAGCTGTGTCACCCCGTATATAAAGAAAAAAATTTTAAAACTTATCAATTTTATTTTTCAAAATACTTAGTTCGGTTTCAATGACAGTGACAAGTTTTATAGACAAATATTCGGAACTACAATGGGATCATCCATTAGTCCAGTTCTAGCGAACATAGTATTGGACCATCTGCTGGATGTTGTATTACCACAATTACCTTTTAGAATATCTTTTATCTACATAATATGTGGATGACATCATTTGTTCTGTACCAGCCAACGGTACCCAACAAATTTTAAATACTTTCAGTTCATTTCATAACCACCTGAAGCTTACCATTGAGCTGGAAAAAAACAACAGTGTTCCATTTCTAGATACCCAAGTTATTAGGACTAAAAACGGTAAAATTATTTTGAATTGGTATCAAAAACCAACTGCGTCCAATAGATTCATAAACTATTTTTCAAACCACCCTACAAATCAAAAATAAAATACTGTGATAGCTTTGAAAAACAGAGTGATACATATTAGCCATGAAAGTTTCCTACAAGCCAATCTGGAGAAGCTATACCAAATCTTTTTAAACAATGGGTATTCCAAACATATCCTAAAAAACTAATTTTTAACTCCAATAATTTTGATGGCCCTACAGAAGACAATTACAATCGAATCAAACACAAAAAACTAACGTTTGTACGTGGCTTGACAGTCGGTAGTCTTCATTTTTAAAAGATTCCCGCACATAAAAATAACCAAATACAACAGTCTCAGCAACCAAACTTTGTTTACCTGTCTCAAACAGAAAGCTCCAATACTTTATAATACGAATGTTGTCTATGGGTCGTCATGTCATGACTCTCACTCTTGCAATGTCGGTCAGACATCACAATGGCTGAAGCAGAGATTAATACAACATAAAAGTAATTGCCAGTTTTGAAAGAGAACATGTGCCATAGTGGATCACCATTTAAAAATGGGACATCAATTTGATTTTGTAAATGTAAAAAATATTGGAAAAAGAAAATCATTATAGGGATCGATTGTTTCTTGAAATGTATCACATTAACAAATAGAAAGACTGTGTTAATTTCAAGTCAGACACCAATAGTTTAAGCAACATCTATTGTAATATTTTAGACATATAAAAATTTTTTAATAATACTCCTAACCACTGTATATATGGTTTAGTTGCCTGTTTTTTAAAATTTGTTTCATTTATAGTAGTTTGAAGTTTAAGGAAACTCAGTGTTATCCGTTTGATTGTTCGTAACATGTCGGTATTGTTTTCTTGCTTTACATGTTCCCTTTTATTGTCATGAAATGTGAGTGTGGCAGTATTTCTAGTATCGTACAGCTATATGACTAACTCTGGGCTGGTAACCTGTATACATATTAATTTTTAGTGTTCCGTACGGAACACTTATAAGATGACTTCGGTGTCTGTCTGTCCGTCCGTCTGTCACACCCAATTTTCTCCGAAACTATTTGTCATAGAAAGTTGATATTTGGCACAAATATAGGAATTGGTGGCCTCATCAGAGCCGTGTAGTTTTGAAAGTTAAATTCTGACTTAAGGGCTTAGTTTTTGGGGGTGAAATCGGAAGTGAAAAAAAATTTTTTTTACTAGGTCATCGAGTATGGTGTCAAATGAAAGCTTGTGAAAACACGAGTATATATATATATATATATATATATATATATATATATATATATATATATATATATATATATATATATATATATATATATTATATATATATATATATATAATGTAATACTTGCGCACTCTTTGTATTATTTTTAAAAAAATCTCGAAAAATCGCTGCCCCCACCTTATCTCGAAAAGTACTCATCAAAAATTTGAAAAAATTCTGGATATTCTCCACGGGGTTTAGATTGAACGAAAATTATCACGAGTGTATTACCTTTAATAATTTATCTGGAATATAAAAAAAACAAAAAATTCAAGGTTTCAGTAAAGATTGGAAACAAACTTTGTTGGAAACTCATTTGGGGTGTGTTTTGTGAAATCACTGATCATTTTATACCACCGTAACAATTTTTTTTAAAAGCAATCAACGTACGGAACACTAATTGTGCAAGTTCAACTTGCACTTGACCGGTTTTTGTATTTACCGACACAAGTATATATATATATATATATATATATATATATATATATATATATATATATACATATATATATATATATATATATATATATATATATATATATATATATATAAGTATATATATATATATATATATATATATATATATATATATATATATATATATATATATATATATATACATATATATATATATATATATATATATATATATATATATATATATATATATATATATATATATATACTTATATATATATATATATATATATATATATATATATATATATATATATATATATATATATATATATATATACTAGCAGGGCCCGCGGCTCCGCTCGTGTGGACTTGATTCACTACTATCGTCACTGCTTATTCCTTATGTTACCCCACGTAATAAAGTATCTCCCATTATTTCCCCTTATCTCCCAATATTTCTTCTTATCTCCCATTATCTCTACATAATTTCCATTGTCTAGGCTTATCTCTGCTCATCTCCAATTATTTCTCCTTATCTCCCATTATTTCTCCTTATCTCCCATTATCACCATCATCTTATTTCCCATTATCTAGGCTTATTTCGACTTATCTTGCAACATTTCTCCTTATCTCCCATTATTTCTTTTAATCTCCCATTATCGAGGCTTATTTCAACTTATCTCCATTATTTCTCCTTATCTCCCATTATTTCACCTTATCTCCCATTATCTAGGCTTATATCGAATTATATAGAACATATGTATAAATTTATAAAAACACGTAAATCGGATAAGTGGTTCCCGAGTGATAAGCGCACTAACGGACAGACAGACAGACAGAGAGACGTTGCATATATTCTTTGCTACATAATATTGTTCCATATTTAATGCTTTAGGCAGTGTATTGCAAGAGAACGCGCTAGCGGCAAACTTTATCCGACTTGATTCACTATTATCGTCACTGCTTATTCCTTATGTCACCTAACGTAATAAAAATATATCCTATAACCTGGCCAGAGAACATATGTATGTTAAAAAAAAGCACGAAAATCGGATAAGTGGTTCTCCAGTGATAAACGCACTAACGGACAGACAGGCAGACAGAGAGACGTTACATTTTATATAATTATAGATATTCTTTGCTACATGATATTGTTCCATATTTAATGGTTTAGCATGTTTAAAAAAAGCACGTAAATCGGATAAGTGGTTCTCCAGTGATAAGCGCACTAACGGACAGACAGACAGACAGAAATACCTTGCATTTTATATATATTATAGATGTAATAAAATATATATCTATAAACCTGGTCAGAGAACATATGTATGAATTTAAAAAATAAATCGGATAAGTGGTTTTCGAGGGATAAGCGCACTAACGGATAGACAGACAGACAGAGATACGTTGCATTTTATACATATTATAGATATAGATTATTATTATTATTATGTAACATGGCCAAAGAATATATGTATGAATTTAAAAAAGGACACGTAAATCGGATAAATGATTCTCGCGTGATAAACGCACTAATGGATAGACAGACAGATAGAGAGACATTCCATTTTATATATATTATAGAGTATAGATATTCTCTGCTACATAATATTGTTCCATATTTATTGATTTAGGCTGTGCTTGCAATGGAACGCGTTAGTGGCAAACTTTTTTCCGACTTCATTCACTATTTTACGTCACTGCTCATTCCTTATGCTACCTATCGTAATAAAATAGAGCCTATAACCTGGCCAGAGAACATATGTATGTTTTAAAAAAAAAAGTACGTAAATCGGATAAGTGGTTCTCCAGTGATAAGCACACTAACGGACAGACAGACAGAGAGACGTTGCATTTTATATATATATATATATATATATATATATATATATATATATATATATATATATATATATATATATATATATATATTATATATATATATATATATATATATATATATATATATATATATATATATATATATATATATATATATATATATATATATATATATAACACATGGGCTGAAAAGTCCCGGGCCTAACAAAGAAAACACGGTTTTTTTGGTTCAAAATTAGCTTTATTCATCAACGTAATCTCCATCAAGAGCAACGCAATCATTCCAGCGCCGCTCTAACATTTCAATACCACTTTTGTAGAACGATTTATCTTTTGCCTCAAAATAGGCCTCAGTTTCAGCGATAACCTCTTCATTCGTGCGAAATTTCTTACCGGCGAGCATTTTTTTCAGGTCTGCGAACAGCCAGTAGTCGCTGGGAGCCAAATCTGGCGAATACGGTGGATGTGGGAGCAATTCGAAGTTCAATTCATGTAGTTTTGCCATTGTTTTGATTGACTTGTGACACGGTGCGTTGTCTTGATGAAACAAAATTTTTTTCTTTGCCATATGCGGTCGTTTCTTTGCAATTTCGGCCTTCAAACGCTCCAATAACGCTATATAATATTCACTGTTGATGGTATTTCCTTTCTCAAGATAGTCGATGAATATTACACCACGCACATCCCAAAATACCGAGGCCATAACCTTTCCAGCCGATTGTTGTGCTTTCGGGCGCTTTGGACGAGGTTCACCAGTTGCTGTTCACTCAGATGACGATCGTTTTGATTCCGGAGTGAAGTGATGGATCCATGTTTCATCCATTGTCACATATCGAAGGAAAAATTCCGGTTTGTTACGTTTAAACATGGCCAAACACTGCTCAGAATCATCAACACGTTCTTGTTTTTGATCAACAGTGAGCAAACGCGGCACCCACTTTGAACAGAGCTTTCTCATAGTCAAATGCTCATGCAATATAAAGCCAACACGTTCTTTTGATATCTTTACGATATCAGCTAACTCACGCAACTTCACGTTTTTTTCGATCATTCAAAACGATTTTTATGGATTTTTTTGATGTTTTCTGGTGTTACCGCCTCATTTGGACGTCCACTGCGTTCTGCATCATCGGTGTCTCTACGACCACGTTTGAAGTCAGCAAACCAACGTTTTATTGTTGTTTCTGATGGAGCGGAGTCCCCATAACACTTTTCAAGCCATTGCTTCGCTTGAACGGTATTTTTTTTTCCCATCAACAAGCAGTGTAAAATTAAAACACGAAATTGTTTTTGATTCATTGTTTTGAAAATAACAAAAGTAGCGTCACTCTTAGCACAATAACTCACAAACTAATGAATAGAATATCATGAAATTTTAACAGCTGTCTTTTGAAGGTTAGTATTAACTGAAAAAAAGGTGACTGCAATAAAACTAGCGCCATCTATGTGTTAGGCCCGGGACTTTTCAGCCCATGTGTTATATATATATATATATATATATATATATATATATATATATATATATATATATATATATATATATCCATCTACTGTCTTGGCTCTCTTGTCCTCTATATTACGTAGTTATTGGAGATCTGCTCACTTAGTTATGTGGAAGTTTGGACGCCCAGGGTTATATGGTTATAAGACTACTGGGTTATTCAATTCAAGTGTATAGGGTTATGGGGCTATCAGATTATATGAGTCTGCAAGCCCAGGAATTTGTAGTTATATAGAAGCGTGCACGCCTAGGGTTATAGGGGTCTGCACGCTGAGAGTTTTGTGGTTATAGGGCTATTGGGTTATTGGGTTCAAGCGTATGGGGTTAGGGGGCTATGGCGTTATATGAGTCTGCTGGTTTGGCTCACTTGTCTCGTCAACTGATTTATAAGATTCACATTTCTCTCGAGGTCCATGGTCATACATGCCGTCATACCTTTCATGGTGTTTTGGGGTTATGGGGTTGGATGGTTTTGTGTTTATGGAAGCCTACTAACCCACAGGTTGGTCATCTGATACATAAAATCCAAATTTCCCTCGAGTATTGTGGGTATACATGTCACATGTCTTTAAAACCTCTAAAATAGCGTTTAGGAAAAAATGAGAGGGGATAGAACAGAACTAAAACTGAAATCGTTTTGAGTGTCGAAAACTTATAAGAGTCTTATCTTCGGCACATTAAAAAATATTTTTGTGGTCCTGTGTAATCAAAAAAAATTAAAAAAATAATTTTCATGCTTTTGGCAATAAAATTTTATGATATTCAGGAAGTGGGTCTTATCTTTTATTTTTGTACTCTTATGATAAAATTTGTATATTTATTATTAGTTACTTGTGAAATTCATATACTTCAATAATTAAAATTCAAAGTTCAGATAAAAAAGTTGCACTGATGACGTCTAAACTGACGCAAACAATTTATTTTTATTCGTAAAAAAAATGTTCATGATAAAGGATTAATTTCAGGTACCTACTTCATTTTATCAAGAAAATAGTTAGCAATTATTATTTAATAATTAAATTCACTAAATTATATAAACGAAACTAAATGACATCCGTTAGGGGACACAATCTCAAGAGAACGATCTTAACGAACTGAGGCCTAGGACCAGTATGCCTTAGCCTGCAGGTGGGAGACCTATTTCCCCGCATTATGTCATTGAATGGTTGAAGTGCTCTTATTAAATATTGTAGATTCACGAACAGAGAAATCGTTCTCGACTATGATGGAGATGCGACGAAACAGATCTCCGACCAGCAGGTTACATACATATACTAGTGCTACAGCATAGTTGCTAAGAAATACATCCAATGTCCATGGACACAAAGCCCATGATTAGGAATTATCGAGCGTGGAATTAGTAAAAAAACCGCTCAGAAAATGCTATTTTTGCGTTTTTTTTCGGGACTTATTTTACGAAAAAATCCAACTGGAT
The DNA here is from genome assembly GCA_019049505.1 of Pachyrhynchus sulphureomaculatus. NCBI lineage: Eukaryota > Metazoa > Arthropoda > Insecta > Coleoptera > Curculionidae > Pachyrhynchus > Pachyrhynchus sulphureomaculatus. Next base: position 57,359,771 of record CM032455.1, read on the forward strand.
TATATGTTTTTTGGGTTGCTAATTATGAACGTAACTATTTTGACCCATTTCGTTCTTACTTTCGAATATTGGCCATTTTGGCTATTTCTGGAGTCTTTTTTTTGATTTAAGTTAATAATTACGAATATAATAATTATTTTGAACCAATTGGATCCTACTTTTCAATAGTGTTTATTTTTGGTGAACTTTTGGCCCTTGTCTGGATATAAGTCGACTAGAACATATGAAAGTTATATTTTATTTTCAACAACTCTAAGGAAATGATAAGAAAGAATGGTGAAAGTTGTATGGCCAAAAATAAACGCTATTCGAATTATTATATTCGTAATTATCAACTCAAAAAATATAAAATTCCATTAGAATTTTTCGCAAAAATATTTTCTAGACGAGTTAAATCAAAAAAAGACTCCAGAAGTGGCCAATTTTCAAAAGAAGAAGCAAAATGGGTCAAAATAATTATTATATTCATAATTAGCGACCCAGAAAACATATAATCCGGTTAGAATTTTTCGTAAAATCATGTTCTAGTCAAAATAAGTCCTTAAAAAACGCAAAAATAGCATTTTTTCGGCGGTCCTTTTACTAGTTTCACGTTCGATAATTCCTAATCTATCCATTTCTGGACTTTGTGGAGACTTCTGATTAGAATAGCTTGAAGCATAACATACTACATTATCAGCCGATTGACTTTAGTAAAAACAACAAACAGAATAGAATAATAGAATATCTATCTACCAATTTTGCGGACAATGCTACAGGAAGTGGGGTGAGATTCCGTAAAAAAGTAGAAAACGGGACAATCAAAATAGGAATTTATTTGTAATTATTGCTTCTATTAAAGATCATGGGGGTTTTTCGCTATTTTAAAGGGATAAGGCATAATAATGTCGAAGCGTATGTGTACAGAATTGTGCTCATGATTCCTTTATCGGGAAAAGATAGCTTTCTCTCGAAGTTAAGACCCTCAAGTAGATGTTTCAGTAAGTGGTACGCTAAACTTTGAAACGGAATGTCACAAGAACTGCATTTATGTTGCTTACTACATCTTTGAAATATACAAGTATTGATAACTAGTTAGCCTAGAACACTTAACATTGTCAAAAACAAATTTGACTGCTCTGAATAGTAGTTTGACATTTTGTAAATAAGTACACAATGTTTGGTGATCCAGATTTTATTGTGCTATTTATTGTGAATTTTTGAAGAAGATAAGACCGACAAAAAATAATGAATTTAGTAAAATCGAATATCGATCGGTGATAAAGAAATTCTTTTTAAAAGGACTATTCCCTAAGAAAATTTATAGCGAAATGCTTAATACACTGAAGGAATATCGTTCCTCCTATGTCACTATCAAAAACTGTATTGCAGATTTCAAAATAGGGAGAACCGACATCAGTGATGAACACTGCGCAGGAAGACCCGTTTCTGTGTCTACCCGACAGAATGTTGAGGCTATGTATCAAATAATTTTGGAGAATTGGGCTGAAACCTGTAGCAAAGACTCTGAACATTTCTTAAGAACGTGTTATAAAAATATCAGGAAGAAAATTTGCGTGAATATTACATTATATATATTTGTGAACTCATATTTTCACAAGCTTTCATTTGACATCCCACTCGATGACCTGGTAATTTTTTTTTCACACCTCCCCAAACTAACCTCTTAAGTCAATGTTCAACTTTCAAAAATACACAGCTCAGATTGGACTACCAATTTCTACATTTGTGCTAAATTTCAACTTTCTATGTCAAATAGTCTGGGAGAAAATCGGATGTGACAGACAGACAGACAGATACCGAAGAGATCCCATAAATGTTCCGTATAGAAAACTAAAAACACTAAATCATTTTAGGGTATGGTTACGCTATTCTCCTGATAAAAAAACAAAAATATTGATTTATTAAATATTGTTGACTTTTGTTTTACGAGCATTAACATATAAAAATATCTGTGCTTTTTTGATAGCCTCAATTTGGGTTTGCAACACCCTGGCATCATGTTCCAAACATTCCAGACTTTCGAAAAAAATACTGCAAAACTAATGTACTTATCAAACAATATATATATATATATATATATATATATATATATATATATATATATATATATATATATATATACACATATACACATATATATATATATATATATATATATATATATATATATATATATATACATATATATATATATATATATATATATATATATATATATATATATATATATATACATATATATAGAGAGAGAGAACAGAATTTCAAAATGGATTTTTGCAACATACGAGGTTTAAATTCGAACATAAATTCAGTGCACCAACACCTGCAATCAAATAAACCTCATGTACTCGCTCTCTGCGAAACTAAGGTCAGTTCATCGACCAGCACAGTAAACTATCTTTATCCTGGGTACGATTTCTATTCCCGATTTAGGCGTAACTTTGGAATCTGTCTTTATGTCAGAAGCGACCTCTCTTGCCAACGAGAAGAGGCCCTGGAGCCCCCAAACTTTGATGTTATGTGGTTAAAAATAACGACTCAACCAACCACAAGGTTCGTCTGTATCCTCTATCGACCACCAAGTGATACAAACTTTAGAACACTTTTCGCTTCTCTTGCAGACACCATAGATCATTTACAAATTAACTATCCAAATGCCGAAATTGCCATCCTGGGCGACTTTAATGTCCATAACATCAACTGGCTTAAATATTCAAATACTACCGACGAACAAGGTCGTGAAGCCGAATCATTTTCAATCAGTTGTGGCTTGACTCAGCTTATTGATGAACCAACACGGATCCCTGATCGAGACGGAGAGTTCGCCAGTCTTCTTGATCTGTTTTTAACCACCAATCCGGAGATTTACACGGTCAGCGTAAATCCACCATTAGGTTCTTCCGACCATAAACTACTTTCGACATCGAGTATTCTACCAATCAGTGACAGAGAGGCGCCCAAACCGCGCAAGATTTGGCACTACAAATCTGCTAAATGGGAAGATCTCAAGGAATATTTTCGAACTTTCCCTTGGTTGGACGTTTGTTTTCGATTCGACGACCCATCTGACTGCGCCAGGGAGGTTTCCAATGTTATTTTGGCCGGTATGGATGCTTACATCCCTTTTTCGAAGAAATGCCCTTCCAACGGCAAGCCTTGGTTTGACCTAAAATGCAAAGAAGCTGTTGCTTCTAAACATCTTGCATACCGACAGTGGCGTGAAGATCCTAACACCATAAATCGTAACATCTTTGTTCGTGCCAGGAACAGATGCAAAGAAATTATCGACGAAACCAAGGAGGTACACAATCAACGGATTAGAAACAAACTTCTCGCTTGTCCCGGCAATTCCAGATCCTTTTGGTCAGTCGCTAAGGCAGTTGGTCAGAATTTCACCAAATCCACCATACCACCACTCACACGGCCAGATAATTCTATTGCAACGACACCTGTTGAGAAAGCGAACTTGTTGGCTGAACTCTTTGCTTCACATTCTACTGTCGATTTCCAAGGAAAAAACACCACCTACTATTCCCATAGTGCAGTCAAGGATGCCCGATATTGTCTTCAGACAGCGTATCATAAAACGTATTTTGATGAAGCTAGACACCAAAAAGGCTTCAGGCGCTGACGGAATACCTGCCATAGTTCTCAAGAACTGTGCGAGGGAACTAACACCAGTTTTCTGTAGACTTTTCAACCTATCTTACAGAAAGGGAATATTTCCTTCCTGCTGGAAATGTGCCACAGTTCAGCCGATACCTAAAAAAGGCAAGAAGACCTTGCCAAATAACTACCGACCAATCGCACTACTCTCAATAATATCGAAAGTAATGGAAAAGGCTATCAATCAGCATCTTCTAAAATATCTTGAAGGATTCAACATTATTAGTGATCAGCAATATGGCTTTCGTAAAAATAGATCAACAGGAGATCTTCTGACTTATGTAACACATGTTTTGGAACAACGCAATTGAACACTTTGGAGAATCTCGAGCGGTTGCTCTTGACATATCCAGGGCATTTGACCGTGTTTTGGCACGATGGGCTGTTGGCTAAGCTACGTTCTTATGGTATGTCTGAAAAGTTCTGTTTGTGGCTCTCATGTTTCCTCAGAGAGCGTTCTTTACGAGTGGCAGTTGACGGATTTCTTTCTAGCACCTTCACTATCAACGCCGGTGTGCCCCAAGGTTCCATACTGTCTCCTACTCTCTTCCTCATTTATATTAACGATCTGCTGGAAAAGACCGAGAATCCAATCTACAGCTTTGCAGATGACAGTACACTTATCTCTTCATTCACTTTGAACGCTCGGACATCGACTACTCAGACGAATATCCGCAGACAGCAGGAAGTCATTCAACTTAACAAAGACCTGGAAGAAATTCTATCTTGGGGTGACAGTAACCAAGTGGAATTTAACGCTACAAAAACCCAGGCGGCAGTTTTTTTCTAAAAAAGTTAACGTTGCAGAACTCGACATAGTTATGTCGGGGCACTCCATCCCTCTAACATCGTCACTCAATCTGTTAGGCGTTAATTTGGGAGCAAATATGTCCTGGCATGAACATGTTGCAGGCATAGCAAGAAGAGCTTCTCAAAAGTTGGGAATATTGTTTCGAACCAGAAAGCTTTACACTCCACAACAACTGTTAATTCTTTACAAAGCGCAAATTCGACCAACTATGGAATACTGCTCCCATGTTTGGAGCTCCGCTCCCAAACATACACTGCATTTGTTGGATTCTATCCAGAGAAGAGCTGTTCGTCTGATTGGCCACCCGGAACTGACCGACGGCCTTGATTCGCTGGAACATCGAAGAACGGTTGGCGACTTGAGCCTATTCTACAAGTACTTTCATGGAAAGTGTTCGAAAGATGTGGCCGGCCTAATTCCTCCCAGAGCGGTGCATATTAGAAGTACACGTCGCGCTAATGCTTCACATCCGTATGAGGTTCAGCTTGTTACTCCTCGTACAACGCTTTTCAAGCAGTCTTTTATATGGAGAACATCATACCTTTGGAATGGTCTACCCAGGACTGTGTTTCCCACCGAGTACAA
>CM032455.1:57364935-57374935 GCA_019049505.1 Pachyrhynchus sulphureomaculatus
TTTAACTTGCTGCCAGTACTTAGCTGTCTCGAAAACTATTCTAGAGAATATAAAAACAACAAATAGAAACACAAGATGAAGTGAACAAGTCCAAATTTAGCATGTTATTATATTATATATTGTATCTACAAATTTATTTCAAATGTCATATATGGAAATGATTAAAAGAATAATAAATATCTATTTCTGGGGGATCCATGGTATGTAAATTCAGTAGCACTAGAATCGTTTAAAATAACTTGTTCTACGCTAACACTTTTTAAAATTTTTTTTCTTACTAGATAAGTTAACCATTATTCAGCTTTCATTCAGCATCAGTTCTTCTAATTTTCTTTATTTCACATCGAACTTTTGTTGCTTTTTGCATATTTTCATTTTCCAAGCCTGAGAGGTTCTGGACTAATTCTTATATAACAAAATTTTAATTTTTTTTCTCAGAAGCTTAGAATGTAATAAAAAAAAATGGTACTGACTGAAATAGCATCACGCATTATCTCAACACAAAATTTGTTAAAATATTTTGTCTTATAGAAGCAAAATAAATTTTTGAGGTACAACCACTTAAAATTGAGTTTAAGTGGACTGAGCTTTTTGTCTAATATATAATTAATGTTAAAAGGATAGGATAATAATAATGATATTTTTTTTTGTTTTAAATTGTAAAAGATTATAATATTTCTATATACATCAATGAAGATGGGGAACTCGACATGCAATTAAAAAAAATTAAAATAATCTTAAATATCACTGAATATAGGGTTTACAATGCTCATATATCAAGTAGCTAGTATCACAGTTTAAAATTATTATAGCATTAAAAAACTCTCACAAAATAATATGGATTTTTTAAAAAACATTCTAACTAAATTTATTTTAAAGCATATTGAGGAGTCGAGCTCTAATGTTATGTGGGACCTTGTTGCATAGGCAAAGATGAACAGGAGATCTTCTAACTTATGTCACACATATTTTAAACAATGCAATTGAACATTTTGGAGAATCTGAAATGGCTGCACTTGATATATTCTTCAGGGGCATTCAAACTGCTGAAAACGACCAGTAATCCAATCTACTGCTTGGCCAAGGACAGTAGGCTCGTTTCTTCATTTACCTGGAACACTTGAACATCATTATCAAATATTTTTATAAGTTACCTTCAATCTGCACTTCCTGGACCATACATGAGGTCTTCCATTGTTGCCGCGATATCCTCCGACTCCTTTTGAGCAGCTCTTTTCAATTTCCTGTCCTCTTTAGTCTGCTGTTGGGCTCTCATGTTGACCATAGATATTCATTGAGAATCCAAGTACTCGACAAATCACAGCGCGCTTGGGCCAATTACAAGGTTTATTGCAAAAGAGAGCTATTAGATATATTTCAGGAGCTGGGTTGCGAGAGTCATGTCGACCATTGTTTCCGAGGTTAGGGATTCTTACTCTTTGTGCCCTATTTATCCTGGAAACTGCTATCATGATCTTTAAAAAACATCGTCTTGAGGCAATGCCAGTCAGCCGGCACGGCACTAGGCGAGCGTTCGTCCTGCCATTGCCGGCCCCGAAAACGAAACGGAGCTGATCAAATCTGCAATTGTTTATAATGGCAAAAAAATATATATTCATCTGCCTCTCAAATTGAGAGGATTGAATTGCGAGAGAGTCTTTAGACGAAAGACTAGGGCCCTACTTATAAAAAAGGCGTACTATGTACTTGAGGAATTCTACAATGATAGACTGGAATAAGCATATAACAGTAGTTGAGTGGTTGGCATTTGGGTTGACATATGTGTAATTTTTTATTTCTTTTATTTTGTATTTACTGCATTGACTTCTTTTTCTTTTCTTTGAATTTGTGTTTATTAATATAATAATAATTTAAGTTAAGCTTGCTTTGTCAACAAATATGTTGTATTTTAGGACAATAAAGCATATTTCTATTCTATTCTATTCTAATAATTGCATCATTTGCAATACATTAGTATATCCATCATTAAATATACTAGCTGCAATATAAGATGCAATCTGAACAATTTTTGTGACATTGTAATGCACTTTTGGAGCCATAGACCAAATGACAGCGTTTAGACTTTCGTTGTTATTCTTTATTCTGAATGTATCCTTCTAAACAGCATTCTAACAAATCGGTATTAGTTAGTCTACCGTATACCGGTTGAATTACTTTTTGGACAACTACAGGAATAGAATTTTTATGCTTATAAGAATCCAAAGTTCCAGAGGCCTTCACTTTCTGATACAAACACCAGGTATCTTCGCCGGACGGGCACTTGTCATGCTGTGGTTTTTTATCAGTGGATATTTTATGGTAATAAGTTGCCCATATCGCATTTTTTATTGTTTCAACTAATGATTTATACTCCTTCAAATTGCAAAACCACAGTAAACTGTCAACTCATCAAACGAATAACTCAATGTTCAGCGGGTCTAAACTAGTTCCAACTTTGTGTACCTGAGTTACTTTTAGCTTCCAAAATTCCCCAAAGGAATTACTGTTATAAAGAACTGACTAATAGAACAATACCCTTTGTCAAGGCTCACCGCTCGTGCCGGTCCGATCACTACCTGAGTATCGGGCCGACTCTCTGCCGCACTCACTTCTAATTGCTATAACATCGGCAATAATTTGAATTTTGAACTGGTTAAACCTTTAAAATATTCTTAAAAGTATAAACAATTTATCTAGCCAACAAAAATAATTCGATTTTTTTGAAAATCTCAAAGTGGTGTAACCCCTTAACGGCTTGTGTCTATTTTACAAGTACTTTCACCGAAAATGTTCAATGAATGTTGCGTCCTTAATTCCTGTCAGAATGGTAGTAGTAATAGTAGAGATAGAAATACACGTTGTCCTAACACATTACGTTCATATGAGGTTCAGCTTGTCATTCTCGAACCACCCTTTTTGAAGAATTCTTTTACATAGAGAGCCCCATCCCTATGGACTGTGTTAGGCAGTTGTTTGCTCTAGCTAAATATTGAATTTGTATTTTATCAAGATTGCCCACTGAATACTCAAGACATATAACATAGGTTATGTCTAATACTAGGAAAATCATACCATATACACTTAATTAAAAAAAAATAATTGAAGGTGTTCGTTTGCCACATATAAAACATAAAAAAATAAATTGTAGGATTGTGGGTTTGTTTGCACATTTTCCACATCCTCTCAGTGGTAGACAGAATATATATGCTATATTTTATCGTCTTTAAATTTCCTATTTTCGCCATAGAGAAGAAATACACATTTTAACTTTTAAGACAGAAGGGTAAATGAAAGTTAAATATATGCTTACAACTATAAAGGATTTAAAGATATTAGAGAGATTTTGTAACGCTTATTTTGGTAGGCCAGTGTCCTTATTTTTATTTGAAGCATGCGCCTACCGTTTGGAGCTTGCGCAGTAGTAAGGGAACAAATTAAATATAATGACTCAGCTGTTATCGGTATTTGAAGCATGCGCCCACCGTTTGAAGCTTGCGCAGTATTGAAACAAAATAAGAGAAACCTTTATTAAGGATAACGATTTCCCTTATTTACGAACTTATTTGAAGTTCGTTATTCTTGTCGCTATTATGGTAGGGCCTGTTTTTTTTCCTACCCAGGTATACAAATCGCTAAAAAAAATTACAGTAAAATTGAAATGATAATCTTTTATTGCAAATAACACTGACAACAGTTAATTAGTGTTCAAATTATGTTGGGATTATGCAATCTTTGGCACAATGGCATTACAGAGTGTGTATTGCTAATTTCAAATGAAATTTTATTTATCGCACATTCGGATTACCTAGGAAATATTGAAGGAAGTGATGGAAACCCTCTAGACACAATTTTAATTTAGAAACTTGTGTTGACCCATCAAATACTAATAGGCGCTTAACCGTGAAATGAATGAAATACTTTCTCCTACTCTCTTTCTCATTTACATTAACGATCTGCTGGAAAAGACCGGGAATCCAATCTATAGCTTTGCAGATGACAGTACGCTTGTCTCTTCATTCACCTTGAACGCTCGGACATCGGCTGCTCAGGCGAATATCCGCAGACAGCAGGAGGTCGTTCAACTTAACAAAGACCTGGAAGAAATTCTATCTTGGGGTGACAGTAACCAAGTGGAATTTAACGCTACAAAAACCCAAGCGGCAGTTTTTTCTAAAAAAGTTAACGTTGCTGAACCCGACATAGTTATGTCGGGGCACTCCATTCCCCTAGCATCGTCGCTCAATTTGTTGGGCGTTAGTTTGGGAGCAAATATGTCTTGGCATGAACATGTTGCAGGCATAGCAAGGAGAGCTTCTCAAAAGTTGGGAATATTATTTAGAACCAGAAAGCTTTACACCCCACAACAACTGTTAATTCTTTACAAAGCCCAAATCCGACCAACTATGGAATACTGCTCCCACGTTTGGGGCTCCGCTCCCAAACATACACTGCATTTGTTGGATTCTGTTCAGAGAAGAGCGGTTCGTCTGATTGGGGACCCGGAATTGACCGGCGGCCTTGATTCGCTGGAACATCGAAGAACGGTTGACGACTTGAGTCTGTTGTACAAGTATTTTCATGGAAAGTGTTCGAAGGATGTAGCCCGCTTAATTCCTCCCAAAGCGGTGCATGTTAGAAATACACGTCGCGCTGGTGCTTCGCATCCGTATGAGGTTCAGCTTGTTACTCCGCGTACAACGCTTTTCAAGCAATCTTTTATATGGAGAACGTCATCCCTTTGGAATAATTTGCCCAGTGCTGTGTTTCCCACCGAGTACAATTTACAGCGATTCAAGAACAACGTGAATCGCTTTTTCCGCACTCGTGCCGCTCCTGGAGCGCTTTAGGGACTTCCCTGCAGCACGTGTGCTAGACCAATAAAAAAAAAAAAAAAAAAAAAATCCACTAAGTTTATAGAAGTTGAATACTAACCTAACCTTGTAATTCCTTCACGTTAATACTACGCATGCTGGAGATAACGATAAGGACAAAGGTATGTGAAAAATAAGCGTGGCAAAATCTCTTTATTACTGCAATTTGCTTGCTGGCATAGCCCGGGTACACGCGAGCGCCTGACGAAACCTCCGGCAAATACTATAATAAAATAGAGAGATGTATTAGTCAAGTAAACTACAGAATATTTTATAAATATAATTTAAGCATTTTTGTAAAATATTAAACATCGGTACTTAAATTTGTTATTAAATACCTCCCACATTACAAAAAATATATAATAAGTTTCATTGCATGGTGTTCGCATTCAATCAAACAATCCGTCAAAACTCTTGGGCTTATTATTGGTAGGGAGTTGCGTTTTAAAAGTCACGTAAACCTTATAGTTTAGGGGGCATTCTGGGCTTTGAAGAGTTTATACTGGAGCAAACATATTTTCGTAGATACCGAGTTGCGGTCCGCCTAATGGCCTTTAGAAGTTGTAAATATGTTGACCTGCCTTTCATCCGAGTTGCGGTAATCGACAAATCGGCAGGTAGGTACGGTTAAATTATTAAATATTATTAATTCTTAAATATTATTACATTAAATTAGGGTTAACCTAAATTAGGTAAAAGTATAAAACGTAAGGACATTTACTAGTTTACGTTTAAACTTTTTCAAGTCAACAGAAGGAAACTTCTTATTCTTTGGTATTCTCTGCGGTAAAAATGCCAGCAATTAGGATATGTCTTGTCGCCTACAAGGTCGTGTCAGATTTTGAACGCGCTATTCACGATGCGGTTTCAACCGAATTTCCATTGACAACGCTTGTGGGATGCAGATTCCATTTAGGACAATCCTGGTGGAGAAAAATTCAGAATCTAGGATTAACTAAAGAATACAAAGATAAAAATTCTCTCATTGGAAAATGGCTTCTCCCTGCCGATCTCGTGGGAGATGTTTTCGTCCCTCCTTTCCCTACAACCCTTTGGGCCGCGTCCGACACCAGCGTTTGGAGAACTAATAACGGAATTGAGGCTTTTCATTCAAAATTTGCAAAGGATAGTCGTTCGCCTCATCCGAATGTTCATAAATTTTTAGAGGTCATCAAGGGTTTCCAGATTGAAACATACGCGAAAATCAACGCTGTACAAACCAGTGCACCAAAGTGTTCGACTAATAGGTACAATTCAGCATTTTTAGAAAATAAGATAATTCAATATGTACATAAAGAAATTGATGCTGTAACGTTTAGCAAATGCATGTCTTACAAATATAATAATTACTGAAATATGTCTTTTGCTTTAATTTTTACACATAACTTGCATACTTATAGCTCTATACCTGCCTGTGACGGGCCGCAACTCGGCCGTCAATTTTGGGTTCGAAAAAGATCTATTCCGCAACTCGGAAAATCTTGACATTTGTTCACTTTCCAGAATCCAAAAAGTTCAGAACTTCTATGTGAAGTTTATTTGTGACTTGCGAAGAAGGAGTCATGTTTCTCCTTAATTGGTAGCACTAGGTTGACTAAGTACAAGGGTTCTGTGATAAGTACCTGGTCTCGACCAGATTGCGCTAAAAATATTAAAAAACTATGTTTTTCGTAAACATAACCTGAATAATTTAGTTAGTGAATGGCAGCCATTTAAATAGAACATCTTTTGTGATTTTACAACGATGGAAACAATTGAATATCGAGCAGTGATAAAATATTTGTTTTTGAAAAAAAAAAGAAATGTTGAGATAAAAGCGGAACTTCGTGAAGTTTATGGGGACTCAGCACTTTCGTTATCAACCATAAAATACTGGACAGCTAAATTCAAACCCAGCCGTACAAGCATTTTTGATGAAGAATGTCCAAGTCGTCCAAAAGAGGTCACCGCATCAGATATGATTGAAAAAATCTACGATATAGTGATAAATTATCGGAGAATGAAAGTGCGTGAGATTGCTGAGATTGTAGGCATCTCAATTGAACGGATGTAGGACATTTTATTAACTCATTTGGATATGAGAAAGCTTTCCGCAAGATGGGTGTCGCGATCGCTCACAATTAGCGATAAACAATGTTTGGCGATGTTAATACGCAATCGGAATGTTTTTAGGCGTCGATTCTTAGCAGTTGATGAAACATGGATTCATCACAGCACGCCAGAGACCAAAGATGAAGTCCAAACAAATCGGCACCAAAGGAGGCCCAAGCGACTTTATCGGCTAACAAAGTCATGACTACAGTGTTTTCGGATTCACGCGGCATAATCCACGTCGGTTACCGTGAAAAGGGCAAAATAATTAATAGAGAGCATTATGTTAACTTGTTGGATCGTTTCAACCATGCTGTGAAAAAAAATGTCCGCATTTGACGAAGAAAAAAGTTCCCTTTCATCAACAAATACACGCGTGTACATTTGTGTCATCGCCATGGCAGAATTCCATGAGTTAGGATACGAATTGCTTCCGCATCCACCATATTCACCAGATTTAGCCCCCAGCGATTATTTCCTATTTCCGAATATGAAAAATGGCTCGGCGGAAAAAACTTTGCCTCAAACAATGAGGTGATTGCTGAAACAAACGCCTGTTTTGAAGGATAGAAAAACGTTGGACCAAGTAAATCACGCTAAAAAATAAAATAAATTTTACACTTAACATTTTTTTTTATTGTCAAGGTCAGGTACTTATCGTATGACCCTCGTATATTCAGTAGATGAAGATTACACATGGCAGCGTTGATCCATAGAATTCTGAGAATGAATTCTTCTCTGTACATGAGAAAAAAGTTAAGGCATTGGGTATGTATGCATGATATGAGTATTCGAAATGTCCATCATTTGGAAATGCTTAGGCACGGAAAAGCGATAATTATCTCAGATCAAATCTTTTCTTTATGCAGCTGTAAATACTTATAATTCAGTACTTCATTGTATTCAGTCTAAGTCAATTCAGAGCTTTAGAAAACCTATAAAAGTGTTCTCTTTAAAAGACCTCCTTTTTAAAGTTTGCTCTAATCCCATGTGTTTTTTATTGTCACCTTGGCAGCACTACAGAGTTGTCTAAAAGATGCTGTGAGATACACATATATATGTCGGCACTTGGATGACATCCCCGCCGATATCCTTAGGATATTAAAAAAAAGGGTAAAATTCCTACTCAGACGGGAAGGTGAACGATAACAAAAAAAACGTTCTCATATTATTAAATCTCGTTCGTTCTTGTTGTGTGTTCCTTATTATATCTATGCTGTTTTGATTGTATATATTATTTTTATTTTTTTTTTAGTTGACATCTTGTTCCATATTATAATGTATACTTATAACTATTTTATATCTCTTGTATACTATAGGGCAGGCAGGCAAGGCAGGCAAAGGTCCTTTTTGGAAACCTCATAGAAAATTTCCGAAACCAACCTAACCACCACGATTGTCGCGAAACCTCCTGGACTTGACAATAAAAATCAAGATGTCGGCCTACGTCATGATGCCGGCATCCTTCCTTCGAAGTACTGCCGCTCCGAAGGTCACATACCTAACTCTTCCCAGCGTTTCCCTTTCACAAATAAAGGAAAGCGGCGTCTCCTCATCCGCCAGACAACTTGGGTCATCCCTTACTCCCAGCCATGCTAGATGTCTTCTCAACCTACAATTTCCCGTGAGAATCCTCACAAGGGCGTTCAGGACAGGTTCACTTCTATTGAGCAGTCACTTGAATCCACGATACAAAGTCCTTGGCCTGTCTGTACCCCGACCACCGATCTACTCATTCATTGAGTGTCTTTCCCACCAGTCTTTTGACTATACCAAACGCGGTTTTGTATCACCGGAAAGGTGCCATAGCGGCGTGTTTGTCCTCCGCTTCGTTGCCCCATACCTCCCAATATCCAAGAACCCACAGCAGTTCAACCTGTTTCATCCTAGCTAACTCATCCAGGACATCTCTTCACTCTCTTATTTGTACCAAGTTCATCTAGGGTTTAGGAATTTCCAGAGCAGATATACACTACTTGCTCACGGCACTTGACCACCTTCTCCATAGTAAATGCCAAAAAAATCGCATAAACCTCTTCTTGGAAAATTGTTTGACGTACGCAGACCTACAGTTTCCACATAAACACTGCTGACTCCACTCCGGCCATTCGCGAGTTATTGGTAGTCTGTATTTTAAAAAGAGTATTTAACCCGTCCTTTTATGCTATTAATGGATATTATAAGATATTATTATATTACTTATTAATTGAAAATAGTAAAACGCCTATAAATCTCATTTAATTTTTAGGAAAGATAAAATAGTTTTAATAATTTAGGTGTGTTATCTTTAGTTATTATCTTATTCTGATATGATTTAATTTAATTAAAATTAAACTGAAGCTCTGAAGTTGATAATAAAAATGTGTTGTTAATTTTTGTTGAAAATAGCATTGAGTAGTTTTTTAAAAATATGAGAACCTTTTGAATTTTCTCTAAAACTATATCTACAAAAACACTTATGGATGTATATATATATATATATATATATATATATATATATATATATATATATATATATATATATATATATATATGACGAAATAGATGCTTATACTGCACTTAGTCTATCCAAACAAAACGGCCAGATCACAACTGACACTTAATTGCAGATGCGCACCTTCTCAAGCTTCCCGCTTAAAGGCATAGATGGCTCATTGCTGAAGCAACCAAGGCGAATTGAAAAATCTGTACCTGGTAGTTCCCAAAGAGTTCTCTGTATTTGTTGGACCATCCCAAGACGCGTTTCGCCGTATCACGGCTCATCAGCTGGACTATGTTCAGCAAACACACAGAACACCATTTCAGACCTTATCCGGGTACTGACGGAAAACTATGACAAAATAGACGCTTATACTGCACTCTGTCGGTGACTTATTTAAAGGCTATCCAAACAAAGCGGCCAGATCACAACTGACACTTAATTGCAGAAGCGCACCTTCTGAAGGTTTCCGCTTAAAAGCATAGATGGCACATTGGTGAAGCAACCAAGGCAAATTGAAAAATCCGCACCTGGTAGTTTCGAAAAGTGTTCTCTGTAT
>CM032455.1:57379935-57507435 GCA_019049505.1 Pachyrhynchus sulphureomaculatus
TTCAAATTTCGCGCTCATGTAGTCATTAACTTCTCTATGGTCGCGGGGGGATCCCCGCTTTCTCTGAATATTCTCTTTGAAGAATTGGGAATTCCCTGTCCTTCGACTTTGTTCTATGGGGATTTCCTCGTTCGTTTCGTGTGTTCATTTGTTCCGTAATGTTAGTTCGGTCGGCTGGCAGTTTTGTTTTAATATTTATTGGAGATACATACATACATAATTTAACCCTACGTTAAAAATGCCGCCTGTAAAGAAAAAAGAGCGTAAAAGCGTCACTTTGGAATTGAAGATGAAAGTGTTAAGAAGAATGGAAAATGGAGGCAAAGCAACAATTGTTGGGAGAGATTTTGGACTCTCAGAATCGACTGTGAGAACGATTTATAAAAATCGGGAAAAAATTAAAATCTCCAGCGAAGGTTCAACACCTATAAGTGCAACAAAACTTTCTCGTTCGAGATCATCTATCTTAGAAAGAATGGAGAAATTACTGTCAGTCTGGATCGAAGATTTGAATAAGAAGAACACACCACTAAGTCAAGATCTCATATGCACAAAAGCAAAATCTTTGTATGAGATGCTGAAAACAAAAGAAGGAGAAGGGAGTGCCACTCCGACTTTTGCTGCCAGCAGAGGCTGGTTCCATCGGTTCAAGCAGCGTTCTAATCTTCACAATATCCACATAACAGGCGAGGCGGCCAGCGCGGACATTCAAGCTGCAGCTGAGTTTCCAGACAAGTTTCAAGACTTCGTTAGACGAGAGAAAATTCCTGCTTGTCTCATCTTCAATGTTGATGAGACCGCACTTTACTGGAAAAAAATGCCATCTCGAACATTCATTTCTAAGGAAGAACGTCAAGCCAGTGGTTTCAAAGCTGCGAAAGATCGACTAACACTTCTGCTGGGTGGTAATGCCACTGGTGATTTCAAACTGAAACCTTTACTAGTGTACCATTCAGAAACACCCCGTGCAATGCGAGGCACAGACAAGACAAGTCTACCAGTTGTGTGTGGCGATCAAACAGAAAGGCGTGGGTTACACGGGAAATTTTTCAAGAATGGTATTCTAATAGTTTTTGCCCATCAGTCAAATCATACTGTGACAGAAATGGGCTTGAACCTAAAGTTATATTACTCTTAGACAATGCCCCAGGACATCCAACCTCACTTGATACGCCCAGAGACTTAAAAGTGTACGTAAAGTTCCTTCCACCAAACACTACGTCAATATTACAACCTATGGACCAGGGAGCAATAGCAAACTTCAAAGCTTATTACCATCGCCGCACTTTTAGCCAACTAATTCATGAAACTGACGGGGAAGGAAGACAGTCTATGCGAGAGTGGTGGAAGTCATACAACATTATGAAGTCTATTCACAACATAGAAGAGGCTTGGAAGGAAGTTAAAATGAGTTGTATGAATGGGGTGTGGCGTAATCTTTGGCCAGATGTAGTGGAAGCACCTAGAAGAATTGTCCAGATGCAGAGACAAGTGCTTGAAGACATTGCTGCAATGATTGAGGGGTCTGAACTTGAAGATGTCACGGTAGAAGATCTCGTAGAACTTGTAGCAACGCACGACGATCCTATTAGCAATGAAGATCTGATCGAGTTACAGAATAATCCTATCTACGATGAGGAAGAACAAGTAGAAGAGAAAGTTTTATCTTCAGGGGAAATACAAAATGCACTTTCAAAAATTTATTCAGGTTTGGACATATTGCAGAGTATAGACAATAATGATGACCGTGTCTTGACCGTGTGTCAAACAATTAAAAACAGTGTTGGATGTTATGAACGTATTTTACAAGAACGTAAACAAAACGTTACCCAAAAGACAATAGATGTATTTTTCCGTAAAAAATAAGAGTATGTATTGCATAAAGTGTTCTTAGAATTAAAGTGATTGATTAAAATGATTTGTATTTTTTTGTATTAAATTTTGACTATGTTTAATCATAAACCTCGATATACGCGAATTTCAGTTAACGCGATTTTTTTCGGAACGTATCCCTCGCGTAAAGCGGGGTATTACTGTATATATATATATATATATATATATATATATATATATATATATATATATATATATATGTATAAAATTCAAAGTTATATATATTTTCAGTATCGGTCGGAAAACAATTTTGTTGAAAACTGATTTGGGATGTCTTTTGTGAAGTCATTGATAATTGTATATCTCCGTAACAAAATTTTTTATTTCAAAAGCAATCAATGTACGGAACACTAATTGCGGAAGTCCGACTTGCACTTGGCCGGGTTTTTGTATCTAGATTTTAAATGGATAAACGGATGATGTTTTTTAAGTCAAAGCATTATCTTCCCTTGATACTCACTAAATAAATTCATTCCCTAAATGTAGACTATATAAAAGTGTTCGAAAAATTTTATTTCGAAATTTAACCCTAAACACTTACTTAGTTTAGGTTAGTTGGATCTTAGAGGAAATTACCACCATTTTATTGCACTAAAATCTCGCACAAGATTTAGTATATACAGTTGCTAAGAAAGGACGACGTGGAATCGTCAGGTAATGTTTTGCTTCCATTAGTTCTTAAATTATATTAATTTCTGTAAAAAGTTTTAATAGTAACCCGATCGATTTTTTTTTCAAAATTTGATCAGCGAACAACATGGAGCTTTTCCATAGCCCATACGTAAGTATTTCATATTTGCACCATTTCTTGTAAACCTAAACTCTTATGATATTTTACTTTAAACGTTGCAAGATCTGGTTCTCTCATTGTGAAAAAATACTATTTAGGCACGCAGATACGATCAAAATATCGCTATCGTGATGATATGATGCACATACATTCCATTGTATAGGACCGAAATTAAAAATTGAATACTTCCAAAAAACTACATCTTCCTTATTATTCAATGTCTATAAAAAAAATTTCTAAAATTGATCTATTTGGGATCTACAACTTGATAAAAGAAACTGTAACTTGGAAAATACACTGTATATAAAGCTCACTTTATTTTTACATTGGATTAAACAATTCGTTAATAAACTGTATCGGTTGGTTCTTCCTGGGTTGTTCATTCTTTGTATTGTTATGCTTAATGACTTCAAGACAGGCAGCGACGCCTCCTTCTAAAGAGTGATTTATTTTGGAGCTATTTAACGCTAGTCGCATTACATTGTTAAAATTGTAGTGAATAGGAAGAACAGCACAAATAAAAAATCAAACTAGGTCAAAACAAACAAGGTTTAATCGAAAATATCTTGGAATTTTTATCAGAATCTCAAAACCTGCACGAATGCAGTTTATATGGCAATTTTTCCTTCTAGAATTGCTTCATTACGGGTACAATAATTTTACTTGTTTATTTTGGTTATTTCAATTACCAAATATAAGAAAAGTAGTAGATTTATTAGTATACTCTATAATGATATTTTCTTGAGTTTTTAAAATACTCTCCTTTTGTTTTATAGAATATGTTTTAGTTTTGTTGTCTTTTTCTTTTAAATTTTCCGTTGAATACACCCTTTGTCCAAAGATAAACCTAAAATAGAAAAGTATCTGTTATAATTTTTTTTGTCGAAAGCGGTAAAAGTGACAGTTCGATTTGACGAAAGATCAGAAAATTAGTTACAGACAGAAACCAAAATCCTTCAAAACAGATACGGCGATACCTATCCCGTGCTCCAGTGTACAAATGATTTATGCGGTCGTGAGATACTTGAGAATGACGAAAGTTTGTGCTGTTCAATAACTAGACTGAGCGGAGTTCAGGTTCAAATGAGCCCGGTTACATCATAGAAAACTCAAAATCATCTTTGAGACTGATCGAAAATGAATTTGGAATTCCAAAATCAACTGAACACAACATTTTTAGTTTGGACTTTCGTAAATTGAATTGGTGATTTATTCCCCGCAAGTTGATCGACCTCTAATTATCAACCTAGGACATGCTATGTTTCACTCAATATCAGAGCTCAGAGCAAATATCTGAAAGCATTAATAGCCAACGAACATCATCTGTCCTTGGTAGGCTAAAGATATTGTGTATCTTTTCCGCTTTATTGCATTTTTTGAGGGGCATTTAATTTCTTTATAATGTAATTGTTTATGGATACCTACTAATGCTAAATGAAAAAAAGAACCGGTCAAGTGCAAGTTGAACTTGCGCAATTAGTGTTCCGTTCGTTGTTTGCTTTTAAAATAAAAAAATTTGTTACGGAGGTATAAAATGATCAGTGACTTCACAAAACACAAACATGAGTTTTTTTTTTATGGATCTAGCATACGTGCTGCAGGGAAGCCCCTAAAGCACTCCAGGAGCGGCATGTGTACGGAAAAAGTGATTCACGTTGTTCTTGAACCGCTGTAAATTGTACTCGGTGGGAAACACAGCGTTGGGCAAATTATTCCAAAGGGATGACGTTCTCCATATAAAAGACTGCTTGAAAAGCGTTGTACGCGGAGTAACAAGCTGAACCTCATACGGATCTGAAGCACCAGCGTATTTCTAACATGCACCGCTTTGGGAGGAATTAAGCGGGCTACATCCTTCGAACACTTTCCATGAAAATACTTGTAGAGCAGACTCTTCGATGTTCCAGCGAATCAAGGCCGCCGGTTAATTCCGGGTCCCCAATCAGACGGACCTCTCTTCTCTGATCATAATCCAACAAATGCAGTGTATGTTTGGGAGCGGAGCCCCAAACGTGAGAGCAGTATTCCATAGTTGGTCGAATTTGGGCTTTGTGAAGAATTGACAGTTGTTGTGGGGTGTAAAGCTTTCTGGTTCTAAATAATATTCCCAACTTTTGAGAAGCTCTCCTTACTATGCCTGCAACATGTTCATGGACATATTTGCTCCCAAACTAACGCTCAACAAATTAAGCGACGATGCTAGGGTAACGGAGTGCCCCGACATAACTATGTCGGGTTCAGCAACGTTAACTTTTTTAGAAAAAACTGCCGCCTGGGTTTTTATAGCGTTAAATTCTACTTGGTTACTGTCACCCCAAGATAAAATTTCTTCCAGGTCTTTGTTAAGTTGAATGACTTCCTGCTGTCTGCGGATATTCGTCTGAGTAGCCGATGTCCGAGCGTTCAAGGTGAATGAAGAGACAAGCGTACTGTCATCTGCAAAGCTGTAGATTGGATTCCCGGTCTTTTCCAGCAGATCGTTAATGTAAATGAGAAAGAGAGTAGGAGACAGTATGGAGCCCTGGAGCACACCGGCGTTGATTGTCAGGGTGTTAGAAAGAAATCCGTCGACCGTCACTCGTATAGAACGCTCTCTGAAGAAACATGAGAGCCACAACCTGAAATTGATAACCTTGATTTTTTTTTATATATATACCACATAAATTATTAAAGGTGGTGCACTCGTGATAATTTTCGTTCAATCTATACCCTGTGGAGAATATTCCAGAATTTTTTAATAAGTACTTCTCGAGATAAGGCGATTTTTCGCGTTTTTTTTTAAAAATAAAAAAAGAAAGTGCGTGCAAGTATTACATTATATATATATATATATATATATATATATATATATATATATATATATATATATATGTATATTTTACTCGTGTTTTCACAACCTTTCATTTGACACCACACTCGATGACCTAGTAAAAAAATGTTTTCTTCACTTCCGATTTCACCCTCCAAAACTAACCCCTTAAGTAAAAATTTAACTTTCAAAACTAGATGCCTCTAATGAGGCTATCAATTCCTATATTATTACCAAATTTCAACTTTCTATGACAAATAGTTTCAGAGAAAATCGAGCGTGACAGACACCGAAGTCATCTTATAAGTGTTCCGTACGGAATACTAAAAATGTTATATTACACTTACTCGCTTAACATTTAATAGCGGAATTAACTCTCCAATTTTACAGTTAGTACTAAACATTTTGTAGTTCGGATTGAATAGATAGCGTTGAGGTTTATTGGCTACTAATGCCTTTAAATTTTTACTTCTTAAATCCCTAAGACTGTCACGGTTTTGTTATGTTGGCCTCTTTACTTAGGCTGGCTGATGAGCCCTGATATGGAGCGAAATGTTGCATCTCCTCGTTTGGTAATTCATAAATGATACGCCCAGGTGGCCCATTACTTTTAAAACTATTTAATGCAAGGGTAAAAGACTTACAGACGAGTCTTTGTCCTCTAAGACCGTTTATAGCGATTATCTTTTCTGCCTGTTATTTGTATCAGTTATACCAGGTTCAAGGAACAAGCGAGGGGAGCGGGGGTATATGGCTAAATTTTTCTTTAAAGAAGAAAAGCAAACAAAGACGTAACTGCTTATAGAGGACGGCGCAAAACGACAACCGGCGGGACGAAGACCCTTAATGAAAAAAACCTTCTCGCTCTGGAACTTGGAAAGCTCGTTTTCAACACGGTAAACTAAAAATTGATAATTGGGAGAGGGAGAGATTTTTCACAAAAAAGAAAATACTGAGTGTACATTATTTTAGCTATTTTTTTGACCAGTACTTTGATTAAGCTGCATTTGTAACAAAATTGAGCTTGGTGATGGTACGTAGTGAATTGGAAGGGTAATTTTTAGTGTCTGTCTGTCCCACCCGATTTTCTCCGAAACTATTTGACACATAGAGTTGAAATTTGGCACAAATCGGAGCCGTGTAGTTTTGAAAGGTAAATTTTGACTTAAGAACTTAGTTTTGGGGGTGAAATCGGAAACGAAAAAAAAATTACCAGGTCATCGAGTAGAGTGTTAAATGAAAGCTTGTGAAAACACGAGTTGAAAAATATATATGATGTAATACTTGCTCATACTTTTCTTTGTATTATTTTTAAAAAATGGCCAAAAATCGCTATCCTCCCACCCTATCTCGAAAAGTCCGATCAAAAAATGTTGAAAATATTCTGGAATAGACCTTATAAAGTGTAGATTGAACGAACATTATCACGACTGCATTAGGTTTGATAATTTATCTGGTATAAAAAAACTATGTGCCTGGACAATATGGTGAAGATTTTTTCAATATACTTTCAGTACACACACTGGTGGCCAACAGATAGGTACCGAGGGAAAATAATTTTATTTTATTTGTTTGTAATGAAACAAATATTTAGGTAGTAAATATTTGTTTTACCCTTTTATTACTAAATTCTAGATTGAACTAGATTGATATATTGGTTAAGATGCAATAAGTATTAAACATTATTGACTAAGAAAAAACATGAAAATATATATGGATCTTCTATAATATATATAAAATGCAACGTCTCTCTGTCTGTCTGTCCGTTAGTGAGCTTATTACTCGATAACCACGTATCCGATTTACATGCTTTTGTTTTTTAAATATACATCTGTTCTCTGGCCAGGTTATAGTATATATTTTATTACATTAGGTAACATAAGGAATAAGCAGTGACGATAATATCATAGTAAATCAAGTCGGAAAAAAGATGGCCGCTAGCGTGTTCTCTTGCAATACACTACCTAAACCATTAAATATGGAACAATATCATGTAGCAAAGAATATAATATATGTTAAATGCAACATCTTCCTATCTGTCTGTCCGTTAGTGCGCTTATCGCTCGATAACCACTTATCCGATTTACATCTTTTTTTTTTTAATTCATACATTTATTCTCTGACTAGGTTATCTATAATCTTTTATAATATATATAAAATGCAACGTCTGTCTGTCTATCTGTCTGTCCGTTAGTGCGCTTATCACTCAAGAACCACTTATCCGATTTAGGTAAAGATACATTTGTTCCAAGTTATAGGATATATTTTATTAGGTTAGGTAACATAAGGAATAAGCAGTGACGATAATAGTGAATCAAGTCGGAAAAAATTTGCCGCTAGCTCATTCTTTTGCAATACACTGCCTAAGCCATTAAATTTGGAACAGTATCATGTAGCAAAGAATATAATATATATAAAATGCAACGTCCCTCTGTCTGTCTGTCTGTTCGTTGCGCTTATCAGTCAAAAACCACTTATCCGATTTACGTGTGTTTTTTTTATTCATACATATGTTCTCTTTCCAGGTTATATAATAATAATCTCTAATTTATAATATATATAAAACTCAACGTCTCTCTGTCTGTGTGTCTGTCCGTTAGTGCGCTTATCACTCGAGAACCACTTATCCGATTTACGTGTTCTCTGGCCAGGTTATAGGATATATTTTATTACGTTGGGTAATATGAGAAATAAGCAGTGAGGATAATAGTGAATCAAGTCGGAAAAAAGTTTGCCGTTAGCGTAAACCGTTAAATATGGAACAATATCCTGTAACAAAGAATACAATATTTTTATATATATATATATATATATATATATATATATATATATATATGAACGCTCGGACATCGGCTGCTCAGGCGAATATCCGCAGACAGCAGGAGGTCGTTCAACTTAACAAAGACCTGGAAGAAATTCTATCTTGGGGTGACAGTAACCAGGTGGAATTTAACGCTACAAAAACCCAAGCGGCAGTTTTTTCTAAAAAAGTTAACGTTGCTGAACCCGACATAGTTATGTCGGGGCACTCCATTCCCCTAGCATCGTCGCTCAATTTGTTGGGCGTTAGTTTGGGAGCAAATATGTCTTGGCATGAACATGTTGCAGGCATAGCAAGGAGAGCTTCTCAAAAATTGGGAATATTATTTAGAACCAGAAAGCTTTACACCCCACAGCAACTGTTAATTCTTTACAAAGCCCAAATTCGACCAACTATGGAATACTGCTCCCACGTTTGGGGCTCCGCTCCCAAACATACACTGCATTTGTTGGATTCTGTTCAGAGAAGAGCGGTCCGTCTGATTGGGGACCCGGAATTGACCGGCGGCCTTGATTCGCTGGAACATCGAAGAACGGTTGGCGACTTGAGTCTGTTCTACAAGTATTTTCATGGAAATGGTTCGAAGGATGTAGCCCGCTTAATTCCTCCCAAAGCGGTGCATGTTAGAAATACACGTCGCGCTGGTGCTTCGCATCCGTATGAGGTTCAGCTTGTTACTCCGCGTACAACGCTTTTCAAGCAATCTTTTTATATGGAGAACGTCATCCCTTTGGAATAATTTGCCCAGCGCTGTGTTTCCCACCGAGTACAATTTACAGCGATTCAAGAACAACGTGAATCGCTTTTTCCGCACTCGTGCCGCTCCTGGAGCGTTTTAGGGACTTCCCTGCAGCACGTGTGCTAGACCAATAATAAAAAAAAAATATATATATATATATATATATATATATATATATATATATATATATATATATATATATTAAAACGCAACATTTCTCTGTCTGGCTGTCCATTAGTGCGCTTAGCACTCAAGAACCACTTTTCTTTACGTGTGTTTTTATATGTTCCCTGATCAGGTATAGGGTATATTTTACTACGTTAGGTGACATAAGGAATAAGCAGTAACAATAATAGTGAATCAAGTCCATCCGAGCAGAGCCGCGGTCACGACTAGTAAGATATATAAATGTCAGGGACTTAGTTAACTTTGTCTAGGTAAGGATTTTATTTTATTTTAACAGCAATCACGGTACCGAACACGCAAGTCCGACTTGCATTTGGCCGGTTTTTTATGTAAAAATTCCTATAGGTAAATAATATTTTTGGTAGCACTGGGAGTTCCATGTCAGGTAGCAGAAATTACGTCATAAAGATTGTTATAAATAAATTTGTAACGTTGTTACTAAATTAATTGCTTATTGATCAATTTTATTGTTTGATAGCCTGAGATATTTTAAATGTTAAGTGTTTTATAAGTTAATATTTCCTTCAAAACAAATAGGTACTTTAGATATTTTATATATCAACTAAATATCGTTGATCTAGATTTTATCTAAATTCGCCTCAAATACCTTTTTCATCTCCCGACAGTGAAACTTTTTTAAGAAAATTTCGTAGATTAGGGTAACCATAAATAAAAAAATAATAATAGAGCGGTTATTTTGGCAGACCACTGTCTTTATCTTTATTTGAATCATGCACCCACCGTTTGAAACTGGCACAGTAGTAAAGGGAAGAAATTAAATATAAGGGCTCAGCCGTTATCGCTATTTCAAGCATGCGCCTACCATTTGGAGCTTGCGTAATATTGAAACAAAATAAGAGGAACCTTTATTAAGGATAACGGTTTCTCTTATTTAGGACCTTAAAAAGAGAGGTTATTTGAATTTCGTTATTCTTATCGCTATTATGGTAGCGCTTGTTTTTTTTCCTACCTAGGTATACAAACCACTAAGGATATAAGAAAATACAGTAAAATTGAAATGATAATCTTTTATTGAAAATAACAATGACAGTAGTTAATTAGTGTTCAGATTATGTTGGGATCTTGCAATCTTTGGCACAATGGCATTACAGTGTGTGTAGTGCTAATTTCAAATCAAATTTTATATATCGCACATTCGTATTACCTTGGAAATATTGAAGAAAGGGACAGAAACCTGTTAGACACAACTTTAATTTAGAAACTTGTGTCGATCCATGAAATACTAATAACCGGTGTGCTTAACCATGAAATGAATGAAAAAAAATCCCCTAAGTTTATAGAAGTTGAATACTAACCTAACTTTGCAATTCCCTCGGATGCTTGAGATAACGGACAAAGGCATGTGAAAAATAAGCGTTGCAAAAGCTCCCTATTAACTTGGTTTACCAAACTTCTATTGTTTTAACAAGTCCAGTTTCTTATTTTAGATACACCGAATATATATTTACTTAAAAATCTAAATTCAGAATCACATTGGATATGGCAGTGTTGTAAAATAACGTCAAAACTCTGTATACTCTAATTTTTGTAAAGAATAATTTGATTCAGTTGTAAATGTAATACAGGGTTTTCCAACATTTTAGACCACGTGCTATATTAATCTGTCAATGAAATAGCTGCTATTCTTTTGACAGCTGCCAAGTAGAAACTATACAGTGAAAGAAAATAGATCGTTATACGCTTCAACAACGCATTGAAAATTCACTAGAAGGACGGTGGAAATTTCGCAGAGACGGTTCGTAAAGTTCGTACTACTTTTGGACGTTATAAGACACCTGCTGGTTCAACTATCGCGGATTTAATCAAGAAATTTGAACGTCTTGGATCAGTGAGTAATGTAATGACTGTGTGTGTTTGTTCAGCAAAATCAATTGAACACATAGTCACTGTAGCTGAAAGTGTGGCAGAAATCTCTAGTTTGTCAATTCTAAGATACTAGTATATATTACCACTACACCAAACACTTCATTTTTACACTTTACACGTATTTCGCATGTTAGCTTCATCAGGAGCGATGATCATCAAAATCTTCTACATTTGATTTTTTGTATCGAAAATCGCGAATACGTCATCCATATATCTATGCTATACTCTCGGAAAGTACTCAAATTCTTGACTGTCCAGACAAGAATCTGAGTACTTTCCGAGAGTATGGTATAGGTATGTGTCCATTATCGCTTCTGATGATGCTATCATGGTTAGGGAAACGCGCGTCGAGAGCAAAAATAGAGTGTTTGGTGTAGTAGTGATACATACTGAGTAGTGTCATTGTGTCAAAAGATTTCAAATTCTCAACGTAATTCTAAGATGTTTACAGCAATTGGGTAAATCACAAACAAGTTTGCACCGTATTTTACACAAACATCTTAGCCCACATGCTTACAAAGTTCAACTGACCGGAAATGGAAGGATTGATTTCGATTTTTTCAAGAAAATCATTTTAAGCAACGAGACCCATTTTCGCCTTGATAGCTATGTTAATTATCAAGTGTCGCATTTGAGGATCTGAAAGCCCAAGAATGATTGTTAGAAAACCTTTTTATCCAGAGACGATTTTTGGGGGGGGGGAGTGGTAAATCAACCTAGATAAGATAATTAAAATTAGAGACAAGCCACCAGTAGAAAGGAGAAGTAGGCAAGCCTCAAAATCATTGAACCAGCCACCGTCATCTAAGACAGGCGAGAATGGTATAAAACAAGCAATTGTGCCTTCGCAAAGGAGGAAGACAAAGGACTTTGCCTGTGTCAAACTCACATCGACAAGTTCATTTTAATAGTGACTCGTCGGATCTTAAGGGAGTTTCTCGGTGTGACGGCAAAAATAATAATCTGGGGGCACAGAAGTGCCCCCTCCAAGTCGAGCAGAAAGCACAGCCGTACCATCCTTTTCTCGAAGCCACTCACGGCACTTTCGACCCCCCTGTAACTTCGTTGTGGATAAAGCTAGAAGTCTGAATTTTCAGTGACCAAGAGGACATACTATACTAGCTATATTTCTAAATTACCTACTATTTATACCTTATAGTTTACGAACTATCGCCAGTCGAAGTTCTATAATTTTGTCACTGACACACTCTCCGATCATCAAAATTCTAAGGTACTTCTAGCAGTCACACAAACTTCAAATTTTGAATTTAGTTAGTGTTTAGCCTATAAAGGAAGGAAAAACTGAAACATCCCGAAATTTCAGTCCCATTTTCTAAATTGTACAGTCAGTTAAGCCAAGAAAGAGGGTCAACCTCGGAATGAGAGATAATAATCTGTAAACCTGTATAAACCTTTATTTTGGCATTCTAAAAGCTGTCTCAAAAGTCTCATAAAATCTCCTGTCCGTGTCTTAAAATATTCAAGGTCAAAGGTCACAAAAATCGGTTTTTTGCAAATATCTCGCTTTCTATGGTTTTCAATGATATTTGCAACTATTATGAAAATTGTATTTTTTTTATACGCTTAACCGTTTTTGAGATAGAGCGCGGAGAGAGCGCAGCGCTCAGCCATACATAGCATAATGCAAGGTCAACCATGAGTCGCAGTAACTAATACGTCGTATAAAGTTAATTAATCACTTAAAAATCCATTATGAATAATTTGTATTATTTATTAATTAATATATTATATTTAATAATATTTTTCATTTATCAAATATATTCGTTTAATAATACTTACCTACCTCGTGTAATTAAAAAATTGTTAAGTGAAATACTTTAAGTACATTTTAATTATAAAAAAGTATGAAGATGATGCTTCCATGACAGCAGGGCTAAAAGAGAATATAGTTATTAAAATAAGAGCAAAAGTCACGTTAAGACGAAAACATTGACGTGAGTCTTGGGTTAGTCAACGGTTCTATCGGTGTAGTACAAGGAATAAAGGTTGATCCTGAAAATACAAATAAAATAAAAAAAAATACATATTACATTTAATAATAAACGTCTTTACGAGCTTGGTCCAGTCAAAACTAAATTTGAAATTGTTAGTAGAGCTTATGTTCATCGCGAATAGTTTCCGATATATATAGCCTATGCTATTACCATACACAAAAGTCAGGGGCTGTCTAAACAGTGCACTGACGGATATCGGTTCTTCAGTGTTCACATGCGGTCAAGCATACGTGGCACTTTCGAGAGTGACAAGTCTGGGCAGATTACATCTAATTAATGTGGACTTCGGTAGTATCAAAGCTCAGGAGTCCGCAATCGTTGAATATAATCGACTTAGAAGCACTTATCGTCCAGACTTGTCAAGAACTGTTACATCATAGCCTTTGAGAAAAACCGATAGAGACAGGGAGTGGGTTTTAAGAAAATCCATAGCTGACGTACAAGAAATATTACTCGAGAAGAAAAAAAAAGAGGACTACCTACAAAAAGAAATGAGATCCCATCAAAAACATAAAATGTAAAAAAATGCCAAGTCTCGCAACGCAGTCCTTTTACCACAAGAAGTTGTGAGATCTCATGTAAAACCAAGTCAATTATTTTAGTTAGTAGTTTGTCATAAATTGTTATCTATTTAGTTACCTACCAACATTTATAGTGACCGTACCAATATTAGATATCTTTATTTCTATAATAAATATAATGAATTGGCAATCGCACGGCAACATAATCACATAAGAATAAACTACTATTTAAAATACTTTATTCTTAAGTGCACTGTTTAGACTTACTTAGCAATCGAAATAGTAGAATATTCTTATGTGATTATGTTGCCTTTCGATTGCCAAGTCATTATATTTATTATAGAAATAAAGATGCCTAGTATTGATACGGTAACTATAAATGTTGGTAGGTAACTAAATAGATAAAAATTTATGACAAAGTTGTTGAATAGGTGCTTCCATAGATACTAACTAAAATAACTGACTTGGTTTTACATGAGATCTCACAACTTTTTGTGGTGGAAGGACTGCGTTGCGAGACTTTCCATTTTATGTTTTTAATGGGATATAATATAATCTTTTCAATTTTTGTATATGTTATTATTGACATCTTAAACTATACAAAATTTTTTGTTTTAGTTTATTAAATAATATTTTGTTCATGTTGTTTGCGGTCAAAGTGATCTCCTCCAAAAAAAGGTGGATGGGTGGTGGAAAGCACATCTACATTTGTAATGATCTGTAACAAAATATCCAAATTAATTATTATTCAATAAACATATCTCTATCGGGTTACCTAGTATTAAACATTTATAACAAAAATCAAAATGACAGACTTGCAAAATAAAAATTTCAAAAATCGTGTTTATTTTCGTTGAAAATCGAGAAATAAATTAAGAAATTATTAATAAAAATAATTGATTCTATGTGATCTGATAACTAATTACATGTAGAGAAATTTGAAAAAATTTTAGCCCTATTAGATAGATAGACTTTTGTCTCTGCTTCTCACGAACCGAAACCGACTTTAAAGTTTTTGTAACTGATTTTTTTATAGAAAACTTATACTTACACTAATCAGCTATTCTTTAAAAGTTTCATTTTCAGCGCAGGTATAAGGTTACCAAAAGAACAATAAAGCAGGTCGATCTCTTCTACGTGCTATAACTTCATAAATATTTAGAATTTCGGTCTAAAATTTTTACAGTATACTCTCCATATAGTTTACTTTAGAAATATGTAAGAAAAATAATCGATTTTTTGAAGCCGTCACACCGAGAAACCCCTTAAAGGGAGTTGTTAGTGTCGAAACCAATGGTTCTTGGGGTTAGAGGTCATATTTACAGTTATACAGATTTAACCCTGGCTTGGAATTTTAATCCGGGCTCCTCCGGTTGCATATTGCATGTACCTTTCAATGGGTCAGCTTAAAGAAAAAAACTAAGTAACTTTATACAAGTAATGGGACGGCCCAGGTTCAACATTATATTATAATTTTTTTTTATTAAAAAACTTTTGAAATATAGTATATTGTCTCTGAAGGACTTCATTTTGCTAACTCATTAATATTCATATATGTATTCATTTTTAAAAGTACTTTACTTATTTTCAGACAGAGTTAATCAACTATTTAATTATGAAAAAAAAAAACTAAAAACAAAAAATATGTTTATTCCTTCTATTTTTGTTATGGTTTTTTATGTTTGTGATTGTTTGTACCATTACTAATATGTCAATTTTGTAATTTTTAACAAAACCCTCGTTTTATCATGTAAGATAAATAAACCAGAATTTGCGCGCTACTTCTTCCGGATAGATTTGAGAACTTGGCTTATTATCTGGATACATAATTTTACGAAGGATGTCTGATAAGGACAGAACAACACATGCTGAAAAAAGCTCATCGGATTTATTTTTCAATACAATCTCCATCTATCGTAATGCACATCTTATGGTAAATCCCAAGATCTAAAATCCTGCCTGTTGTTTTTTCAATGGGGCAATAAACGACCCTATTATGGTTTTGTGCATAGTTGCCAGGTATTACGATAAACGTATTTTTATTTTACATGCTTTGTATACCGCCTTCACTTGCACCTGTAATCATATTGGATCTATTTTTATCTATATATTTACTACCTGTGAACCCGGTTTGGAACCCTTTAAGTATTTGATAATATAGGCCTAATGACCACAGGTCTCCATTAAGATTCGAAAGATACTTTTTATTATTTTTGGTTTTACTTACAACTTACAACGTAACGGTTCTATTTTAATTATGTGGAGTCCGTCGGAAAATTGCAATAGTGGGTATCGCAAGAGAAAACATTTATCACATGGCGCTAAACAAATAGTGAAAAATGTTGACGACAGTTTGGTAAAAAGGAATTTGAATAAACAAAGTGCTTTGCAAGAAACCAGTGAACTAACAAAAACCCTAATTTCTTCGATTAAGGGTTTTGTGGGAACACCATCACTCAGGAACAGGAAAAAAAACGGGAAGATTTTGAAATGCATCTTGTAGACGATTGTGAAAAAGACGTCATCAGGAGAAAAATATATTCTATGTATGAAAAGCAGTGGGTGCCGACGCTAAACAAAATCAAATCAAGACTGGTGCCGGACGGGACCAATATACATTGTGGCCGATAAGACCCTTCACAGAATTCTCTTAAGAATGGGATTCACGTTCCGAAAAATCAACAAAAGACAAGTAGTGATGGAGTCACAAAGATAACGAATCTTGGGACATACTTATTTACAAGCAATTAAAAAGTATCGATCAGAGAATTGGCCAATAATTTACCTAATTGTTCGATACCCATGACACTGTGCAAAAAGGGTGGGTTGACAGCAGTACAAAATGTCAGACTAACGCAATTTCAAATAAAGGTAAACGAATAACCATTTTACATGCTGGATCTGAAAGGGGCTTGATTTCAAATTGTCTACTATTATCTGCAAAAAACATAAAAGATTTTAGTTTGGACCATCAAGAAGACACGACCGCAGAACTTTTTGAAAATTAGTTTCAAAATTCCCTTTTGCCAAATGTTCCCGAACAGAGTGTTATAGTTATGGACAATGCAAGTTACCATAATTACCTACTAAATAAGGTTCCTAATGCAGCCAACAGCAAATCGGAAATACAGGAATATATGTTAGAAAATGACATTTATTTTGACACTAGCCGGGCCCGCGGCTCCGCTCGCGTGGACTTGGTTCACTACTATCGTCACTGCTTATTCCTTATGTTACCTAACGTAATAAAATATCTCCCATTATTTTCCCTTATCTTCCAATATTTCTCCTTATCTCCCATTATCTCTACATAACTTCCATTATCTAGGCTTATCTCTGCTCATCTCCCATTATTTTTCCTTATCTCCCATTATTTCTCCTTATCTCCCATTATCTCACATTATTTCCCATTATCTAGGCTTATCTCGACTTATCTCGCAATATTTCTCCTTATCTCCCACTATTTCTCCTTATCTCCCACTATTTCTCCTTATCTCCCATTATCTCACCATAACTCCCATTATCTAAACTTATCTCTGCTTATCTCCCATTATTTCTCCTTATCTCCCATTATACTTATTTCCCATTGTCTCACCTTATATCCCATTATCGAGGCTTATCTCGACTTATCTCCCATTATTTCTCCTTATCTCCCATTATCTCATCTTATCTCCCATTATCTAGGCTGATATCGAATTATATATATATATATGTATAAATTTATAAAAACACGTAAATCAGATAAGTGGTTCTCGAGTGATAAGCGCACTAACGGACAGACAGACAGACAGAGAGACCTTACATTTTATATATATTATATTCTTTGCTAGTGTATTGCAAGAGAACGCGCTAGCGGCAAACTTTCTCCGACTTGATTCACTATTATCGTCACTGCTTATTCCTTATGTCACCTAACATAATAAAATATATTCTGTAACCTGGCCAGAGAACATACGTATGTTTAAAAAAAAAGCACGTAAATCGGATAAGTGGTTCTCCAGTGATAAGCGCACTAACGAACAGACAGACAGACAGAGAGACGTTGCATTTTATATATATTATAGATATTCTTTGCTCCATGATATTGTTCCATATTTAATGGTTTAGCATGTTTAAAAAAAAAAAGCATGTAAATCGGATAAGTGGTTCTCCAGTGATAAGCGCACTAACGAACAGACAGAGAGACATTGCATTTTATATATAGTATAGATATCCTTTGCTACATGATATTGTTCCATATTTAGTGGTTTAGGCAGTGTATTGCAAGAGAACGCGCTAGCGGCAAACTTTTTTCCGATTTCATTCACTATTATCGCCACTGCTTTTTCCTTATGCTACCTATCGTAATAAAATATAGCCTATAATCTGGCCGGAGAACATATGCATGTTTTAAAAAAAAAAGTACGAAAATCGGATAAGTGGTTCTCCAGTGATAAGCGCACTAACGAACAGACAGACAGACAGAGATACGTTGCATTTTATATATATTATAGATGTAATAAAATATATATCTATAACCTGATCAGAGAACATATGTATGAATTTAAAAAAACACATAAATCGGATAAGTGGTTCTCGAGGGATAAGCGCACTAACGGACAGACAGACAGACAGAGACACGTTACATTTTATATATATTATAGATATAGATTATTATTATTATTATATAAGCTGGCCAAAGAATATATGTATGAATTTAAAAAAAGACAGGTAAATGGGATAAATGGTTCTCGCGTGATAAACGCACTAATGGACAGACAGACGGACAGAGAGACATTGCATTTTATATATATTATAGATTATAGATATTTTCTGCTACATAATATTGTTCCATATTTAATGGTTTAGGCTGTGTATTGCAAACGAACGCGGTAGCGGCAAACTTTTTTTCCGACTTCATTCACTATTTTACGTCACTGCTCATTCCTTATGCTACCTATCGTAATAAAATATAGCCTATAACCTGGCCAGAGAACATATGTATGTTTTAAAAAAAAAAGTACGTAAATCGGATAAGTGGTTCTCCAGTGATAAGCGCACTAACGGACAGACAGACAGACAGAGAGACGTTGCATTTTATATATATTATAGATTAGTTATAAAAAAAGTGATCTTTTGGAAGTTTCAAAAGATTATAAATTGAAAAAGAAATATGTTTGTGATAGTATGGCTGAGAAAATGGGACACACTGTTTTGCGGCTTCCTCCGTATTATTGTCTGTTTAATCCAATTGAACATATTTGGTATCAAGTTAAATCAAAAATAAGGGCACAAAATGTTTCTCCTACTTTAAGCTTGTCAGTGGTTGAATTAGTAAAAAAAAGTTATAAATGATATACCTTGTGAAAGCTAGAAGATTTCCATTCAGCACGTTGTTAAAATTGAAAATTCATATATTTATGTAAATAATATAAAACCACTGATAATTACCTCAGCTGATGACAGTGATAGGCTTAAGTTAAAATATATTTTTATTTATACAATATGTCCCCTCTTGTCCATTTGTTTTTACATGCATCTATAAATAAACATCTCCAAAAACACTTAAAATTTTATTTATTTGCATTAATGAATAAAATTCTTAAGTTCATCTCTGCAACCTATCATAAACAAAAGGTCAGAATTTTTATATTGCCTACTTAAAACGGCAAAAATAAGGATCTTATATTTTGGAACAGGCTATACATGTTTCATTTTATTTTTCAATTTCTTGAAAAAAGTAACTTGGTGATTTGCTTGTGAAACACTCTAGTACAACTGAAGTCCGCCCCTCTTCCTCCGTGTTTCTATGGCCACTCAAATTCCTAATTAGATAACAGTCCCTGTAGGATGGATAGTTAATTTTAGTGGTGGGCATAATCGCATTATTGCAATAATCGGATTCTCAGGTTATGAATGATTTTGATAATCGGATTATAATTCGAATTAAAAATCATCCCATCCCCTACTACCTTTGATGTTGCGTGCGTCGCTTTATTATAAAGTTTAAAATTCATTGAAATTGCTCGATTTTGCCGATTCGCCGAAACGAAACTCGAACTTCAGGCATGCCGATTAATTCAATTATTTATTATTTTTATTTTTAGTAGTATGGATGACTCGTCGTTCCCTGAGTATTAGTGTTGGATTCACTGTTAGTTGAGTGTTGAATAATAAAAGTTAAAAGTAAAATTTATAAAGAAAACAAAAAATGAGGCCTGGTTGTAACAAACATTCGCTGGTGTGGAACTGGTTTAAAAAAATTGACTGTAAACAAGCTGCTTGCAAGATATGCGATAAAAAGATAAAATATTTTGGCGGAACAACAAATTTGAAGCAACATTTATTAAGAATACATCCCTCTATAAAACTAGAAATTTCTCCAAAACACACTGAAACAGAACAATCTATAAATGAAGCGTATGAAAAGACAACAGAAAAAACCAGGTTGTTCCTCAGAAAATACACAAACTCCGTCATCCGAATCCGAAACTATTACGCTAAGTTCTTCAAGTGCCGGACCTTCAAGTGCTACATCAGAAGTAGAAATATTGAATACTACTACTAATAGTACCAATATAAAAATAGGGACTTTTATTAATTCTAATTTAACAAAAAAAAATGTTAGACCACCGAAACACTTAAAACTTTTTTTGAGTGAAGGAAACAAATATACTTCTTGAATCGAAACTAGCGAGAATTGATTCTGCGCTACTAAAAATGATCGTTAAAGACTACCAACCATTATCTCTTGTAGAAGATGAGGGGTTTTTAGAATACACTCAGGAATTAGAGCCACGCTATACTCCTCCGAGCAAAAAAACTAACATACGATATTTTACCTAAACGATACGAAAAGGCAGCATCAGAGTTACAAAATATGTTGCATAAAGTAGAGAATGTTGCCATATCAACAGATATATGGACATCCGACAGCACTAGGGGGTATCTTACAGCGACGTGTCATTTTATATACAATGATCGTTTAACATCGCGAGTGTTAGCTACAAATGAAATAGTTAGTTCACATACAGGCGAAAATATTGCTAATGCGTTGACAAACATTTTTAACAAGTGGAATATTGCAAATAAAATTGTAACTGTTGTTTCTGATAACGGCGCTAATATCAAGAAAGCAATCAATGATTTTTTTCAGAAACACCACCACCCCTACATTGCTCATACACTTCATTTAAGCATAACCGAAGCTGTTTCTACAATCGAGGAATTAGATAAAATTTTGAAAAAATGTAGGGCACTTGGATATTTCAAACACAGTGTTCTAGCAAACGACAAATTAAAAAAAGTGCAAGAACATATGGGTTTGCCAAAGTTAAAAGTGAAACAGTTGTTAACTTTTGTTTACGATTTTAGTGATTTTAGATTTTATAATGAAGCGAATTCCGATTATATATAATTCGATTCTTAGGTTTTCATAATCGCATGATGCCGATTATTTCAATAATCGGATTACCGATTATTTTTAATTCGAATTATCCCATCACTAGTTAATTTCTTTTAAATCCATCTTCGTGAATAACGGGGTTCACAATCTGGGCTGTGTGGACAAGGACGTTATCGCTTTTTCACGTGATTTCTCTTTAACAGGTACCCGAACTCTGGTAATTAATTGTCTATTATTGTATCATTATTTTTGATACCCACCAAACACTCATTTTACTCATGCGCAAATTTCGCTAATATTTTATTAATTTGTACTTCGTGTTTTTTCTACCTCTTACGAGTTCTTGAATCTTGAGTCACTAATTATTTTTGTTTTGTAGTATCGCTTGTCGTCACTAATGTGTGTACATGGACCAGGCTGTTCATTGTCTTCAATTGACACTTATCTATCTTCAACCGTAATGTACAATAATGCAGACCTCATAAGAGTCTTTTTTAATTTATGTAGCACCTTTCTTTATTCTTAAAAGATATTTTACTGTGCGATATTTTAATTTTCTCGTTATAATACAAACTCATCAGCCTAATAGAACGTCGCATAACTAAGTTATTTTCAAATGAACGCCTCGCCGATATTGGCAATATGTTAGTTTTATATACGTGAGCAGAACATACAAATAGACGAATTTGAGGAAGCCCTGTTATCTGGCACGTCAAAACTTTGAAGAGTATTTTTCATATTAGTTGCTCTTCGTATTGTTTGATGGGGACTTACTTTACTCAATTGAGTATGCCCTTATTACATTATTCTTTTGCATGCGTAGAGTTTCAGTAATATTTGCTGATGTTATTTGACATTGTATGCATTAAAATATTAAAAATACCTTTTATAGATATACTACTCGTATTTACATAATGAAGATAGCTATTTATGAGGGGCACACCTTTTTGGTGTTTTACTATCAACGTTTCAGGTATTGTTTGCATTATAAAACAATAATACTATGATACAGAAGTAATTTGGAATAATGTGTGTAATGGATATGTTAAATCAGAATAAATAAAAAACACAGAATATTTATATTGTGTGCGTTCAAACTCACGCATAATATAGAAATTAGTAACAGCAAGACAACATGTAACATCTCGCAAACTTACGATGATGAGTGCTGAATACAACTCTTCATTAAAAGGATGCGTACTGAATTTTCTGTGCCAGGAGTACGAAAATCTGCAGTTATTCAATTACTTTAACCCAAAGGAGCTTCGATAATAGCTCAGCTGTGGATTTTCCCTTGCCCGGGTCATGTTAAGATATGTACGCAACTTCTGCTGCAATATCTCCGCCTAATCTCCCTAAAGCCGACTCGCTCATAAGGATAACGATTTAGTGAAAAGTAATGTAGCTCAGGTAATGCCTGAAGGAAACACATTCCGGTGTTTTAGTTTCCTTGCTAAAGCAAGTATTATATTCATGAAAACAAATCTCATTTTGTGATATTTGTATCTCTATGCGTTTCCTAGATCACGAAAAACAGTCTCCAATCTCTGTCGGCCTGTCTGTATGTCTTTGACCTGTCCGCATGTTGGCAAGATACAGTCTGTCAAATAAGAAAGGGTCCGCGATAATCCATTTTTGGTAGATGCGATTCTAACGATTCAACAAGAAATCGGTAGAGAGAACCTTGTGCACGACGCATTTTAGTAAATGTATCAATCGATTCCCAACTTTCGTCGAAATCACGTAGCATCCAAAAGGAGTTACTTGTTTGCGCGTCAGTTCGAGGTAATCTTTCTTCATTCTCATCCAAAGGGGCCTAAAATCACACATTTCGCGGCCGCTAAATATATTAACAAGTCGGTGTCATTTGTGAAGAAGTGGATAAATCGTTTTAACAAGACGAAAAATGTCGACGACTTGCCAAAATGTGGGTCGGTAGGTCACTCCAAAAATCGAAAAATGAATCATGTCTTTGTTTTCACGTGACCCGAAATTAACGCTGCGTCAAGGAGCGGCAAAATTAAGAAAATCGGGTTTGAATGTGTCCCATGCGACCATTCGACAACATGTTCGTGCTCATGATGTCAAATTCCCTTGTCAAGAGAAAGCTCAAAGGAAAAGACTCGGAGGACTTTGACTGAGTTGTCTCGCGAGATTCGAAAAATTTAGAAATCATTGCAGAAAATCTCGTCGACAACATGCCTCGAAGGCCAGGCGATTATTCATGCAGGAGGCGATTGGACAACTTACTAAGGTAATTACTCCTTTGTTAGCACACCAAACAACCAAACAATACATTGATGGTAAAAATATTTCTCGAAACACATTTTTTCAAAAATACTACCGGTCACGTTCTTACTTGACAGAGTGTAACTCTCAAATGCAATGAAATATCGATTTTAAATTTGGTAGGCGTATAATACTTGAAGTAGGAATGGAACCAATAATTTTTGAGTTAAGTAGTTTCATTAGTATTGTGAGAATTTTTCCTAGTTTTTTTTGAATATTGGACAGTCTATTATTATTTAGTGAAACATCTATGAGGTTAAAGGAGTGAGAGAGGGGATTAAATGGGTTATTTTTGGTTGCGATAAAGTACAAATTTTAAGCATTATTATATATTGTCAAAATATATAAAGGTTTCAAGGAGAGCGGCAGGATGCAAGTGTATTAATATCATTATGCAGCGTGCCCCATATGTATGGAATAATGATTCCACAGCATTTATTTACCAGTGTATCAAAAAAATGTTTAAATAGAATTTGTAGGGTGTTATACGACGCACGTGCTGACGTTGACAATAAAATGTTTTGAACTGTCAGTTCGAAGAAATTATGCAATCTTAAATTTTTTAAAATGGAAAGCCCTGTATCATTATTTTATTTTGGAATCCTACTAAAAATTCTAGATAGTATTTATCTAACATACCATATGACTAAGTTGAACTGTTTTGGAATTATTGATATTTGAAATTAAGATCAAATTAAAAAAAAAATTTAAGCTGACTTGTGTCAAACATTTACTGTCGGGTAACGACTTAACGCATCAATAACCGGTCAAGTGCAAGTTGAACTTGTGTGTTCCGTACGTTGATTGCTTTTAAAATAAAAAATTTTGTTACGGTGGTATAAAATAATCAGCGACTTCACAAAATACACCCCAAATGAGTTTTCAACAAAGTTTGTTTCTAATCTGTACTAGAAACTGATGACCTTGAAATTTTTGTTTTTTTTTATATACCAGATTATTAAAGGTAATGCACTCGTGATAATTTTCGTTCAATCTAAACCACGTGGAGAATATTCCAGAATTTTAGCATCACGCAAGTTTCAAATGTTTAACACGTATAAGATAGGAATCCATACTTTTTCTTCGATCAGAAGCATGCATTTTTTACAATTTCTGTTGTTGTATGTGCATTAAAAAGTAAAAAGTCACAAAAAATTATATATACATAAAAAATTGCTTTGCTATCGTTTGTTAAAATATGAAGGCAGTTTACCACCTAGTTGTTGCAAAAATATTAGAAAAGTTTTACTTTTTATAGAATTCTATGGAGTGAATTTTCGTTGTGGCAACGTAGCTTGAAAAAGACAGCTCGCACGGATGCGGGCGTTCTTTCAAATTTTAAATCATATATAGTCCGGGGGCTCATTATCAAAATTTTGGACTTATCGAAGAGCGGCAGATAAATATATCACTTATTAAATGTGACAAACTGAACCAAAAAATACCACTGATAGATCCAAATTCCGGTTCCAGCCGTGATTATGGAGGGAGAAAGTTGCAAAAAATTGAGTTGCAGAGTGGCAGTTTTATATGTTATGAGAAACTACAGCTTTAATATCTGCCACGGAGATTGATTCCAGCGAGAGTAAACTTTTCTTTTCTTAAAAAAAATGAGCTCAAAAAATGAACTCATCGCTGAGTGGCAGATATTCGTGATATAATTAGTTTGGGACTCAAAAATAAGTGAAACAATATTATTTGCTATAGATCCTGATTCTTTTAATTTCTACGTATTTTTAAACCTGTAGAGTTTTTGGGCCCACCTGAACTCATTCGAGAGCAGCAGATAAATGTACCAGTGTTCGAATACGAGGTGAAATCCCGAATATGTGCCAGTTCCTGCTTTTATCAGCAGAATTTCTGTGTTTTTAATGCAGGGCGTAAGTTATAAACAAATTTACTTCCTCTGTCGCATTATTACTCAGCTGTGATGCATGAGTTTATATGTTTCCATTTTTGCTAAAAATTTATTAATTTTTGTTACAAATAAATAATTTTTTTCTATAATAACTTAATATAATATTATTTAACTCGCTAAATTTAAATTCTCTGTTCATTTTTTCAAAAACTAAATTGTTTTGTTATTACTGACAATTTATTAGAATTATATTAATTTTTCTTTGGGAATTTAATACAAATATTTTTATTTAATTGCATATAAATAAACTTATTAGCTCTTAATTTTGAATTAATTAAATTGGAAAAATGGATTAGAAATTCAGACAGCAGGACAAAATTCATCTAAGAAACTTGGGTAGAGCTCGTACAAAGCTTAGATTTTGCTGTTATGGAGATAAATTCTGTGAAATTCTGTTTATTAGCATAATTGTTTATAATAAATTATTTATAACAATAAAAAGGTTTTTTTGCAAAAATAGATTCAGTGGGTCGAAATACGTCTAAAAAAAGTTGGGTGGAGCGCTTATTAAACTTAGATTTCGTTATAAAAATAAATTATATCACATTACTCTTTTTAGATACTTGCTTAAAAACTTGTTAATAACTAATTGCAGATCAGATTCTGCGACCCAAAAACACATAACGTAGACTAAGAGTGGAGCCGCAACGCTCAAAGTTTAAAAAGAACCCAGTAAAACCCGGGTGACTGATGGAGTTTTCGGTTATTGTTGTATTGACATTAACCAATTGCGGCAAAAAATATTGTACGTTTTAAATGTTTAAAATTTTAATTCTTGAGGTTTTTTGGATTACTCTTATTGTCTATCATGTTAGAAATCAAAAATTTCGTATGTACTATCCAATATAGCTACCAAAAAAAATTTTTTAAAATTTTCGTAATTACATATTAAAAGGGGTTTTGGGGCTTCTATAATATATATAAAATGCAACGTCTCTCTGTCTGTCTGTCTGTCCGTTAGTGCGCTTATCACTGGAGAACCACTTATCCTATTTACGTACTTTTTTTTTTAAAAGATACATATGTTCTCTGGTCAGGTTATAGGCTATATTTTATTACGATAGGTAGCATAAAGAATGAGCAGTGACGACAATAGTGAATGAAGTCGGAAAAAAGTTTGCCGCTAGCGCATTCCCTTGCAATACACAGCCTAAACTTTTAAATATGGAACAATATTTTGTAGCAGAGAATATCTATAATCTATAATATATATAAAATGCAATGTCTCTCTATTTGTCTGTCTGTCCATTAGTGCATTTATCACGCGAAAACCACTTATCCGATTTACGTGTTTTTTTTAAATTCATACATTTGTTCTCTGGCCAGGTTATCTATAATCTTCTATAATATATATAAAATACAACGTCTCTCTGTCTGTCTATCTGTCCGTTAGTGCGCTTATCACTCGAGAACCACTTATCTGATTTACGTGTTTTTTTTTTATTTCATACATATGTTCTTTGGCCAGGTTATATAATAATGATAATAATAATCTATATAATATATATAAAACGCAAAGTCTCTCTGTCTGTCTGTTAGTGTGCTTATCATTCGAGAACCGCTCATCCGATTTTACGTGTTTTTTTTTTTAATTCTTAATATAATATATATCAAAAAAATCTATAATATATATAAAACGTAAGGTCTGTCTGTCTGTCTGGCCATTAGTGCCAGGGAAGAAACAGAGACAAAATACTAATATGTAGGAAAAAAGATGG
This sequence comes from Pachyrhynchus sulphureomaculatus, assembly GCA_019049505.1. NCBI lineage: Eukaryota > Metazoa > Arthropoda > Insecta > Coleoptera > Curculionidae > Pachyrhynchus > Pachyrhynchus sulphureomaculatus. Next base: position 57,406,906 of record CM032455.1, read on the forward strand.
AAGTTAGCAGTAAGCTTGGCAGAAAGACTGAATAGATGGGCAGAATACTTTAAAGAAACATTAAATGGAGATTAAAATGAGGAGATGAATGAGAAATAGGAACCAAAATTAACTGAAAGGCAAGAGGGGACAAACAAACTCTGCAAAGAAAAAATAAGAAAAATACTCAGAACCCAAAAAAAAATAAGACCCCGGGCGGAAATTGTATAACAGTAGACATGTTAAAAGCTGAGGAGGAGTTAACTGGAAAATGAAATATGCCGGTTGGTGCAAGAAATATGGGAAACAGAAAAAATGCCAGTGAGCTGGAGAGAGTAGCTCATTTGTCCGATGTACAGAAAAGGAGAAAAAAATATATGTGCTAATTATATACCAATAGCCTTACTGGATGTCGTGTACAGGACAGTAGTGGTGAATATCAAAAATAGACTAGAAGAGAAAACCGAGTCTGTTCTGGGAGAGTACCAGTGTGGATTGGGGAAAAATAGTTCGGTTACAGACCAGATATTTTCGATTAAGCAAATCCAAGATAATACCTTAGGCCCTACACTTGGTCTTTGTGGATTTCAGAGAAGCATATGACTCTGTAAATAGAGAAGGACTCTACAAGATAATGGAAGAACTAAAAATTCCAAGTAAATTGATTCGCATGATGAGAATGACCCTGAATGAGACAGAAAATAGAGTGTTGTTTGAGGACAAAGTATCAGACAAGTTTAAGGTGAAGAGAGGATTAAGACAGGGGGATCCCCTGTAGACATGTCTATTTAATTTAGTACTAAAGAAGATAATCCGGGAGTCCAATACTTGGCCTATGGGGATGATGTAGCAGTGATTGCAAGAGCAAAAAAGAACCTCAAAAAGCCTTAAGTAGGATAGAAGAAAGGGGAAGGATGAGAGGACTAAAGATAAATGAGGAAAAAACAAAATACATGGAAATTATAAAGAAGGAGGATAATAAAAACAACAAAAGTTTAAATATAATAAACAACTTAGGGAAAAGATATATGTTTGAAAAAGTAGACAAATTTAATTATCTGGAAGTAACAATAACAGAGGGTGGACAAGAAAGGACGGAGATACAAGAAAGAATAGCGAAAGGACAGATATGTTTGGGGGTAATGAATCCAATATTGAAATCAAAGAATGTATCAAGAAAAGCAAAAGAAAACATATATGCGACAGTTGTCAGACCCACGGTGACATATGGATGCGAAACGTGAAAACTGAATGCAAGAGAAAAGGAGACCTTGAGGGTATTGGAAAAGAAAGCTTTAAGAAGAATCTATGAAGGAACGTAAGAAGAGGGACTGTGGAGAAGAAGAACAAATTACGAATTAAAATGCCTATATACGAAACCCCTTATAAGCCAAATCATAAGAAGCCAACGATTAAAATGGTTGGGACACGTGGCAAGAATGAAGGAAGAAAGACAGGCAAAGCAAGCTCTAATAAGAGGAGTGGTTGGAAGAAGAGGCGATCTACATGGATTCAGGCAGTAAAGCAAGATCTGGAGTTGATGGGAATCCCGCTCTGGGAAAAGCTAACAGGAGACAAAAAGAAGTGGTATGCAACCAAGCCATGGGCCTCTAAGGCTCCTCGAGCTGTATAATAATATAAACATAACAAATAAGCAGTGACGATAAAGGTGAATCAAGTCCACGCAAGCGGAGCCGCGGGCACGGCTAGTTTCAATATAAATTTTAAATAATAAATATAAACAAAATTTATAGCGAAATTACACTGCAAATTAAATAAATATATTAATCTGCTTGTACCTGTTTCAATGGTGATTTGAGCGTCTCTCGAGACACTGGTGCGTGTGTATAATATTTGAGAAAAAAACAAATTACAGGACGGGCGCGCGCGTTGAGGGACAGGCGCGCGCATTTTAATAAAGAACCAGATTCTACGGCAGATAATGTTATTTTTAGTATCTACAAACCTCAACGAACATATTAAAACAAATTACATTCGGTCGTCTATGGGTTCAGGTTGGTCCATTTTTCTGCAACTTTGGACTGTTATAACTTTGGATTGACCCAATATCCCCCCAATATTCATTTTTCAGTCATATTTCACAGTAATGAAGCTATACCGAAAATATCTGCCACGCAGCGTTGGGTTCGTCCACCAACTTTTTCTTGCAGCTTTAAAGCGTATTTCCAGGAACAGGAACCAGAGTTGAGGCTTTAAACTACCTGGAGAGACTAAGGGGGGCGTAATTAACAAAGTGATACTATAATCTGCCACTCTTCGATGAGGCATTTTGGTACTGAGCTCCCGAACTAATATGTGCAATGCAATAACACGTGACTGCATGCGGCTGGAAGCAAGCGAGAAGCTACGTTGCCACACTCATTATACTTTGAAAACCAAATTATTTAACGTCTTTCTCTAACATAATGCTCTCTCTATCTTCTCGTAAGAAATACCTTAACAGAAATTTGGGGCTACTATAAATAATTTTTTTATTTAATTTCAATTTTTCTTTAATATTTTAACAATAAAAAAGCTTTATTTTCAATTCTGATTTTGTTTAATTCAACGGTTTTGAGGACAAAATTTTTGAAATTCGATATCTCGCGAAGACGAGCAGATTTGATTTTGAGGTAAGAAAAATTCGAGATGAAATTTCGAAGATAGAATCCAAGCCCGATTTTTTCGTCAGTTTTATCAAACTTTGCGCTCGTTGCAGCACACTGTGGTGGAGAGAAGATCGGCCACTATTTACTTTTCACATGCTTGTTCTTTCACTTACCTCCTTTTAATAAATTTGAAAAAAAATGAGTCTTTATATTTTGAGTCGTTCGGCTCTGAAAAAAAATCTAACGTATGATCTCCACATTGGAAAGTAAATAGATACAAAAAAAAAAAATATATATAAATATATATATATATATATATATATATATATATATATATATATATATATATATATATATATATATATATATATATAGTCGACACTGTTTATAGTGAAACTCTATATTCAGGGATGTCAAAGATACGGCCCGCGGGCCGCATGCGGCCCCCGGGACGTATCAATAAGGCCCGCGATCGCAATGAAGAATCATAATTTTTAACAACCGTATATTATATACTATATAATTAAATAAAATGTTATAATAATTCAGTACATTTTTTTTATTTGAATCTGGCCCGCCTACACATTCTAAATTTAATATATGGCCCTCTGCAAAATTGAGTTTGACACCTCTGCATAGTGAAAAACTCTTTATAGTGCAATTTTTTCAAGACCTACATACGTAGCAATATATACGGATTTTCTTTTTATATAGTGAAAAACTCTCTATAGTGAAATTTCGGTCAACATTTTGGTCTTTTACTATATAGAGAGTCGACTGTATATATATATATATATATATATATATATATATATATATATATATATATATATATATATATATATATATATATATATATATATATATATACACCTGGTAAACATTTTGTTTTTAATGGTTTATAACATTGCATTCTTAATGAAAGTGGTGACACACCATACTATTTTTGTTTTAGAGGTCATAAATAACGTTTTTAAATATGATTAAGTGTACTGAATGTATAATCTAATGGCCACTTTATGTTGCAAATTAACTTAACAAGAAGCTTAGAAAATTACGGATACGAACACATTAAAACGATTAAAGCGTGACATTATATGAACTGTGTTAAATAATTTTATTTTTTTTAAAAGGAATTATTATAATTTAAGATAAATATAAACGCTTATGAATAAAAATATTAGATAATAAAAGAAAATAAATTACTTTTTTTTGTTATGGGTCTAGCATACGTGCTACAGGAAGTCCCTAAAGCGCTCCAGGAGCGGCAAGAGTGACCCAATAAAACCTCACTTGGGTTATTGCAGCATTAAATTCTACTTGATTATTGTCACTTCAGAATAAAATTTCTAGTATGTCTTTGTTCAGTTGATCAACCTTCCACTATCTGTAGATTCTTGCATCGATAACAATGTTCAAGTGTTCCAGGTAAATGAAGAAATAAGCTTTTTTTATGGGTCTAGCACACGTGCTGCAGGGAAGAAGTCCCTAAAACGCTACAGGAGCGACACGTGTGCGGAAAAAGCGATTCACGTTGTTCTTGAATCGCTGTAAATTGTACTCGGTGGGAAACACAGCCGTGGGCAAATTATTCCAAAGGGATGATGTTTTCCATATAAAAGACTGCTCCGTTGTACGCGGAGTAAGAAACTGAACCTCATAAGGACGTGAAGTATTAGCGCGACGTGTATTTCTAACATACATCGCTCTGGGATGAATTAAGCGGACTACATACTTTGTAAAGAATTAACAGGTGTTATGGAGTGTAAAGCTTTCTGGTTCAAAATAATATTCCCAACTTTTGAGAAGCTCTCCTTGCTATGCCTGCAACATGTTCATGACAGAACATATTTGCTCCCAAATTAACGCCCAACAAATTGAGTGACGATGTTAGGGGAATGGAGTGCCCCGACATGACTTTGTCGGGTTTAGCAACATTAACTCTTTAAGAAAAAACTGCCGCCTGGGTTTTTGTAGCGTTAAATTCCACTTGGTTACTGTCACCCCAAGATAGAATTACTTCCAGGTCTTTGTTAAGTTGAACGACCTCCTGCTGTCTGCGGATATTCGCCTGAGTAGCCGATGTCCGAGCAATCAAAGTGAATGAAGAGATAAGCGTACTGTCGTCTGCAAAGCTATAGATTGGATTCCCGGTCTTTTCCAGCAGGTCGTTAATGTAAATGAGAAAGAGAGTTAGGGACAGGGGGGGGAGCCTTGGGGCACACCGGCGTTGATAGTGAAGGTATTAGAAAAAAATCCGTCGACCTCTACTCGTAAAGAACGATCTCTGAGGAAACATGAGAGCCACAAACAGAACTTTTCAGACATACCATAAGAGCGTAGCTTAGCCAACAGTCCATCGTGCCAAACACTGTCGAGTGCCTTGGATATGTCAAGAGCAACCCCTCGAGATTCTCCAAAGTGTTCAGTTGCGTTGTTCCAAACATGTGTTACATAAGTCAGAAGATCTCCTGTTCATCTATGTTTACGAAAGCCATATTGTTGAATCCTTCAAGATATTTTAGAAGATGCTGATTGATAACATTTTCCATGACTTTCGATATTATTGAAAGCAGTGCGACTGGTCTGTAGTTACTTGGCAAGGTTTTCTTGCCTTTTTTAGGTATCGGCTGAACTGTGGCACATTTCCAGCAGGAAGGAAATATTCCCTTTCTGTAGGATAGGTTGAAAAGTCTACAGAAAACTGGTGTTAGTTCCCTCTCACAGTTTTCGAGAACTATGGCAGGTATTCCGTCAGCGCCAGAAGCCTTTTTGGTCTCTAGCTTCATTAAAATACGCTCTATGATACGCTGTCTGAAGACAACATCTGGCATCCTTGACTGCAATATGGGAATAGTAGGTGATGTTTTTCTTTGGAAATCGACAGTAAAATGTGAAGCAGTGTTCAGCCAACAAGTTTGTTTTCTCAACAGGTGTCGTTGCAGTAGAATTATCTGGCCGTGTGAGTAGAAAGGAAGGGTTCGTTTGAAGGAATACTCTTTGCTCAAACACGATTACAGAGATGAAAATAGATTCCATAGTTAAAATTGCTGATCAAACGTACTGGCTGACTAAAAATAAAAAACTGGCGAAGTGCAAGTCGACTTGCGCAATTAGTGTACGGCAGGGGTGCTCAAACGGTCAATCGCTGCTTTTTGAGTCGATCTCGAGAAAAAATTCCGATATAGAACTATTCACAGATTTTGTTTTAGGTAACTAAAACAAAATGTAATGAATAAACTACTAAAATTTATTCGATCCACAATTAGGCCAGAATAACCCCCTCATCACTTTCTTTTATCGTAATAACCCCCTGCTAGCGGCAAAAGGCGGCTTTATCAAAGGACCGCGCGGTACTTGTCAAAGAAAAGCCGCGTTTTTGATTCCCGCCGATTTTTCTAGAAACTTCGGGCGGCCTGTTTGACGGGAACATTCGAGACTTCGTTCGCGCCGATATAAATGTTGCGCCTGCAGGAATAAGAGTCAGTCTGACTTGTAACTTGAAGGCGATACATCGATACAAAGTTTATTAATAAATAGTCCAAAATGAGGGCGGCGAAGAAAAGTAAAACTTATCATTTTAATAACGATTGGGAGGAAGAATTTTTCTTTTGTATGGTAAAGTGCATTTGTCTCATTTGCCGTGCGTCAGTTGCAATACCTAAGCGTAGGAACTTAGAGAGGCATCATAAAACGGTTCATAAAAACTATGAAAAGGATTTTCCGTCACAGAGTGAATTAAGAAAACGAAAAGTACATGATTTGATAACTTGTTTGTAAAAAGAACAAACCATGTTCACAAGACCAGCCAAACAATCAAAAGCTGCAACGATGGCGTCATTTAAAATATCTCATATATTGGCGAAACACAAGAAACCATTTGATGATGGATTGGTTGTGAAGGAAGCATTTATTGAAGCGGGTGGTGAGACTTTATTTGGAGATTTTAAAAATAAAACAGAGATTATGTCTGCTATTAGAGAACTTCAGTTATCTCGTCCGACTGTCACAAGGCGTGTTGAAGTCATGAGTCAGGACATGGCAGATAAACTAAAACATGATATCATGGAATGTACATACTTTTCTTTACAGTTCGACGAATCCACCGATATGACAGACCCTGCCCTGCTGTGTATTTTTATTCGAATGGTATTCAATGACATGTCGGCTAAGGAAGAGTTTTTGACAATGATTCCTCTGAAAGGAAAGACCCGTGGCGAAGATATATATGACGTTTTCTTCAATTTTGTAACAAACTACAAGCTACCAATATATAAACTAGTGTGCATTACAACCGATGGAGCACCAGCAATGACTGGAAACAAAAACGGTTTCGTGGCATTGTGTCGAGCTAATGATAATTTCCCTTCATTTTTCTCCTTCCATTGCATTGTACATCAACAAGTTTTGTGTTCAAAAGTTCTAAACATGGAGGAGATTATGGGCATTGCAATAAAAATTGTGAATTCTATCCGTGCACGTAGCTTGCAACAACGGCTCTTTAAATTGCAGTTGGAAGATAGTGAGTCAGCTGAACACACTGATTTAGTTCTTCACTCGGACGTCAGGGGGTTGAGTCGCGGAAAATTCCTAGAAAGGTTTCAAGAATTATTGCCCGAAATAACAGCTTTTCTGGACGAAAGAGGTGATGACACTCAGATGCTGAAAAACGGAAAATGGCTGACTGATTTGGCATTGTTGACAGACATCACAATGCATTTAAACACCTTTAATTTGGAGCTTCAAGGTAAAGCAAAAACTATTATTGAGATGATTAGCGCAATAAACGCATTCAAAAGTAAATTGCAACTTATGATAGATCAACTGGAAAGAAAGGATCTGAAAAATTTTCCGTCTTTGAAAGCAAGGATTCCTCAGTTGAATTATGATATTTATGAGGCAGAATTATCAAATATTTTGGGCCAATTCGAAATAGGTTTTTATGATTTTAGTAAATTGGCAAATATCGCATCATTTATGAGTTATCCTTTTTCGTGTAAAAAGATTGAGGAATTAGCTACTGAAATAGCAAGTCAATTTAACATGAACTCATGTTCTGTTGAAAATGAGTTAGTTCAGATTATATCAGATATACATCTCAAAGCCACAGCATCTGATACAAAATTCTGGTGTTTTATATCTGAAGATAAATATCCGAATCTAAGGCAAATCGCCCTTCAACTGACCGCAATGTTTGGGTCAACTTACTTGTGCGAGTCTGCATTTTCTGAAATGAAGATAATTAAGTCAAAATATCGCAATCGACTAACTAACGAACATATGTCATCATGCTTGCGATTAGCACTCGGTAATTACGTACCATCTTATGAAAAGTATGCTGAGGACATGCAGTGCCACGCTTCAACATCCAAAGTCACTCTTTAGTTAAGTTTAGACACTAGAACTCGTTTGGTTTTTTAAGAACCAATAAACTCGCAATTTTGAATAATTATGAGTTTTTTTCATTGACATTTTAGAGCAGACCTACACTTACCTTGACTAAAAAAATGCATATTGTGCGGAAAACTAATATCTATGCCACGATACACACTACCTAGACGACAATCCTGCATCACACTTACTTGCAGCCTCTCAGAGTCAATCGATCGTAGTCTAACAATATTAAGGTAGATTGCCAGCAGTTCAAGTTTGAGCACCCCTGGTGTACGGTGATTGCTTTTAAAATAAAAAATTTTGTTACCCTAAATGAGTTTTCAACAAAGTTTGTTTCCGTTCTTTGTTGAAAACTTGAAATTTTTGTTTTTTTTTTATATACCAGATAGAGTATCAAAGTTAATGCCATCGTAATAATTTTCATTCAATCTACACCTTGTGGAGAATATCCCAGAATTTTTTCAAAATTTTTTGATCGGTATCTTTCGAGATAAGGGAAGGGCACAGCGATTTTTGGCAATTTTTTTAAAATAATACAAAGAAAAGTGTGCGCAGGTATTACATGATACATATTTTTGAACTTCCCCCATATTAAATTTTTTTTTCACTTCCGATTTCACCACCCAAAACTAACCTCTTAAGTCAAAATTTAAAACTATACGGCTCTGATGGGGCCATCAATTTCTATATTTGTGCCAAAGAGTAACCGCAAAAAAATGTGCATTTTAGCCCCGCAAACTTCATAACTTGAAGACAAAAAAAAAACTTAACGTAAAGGGTTTTAAATTAAAGCTAATTAAAAATCTAGAAAGACATATTTTTTTCAATTTTTATTTAGGGGTAACTACCCCCTATTTTGGGGTTAAAAGTGTGAAAATAAATAAGTTTTTAACAGAAAATAAAAAAATATTTATGTGTAATTCATGAAAATAGGTCAAGAATTTAAAGTATTTACATATTTTCAACTCAATATCGTATAAGAAATTAGAAACCACCTGCTTATTGCAACCCCCAAATAAGGGGGTTGCAATAAGAAGGGTATCCTGGTATTTATATAGCATAAGTCTTTAAGCTGAAAAAAATCCAGAAAGTTAATGAAAATAATACTGACAAGATACCATGGAATGTAATTTCATGTCTTTAAAAGTTATAGCTGAACGGTAGCTACCCCCTAAAAAGGAATTGAAATGTGTTTCAGTAGCGTTATAATGTAAAAATGACTTCTCACTATGGGAAAAAATCTAGAAAACTAAGAAAAATACTTTGCTAAACAATAACAAACCCTCTACCAGAGGGTTCAAAACGCGTTTCAGTGTGATTAAATCGAAAAAATTGACTTCTAACCTAGGAAAAAATCCAGAAAAATAAGAAAAATACTGCGATGATACTGATGAAACTTATCGCCAAACCATAACCACCCCAAAATAGGCGTAGTTATACCTAAATAAAAAAATGGAAAAATATATCCTTCTGTTAAAGAGTTGATTGATTGGTCCGTTACTTTGTGACAGTACATTTTAACAATAAAATTACTTAATTACTTTGTTCGCTGACACTAAATATATATTTTTTGTAAAGATTTACAAATGCTTTATCGCGATTTTGTAGTAGTACAACTACATTTTTCAAACGGTTCTAAGACTTAGTATTAGTCTTAGTCTTAGTCTTAAGTCTTAGTTAAGCGTTTGAAAATATAGTTGTTCTAGGAACACGATACGCATTTGTAAATCTTTAAAAAAAATATATATATATTTAGTGTCAGGGAACAAAGTAATTAAGTAATTTTATTGTTAACATGTACTGTTACAAAGTAACGGACCAATCAATCATTTCTTTAATAGAAGGATATATTTTTCCATTTTTTTATTTAGGGATAACTACCCCCTATTTTAGGGTGGTTATGGTTTGGCGATAAGTTTTGGAAAAGTAAAGCTCACACAGTATCATCGCAGTATTTTTCTTACTTTTCTGGATTTTTTCCTAGATTAGATTTAAGACTAAATCTTAGTTAAGCGTTTGAAAATGTAGTTGTACTACAAAATTGCGATAACGCATTTGTAAATCTTTACAAAAAAAATATATTTAGTATCACCTAACAAAGTAATTAAGTAATTTTATAATATCCTTCCAGATATTTAATTAACGTTAATTTAAGACATTTTACGTTAAGTTTGCTTTTTTGTCTCAAAATTATGTGGTTGCAAAAACTGGCTAATTTTGCGGTCACTCTTTCAACTTTCTATGTCAAATAGTTTGGAAGAAAATAGGGTTTGTCAGAAGCATAGACACCGAAGTGATCTTATAAGTGTTCCTTACGGAATAGTAAAAATTTTATTGTGGCAATAAAAAGCTGTAGTAAACAAAAAACCTGACTTCCACCTTCCTCATACAACGTGCAAAAAAACTTATTTTTACCTTTTTTAGTAACATCAATCTTTACGCCAAAAAATGGCGCGAATGGCAGCAGCTCAAATTTTGTTTCATTTATTTTGTTTTGACGAGAATATAGCAGAAATAAGTAGGAAGTAGTCGCCCGTGGGCGTTTTCTTTGAAATCGGCTCTTTTAGGGGAATTTTTTGGAGTCAAGAAAAAAAGGCCTTTCAGGCCCCTGGGCCAACATCGACTCCTGCCAGTCATTGGACGCAAGTCCTACTGAACTCTTAATGATACTGTACCACACCTACGGTGCTACCCTTCACGCTAAAAATGGCATATTCGAAATGGGCTTTATTGAATAATGGGCCAGTAGCGACGGCCCATAATATCTGTTTCTGTACCAGATGAACCTGTCAAAGGGGCAAGCTGCCTGCCCATGTACCATTAAACATAATTGGTGTCGTAACACATCCTTAAGGTAGCTCGTTTTTTAATCCTCTAACCTGTTCTTTTTGCCATCTTTAGGCACAAGGAATTGTCTTGAATCTGTAGTCACCTCATAAAGTTTTATCGTCAGAACTTAGTGATTAACTGTTTGCATGTTGCTGATATATCTCCGCACACATGCCGCTCCTGGAGCGCTTTAGGGACTTCCCTGCAGCACGTGTGCTAGACCTATAAAAAAATATCTACTCTTGTGTTTTTCTTTTAGCCACTTTTAATGTTTTCCATAAGGGCAAAAAAGTCCTATTTTTGTACATCGAAGTCTGCTTCCTGAGGAATGAGATTTTGTTCGACAGCTTCGTCTATCCTATGTTTTTGAGTATCAACATTTCATAGAACACATTTTTATTTATCACACACATCTAGGCTGGCCTGAAAACTGGCTGGCTGGATAGCATGTAAACGGATCGATCAAATGTACAAGGTTGTAAGACTTTCAAAATTTAAAAAATTCACTGGTTTTCTTAATACCATTGAAAGTCCAATCTAAATAGAGAATAAAATAAATAATATAATATTTATAAGAAACAGCCGAAAATTTTCTAAATTTGTATTTTATTACGTTATAAATGACCACATGTAATCTGCTATTAAAATTAACAAATATAAGTGGTAACGCCGGTCATGTGTGTGCATCCCCAGCAGATTTTACTATGAGACCACAGTCGATCATTCATGTTCTTAACGACGCGACGTTACACGGAAATCGAGAAGAGCAATTTTTCGTATAAAACGGTTGGAATTCTGCCCGGTGTTTTCTACTTGTCCTTACTGCACTCATTGAAGTTGGATGGATTTTTGATTGGCAGAAAACGACGCTATGAATAACGTATTTTGCCTACTCTGTTTTTGTGTCTAGGTCATAAAGTTTTTGTAGATGGTATACAAATCTCTATAACTTCTTTTACATTAATGGAAGACCTATTTCGTTTACGCGATATTTATCTATTAACGGTGTTTTTAACTCTTCACTGTTAACATTCCCTAATATTTGATGGCGATTTGGCTTACGCTAATATTGCTAATAAAACTTCTCTTTGCAGGATTTCCGCTGAACTTTTTTTTATAGTATAAAGTTTCAAGCCATTTTACTACTATGATTCGTATATGGTTTTTCCAGTTCTACGTTTTTGTTTATTTTGGCTGATCTCGTGAAAAAGCAGTGTGTCTCGTTCGATCGCGTCTTCCCTAAAATTATTATTATCATATAAATAATTTAGCATATTTAGTCAAAAAAATGTTTGATTTGTTTGACAGAAAGAAGTGTACTACTATCGGCATCCTCCCGGTATTGTTTGTTTGACTACATGTCTCAGTAGGATACTAAATGGTTACTCTTCAGGCTTCAGCTACAGGTCAGCGATTACTCGGTCCAGATCAGCTAAAAATTGTGACCAATCCGCTTTTTTGAATCACATTGTGTACGCAAATTTTTTTAGACACCCTTTTCTTCAAAGCCAAAACCTTTAATAAAATTCGGGATAATGGGCCAACCGGAATGAAAAATTCAAAAACTTATGTCCTATAAGCAAAAAAAAATTGGTAAATGTTTTTTTGCGTATGTTAACACAAAGATATTTTTTATAAAATAATTATTTTGTTTGGATCTCAATACTGAAATATTGATTATCGTAAATTGACAGGCAAAACATGTGTAATATATTAGACTACAAGAATTTTGGAGACTTGCCAGATTCTGAGCGAGGCATTAATAATATATATATATATATATATATATATATATATATATATATATATATATATATATATATATATATATATATACGAGGCTGGTTTGAAAAGTCCGTGCAAAGTCCGAGAGATGGCACCACTGGCGCGTATCGAGGTCATGTTTAGTTAGTAGCATCTCTTGAATGAACGCACACCAAGTTTCAGCCATATTGGTCTATTTCTTTGTGTTTGGCATTCGTGTGAATCAAGGAAGTCGAGTGATTTTCAAGAAATGGACGAAAAAGAATTTCGTGTGGTGATTAAACATTACTTTATGAAAGGCAAAACGCCTTGATAAACATTATGGTGACTCTGCACCTTCGATTAGAACAGTTTATAAGTGGTTTCAAAATTTTCGGACTGGCCATATGGGCACAAGTGACGCTGATCGTTCTGGACGGCCTGTGGAGGTTACGACTCCAGAAATCATTGATCAAATCCATGATATGGTGATGGATGACAGAAGAGTTAAGGTGCGTGAGATTGCTAGTGCTGTGGGCATTTCGACTGAACGGGTACATAATATTTTGCATAAACATTTGGACATGCGAAAGCTATCCGCAAGATGGGTGCCGCGATTGCTCACGCTTGACCAAAAACGGAATCGTATGAAGTGTTGCAAGGATGGTTTGCAGCTGTTCCAGAAGAATCCGGAGGACTTTAAGCGTCGTTTCGTCACTGTGGATGAAACATGGATACATTACTATACTCCTGAGACCAAACAACAATCTAAACAATGGGTTACCAAGGGGGAATCTGCACCAAAAAAGGCGAAGACCGTTCCTTCGGCCGGAAAGGTTATGGCGACTGTCTTTTGGGATTCGCAAGGGATAATCCTCATCGACTATCTGGAAAAGGGTAAAACTATTACAGGTGAATATTATTCATCGTTATTGGACCGTTTGAAAACCGAGCTGCAAGAAAAACGCCCGCGATTGGCCCACAAGAAAGTCCTTTTCCATCACGACAACGCGCCAGCACACACCTCAGCAGTTGTGGTCGCAAAATTAATGGAAATAGGATTCCAACTCGTTTCACATTCCCCCTATTCTCCAGACTTGGCTCCCTCGGACTACTATTTGTTCCCCAATTTGAAGAAATGGCTGGCGGGACAAAGATTTTATTCAAACGAGGAGGTGATTGCAGACACTAATGGATATTTTGCAGACTTGGACAAATCCTATTATTCGGAATGGATCAACAAACTAGAACATCGTTGGACAAAGTGTATAAGCCTAAAAGGAGACTATGTCGAAAAAATAAAAAAGGTTTACCCCAAACACATAAGTAGTTTTTATTTTTGCATGGAGGCTAAAAAGTTTTTGGTCTGTCACATAGATGTCGCCCTTTTCAAAAAATCCATGATTTTTAAGAAGTGATAACCTTCAAACGATACGTGCTGAAATTTCGTGACATTTCAATCATTAGTTTATAAGTTACAGTGGTTTTAGTGACGCTACTTTTGATATTTTCAAAACAACGGAAAACAATCGAATTTCTTGTATTGATTAAACACTGTTTTTGATGGGAAAAAATACCGTTCAAGCAAAGCAATGGTTTGATAAGGTTGCGGGGACTCTGCCCCTAGAAAATCGCTTATTATTTACTGGTATGCTGAATTTAAATGCGATCGTACAGATACAAATGATGCTGAACGCTCAAATCAACCACCTCATTTGAGTGTCCAGAAACATCAAGAAAATCCATAAAATTGTTTTGGGTGACCGTAAAGTAAAATTGTGTGAGATAACTGACAGGCTAAAGATATCAAAAGAACATGTTGCTCATATTTTGCATAAACATTTGGGCATGAGAAAGCTCTGTTCGAAATGGGTACCACGTTTGCTCACAGTGGACCAAATACAACAACGTCGGCTGTCAGCTGAGCGGACAGCAGCCGGTGAAAGCCGCCCGAAGCGACCAAAGACACAACAGTCGGCTGGGAAGGTTTTGGCCTCTATATTTTAGGATGCGCATGAAATAATTTTCATCAGCTAAGCTGAGAAGGGAAAAACCGTCAATAGCGAATATTATATAAAGTCATTGGTGCATTTGAAGGCAGAAATCGCAAATGAACAAGAAAAAAGTGCTCTTTCATCAAGACAATGCACCGTATCACAAGTCAATGGTTACGATGGCAAAATTACATGAATTGAAGTTCGAATTGCTTCCTCATCCACCATATGCTCCAGATTTGATCCCAGCGACTATTATCTATTCGCAGACCTCAAAAAAATGCTCGCGGGAAAGAAATATGGCTCCAGTGAAAAAGTTATCGTCGGAACTGAGGCGTATTTTGAAAGCAAAGGCAAAGCCTTCTACAAGAAAGGTATTGAAATGTTAGAAAAGCTTTGGACTGATTGTATCGCTCTTAAAGGAAACTATATTGATGAATAAAGTCGAATTTTGCAAAAAAAAAATGTGTTTTAAGTAGCTAGACCAAAAACTTTAGTAAAGAGCAGCTTCATTTAATGGAGTCCACAATTTATTATATTTTTCGATCCTGTGTAAAATTTTAATTCTAAAATTTATGATACTTTATTTATCGAGAAAAAAAAACAGTTTCCGAGATGCCATCTAAGAAATAAAATCGGATTATCTATAATATCTAAATCTTGCATGTTGGTGCTTTGCTCCTTTAAGGATGTTTACTACAGTCTTTACTCAGGAGTGTATATTTTAATTCCCTTCAAGAAATTCTCTTCATCTCTTCAAAGCATTGTTTTTTTTATTAAAAACAAATTTTTCGTATTGTAAATTTTGGCCCTAAATACAATTTAACGTATTATAATCTACAACATTAATATTTTCATAACTTGGTACTAAAATAAAAAAAAATACAATGCCTACATATTGGAAATATATCAGGTATTGGTATTTTGTTTAACCTTTTACTGAATGTAAATTTTCACCGTACGATAAACCTTAACAAAACTGTTTCTGATCATTTTAAAAATAAACTCTTCAAGCATTTTTTGGCCAAGAATCCCCAAGGGTTGGGGGTCGCTGGGTTGTGCAAGTCGGCATGGCGTGGGGGCGGTTTTAGGCATTCCTGGCCGTGGAGTTGAGATGGTGTGTGGCTTTATCCAGGAATTTGAGCTGGATGTTTCTCATGAATTCCAAGCTTGTCGGCATCTGGAGGTCTCTGTGAAGCTGTGTTCCGTACGAGCCTTGTTTTGGACATTCTGGAGGGTGGATCTATGTGTACGTGACATTTGACACCATAGTGGATTGGAGTAGGTCAGATCTGCTCTGATGTTCATTTTGTAAATTGTCAACTTAGTGCGAGTTGACAATGTCCTGGTCTTGGTGTGGAGTGGGAACATCTTGCTGAGAAGTTGGTTGGCTTTTTTGTGGATGTGGCGACCGGGTCCTTCCATACTAGGCGATTATTAAAGCATGATTATTTTAGGAATTTTAAAATTTTAAACTTATATTGCCTAATAGTCACCGTTCTATGTTTTCTTGCAAATGTATACTTTATAATGCATATAGATTTTATAACACTTGTATAACATTAAAAACTCACAAAATTAAATATTTTGGAAATAAAGCGCCTTCTAATTCACAAAAGCTATATAATATTCTAGATTTTTTTATTTATATTTTATTCCTTATCCTATCACTTAGATAATTATTTATCGTTATAATTTGGTATAGGAGCTTTGTATGATAAGTACTTGGCCTTGACAAGAAAAAAACATTTTTATGTGTAAAATTTATTTGATTTTTTAACATATGTAGTTTCCTTTAAGCTCGATACACTTAGTCCAACGTTTTTCTCTTTTGTATCCCATCTAAAAAATACGATTTCTCCAGCCCTTCAAAATAGGCATTTGTTTCAGCAGTTACCTCATCGTTTGAGCCATATTTTTTTCCTCCGAGCCATTTTTAGTGTTCCTTAGAGAGCACTTATAAGATCACTTCGGTGATTGTCTGTCTGTCCGTCTGCCGTTCCGTCTTCGAAACTATTTGACGTAGAAAGTTGAAATTTCGTACTAATATAGAAATTGATGGCCTCATCAGAGCCGTGTAGTTTTGAACGTTCAATTTTGACTTAAGGGGTTAGTTTTGGGGGGTGAAATCGGAAGTGAAAATACAATGTTTTACTAGGTCATCGAGTGGGGTATCAAATGAAAGCTTGTAAAAATACGAGTTCAAAAATATATATAATGTCTTACATGCGCACACTTTTCTTTATATTATTTTGAAAAAATAGCGAGAAATCGCTGTCCCCCTCCTCTATCTCGAAAAGTACTGATCCAAAAATATTTAAAAAATTCTGAAATATTCTCCACGGGGTGTAGATTGAACTAAAAATATCACGAGTGCATTACCTTTAATAATTTATCTGATATATATAAAAAAAAAACAAAAAAGAAGAAGAAAAATTTTTTACTAGGTCATTGAGTGGGGTGTCAAATGAAAGCTTGTAAAAACACGAGTTCAAAAATATATATAATGTCTTACATGCGCATACTATTCTTTGTATTATTTTGAAAAAATCGCGAAAAATTGCTGTCCTCCTCTCTGTCTCAAAAAGTACTGATCCAAAAATTTTGAAAAAATTCTGGAATATTCTTCACGGGGTGTAGATTGAACGAAAATTATCGCGAGTACATTACGTTTAATAATTTATCTGGTATATAAAAAAAAACAAAAATTTCAAGGTCACCACTTTTCAGTAAAGATCAGAAACAAACATTGTTGAAAACTCATTTGGGGTGAGTTTTGTAAAGTCACTGATCATTTTATACCTCTGTAACAAAAATTTTTATTTCAGAAGGAATCAGCATACGGAACACTAATTTGATATTCGGGAGTAGAAAATAATCGCTGGGGGCCAAATCTGGCGAATATGGTGGATGCGGAAGCCATAACTCATGGAATTTTGCCAAGGCGATAACACTAGTGTACCCGCGTGCATTGTCTTGATGAAAGGGAATATTTTTTTCTTCGCCAAATGCTGACATTTTTCCTTCACAGCAGCGCTAAAACGATCCAATAAGTTGACATAATATCCTACATTAATCGTTTTGTCCTTTTCAAGGTAATCGACGTGGATTATCCCGCCTGCATCCTAAAACACTGGGGCCATGACTGTTGGACGATAAAGTCGCATTGGCTTTCTTTGGCGCCGGTTCGCCACGGAAAACCCACTGTTTGGACTGTTCTTTGTATTATTGGTATGCTATGATAAATCCATGTTGCTTCAACAGTCAAAAATCATTCCGATTGCGCTTTAATATCGCCCAACATTCTTTTGAAGTTGACAACGTGCGTATTTATTGTCAGTTGTGAGCAATCGCGACACCCATCTTACGGAAAGCTTTCTCATATCTAAATAAATTGTTAAAATGCTCTGCACCCGTTTAATTGAGATGCCCACAGTCTCAGCAAACTCACACACTTTCACTCTCCGATCATTTATCACTATATCGTGGATTTTTTCAATCATTTCTGATGTGGTGACCTCACGTGGACGACCTGGACGTTCTTCATCAAAAATGCTTGTAAGCCGTGTTTGAATTCAGATGCCAACATTTTATGGTCGATAACAAAGGTACAGAGTCCCCATAAATTTCGCTGAGTTCCGCTTTTATCTCATCATTCGTTTTCTTTTTCAAAATCAAATATTTTTTCCCTGCTCGAAAGCTGTTCTATTTAAGATATTTTTTAGAAGTAACTGTTAAAAGTACCATAGTTTTGCTTGAAATTTAGTATCATGCATTCCCTGCTTCAATATAAAGATGGTTTACTACGCCGTATTACCCTAATTAATTGTAAAAATTTGAAATATATATATATATATATATATATATATATATATATATATATATATATATATATATATATATATACATATATACATACATATATATCTGGTTCTATAGCGTCCTACGCCTTCCGGTTCCTAGTTCCGTTCTAGATATTCTTGCTGATCTTCGGAAGTAGTCCATTTCCAACGCGAGAAGCTTTTGTTCTGACCGTCTCGTCAATTGTCACGTTTCACATCTGTATAGTACTTTTGTGCTTTTAAAAATTGAGTTATAGATATATCGTTTCTTCTCTAGGGATACGTTCCTTGACCTAAGGATAGAGTTCAGGTGTCCTATCACTGCTTTTCCCTTACTGATTCTATCTTCTATTTCTCGTTCTGTTCTGCCGTTCTTTTCCATTTTTGTCCCCTCCTCGCACATCTCAATTACTTCGCCAGAATTTAAAATAAGGTTGTCTTCTTCTCCTCCTATGCAAAGATATTTGTTTTTTTTTGTAGTTCACCGTCAGGCCCCAGCTTTTATATTCTTCAAACAATCTTCTCGTCATAAAGTCAAGGTCTTCTTTGTCCTGTGCTATAACAACCTGGTAATCAGCGAAGTGCAATGTGTAAAGTGTTGTATTGTCTGTGACCTGTATTCCCATTCCCCTACATGCTCTTCTCCATCTTTTCAATGTCTCATTTAGATATATTCTAAAAAGCGTTGGGGATAAACAGCAGCCCTGTCTGAGACCCTTGGTCACGAGGAAGCTATTCGAGAACGAGTTTGCCAGTTTTATTTTGGAGTACGACTGTTCATAAAGTTGTTTTATTGCGGTAAATGCTGTACTGTTGATTGGAGATACCTCTAATACTTGCCATAGTATTTTTATTGGGACCGTATCATACGCTTTCGTCAAATCCACGAACAATAAATGAACCTCTCTATTAGTTGAGGTATTTTTCTAATTTAGTTGGGTAAATGCAGATATATTATCCAGACATGATCTACCAGCTCTAAACCCCGACTGTTCTTCTATTTCGCACGGCCCATACTCTTCTTCAGTAATATTTCTGAGGATTTTGGCATATACTCTACTGAAGGTACTTGTGACAGATATACATCTATAGTTATGGCAGTAAGTTCTGCTTCCCTTCTTGTGGATTGGCGTTATCCATGCTTCCTTCCAGATCTGGGGAATTATTTCTCCATTTACATATTTTCCTAATAAGTATGTCAGCATTTTTATTAGCTTTTTTGTACTGTTTTTCAATAATTCTGCCGGAATTCCCTCTGGTCCAGCGGCTATCCTATTCTTCATGGATTTAACTGCTTTCCATACCATTTTTTCTGTCACTTGTATTTGTTGTCCTTGAACTTGATATTTGGTAGGTGATTGTGTGATGTATTTTTCTCTGTTTTCAGCAAGCTCCCGAGAGTAGTGTTCTTGCCATTCCTTTAGTTGTATGGGATTTATAGTTATCTTATTTGCATTTTCTGTTCGTACCGATTTAATAAATTTCCATGCTTCTGATGATCTTGTTCCCCCCAGGTATGTATCTATTTATTTGCATCTTCTCTCTTAGATTTCGTTTTTGTTTTGGGTAACCATTTTCTTAAATTCTCGCTGTTCTAGTCGGTGATTTGGGTTCATCCATTTATTGTATACTTGCTGTTTTTTTTTCTGTTTTTGGTTTTCCATCTCATCATTCCAGATAAGCTAAGTATTTTGTGGTGTATTGGTTTGTTATTTTCCTAGGTCTTCCTGAGCTGCTGGGTGTATTCATTTAAGCATATGTTCATAGGCCTTATTAGCTTCCAGTGTCAAATATTGTTTATTGACTTTTTCATCAAGACGTTTTTGGTAGAGTGTTCTAATGCTATGCTGATGTAATCTGTTTAAATTGTATCTCACTTGTTCTAATTTTGTTCCTTGTGATTTAGATTCGTTTGTGCGTTCATTATTCGTCTTGAAAGGAATGTTATTACGTGATTTTACCAGGTAGTGGTCAAAGCCGTATTCTGTTCCTCTATAGGCCCTCGTATCTTGTACATGACATTTAGAGTCTTGCTTTATTATGATGTAGTCGATGATAGATTTTAAGTCTCTGGTTTGCTGATGCCAGGTATATTTATGAATACTTTTGTGTGAATAAAATCCATTTAGGATACGCAAGTTATGTTGGGCACATACTTGTATAAGACCATTATCGTTTAGAACATCTTCTTCGTAGCGTCCGACAACTTTATCATTTGCCCTTTTCCCAGTTCGTACGTTCAAGTCTCCCATTAGAATGGTGTCTCGTTGATCACCAATTCTTTTAAGTACTTGCTCCAATTGTTCGTAGAAGTCGTCTTTCTCTGAAATGGTAGCATCTTCGTTTAGGGCATATACACCGATAATTGTTATCCTGTGTCCTCGTAGGGTTAGGTAGGCAGTAACTGTTCTTTCGCTTATGGTTTCCCAATTGGTAATCTTATTTTTTAGTCTTTTTTTATTTTTATTGATACCCCTTTACTCGCTCTGGTGCTTTTAGGCAGGCAATGTGAATAAATTCTGCTCAAGCCGTTTCCTTTCTTTTTTGTCTCAGTAAGGACTGCGATGACTATCTTTATTTGCGCTATACCTTTTATTACTTCTTCCGATTTTCTTCTTAGCCCTTGTACATTCCATATTCCGTAAATCATTTCTTTATTTCGTTGCTGTTATCGTCTTCTTGAAGTCCAATCTCTATTCCGAGGCTGATTTCTAGGACTTTTTACATGTTTAATTTTTTTTTCCAAGTAATGAGGAGCAAACCGATTACCTCAACCCCCAACCTGGACGACCAGGTGATTTTTCATCAAGGTTTTCTTCCTCTAGCCTTTGGTGATCCAACATCCAACTACAAGGCAGCAGCTTAAGATATTTAACACGTAAAAGATATGAATCCATACTTTTTCTTCGATCACTTTCGTTTATTAAAATATGAAGGGAGTTTACCTTCTAGTTGTTGCAAAAGTATTAGATAAATATTACTTTTTAATATATTTTATGAAGTGAATTTTCTCTGTGGCAACGTAGCTTGAAAAAGAGTGCGCGCGCGGGCGCGGGCGTTGTTTCAAATTTTGAAATTTTGACTTTCTTTTAAAAGCTACTAGAATAAATGCGTGCCTCGCATCCGCATTTATTCCGTTATCAATACTTAATAATTGATATATTTTAATAAATAATCCTAAATCTCGTTTTAATTAATTATACATCATTTGTATTGTATATTATGCAAAAGTATCAACGTTATTATAAAATAACACTTGATTGCGTGCGACGGGAAGCAAGCAAGAAGCTAGTTGCCACATTCATTATACCCTAAAAACCAAATTAGTTTGCGTCTCTCTCTAACATAATGTCTTCTCATAAAAAATACCTTAATTAGCTGCCACTGACAAACTAAATCATACAGCGACATGAAAATTTGACAGGATTCTTGTAAAAGGTTATGTTTACGAAAAGTATAATTTTTTAAATAGTAGTAGCACCATCTCTGGCCGAGGCCATGAACTTATCATACAACCCTCGTACTTTAAATCTTTCCCCTGTTATTGATTTCATGTCTTCAAGAACGCCAAGGTCTAGCAATAGAATATAATTAAGAATATAATTACAGGTACCAACCTAAAATGTAATTTAAAATTTATGTCCGTGTTAAATACTGACTTGTTAAGTTATATTATTGTACAGATATAACTATTAATAATTTACACGACTAACATTGTTTTTGTTCCCACAACCTTGCTGGGTGTATTATTAATTTTGTGAAAAATTCGATCGACAGAACAAACAAAAGCGAAAAATGGACAGGAAGGGAAATATAGCTGATAATGTATGCATGTATGTTCGAGTATAATGTGCGTGCTTTGAATAAATGACATGGCTATTGTTTTGTTGTACCTACTTATAATACCAGACGAATAACCCATATAAAAAAATTATAGAAGAGTCGGGAGCCAGAAGATCCTACTTTGAGTGAATATTGGAAAATAGGTGATCAAGTGAAAGTTTCCCTCCCTGTTCCACATAAACTGTTCATCTGTAAAATGATACTGTGTGTTTTTAACACAATTTTAAAATATTTGTAATTTTAGAGTTGATTGACTCATTTTAAGGACCTTTCGTATATAAAGTCCGATCAATGAATCTTTGCAGTCATGTGATCAACGCGACGTCAAGAATATTCATACGATTCAATCGGCTGTCAATTTAGCGTCGGCGGTCTGAGTTTTAAATGACAATTTCAAAAGTCACAATAGAATTTAATATTTTTCATCCGGTTTGGTAATTAAAGAAAACTACGGATATATTGAATGTGTATGATGTGTAAAACACCCTAGTTCTTACTTGTGAAGGACATTTACCTCTCTGCATAAATCCAACGTCTAATATCACCTATTTTTATTTTTCAAGCTGATATTAGATTATTTCGTGAGTAAATTTACCGTACGAAAAGTTTACAATTGTTATCTGTTAGCTATTTGAAGTTTGTGTAATGTTACAATACACACTTAACAGAGCTTTATCAAATTTACATATAAGGCATTATAAAAACTGTAAAAAGTTACACCGTAGAACTCATTAAATAAAATTTTAAAATATAAATCTGAAATATAATACTTTTAAAAACAGAAATATATTTCATGACGAGGGTATAAAGTATGAATAGGAAATATAAATTGCATAATCCAATTTTAATATGATTTATCAAATCAAACTAATTTGTAAATCTATATTTATCCTGCAAAATTCACAATGAATGTTGCCCAAGGAGCTTGGAACGTGTCAATAAGTAATATTTAAATTATTAATTGAATAATGACACTAATCGCTAGAAGTAGATTCTTCAATCTTGCTTTCTTCATTCCCAACACGAATAATGATTTCTGGAATCTCTTCGATTATTATCTCACGAACATACCACTGTTGAATCAGGTTTTCTGTATGTTGTACGCTGGCATGCCATACCTCTGGTGTACACTTTTCTAAGGCTCTATTCCACATCTGAAGTACTTCCTCTTCACCAATGTACTTGTTATAAAAGATTTTTGCAGTTGCCCAAATCAGCTCGATTGCATTAAATTGACAGTGATTAGGAGGTAATCTCAACACTTCATGCCCATGCATTTTATCCATTTGATATTTCTTTGATTTTTTATGAGCTTTTGCAATATCTGACAATTTTGTCTTAAACATCTGTTTGTTATCAGGTAAACTATTCTTCTGTAACCACTCCAGAATTTCTTCTTTTTTCCATGCGGAAGATGGCTGTTTTTCTACTTCAACTGAACTGTATGAAGCATTATCCATTATAATTAAAGATGGTTGTTCTAAATTAGGAATCAAATGGTTTCTGACCCATTTCGTAAACATTTCACTATTCATTTCTCGATGATAATCAAGTGACTTTGACTTACTAGCAAATAGTAAATTGGCATTTTCCACTAAACTCCCACTGTGTCCAGCATGTAAAACAAAAAATCTTTTACCATCAAATCCCCCAGGTCTACGAACACTTTTAATGTTGTCATCCTGCCATGATTTCCTTTGACTGCTTTTTGAAAAAATCCATATTTCGTCTATGAAAACGAACTGACGGGCAATGTGTGCATATTTGTTTTCCATATACTTTCTAAGAAAAGCGGCCCTGCCCTCATTGAACAAATTCTTGGTGTCTCCATTAATGCTCGTCTGTTGTCATCTTTCTTAAATTTGAAACCCAAGTCCAGAAGTAATGTTCGAAGAGTTCCATAACTGACATTAATTATCTCTTTTCGTCACATTTCTTTACGTAAGTTCTTAAAAGTAACATGTTTTTCTAAAAGTACAATATGATTTACTTTCAATTTCACTTAAACCGATAGATATTAATAGCTACTTACTTTGTGCATACATATCATATAATGTATTACGACGACCATTTTAGAACTTTCACTCAGATCATGGGTCTTAGCTTGTTTCCTTGATCGTGATTTTCCAGGTATTGAAAGCAATTCATTTTTATCACTACAAATTTTGATGTTCGCTACAGTTCTCGTACTAAGCAGCAGCGACTCTCTGGAACCAGAACATTGTAAACCCATTAAAAAGATATATGTGATTTATTTACCTCTTTTACAGCATTAAGAGATATAAGAAGACCCTTGTTACCCCTTTCCGATGTAAAATACACTATTAATTTCGCCATAAAATCTCTTGCTTGACTATTCAAACGTTTTCCAAGCATTTTGGTGGCTTCCTCAATCCGTCAAAGAATTATCGATTATTTTTATTGCCTATAAACTCGGCGCTACTGGCTTCTAAAACATGAAGCTATATCCAAATTCCAGGTTGTTGGCTGTCTTTCTTGCATATGTACAAATAACCGAGACAGATAATAGAGCGAATGTCGTAAATAACTTCAGATGACAGAAGACCTATGTTTTTAAGTTTTTAAATATACTTAACAAGTTGACAAGAAGATTAATATAGACGGGTGTTTACACTATATTCAGACATTTATGATGTGCACGCAAAGAATCTTTGATCGGACTATATCATGTTACATTCCTTTTCAGGATTTTTAGACACGAGAACTCTGAAAACTTTATCGTTTTTCCCCTATTTTCAATTATTTTTGATGATACATATAAGAGGTTAATGAGGTAGATTGTGGCGGCCCGTGGCGTGGTACTTGCTTACGGGGCAGAAGGTTCTTGGTGCAGTCCCGGCAGGTCGGTATACCCATTTATTTAGGTTTATATTCAGCTTGGCCACATACATAGGTAGTAGTTGTTGCAGAAATTCAATATCGTTCGTGACAATTCCACTGCGTTGTCTAAATGGTGCTGTAAAATACAAAAATGTAGGTTTCGGCACTTGGTCAACGTGGGTATTACGACATCCTCGCCGATATCCTTAGGATATAGAAAAGGATAAAATCCCTACTCATTTGGGGAGGTGAAAGATAAAAAAAAAAAACCGGTCAAGTGCAAGTTGAACTTGCACAATTAGTGTTCCGTACGTTGATTGTTTTTAAAATAAAAATTTTTGTTAGGGTGGTATAAAATCATCAGTGACTTCACAAAACACACCCCAAATGAGTTTTCAACAAAGTTTGTTTCCAATCTTTACTGAAAACTGGTAACCTTGAAATTTTGTTTTTTTTCTATACCAGATAAATTATTAAAGGTAATGATAATTTTCGTTCAATCTATACCCCGTGGAGAATATGCCAGGATTTTTTCAAAATTTTTTGATCAGTACTTTTCGAGATAAGGTAGGGGACAGCGATTTTTCACGATTGTTTTAAAAGTAATACGAAGAAAAGTGGGCGTAAGTATTACATTATATATATATTTTTTACTCGTGTTTTCACAAGCTTTCATTTGACACCACACTCGATGACCTAGTAAAAAATTTTTTTTTTCACTTCCGATTTCACCCCTCAAAACGAATCCCTTAAGTCAAAATTTATGTTACGGTGATATAAAATGATCAGTGACTTCACAAAACACACCCCAAATAAGTTTTCAACAAAGTTTATTTCCAATTTTTACTGAAAATTGATGACCTTGAAATTTCTGTTTTTTTTTTCTATACCAGATAAATTATTATAGGTAATGCACTCGTGATAATTTTCGTTCAATCTACACCCCATGGAGAATATTCCAGAATTTTTTCAAAATTTTTTGATAAGTACTTTCCGAGATAAGGCGGGTGGACAACGATTTTTCGCGATTTTTTAAAAATAATACAAAGAAAAGTGCGCGCAAATATTACATTATATATATATATATATATATATATATATATATATATATATATATATATATATATATTTTACTCGTGTTTTCACAAGCTTTCATTTGACACCACACTCGATTACCTATTAAAAAAAATTTTTTTTCACTTCCGATTTCATCCCCCAAAACTAACCCCTTAAGTCAAAATTTAACTTTCAAAACTACATGGCTCTGATGAGGCCATCAATTCCTATATTACTACCAAATTTCAACTTTCTATGACAAATAGTTTCGGAGAAAATCGGGTGTGACAGACGGACAGACACCGAAGTGATCTTATAAGTGTTCCGTACGGAACACTAAAAAGATTAGAAGGTTAGAGACGTTACTTCATATATAACATGTTATAAGTCCTTTTCAGAGTTCTTGGAGTCAAGGATCTGAAAATAGTGTTTTTCATTATTTTTACCCAATATGTAAGGAGTTCATGAGAAAAGAGGAGGTTTAAAGGGGTTGCTTGGAATATACTGTGTTGTTTGTCCATTCCATTAGGCGTAGAATCGATGATTCCAAAAATTGTATCATTTTTTCAATATTTTCAATTGGTGAAACATATAAGGTATTAATAGGGTAGAGGTGGATGTTAAGGGCGCTACTTTGTACAGGGTGAGTCAACGATAGAGTAAAGTTCATTATCTCTTTTGTTTCGGGAATGGCGAAAAAATGTTAAATACGATAATTTTAGGGGATGTTAAGGTGCACAGTTTAAAATTATTTTTGAGTGTACATATGTTTTTTATTAATAATGTTATATACCTAAACCTAGAAGTTTTTCTAATATTTCAATTTTAAAAAAAGAAATACTAGTTTTCAGTTTTGTAAAAAATTGCCAGTAGCGCCATTGTTTCTGAAAGTGGAATATTCATAATTGGTACGAGCGTTCTATAGAGATGAAGAAAAAGATATATGTAAAGAAATTTGAGTTAGATGCTACAGGGTATTCAAAATAAATTTATGCATTTCGTCTATTTTAAATTGAAAAATCTCAAATTTTGGAATTGCACACCCTGTATATTATTATTCTTTCTGATAGATTTTACAAAACCCTCCAACATAGTTAATAATAATTTTAATATAGTTTAACTTATCTAATGTTTAATTATTAGGACGTAATAAATGTTCAAAAATATGCCCATCTACTTGAATACACATGTTTAGTCGTTTTACTATATTTTCTTTCATTTTCCTTAACATAAAGGGCGTTATTGTCCTGCACACATCCCGTATCCTATTTTCCATATCTACTGGTGTTGTAGGAGGATTCACATAAACACAATCTTTAATGTAACCCAAGAAAAAGAAGTCTGAAGGTGTTAAGTCACATGATCGAGGGGGCCACTGAATGAATCCATTCCTACCGATCCATTTTTGTGGGTAACGGTCGTTTAAAAATTCCCGAACTTCCCGGTGGTAATGAGTAGGAGCTCCGTCTTGTTGAATCCACATTTGTTCCCTTTCAAAGTTATCAACTTCTTCAAGAAGCTGGGATAATTCGTTTTGTAAACAATTTAGATATCTAGGCCCGTTAAGCGGTTCGCGGAAAAAATATGGAACAATAATTCGAAAATTTAATATTCCACACCATACATTAAGCCACCAATGGTTTTGGTTTTGAACTTCCCGGACCCAAAAAGGATTAACTGTTGAATAATAATGCATGCTATGGCTGTTAACTGCTCCATTACTGCGAAAAGTAGCTTCATTAGAAAACATTATTTTGGATCGGCCTCTATTGCTCCATTCATGGTGGTACAAAAGTTTACTCATCTTTCAAAGTCACGGTCTTGAAGTTCTTGATGT
Source organism: Pachyrhynchus sulphureomaculatus (assembly GCA_019049505.1). Classification (NCBI taxonomy): domain Eukaryota; kingdom Metazoa; phylum Arthropoda; class Insecta; order Coleoptera; family Curculionidae; genus Pachyrhynchus; species Pachyrhynchus sulphureomaculatus. The sequence goes on from CM032455.1 coordinate 57,434,873, forward strand.
AGTTCTATATGAAAAGGATGATACTTGTATTTTCTCGTGGTGCGATTAGCCGTAGATTGGGATGTGCCAGATAAGTCAGCTAGTTGACGGCTGCTGACCTGGGGATTATCTTCAACATGAAGTAAAATCTCCATTTCTTTTTCCTCATTGGTAGCATTCTGGTTTACTACTGGACATACTAAATAAAAGTTGAGGGTTTTGTAAAATCTATCAGAAAAAATAATAATATACAGGGTGTGCCAGTTAAAAAATTTGAGATTTTTCAATTTAAAATAGTCGAAATGCATAAATTTATTTTGAACACCCTGTAGCTTCTAACTCAAATTTCTTTACATATATTTTTTTTTCATCTCTATAGAACTATCATACCAATTATGAGTATCCACCTTCAGAAACAATGGCGCTACTGGCAATTTTTTACAAAACTGAAAACTAGTATTTTTTTTAAAATATTGAAATATTAAAAAATCTACTAGGTTTAGGAATATAACACTATTAATAAAAAAGTTATAAAATTTTTACGCAGAATTTAAAAATAAATTAGAAAATAGGATGTTCCATTTAAAAAAACATATGTTATATCGGCCATAGTTTTTTTAAGCACCCTGTACACCCAAAAATAATTTTAAACTGTGCACCTTAACATTCCCTAAAACTGTTTTATATAACATTTTTTCGTCATTCCCGAAACAAATGGGATAATGAACTTTACTTTATCGTTGACTGACCCTGTACATATAATATTATAAGTTCTTTTCAGAGTTCTTGAAATGAAATATTTTGGAACTTTTTTTCAATATTTTTAATTGGCCAAACACGTAAGGAATTAATGAATTACGGGAGGGTTTTAGAAGCGTTACTTCGTATATATCGTCTCATACAACTATTTTGGAGTTCTTGAAGTAAAGGAATCTGAACAGGGTGTTTTTTATTATTTTCAAGCCGTCAAATGTGATGTTAATGAGATAGAGGAGAAGGTTAGACGGGTTGCTTCGTATGGATCTTCTTCTATGTCCTTTTTAAGTTTTTGTTGAGTCGAGAAATCTGAAAAATTATTAAATACTTGTAATATGAATTAGGTAAATGTAACTTGAATAGTTTATACTAGCAATACACTTTAAGATAAATATAAATTAGTGTGAGTGAAGTGACAGTGGAAGATAAGTAGAATGTAATAGTGAATAAAAAGGTATGACTAACTTAGTATAAGAATAGTTATAAAGTATTGATGAAACTAAATACAGAACATGTACATCTGTGGGCGAAACTCCCACAAATAGGCGTGTCCAATAAATAAGAAGCTAATTTAAATTAGCAACTTGTAAATAAAACTAGAACGTAAAGCAAGATTTTGGAAAGGCTCTTTTCCTGTGAAAACAAATCAAAGAAATTATATCTGTATCTATAATATATATAAAATGCAACGTCTTTCTGTCTGTCTGTCTGTTTGTCCGTTAGTGCGCTTTTTACTGGAGAACCACTTATCCGATTTACATGTTTTTTTTTTAAAACATACGTATGTTCTCTGGCCAGGTTATAGGATATATTTTATTACGTTAGGTAACATAAGAAATAAGCAGTGACGTTAATAGTGAATCAAGTCGGAAAAAAGCTTGCCGCTAGCGCGTTCTCTTAGAATACACTGCTTAAACAATTAAATATAGAACAGTATCATGTAGCAAAGAATAATAATGTCTATAAAATGCAATGTCTTTCTGTCTGCGTGTCTGTCCGTTAATGCGCTTATCATTCAAGAACCACTTATCTGATTTATGTGTTTTTTCTTAATGCATATCTATGTTCTCTGGCCAGGTTATCTATAATATGTATATATATATATATATATATATATATATATATATATATATATATATATATATATATATAAATATATAAATACATTGTCTCTCTGTCTGTCTGCCTGCTGTTTGTCTATCCGTTAGTGCGCTTATCACTCGAAGACCACTTATCCGATTTACATGCCATTTTTTTTTAAACATACATATGTTCTCTGGCCAGGATATAGGATATATTTTATTACGTTACATAATATAAGAAATAAGCAGTGACTATAATAGTAAATTAAGTCGGACAAAAATTTGCCGCTAGCGCGTCCTTCTGCAATATACTGCCTAAACCATTAAATATGAAACAATATTATGTAGCAAAGAATATAATATATATATATATATATATATATATATATATATATATATATAAAATGCGTCTCTCTGTCTGTCTCTCTATCCATTAGTGCACTTATCACTCGATAAACCACTTATCCGATTTACGTGTTTTTTTTTTTAATTCATACATATGTTCTCTGGCCAGGTTATCTATAATATATATAAAATACAACGCCTCTCTGTCTGTCTGTCCGTTAGTGTGCTCGTCACTCAAGAACCACTTATCCGATTTACGTTTTTTTCTTTAATTCATACATATGTTCTCTGGCCAGGTTATTATTTTATATATATATATATATATATATATATATATATATATATATATATATATATATATATATATATATATATATATATATATATATATATATACATATATAAATAAAATACAACGTCTCTTTGTCTCTCTATCTGTCTGTCTGTCCGTTAGTGTGCTTATCACTCGAAAACCACTTATCTGATTTATGTGCTTTTTTTTTAAACATACATATATTCTCTGGCCATGTTATAGGATACGCTGCCTAAACCATTAAATACGGAACAATATCATGTAGTAAAGAATATAATATATATATATTGTAACATTCATTTTTTCCTAGATTTTAAGACCATGTAATGTTACTGATTTTTCGCTTTAAATTGTACTTCTTTTCATTTTTGTATCGAGCAGTATATTAATCAGAAATTGCTAGCCGCTCGTTATATTAGTGTGCAGTGCGGGTTTCCGATCGAATCTCTCGATACGCCGGGATTGGTCAAATGTTTGTATCCGGAGTTTTGGTTCCGGCGTCGCCATATTACAGACAGCGTGCCCACGGCTTATTTAAGGGTCCGGAGGACAGGAATCTTGGCTAATTTCCATCAAGCCGCCAAGTAGGCTGGCTTAGAACACCGAGCCGCCGCCAGGCAAGAACATCAAGCCGCAGCCCGGCTAATTTCCACCAAGCCGCCGTGAAGGCTGACTTCCACCGAGCCGAGAGGCTTACTTCGACCGAGCCGCAGTAGAGGCTCATGACAGTATTTACGAGAGCCAAGTTAAGCACGAGTTTTTTTAACGTAAGGCCGTAGTGGGCTTTGTGTGTTTTCTAAATGGAGTAGCCAAAGTAGGCTCTTCTCAAAAGTGTGAAATCGGTTTTGTGTTCCATCGAAGGCCTAGAAGCCCATAGGAAAACCGTAAGTTACCAGAACATTCATCAATAGATCTATTCCCGCAAATAAGTGTTTTAACAGCAATTTGAACTGACAAAACGTGAAGTGAAAATCACGATTCTTCGATTTCGGGTGTTGTCAAGTTTTAGAAGTAAAATGTCTGATTTAGGGACTCTAATAATAATAACTACACCTGTTAGGCTAGAATTTTTTTTGTAATCCTTAAAACTGCAAAGGTTGGAACTTTTATTTTAAAATCATGAATAAATTTTCTTTTTGTTGATTAAAGCTAGTGTCTCACTGAATACCTATCTTTCTTTTCAGGATAAGGACGGCTGTACCAAACTGATTTTTTATTTAACAACTGTACACCCTTTCAGTATTTTTTCATTTTTTTAGCTGAAGTTAGATCCTTTCTATTTTAAAATGAATGGTGCCCAAAATTCGTACAGCTGAGGCTTTTTAAATAGATATAATTCCAAAAAGACGTACAAAAATTATCTCTTACCCATATCTCTCTACCAAGGAAAACTGAGCTAGTGTTTGTTTAATTTCTTTAGTTCTTCTAAAATCATTATTCACTCAATTCATTATCAGAAATTAAAGCGGGGCTGCAAGAAAATTACGCCCCAGCTTGGGGCAACCAATTTTCAAACGGTACAAAATGGCGCCCAACGTGGGGCTTTTGGAATTTTATTTTTTAAAGGGTTCAGTGTACTAGCTTTCGAACAAAGTAAAGGCTCTAACTTTTCAGATATTTTTATTTCATAATATTTATTAAACGAAACTACACTATAGCAATAAGACAAAAGCAGGAAATTTGAAGGAATATTTATTTCAATTTATCTGATGGTGGTATAGATATTTGAATTTTGTTAATTGACTCTAATTTAAGTGATCCCTGCTTTTTTCTTAAAAGCTAGCTTTATAGTTCGGATTAGCGGATGTGCTGGTCTACTTTAATTTTGCACTGTTGGATTTATTTACTTTGCAGATAACTGGAAAAAACTGTACGTTTTTTTTCACCTATATTTTGCATGAATATTAAAAATACTTTGCTGACACGAAACGGTATTTGGAGATTTTTTTGTTGAAAATTCTTAAGATATTTAGTAAAGGAATTTTAATACAAGGCGATACTTAGAAATTTTTTTGAAATTATTGAAGATTTTTTAAATGTTTGGTAAAGAAGTTTACATATTTTAGTTGCCTTTACATGATTTTTATTTTGACTATTGGGAGCACAGGAGAAATATTTTCACGACTTTTTAAACAATTCTTTTAAATTTTATAATCTAAATACATTTATCATGGAAGCATTCAATTTTAAAGTCACCTACTGGAATATGAATTAGACTATGAACTGAAAATCCGTCGTACTTTCTCAGAACGTCCGGTCGCGGATAAAAGAAAGATTCTAACGAGGATCTTAAGTAAAGAAATATTCCAATAGATCAGATTGGACTAAATAGTTACAAAAAGTTTCTGATTTTTTAAGTCTAATAAAAATTCTCCTTATCAAGTTAAAACTCCTGCTTCTCCAAATGGTCACATGTCTCCTTTATTCGTGCATAAATATTTAGATAATAGACCGCATATAAAGATAGATCTATTAGGTGCCCATTTCTCGGCTTTACTTGACTCTGGTGCAAATGCCTCCGTTGTAGGTCAGAATGGTATTAAAATTTTAAGTCGTTTAAGTATAAAAATATGCCATGTCAAAAATAGAAGTGTTACCACTGCAGATGGCAGCCGTCTACAAGTTTTAGGTACGGTTGAGTTGCCGCTAGTCTGCAATGGTCATTGTTTAGTAATCTCTGCTCTAGTAGTACCTTCTCTATCACATACTTTGGTTTTAGGATGTGATTTTGCACAAAAATTCGGAATTTTAGTAAATTTTAAAGATAATTCGTGGTATCCACAGTCCCTAGAAGTCAATTCTCATACAAGTTTTAAAGATTGTTATTCAGAAAGTTCTTTAGAAAACCTTTTCTCACGTCTATGTACCCTAGATGATCTCTCGCAGACGGGACGCTTAAAAGCAGAAAAAGTAATAAGCTCTTTCAATGAAATAAGTAGTAAAGATAGGTTAGGCCGAACGAATAAAATCACCATGTCTATAGATACGGCTGATGCTAGTCCTGTAAAGACAAGGCCCTTCGCCATGTCTCCGTATATGTCAAAAGTATTAAATAAGGAGTTAGACGAAATGTTGAAACTCGGAGTGATATCGTCTATGCTTTGACGGAAGAAAGCTCAACGAGGTCAGCAAATTTGATAACTATCCATTACCGAACATCGATAGAATTTTGACATCACTCAGGAATGCTAAGTATGTATCCTCGATAGATCTTAGAAAGGCATTCTGGCAAATTCCTTTGGACAAATCCTCTAAGGAAAAGACCGCTTTTGCAGTAGTAGGCCGAGGTCTATTTCAGTTCGTCACTATGCCGTTTGGTCTAAAGAACGCTGCTCAAACTCAGCAACGTTTAGTGGACGCTATATTTGGTCCGAAATATGAGCCACATATTTTTACCTATCTCGATGATATTTTAGTAACATCGGAAGACTTCGAATCGCATATATGCTTACTTAAAGAAGTAAAAAATAAATTGAAAGAGGCCGGACTGACGATAAATTTGAGCAAATGTGATTTTTTCAAAACTTCTCTAAAGTTTTTAGGCTATGTTGTAGGCTCAAATTCCTTGCGTACCGATCCGGATAAAGTAGCAAGCATGGTTAATTATGCGAGACCTACTAATACTACGGAAGTTAAGCGCTTCGTAGGAATGTGTTCATGGTACAGACGTTTTATTGAGAATTTTTCTACCCTGTTGTCGCCTATCAATGATCTTTTGAAAGGACGAAAAAAAGGACAATCGATAGATTGGACAAAGGCAGCCGAAGAATCTTTTATAAAGATTAAAGAGCTATTGGTTTCAGCTCCCATTTTATCCCAACAGTTTTATATTTCTAGTGATGCTTCTAATACCGGTTTAGGGGGCGTCCTAACACAGAGAATCAATGGTGAGGAAAGAGTGATAGCGTATGCCAGTAGAACTTTATCAAGGGCTGAACGTAACTATTCGGTTGTTGAAAAATAATGTTTAGCAGTACTCTTTAACATCGAAAAGTTTCGACCTTACATAGAAGGTGTTCCTTTCACGGTCATAACAGATCATTATAGTTTATTGTGGCTTAATTCTAATAAAAACCCTAGTGGCAAACTAGCGCGTTGGGCGATTAGGCTGAGACAACATACATTAAATTTAATTCATAGAAAAGGAGTCCACAATGTTATTCCTGACGCTTTGTCAAGAATCCCAGATCATACAGCGGACGAAAACAGTCTTAATGCACAGATTGGCGTAAGAATTGATACAGTTGATGTAGATCGCATTGATCCATGGTACGATAATTTGCGGCAGCAAATTAAAGAATTTCCTCAAAATTTTCCGCAGTGGAAGGTGGAAAATGATTTCGTGTACAAATTTATCCCAAACCAGTTGCCTTTAAAAGTTAATGTACCCTAGTGGAAAATACTAGTTCCTAAACCGCAGAGAGGGGAGATTATAGACATGTGTCACACTCCTCCTACTTCTGGTCATTTTGGTTTTTATAAAACTCTTCACAGGGTTCAGGAACAGTATTATTGGCCAAAAATGCGTTTTGATATCTTAAAGTTTGTGAGGACTTGTGAAGTATGTGGAGCGCAGAAATCTCCAAATACACTACCTATGGGACTGATGGGAAAAGAGAAAACGGTTAATTACCCTTTTCAAGTCATAGCAGCTGATCTAGTAGGCCCATTTCCACGTTAAAAAAAGGGAAATAAATGGCTTCTCGTGGTTTCTTGCTGGTTTACAAAGTATACCATGCTATTTCCTTTGAAAAGCTCTAAAGCTGGATATATAGAGAGAATTTTGGAAAATAATGTCTTTCTAATCCACGGTGTTCCATCGCTCTTGATATGCGATAACGGTACTCAGTTTACCTCTAAAAGTTTTAAGAGCCTAAGTGAAACTTATGGTTTTAATATCCGTTTTAATCCCGTGTACTCTCCACAATGTAATTTTGTTGAACGTAATAACCGAACAGTCGGGACCGCTTTAAGAAGTTACGTTGATTCACATGACACTTGGGATGGCAATATTTCCAAAATTCAACAAGCAATAAATACCGCAAGACACGAAGTAACAGGGTTCACACCGTCTTTCTTAGTCTACGGCAGACATATACCTCTATCTGGATCGTATTATAAAAATTTAGATTTGGATGTCAATGTTGACAGCGAAATAATTCCGGGTAACAGGGGTGCGTACGCCGAAAATTTAAAGGGTTTAAAAGATATTTTCACCGACGTGCGTAATAGGATACATAAGGCTTATGAACGGAACAGTAAGTCTTACAACCTTAGAAAAAGGGATTTTTCCTTTAACATAGGTGATCACGTTTGGCGAAAAAAATAAAATTCTTTCCAGTGCAGCTGATAAATTCACATCTAAGTTGGTACCTAAGTATGTGCATTGCGTGATAAGAGAAAAGATTTCAGATTTAGTTTATGGTTTAGTTAATTTAGATGGGACTAAAATAGGACGATGGCATATTAAAGACTTAAAACCATTCAATGGGCCTAACCCTAATGAAAGTTTGTCAGAAGAAGAATAGTTTATATTTACATTATCTTAATTGCTTTACTTTATTTTTTTTTGATGTTGCTCTGTAGAGGTGACGACCTCGTTTTTTTTGACTGTTATAAAAGTTGAGCAGAGAATAGCTTACTTTTATTGTTTAATGCTAAGGTTTTGGGTATTGGCCATATCCCAAACTTTTGATTGTGGTTGATGTTTAGCATCGACTCAGTTTTAGCGAGCTTGCGAAGGAGTCACACTCAGGATTTATCATAAGACTGGTATGACGGTGGTCGCGGGATTTGATTTGCTTATGACCCCAAATAATATCCAGTTCTTGACACTTGGAAGCGAAATTTTGATTAGAGGCAATCCAAGGTGATCTTGAGTTAGGACAAGCGCAAGATGTAGCTCGTGTAGTGTGATGTAGAGTCAAAATTTTTATGAGCAATTTCAAAGTTTGTTACCCGAGTGGGTGTATTTCTATTACCTTAGTGGTATATGTTGGGTGCAATTAAGAGTAAATTGATTTTGGTTTATCCAGTGAGTCTAAGACTTGGATTATTTTGATTTAGATCCTCTTCTGAATTGACAAACTGAGGGTATACTCTATTCTTCTCAGGGCCGTTTAAACGTTACCTTTGAGTCACAAATTTTTTAAAAACTTTTTTGCATAGACTCATAGGCGTCTGATGAGTTTTTTCGGTCTACTATCAGATTGATAGGAAATTGAAGTCCTGCAGGAGAACTAAAGGCTGATCATTTACAAGAGATGAGAGCAGAGTAAGACAGTCGTTTCACAAAGAAATGATCAAAATCTGATACCGAGATGAGAACCTTGTCAAGAGAGGCTAAGCGCAGTGAAGGAAGATTCCTAACCGAATTTTTAGATTTCCAAGAGGTAATCTAGAAGTTTGGGCTGACAGAAAACGGTTATGCCTGATACCTGTAGCAGTTTCTTCTAGAGGCTATTGTCTAGGGAGACGATTAACACCATGATCGAATATTCTAGCTGTCAACGATGTTTTCTTCTTGTCTCTGATTAAGCTGGAAAAGCTCTTGTCGTCTTCAACAGTTTTGTTGCGTTGCCACCGGAAAATTGAGGAATTTTTGCTTCATGTAGCTTTTTAAGCTCATTTTCGTAGTTTGGAAATTTCCGTTAGAAGCTTGCTTAAGCTAACCTTGTAAACCTTTTAGGTTGTATCCCATGAGTTATTTGTTTTTACAGGCTGTGATGCACCGGGTGCTAACAGATGCCGTTACGACGTTTGGCAAGGAGTTAATCTTCCTGAGGAACAGACTGATTGGAAGGGTAGTCTATGGGGGCCAACGTTTGACCTTTGGGACCTTTAGAGGTTTTGTTACTCAATGGTTATTTCTATTTGAGCCAAAGGAGAGCCTAGCTACTGTAGTCGACCTCAGCTCCAATTAGCCTATTAGTGGTGACAGGCTGTTGGCAGTAGTGTGTTTCGGAACACCCTATTGATTAAATAGTTTAGTGGATGCTATAATCTACTCCCTTTTGTTGGTGGACACCAGGGTCACCATTTCCGTATTTTATTGTCTCCACCTTTCAGTATATCGTGGTGAGGTGTTTGTCTCCTGTTATGTGGGATGGATTAAATTCTTTTCGTTGTTGTTCTAGGGCGAGACCAGTACACGAGGGTTCTTCATGCAACTTGAAGAAGCGCAATGCTGGTTAAGTTTTATATCTCTGTGTAGCCACCCTGAAGAATGATGGAGGGCGTTTCTTCTGGCTCATGTTTCTAGGCAGATTTGTCACTTTGGTGCGATGTGCCGAAGATTTGTTTAGCTTTTGCTAAGAGCTTTCACCAAGCTCGCTATGGAGTTACCATGACCAAGAGTTTGGGATTTGAACTCCTGTATATATTTCTGTATATAGTTCTGTATATATTTCAGTGTATGTTGGTTGCCTGAGGGCATGTGCTCAAAATGTGTGATTTTGAGTCGTTTTGTTTATGGACTCCTATATATAGGATTATGACTTTAGGGAGGTCCTATTTAGAGACTAGCTGTCTCACATAGTTGTGCTAGGAATGTTTCCTTGAATGTTAGTTGCGCGTGGACTAATCATTCTGTTCTTTGTGAACATTGCTTTTTGAAGCAGGATCATTCAGTTTGGTGAATTTTAGCTTTTATAGCTATTCACTGTGTTTAGAGTGAATTTTAGCTTTTATAGCTATTCACTGTGCCTATAGTGATATTGTTAGCTTTTATAGCTGCTCACTATGTTAATGGCGAGTTTGTTCTTTTAGAACGCAGACTTTGTGTAGTCGAGGACTATTTACAGAGTGTTTTCTTGGCGAGGAGCCGAGGCTTTTTCTGGCGATATACCAGAGTGTTTTCTTGGCGAGGAGCCGAGGTTTTTTCTGGCGATATACCAGAGTGTTTTCTTGGCGAGGAGCCGAGGTTTTTTCTGGCGATATACCAGAGTGTTTTCTTGGCGAGGAGCCGAGGTTTTTTCTGGCGATATACCAGAGTGTTTAGTTGGCGATGAGCTGACGTGTTTTCTGGCGATCAACCAGAGCGGTTTCCCTGGCGATTTTAGCATGTCTAGATGTCTTAGGACGTCGACATTGCGCGATAGAGTGCGATTATTTTCTGATGCGACTAGTAGTGATACTAGATTTAGAATGTTCTCTTAGCGGTGAGCTAGAGCATTGATGGCGATTTTTTCCCGAGCGTTTGTCTGGATTTTCATCCAGATGTTTTTTCTTAGCCTTGTGCTAAATGGTCTTACAAGACTTTATCCTTTTAGTGTTAGTGTTTGCACTAGAATCACTTATTTTTTTGTTTTTCTTTATTTAAGAATTTTTATAAATTTCTTTTGCTGAAATAGAAAATTTTCAGACAATCCTTAAAATATTTTAAGGGGGGTGTTCATACTTTGTTTCAGTTCATTTTTTTGATTTAGACAAGAGTCTAGACAAAGTTATATTTTTTTTTGTTTTGGTAACAATAACAGAGCTGATTCTTTTATATAAGAAGACCGCGATTGTTACTTTGAACAGGTATTTCTTATGTTCATGCAAGGATTTTTATTTACTTTTTGATGTACTTAACCTTAGTGCTTAATTAAGTTAAGTCTAGTTATAAGATTCTTGTGTACATGCAAAGATTTTCATTTGGTTTTCATTGTACTTAATATTAGTGCTTAATTGAATTAAGTCTAGTAGTAAGGTCCGAAGTTTGTAATTTTGTTTTAAGTTCTGACCTTAGTATTAAGTGATAGTGTACCACTTTGTACCTTTTCATAAGTAGCCTTAGTTTAATAGACTAGTGTAGTCTATTTCTTTTTGGAAGGGGGTAAATGTAACATTTATTTTTTCCTAGATTTTAAGACCATGTAATGTTACTGATTTTTCGCTTTAAATTGTACTTCTTTTCATTTTTGTATCGAGCAGTATATTAATCAGAAATTGCTAGCCGCTCGTTATATTAGTGTGCAGTGCGGGTTTCCGATCGAATCTCTCGATACGCCGGGATTGGTCAAATGTTTGTATCCGGAGTTTTGGTTCCGGCGTCGCCATATTACAGACAGCGTGCCCACGGCTTATTTAAGGGTCCGGAGGACAGGAATCTTGGCTAATTTCCATCAAGCCGCCAAGTAGGCTGGCTTAGAACACCGAGCCGCCGCCAGGCAAGAACATCAAGCCGCAGCCCGGCTAATTTCCACCAAGCCGCCGTGAAGGCTGACTTCCACCGAGCCGAGAAGCTTACTTCGACCGAGCCGCAGTAGAGGCTCATGACAGTATTTACGAGAGCCAAGTTAAGCACGAGTTTTTTTAACGTAAGGCCGTAGTGGGCTTTGTGTGTTTTCTAAATGGAGTAGCCAAAGTAGGCTCTTCTCAAAAGTGTGAAATCGGTTTTGTGTTCCATCGAAGGCCTAGAAGCCCATAGGAAAACCGTAAGTTACCAGAACATTCATCAATAGATCTATTCCCGCAAATAAGTGTTTTAACAGCAATTTGAACTGACAAAACGTGAAGTGAAAATCACGATTCTTCGATTTCGGGTGTAGTCAAGTTTTAGAAGTAAAATGTCTGATTTAGGGACTCTAATAATAATAACTACCTGTTAGGCTAGAATTTTTTTTGTAATCCTTAAAACTGCAAAGGTTGGAACTTTTATTTTAAAATCATGAATAAATTTTCTTTTTGTTGATTAAAGCTAGTGTCTCACTGAATACCTATCTTTCTTTTCAGGATAAGGACGGCTGTACCAAACTGATTTTTTATTTAACAACTGTACACCCTTTCAGTATTTTTTCATTTTTTTAGCTGAAGTTAGATCCTTTCTATTTTAAAATGAATGGTGCCCAAAATTCGTACAGCTGAGGCTTTTTAAAAATAGAAAATAATTCCAAAAAGACGTACAAAAATTATCTCTTACCCATATCTCTCTACCAAGGAAAACTGAGCTAGTGTTTGTTTAATTTCTTTAGTTCTTCTAAAATCATTATTCACTCAATTCATTATCAGAAATTAATGCGGGGCTGCAAGAAAATTACGCCCCAGCTTGGGGAACCAATTTTCAAACGGTACAATATATATATATATATATATATATATATATATATATATATATATATATATATATATAAAATGCAACGTCTCTCTGTCTCTCTGTCTGTCCGTTATTGCGCTTATCACTTTAGAACCACTTCTCCGATTTACGTGTATTTTTTTTAATCAATACATATGTTCTCTGGTCAGGTTATATGATAATAATAATTTATATAATATGGACACATTAACCAAAATAATAATAAGCTGACTTGGCTTAGACCCGTCAGCCAGACATGGAACCACATTGACCAAATGTGAAAAAGTAGAACAAAAACAATAATAATAAAATAAAAACCAACAACATCTCACTTAGTACAATTGGGGCTCAACACAAACATATACAAAAACATTCAGAAGTCAGTGATTTTGAAAACATGTAGCATTGTCACGTCATTCCTTAATACACAGTGGTAATAGCGTTTGTGTTGACTTGGCTTAAACCCGTCAGCCAAACATGGACCACATTGACCAAATGTGAGAAAGAAGAACATCTATATAATATATATAAAACGTAACGTCCCTCTGTCTCTCCTTCCGTTAGTGCGCTTATGGCTCGAGAACCACTTATCCGATTTACGTTTTTTTTTCTTACATATGTTCTCTGGCCAGGGTATAGGATATATTTCATTAAGTGGGATAATATAAAGAATGAGCAGTTACGATAATAGTGAATCAAGTCCGCGCGAGCGGAGCCGCGGGCACGGCTAGTAATTAGAATAAAGCAGAAGATGTAAATAGATAAGATTAGGCTAAGGCACAAATGGATTTAAGAAAAACATTCTAAGGCAATGCCGGGAAAATGTAAAATTTTAATACTAATGTAGGTACTGCACTGATTTTTACAACAGAAATAAAAATAAATAAATCGATTAATTGCTTAGACTGAAAGATATGAAACAAAATGAATCAACATGATTTTGATATCTCCCATAAACCAACATACTCAGATATAACTATACACGCTAATTCTAACCACTCGTTCACACATGAAATATCTACTTTTAATAGTTTCATCCATAGACTAATAAATACACCATTAACGGAAGAAAATTTTCTTTAAGAATTAAATATAAAACAAATTAGTATAAACAATGGATACAGGGGTAACTTAGTAGCTAATAATTTAATGAAAAAACAATTTGAAAAGCAATAGGAATGGCGTAGCCACATAAACAACTAAAGAAGATAAGTTTCATACACTCACTTATACTGGTAAATTGACCAATAAAATTCGATATTTTTTCCATAAAAATCAAGTAAACATTGTCTTCTGTACCAATAACAGGACATATTAAAAATAATAAAAGTAAAAGAAAATAAAACGGAAGTTTATGAACTATGATGTGGCACTTGTAATAAAACCTATATACGACAAATAGGCAGATTGTTTTATAAAAGAATAAAAGAACATAAGAATGAAAAATAACATATCTCACTACGCTAAACATTTAACAGATGAAAATTATACCTTCAATGAAGATTTCAGAATTTTACACAATGAAAGTAAAGGGAAATTACTGAATTGTTTAGAGCAGGTACAGATTAACCGGAAAAAATCCTCAGGTTTATTGCATAATGATGAATTGGATGGTCTCTTTTATTGAACTTGTTTTAGTTATTAAGGTGAATATTCTTAATTAATTGGACCCTTATAACCAGGTAACTTATAACACATGGGCTGAAAAGTCCCGGGCCTAACACATAGATGGCGCTAGTTTTATTGCAGTCACCTTTTTTTCAGTTAATACTAACCTTCAAAAGACAGCTGTTAAAATTTCATGATATTCTATTCATTAGTTTGTGAGTTATTGTGCTAAGAGTGACGCTACTTTTGTTATTTTCAAAACAATGGATCAAAAACAATTTCGTGTTTTAATTTTACACTGCTTCTTGATGGGAAAAAATACCGTTCAAGCGAAGCAATGGCTTGAAAAGTGTTATGGGGACTCCGCTCCATCAGAAACAACAATAAAACGTTGGTTTGCTGACTTCAAACGTGGTCGTAGAGACACCGATGATGCAGAACGCAGTGGACGTCCAAATGAGGCGGTAACACCAGAAAACATCAAAAAAATCCATAAAATCGTTTTGAATGATCGAAAAGTGAAGTTGCGTGAGTTAGCTGACATCGTAAAGATATCAAAAGAACGTGTTGGCTTTATATTGCATGAGCATTTGACTATGAGAAAGCTCTGTTCAAAGTGGGTGCCGCGTTTGCTCACTGTTTATCAAAAACAAGAACGTGTTGATGATTCTGAGCAGTGTTTGGCCATTGTTAGAGCGGCGCTGGAATGATTGCGTTGCTCTTGATGGAGATTACGTTGATGAATAAAGCTAATTTTGAACCAAAAAAACCGTGTTTTCTTTGTTAGGCCCGGGACTTTTCAGCCCATGTGTTATATTTTATAACATACTTTGTAGCTAGTTTACACTCTTGCTTCAGAAGAAGACACAATGTGTCGAAACAATTGTCAGCTTTAAAATAATTACCAGTTATTTAAAATTTCGTTCCTACCTAATATCGGTAATTTAACCACTGTAGTGTATTTATTTGGAGTTGATAGCAGAGTTCTCTCATTGTAGATGCAAATACATGTTGGGGTCCGCTCGAAAAAAAGAGATTTCTTATGCATATTACTGGATTTTGCTACCTGTTTTGAATTACACAGGGCAACAAAGAAATATTTTTGTTTTGGTGCCTGGGATTTTAGAGCTGATTTTAACTATATTTGGGACGCTAAATCTATACATACAATCCGTTTTTCTCTATCAGCTCTACTTTTTTAGATACATCAACTTATCTACCAATGTGGTTTTTATTCAGTATATTCATTTATGAGAGTTCTAAAATTATTATATATTCATTAATGTTGGTACAATGGTTTTATTGTCAGTCTGTAATTGAGTAAATTCCAGGTAAATCTATAAATAGTGGAACCATTGCCTATCAGGTACCTGAACTGACCCTTTTAATCACCTAACTCGGGTAAGTCTCGTCAGTTTGTGCGTTCTTACTAATGAGAGTAGATCGAATTCGGCGTGTTATTTTATGTTAAGAAAAGAGTGTTTTTGTGTTATTGAACAGAATTAAAATGAGTTGAGGTTCCAGTTCAAGAAGAAGTTGTGTAAATCAACCTGATGTGTTTTGCTATATATGCGGAGAATACATGTTTCAACAAAACAGACAAACTATTACTGACTTTGTAAAGCGAGCGTATCTTGGATACTTTGGAGTTAAGCTTGGTGATCAGGACAAAACGTGGGCCCCGCATCTCGTATGTAAAACTTGTACAGAGCATTTACGGCAGTGGACTACCGGAAAAAGAAAATGTCTAAAATTCGGCGTACCAATGGTTTGGAGAGAACCAAAAAACCACTTCAATGATTGTTATTTCTGTTTAGTAAATAATAATGGAATCAATCGAAATAACCGCAGTAAGTGGACTTATCCCAATTTAGACTCGGCAATACGCCCTATCCCGCACTCAGATGAAATACCGATTCCAACATTTCATCAGCTACCACATATCTCTGATGACGAATATTTTCCCTCTGATCGCTCTTCTGATGCTAATAAAAGTTCTGATGCTAATGAAACTAACAGTGACTATGAGGGGACGTCATCAGTTCCTCAACGCTTCAATCAAAATGAATTAAATGATCTCACCAGGGATCTCAATTTATCGAAAAAAGCTTCTGAAGTACTGGCTTCTAGGTTGAACGACAAAAATTTACTGGAACAAGGAACCAAAATTACCTTTTACCGTACAAGAGAAAAAGATCTGCTACCATTCTTTTCTCAAGAAGACAATCTTGTATTTGGTCACGAAATTAGGGGACTCATGAAAGAAATGGGACTTTCTGAATATATTCCAGATGATTGGCGCCTATTTATTGACAGTTCAAAGCGAAGTTTAAAATGTGTCCTTCTACATAATGTGAATAAATATGGTTCAATACCACTAGCTCACTCAACGAAACTGAAAGAAGAATATAATACCATAGCTTTGGTCTTGCAGAAGATAAAGTATTACGAACATCAATGGATGATTTGTGTAGACTTAAAAATGGTAAACTTTCTTCTTGGGCAGCAAAGTGGTTACACGAAATATCCGTGTTTCTTGTGCCTCTGGGATAGTAGGGACAAAACACACCACTGGGTTAGAAAAGATTGGCCTCAGAGAGAAAACATGGACGTTGGGAAAAAGAATGTCATTAACGACGCTTTGGTTGAAAGAGAAAAAATCATACTTCCTCCGTTACATATAAAGTTGGGCTTAATGAAGCAATTTGTAAAGGCTCTTGATAAGAATGGGTCTTGTTTTGCATATATAGGGGTAAAAATGCATCAGTTGAGCACAGAGAAACCTCAAAGCAGGGATATTTGACGGCCCACAAATAAGACAATTAATTAAGGATCCTGCCTTCATAAATTCAATGAATCAAGTTGAACGAGAAGCTTGGACATCATTTGTTATTCTTTATTTATATTTTTATTACAAATAAATGTTTATAAAACCATTACATAAACATTTTTTTATCTTTACTTTAGTTCAAAATGCATTGAATATATTTATAGACATATCTTACATTGAGACTGCTGTTAAAGTAGTTAGGTATACTTCTTCTACAGTTCTTCTGACATCCATGCAACTTAGAGCTATTAGATGCAGAAACTAATTGCTCCATAGTTATTTTTTAGGTGCACATAGGTAACGAATCGCACATAACAACAGTTCTCACCCACCGAATACTCCAGAAACAATGTCTTAGTAAATGCGATTAAATAGACGCAATCTATTGCATGATAAGTTTCTTTAATGTCCGAAGTCTTTCAGAATGATCTACAAGGTTCTAATCTCGAAGAGTAAAGTTCACTGAATATGCGTCGTGCAATCTTAAACGAAACGTCAAAAAGCTATTTCAAATTAACACTATCTAAACCGAAGATCCATGATTTCTTATCTAACCAAAACCGTGAACGCTTGCGTTCCATGATTATGTCATAATTCTTTAATTAATCTGAGAGACACATGAAAAAAGGCAAGTCTGTTTATTTAGGTGGATGACACTTAAGGTGATTTTCTATACTTACAATTACTGTAATTTCATTTTAGTCACGACACGACTACTATTAAAACTCCATGACGTAGTTTAGATTACTGTTAGAAACAGCATATGAGTATTTTTAACTAAACGGCATTTAGTTATTTATCATAACAATAAATTCTCACTTTTACTTTCTTTCATACTATGTTATAATGGGTGGGCCATCTATTAGTTTCTTTTCGAAATTGCTGTAACAAAATAACCGGTCAAGTGCAAGTTGGACTTGCGCAATTAGTGTTCCGTACGTTGATTGCTTTTAAATAAAATTTTTTAGGGAGGTATAAAATGATCAGTGACTTCACAAAACATGTCCTAAATGAGTTTTCAACAAAGTTTTTTTTCCTATCTTTACTAAAAACTGACTTGAAAGTTTTGTTTTTTTTTATATACCAAATAACTTATTAAAGGTTATGCACTCGTGATAATTTTCGTTCAATCTACACCCTGTGGAAAATATTCCAGAATTTTTTCAAAATTTTTTGAACAGTATTTTTCGAGATAAGAGGGGGAACAGCGATTTTTCGCAATTTTTTAAAATATTACAAAGGAAAGTGTACCCAAGTATTTTGTTATATATATTTTTGAACTCCTGTTTTTACAAGCTTTCATTTGACACCCCACTCGATGACCCGGCAAATTTTTTTTTCACTTCCGATTTCACCCTCCAGAACTAACCCCTTAAGTGAAAATTTAACTTTCAAAACTATATGGCTCCGATGAGACCATCAATTCCTATATTAGTGCCAAATTTCAACTTCCTGTGTCAAATAGTTTCGGAGAAAATCGGGTGTGACAGACAGACAGACGGAGACCGAAGGGATCTTATAAGTGTTCCGTACAGAACACTAAAAACAGTTTAATATTTTTCAAAGTTTTTTTCTTTATTGAAAAGAGTAAACCTTCAAATTGATTATGAAATATAATTTCATTCAAATGACTGCCAATGCTGGCTTGACAGTGGCAGCCGTTTGAATGCTATCAACCCTATTTTTCAGCACATTTTCTACGGTTTATGGCTCTGTTTGGCGAATAGCTCGATGGGTATTTTCCCTAAGTGCTTGGATTATTTGTGGATTGTTAGAATAACGTTTCTTAACAATTTCCCATAAAAAGAAGTCTACGGCGTCAAATGCGTCAAATCGCAGCTGCACGGTAGCCATGACACGTCTCCAGAACGGTTGATCACACGAATACCGAACTTAGGGCGCAAAAGATCACGACTGGTGTGGTATGTTACACCATCCTTCTGTAACCAAAGCTCCTTCAACCCCAAATTTTCCAATTGCTGCTACATTGTGCAGTAAAAAAAAGCATTTGAAATTGTACCGTCTAGACACAACAATATTAGGATTTAATCCTCTATGGTTTATTTCCAGGAGTATTGTCCTGAGTTTTGGACCTCGAAAAACTTGTGCTTTTTTGTTTATAAACACTTAAAGTTTTCAAAACGCGTTTTTTTGAGCTTAAAATGTGAATAACTCCGGTTATCTAAGTCGGATCGAGACGAAAAAAAACAAACTTCTCTCGTAATAAAATTTTCAATAAATCCTCATTAGTTTTAAATCGCTGAAATGCGTACATAACCTCCAATATTGAAGAAACCGGCAAAAAACTGTACTTCTTATACAGGTCGACTAAGTGAATCGGAACTTCCAGAAAATATTCCTTTCGTTATAGCAAAAATAGCAGGAGATTTATGTCATTTGGTCCAAAATAGATCTTTTTTTCAAAATTTAGGTCTCGACGTCAGCTCCGATTCCATTAAAAAATTTTTTACATTTGTTTATTAATCACAAATGCGTTTTTTCGTTCATCTGGAAAAAAAAATTGAAAAGTTCTTCTATATCTGGTAGAGAATCAATCGTTTTAAAAAAAAAAAAAACATTTTTGTTAACAATTTTTTTTTTTTTTCAGACTGACCGAAAAAACGCAATCGTTATTAATTGATTAATAAAAAAAACCCTTAAAATGACTCCAAAAAATTTTTTTTTAATAGCATAGGAAAGCTTTCATCGAGACCTAAATTTTGAAAAAAAAAGATCCATTTTGGACCAAAGGGCATAAAATGGCGGGCAATTCAAATTTTAAATAACAAATTCAACTGTGCTCACTGAGTTCAATATTTTTGTACCAAAATTTCAGGGTATTT
Organism: Pachyrhynchus sulphureomaculatus; assembly: GCA_019049505.1. Classification (NCBI taxonomy): domain Eukaryota; kingdom Metazoa; phylum Arthropoda; class Insecta; order Coleoptera; family Curculionidae; genus Pachyrhynchus; species Pachyrhynchus sulphureomaculatus. The sequence continues at coordinate 57,454,686 of CM032455.1, forward strand.
TTGCTATAATAAAAGGCATGTTTTCTAAGAGTTTCAAGCCACTTAGTTGACCTATACAATAAAATGAAAAAAAAAATACAGTTTTTTGCCGGTTTTTTCAACTTTGTAGGTTTTGTACGCACTTGAGAAACTTAAAACTAACGAGGATTTGTTGGAAATTTCATTACGAAGAGTTTTTTTTTGTCTCGATTCGACTTATATAACTGGAGTTATTCACATTTTAAGCTCAAAAAACGCGTTTTGAAAACTTCAGTTGTTTCTAAACAAAAGAGCACAAGTTTTTCGAGGTCCAAAACTCAGGACAATACTGGTGATACCCCAGAGAGGATAAAATCATAATATTGCTGTGTCTAAACTATGCCTATCTCATCATTATTTTGACCTTTTTTTACTACCCTACCCAAAAAAACTGTTATAATGTCTCTGTAACTCACTCCATTTACCTAAACGTTATTGCTACCTTCATCTTCAAAGAAGAAAGGGTCAATACTGCCGTCACTCCGGAAACTGCACCAGTCAGTCTTTGAGGATACATTTACTTTTCTACGACTAAGTGTGAATTTTTAGAACCCCAAAAGCTAGAGCTTGTTTACATATCCTCAGTTAAAAATGAGCTTCACCGGACAAGGTCATTTTTCGAGCAAAATCGACATCATTTTTCAGCTCATCTGAAGCCCACACAGAGAAGCGATAATGAAGCGCCTAGTCATTTTGCTTCAACTCTTGAATGGCTTGGACCTTGTAAACAAATGATCCGAGATCTTTATGTAAAATTCTCCTCAGAAAAGTGCGTCTGATGTTCAGCTGTTGGAATCTACGATGAATTAAGGTTCTTGGGTTTTCACGCACACTGTGGGCAACAGCAGCAATATTTTTATCTGTGTGTACTAGAGCAGTGCGAAGATAGGTTAGGTTGTCAGTAAGCATGCCAGTTTCACGAACTTTCTTTACAGATTTCCTTACACCAGCCGCTAAAGGAGCTTTATTTTAGCCAAAATTTCTTTTAAATTTTCTACAACACAGCACTCACTTTAGAAATAATTTTTGATAATTTCTCACCGTTGTTTAAGCATAATCTGTTTCGTCAAAGGTTTAACACTAAATGTCTATCAATGTTTTAGGCACATTCTTGTTGACAATGTCAAAATAACACATAGTTTAGAAAGACGCCAACAGATAGCCCACCCTTTTTTATAAACAATTAAATATGATTTTTTTTTTTAATTTGTTGTACCCTATTTAGGTGAAGTCCTAAATTGACCCTAATTATCACAACTCAGAGCTAACTGTCATTTACTTGTTTAGGATACATAGCTTAACCATTGGGCAGTGACAGTAGCTTATGCCTATGAACCTAACTGCTTATTTAATACGTCAAACGACATATTGTTTTGTAGACGAAGTCTGCTAATTATTAAATTGTATCCTCTTTTATAATATGTAACTAAAAGTGCTCGAACGATGAAAAGTAATTAACCTTTAATCACATGAAAAAAAAAACAACATATCACATGATTGTTAAATTATGTGATGTATATTATTATGGAATAATCAAGCTGGTTTTTCAGTGTTATTTTTTTTAACAAAAAATATAGAGACAACTTAACTGAATATAATGAATAAATAAACAATACAGGGTCTGTCCCAAAAATAAGTAGAATGATTTTTTCCCGCCGACGCCGACGCTGGGCGATTTGTGGTGGGAAAGGTTGTAGGAGGTCTTGGGAAAGCAACGCGACCCGCGTTATTTGCTTGCGGGCCGTTACAGTGTGCGGATCGCTGCTAGACTGAAACCCCTGTTCGAGGGTCGCCTCACGAATGCCACGTTCCATGTAGCAACGGTACGCGATAAAATTTGGTATTAAACTTTGAAAATCGAGTTCGGAGACCATAATTATGTGTAAGAATGCAAGAAGTTTTCCGCTAGCACAAGATGTTCCGGGAGGTCAGAGGAAGTTGACGACGAGGAACGCCCTGGACGTCCGTCAACGACACAGTGCGATAAAAATGTGCAAAAAAAGTAATAGTCAAGCTCAATTTCGATCGACGCCTGAGTGGAATGTTAGCAGAAGAGTGCAATTTTCCAAAAACCACAGTGCATCGCATTCTTACAGAAGATTTAGCCATGAGAACGCTGTCCCAGCCGCCCTACAGCCCCGATGTGGCTCCGCCGGACTTCTTTTTATTTCCAAGAATAAAAAGGAGCTTGAAAGGCAACTATTTTGGAACGCTGGATAACATCAAAGACGCCGTGATGAGGTGCCTGAACGAGGTTCCGGTCGACGTCTTCTAGGAAGCGTAATGCGGCTAGCAGAGGCGCTGGCAACGGTGTGTCGATGCTCAAGGGTGCTATTTTGAAGAATTTTAGTAATTTGTACTTTGATCTGCAATAATTTTTTTTCTCGAATTTATACTACTTATTTTTGGGATTGTACCTGTAGTTTACCTGAATTAACTATAAACAAAAATTAAACACAGTAACTAAAAGTGCTAAAAAATGACCGAACATCTTGCCAGCAGAAAGGCTACACAAGAAATGAACTTTTCTATAAATAACTCCCCCAACAAGTAATGAAATGTTTCATTTTTAAAACTGTTTTTAGATACTAGTAAAAAATTCTAAATTTTTTCCGTCCCTTTTTAGTGGTAGTGGTAGTTATATTGAGTATACTAAGGTAGTGTGACTTACAATAGAAAGTCAGCCTCGAATATTTCCACTTTTTATAGAAACATATATAAGGAGTGTAGGCCCGATTAATTAAATACGTTGTTTGAAAGTAGCTGTCCTTCAAGCAACAAGATATCACGTGAATATGACACTTTATGAAAAGGAAGATGGACTAAGAAAATTCAAGTAATTATAAAAGCTACTTATGAGGGATCGGTACCCTCGTACGGCAGTGTTAAACGGTGGCCCCGTCGCACAGTGGGAAATAAGTGGAAAAAACTATGAATTTCGAAACAGTTTTTAAAAAAATATTATTGTAGTTTAAGTCCCTAAAACGTTTCTTACCTCGATAAACTTCACAGAAGAATAAAAACTGCCCCCAAAGTAGTCTGAACCAGAGATCACTGCTTATACACGATTTTTGTATGGAAATTTTCTTTAGAGATAGTGAACTCTAAATTGTTTATAACATTTTTCAATGGTTTTCATTCTTCAAGGAAATCGTCAAAATTAAGCAGCGAACATTACCATATATATAGTACTAGCCGGGCCCGCGGCTCCGCTCGCGTGGACTTGATTCACTACTATCGTCACTGCTTATTCCTTATGTTACCCAACGTAATAAAATATCTCCCATTATTTCTCCTTATCTTCCAATATTTCTCCTTATTTCCCATTATCTCTACATAATTTCCATTATCTAGGCTTATCTCTGCTCATCTCCCATTATTTCTCCTTATCTCCCATTATTTCTCCTTATCTCCCATTATTTCTCCTTATCTCTCATTATTTCTCCTTATCTCCCATTATCTCACCTTATTTCCCATTATCTAGGCTTATCTCGACTTATCTCCCATTATTTCTCCTTATCTCCCATTATTTCTCCTTATCTCCCATTATCTCACCATAACTCCCATTATCTAGGCTAATCTCTGCTTATCTCCCATTATCTCTACTTATCTCCCATTATTTATACTTATCTCCCATTATCTCACCTTATCTCCCATTATCAAGGCTTATATCGACTTAGCTCCCATTATTTCTCCCTATCTCCCATTATCTCACCTTATCTCCCATTATCTAGGCTTATATCGAATTATATAGAACATAGAACATATGTATAAATTTATAAAAACACGTAAATCGGATAAGTGGTTCTCGAGTGCTAAGCGCACTAACGGACAGACAGACAGACAGAGAGACGTTGCATTTTATATATATTGTATTTTTTGCTACATGTTATTGTTCCAAATTTAATGCTTTAGGGACTGTATTGCAAGAGAACGCGCTAGCGGCAAACTTTTCTCCGACTTGATTCACTATTATCGTCACTGCTTATTCCTTATGTCACCTAATAAAATATATCCTATAACCTGGCCAGAGAACATACGTATGTTTAAAAAAAAACACGTAAATCGGATAAGTGGTTCTCCAGGGATAAGCACACTAACGGACGGACAGACAGACAGACGGACAGAGAGACATTGCATTTTGTATATGTTATAGATATTCTCTGCTACATAATATTGTTCCATATTTAATGGCTTGGACTGTGTATTGCAAGAGAACGCGCTAGCGGCAAACTTTGTCCGACTTCATTTACTATTATTGTCACTGCTCATTCCTGATGCTACCTATCGTAATAAAATATAGCCTATAACCTGGCCGGAGAACATATGTATGTTTTAAAAAAAAAAGTACGAAAATCGGATAAGCGGTTCTCCAGTGATAAGTGCACTAACGGACAGACAGACAAAGATACGTTACATTTTATATATTATAGATGTAATAAAATATATACCTATAACCTGGTCAGAGAACATATGTACGAATTTAAAAAATCACGTAAATCGGATGTGGTTCTCGAGGGATAAGCGCATTAACGGACAGACAGACAGACAGATAAACATTGCATTTTATATATATATTATAGATATAGATTATTATTATTATTATTATATAACCTGACCAAAGAATATATGTATGAATTTAAAAAAAAGACAGGTAAATCGGATAAGTGGTTCCCGCGTGATAAACGCACTAATGGACAGACAGAGAGACATTGCATTTTATATATTTTATAGATTATACATTATAGATATTCTTTGCTACATAATATTGTTCCATATTTAATGGTTTAGGCTGTGTATTGCAAAGGCACGCGCTAGCAGCAAACTTATTTCCGACATCATTCACTATTTTACGTCACTGCTCATTCCTTATGCTACCTATCGTAATAAAATATAGCCTATAACCTGGCCGGAGAACATATGTATGTTTAAAAAAAAAAAGTACGTAAATCGGATAAGTGGTTCTTCAGTGATAGGCGCACTAACGGACAGACAGACAGACAGAGAGAGAGACGTTGCATTTTATATATATTATAGATTATATTACCGATTTTAACTTCCATGAAAATGGAAGTATGGTCATAATTTTTGTTTTCCTTGAGTTTTGAAGACTACCTCCACTAGCCTCCAAAGAAGCTCTTATTTGCTTAGATAGTAGGTACTATGAGGTTCGATTTCCCAGCAAAGAACCCCACCGAATATCACCGAATGCGATTTCAGTTGATAGCCGAGGACAAAAAGTGGTCATTTCAGGAAAAAAATATAGAAGTTTTTTCTTAACTGGTCTTTATGTTTTTTGGGGTGCCGAATCTGAATTTCAATTTTGCCACCTCGTAAATGCGAGTTTTGAGTAAACTGCAAAACACGGCGAAAAAATCCTCTTTTTTCAATTTTTCGCTTAACACTTGAAAACCACGCACTTTTCGATAAAAACATTCCTATACAAAAATAAACTACATTAAATCTGAAACAAATTAGCTATAGGTGTTTAGTCAGGCGAACAGTTTAGCCGCTAGAGCACTTTGAAATTTAGTGATATTTCGGACATAGCGCTCACCCAAGAGCACTTCCTCATTTCTCGCTCGGAGCTCTATTTTCACGATATCCTTATTTAAACCAATTTAATTAGTTGATATTTAATAAAATTATTAACCTACATTTATGTCCAGAAAGTTCCCAAGCAAAATAAGAATTATTGCAGTGAACAGGTCTGAGACTCAAAAAGAATTATTCTGATTGCATACTTTCAAGAGAACACTGCAGTAACAGACAACTGATATGCTGTGTAAATTTCACAACACTGTAAAAGAGAAAATGCTTGGAAAAATTAGCAGTATTTTGCTTATCTACGACGAATCCGCTGTCTAAACAGTAAAAATTACTATTAACAAGCTTTAATTTGAAAAATTAATCAACTACTCTATAATCCTGACCTAACACCTAGCGACTATTATCTGTTTAAGAATTTGGAAAAAGACTTTAGGCCACACATTCCGAGACGAAGAACAAGTGACTTCGAATCGAAAAAAATAAAAGATGTGTGCATTAAAATAGATAGAGATTATATTGAAAAATAAAACATCGTTCGTTACTGGATAGTTAAATTTTGACTTTTAAATGTTTCAGTAAAAATAAAATATTACGAATCTATTATGGAATCCCAGGATAATCATCCATTGCTTCTTCTTTTTCTTTGGAATTATATCTTCTAAAAATATGTTGTTTTTAGTGTTCTCTACGGAACAGTTATAAGATGACTTCGGTCTCTGTCTGTCCGTCTGTCTGTCACACCTGATTTTCTTCGAAACTATTTGTCCTAGAAAGTCGAAATTTGATAATAATATAGGAATTTATGGCATCATCAGAGCCACGTAGTTTTGAAACTTAAATTTCGACTTAGGGGTTAGTTTTGGGGGATGAAATCGGAAGTGAAAAAAAAAATTTACTAGGTCATCGAGTGTGGTGTCAAATGAAAGCTTGTGAAAACACGAGTAAATATATATATATATATATATATATATATATATATATATATATATATATATATATATATATATATATATATAATGTAATACTTGTTTCCTTTCTATATATCACGAAAAATCGCTGTCCACCCACCTGGTCTCGAAAAGTACTGATCAAAAAATTTTGAAAAAATTCTGGAATATTCCCCACGTAGTGTAGATTGAACGAAAATTATCACGAGGGCTTCACCTTTAATAATTTATCTGGTATATAAAAAAAAACAAAAATTTCAAGGTCATCACTTTTCAGTAAAGATTGGAAACAAACTTTGTTGAAAACTTATTTGGGGTTTTGTGAAGTCACTGATCATTTTATACCTCTGTAACAAACTTTTTTATTTCAAAAGCAATCAACGTACGGAACACTAATTGCGCAAGTTCAACTTGCACTTGACCGGTTATTTTTTTTTTCTACAGACCATTTACATTTATTATTTTTAATCTATATGTACTTCAAAGAACATAAAAATTACGAACAATAATTATAATTTTTAAGCATCCAAGGATAAAAAATAATATTCTAATTTAAGGTTATATTATTCAAATTGGTGCTTTTAAAATGATTCGAAATGGCAGTACTTCCCTTGCACCAAATAGGTATCTCGAAAAAAAAAATATTAAATTAAAGGCTATTAACTATGTTCTTCAAGAGAGATTTTTTTCATACAGATTTATAAGTTATATAACATCCCATAAATTACTTAATATGGTTGCAGATTTTTTTTAGTAGCAAATAAAGGGTGGGCCATCTATCGGTTTAAATTTGAACCACCGGTTATTTCGAATCTGGCAATACTTATGTTATTCTATTCTGTCACAAAATTCAGTATATTATCTCCACTGAACGAAATGAATCGATTTACGCTTGAGCAACGTTGGGATTTATTGAAAATTTATTTCCAAAACAAAGACAATTGGTCGGAAATTGCACGAAAATGTCGTACAAAATTTGGTCGCAGAGAAGGACCAACAGTGCCCGGTATACGCAAGTTTATTGCTAAAGTTCGTGAAACTGGTTTCACTGTTGATGCGCCAAGACGTGAGCGTGCTCGTACAGTGCGTACACCCGAAAATATCGAAGCTGTGGACGGCGCAACCATTACGGTCAATGGAGACACCTATCGCACCATGATAACCGATTTTTTTGTGCCCGCTCTTCATGGTATTGATGTGAACGATGTTTGGTTTCAACAGGATGGTGCAACTTGCCACACATCTCATGTCACAATCGATTTATTGCGTCAAACGTTTGATGGCCGTTTAATTAGCCGAAATGGTGATGTCAATTGGTCGCCAAGAAGCTGCGATTTGACACCGTTGGACTATTTTCTGTGGGGCGCCGTTAAAGACAAGTGTTATGCCGACAAACCAGAGACAATTGAGCATTTCAAGGCCAACATTCGTGATGCCATTGCCGAGATACGACCCCATACACTCGAAAAAGTGCTCGAAAATTGGTCCGATCGAATGGGGTACTGTGAGGCCAGCCGCGGCAGCCATATGAATGAAATAATATTCCATCTCTAACCGGAACAATTGTACTTCACAACAAAAAAATAAATTTGGCAAAATTTCAAACCGTTTTTGTTTTATTGCATTTGTAAATTTAAACTTTTAAATGGCCCACCCTATATAACTGGTTTTAGCCCTTTATGTCATTTTCGCGTCGTGGCAAGGACTTCTATTTAGGATAAAGACATAATTTTATACAAGATACAATTTTTGCGGAAATATAAGTCTTCTTCGTCTTGTTTGCTTCCTCCTTTGCCTATTTACTACAATATTTTGCCTATATTACGTTGCACAGGTTGTCGCCCTAACTTTCCTAGAATTTATTTATGCTTCTCTTTCCTACTCTTGATCTGCTTGGCTTTGTTATCATTCTTTCTTCAATCTACATTTTTGTTTCATTCTTTCTATTAAACACACCAGGATCTTTCTCGCTATTATGTGGACTATTTTTTCTGTTATTTCGAGTATTTATTTTGTTTTCGATATTACGGGTTTGATGTACGTTAGTATAGGTCCAATTGTGGTCTTGAAAACTTGAGATTTAAGTGCTCAGGTATTTGTTTTATTTATCATGTTATAACCTATGTTCTCAAGTCTATACCGAGACATTTAAACTTCATTTCTTCGGTAATTTTTTTATCAACAAGCTTTTTTATAGGCCTAGCACACGTGCTGCAGGGAAATCCCTAAAGCGCTACAGGACTTAACGTTGATCTTGAATGGCTGTAAATTGTACTCGGTCGGAAACACAGTCCTGGGCAAATTACTCCAAAGGGATGAGGTTCTCTGTATAAAAAACTGCTTGAAAAGGCTTTTACGAGCTGAACTTCATACGGATGTGAAGTATTAGCGCGACGTGTATTTCTAGCACGCACCATTTTGGGAAGAATTAAGCGGGCTACATCCATCGAACACTTTCCATGAAAATACTTGTAGAATAGACTCAAGTCGCCAACCGTTCTTCGATGTTCCTGTGAATTAAGGTTGCTGGCTAGTCCCGGGTCTCTAATCAAACCAACAGCACCCTTCTGTATAGAATCCAACAAATGCAGTGTATGTTTGGGAGCAGAGCTCCAAACATGAGAGCAGTATTCCGTCGTTGGTCGAATTTGAGCTTTGTACAGAATTAACAGTTGTTGTGGAGTGTAAAGCTTTCTAGTTCGAAATAATATTCCCCTCTTTTGAGAAGCTCTTTTTGCTATGCTTGCAACATGTTCAGGCCAAGACATATCTGCTCCCAAATTAACGCCCAGAAAATTGAGTAGCGATGCTAAAGGAATGGAGGGCCCCGATATAGCTATGTCGAGTTCAGCAACGTTAAATTTTTTAGGACAAACTGCCGCCTGGGTTTTTGTAGCGTTAAATTCTACTTGGTTACTGTCGCCCCAAGATAGAATTTCTTCCACCTCTTTGTTAAGTTGAACAACCTCCTGCTGCCTGCGGATATTTGCATGAGTAGCTGATGTTCGAGCGTTCAAAATGAATGATGAAATAAGCGTATTGTCATCTGCAAAGCTGTAGATTGGATTCCTGGTCTTTTCCAGCAGGTCGTTAATATAAATGAGAAAGAGAGTAGGTGACAGTATGGGGCCCTGGGGCACACCGACGTTGACAGTGAAAATGTTAGAAAGAAACCCATCGATTGCAGCTCGTAAAGAATGCTCTTTAAGGAAACTCGAGAGGCATAAACAGGCATACCTGAAGAGCGTAGCCTAGCAAACAATCCATTGTGCCAAACACAGTCGAATGCCTCGGATATATCAAGAGTAACCGCTAGAGATTCTACACGGCGTTCAGTTGCGTTATTATTATTATTATCTATTAGGGTTCTTCGCTCCGTAAGGCCTTACTTCCAAAAGACAATTTTTTCCCGCCCCGCCCAGTATATAAACCATATCAATTAATTCATTTTTAGGAAAATCCATACCTATTACCTTTATACGTCACTTACTATAACATATTAAACTATTTTTACTTGCTTTTGACAATGCCTAGACCTTTGTTTTGTCTTAGCAACTATGATGCCTACACTTTTATAGCGTATTAAAAAACAAGGGTAAAAATTGAAAAATTCAAAATAAATCGAAAACTATTAAAAAAATAGGTATATGACATACTTAATAAAAGTTGGAGGATTTTTTAAAATCTATCAGAAAAAATAATAATATACAGGGTGTGCCATTTAAAAAATTTGTGATTTTTAAAATAGTCGAAATTTATAAATTTATTTTGAACATCCTGTAGCATCTAACTCAAATTTCTTTACATATATCTTTTTTTTATCTTTATAGAACGCTCATATCAATTACGAGCATTCCACCTTCAGAAACAATAGGGCTACTGGCAATTTTTACACTGAAAACTAGTATTTAAAAAAAAAATTGGAAATATTAGAAAAACTACTCGGTTTAGGTATATAACATTATTAATAAAAAAGTTATAAAATTTTACGCAGAATTTAAAAATAAATTAGAAAATAGGATGTTCCACTTAAAAAAACATATGTTATATCAGCCACACTTTTTTGAAGTACCCTGTATACTCAAAAATAATTTTAAAGTGTGCACATTCCCTAAAACTATTGTATTTAACATTTTTTCGTCATTCCCGAAATGAGGTAATAAACTTTACTCTATCGTTGACTCACCCTGTACATATTTACAACGGTGCAAGGGCCAACATACGAGTAGCTACATGGTTTTTTTGGCACATTGAATGATTTTATTACTTTTAACTATTTGTTATACGTATAATGAGCATTAGAAAAAAAAGTTAACTTGCAAATGCAATTCTCTTTTCATTTTTTTTTTATGGGTCTCGCACAGCTGCAGGGAAGTCCTTAAAGCGCTCCAGGAGCGGTATGTGTGCGGAAAAAGCGATTCACATTGTTCTTGAATCGCTGTAAATTGTACTCTGTGGGAAACACAGCGCTGGGCAAATTATTCCAAAGGGATGATGTTCTCCATATAAAAGACTGTTTGAAAAGCATTGTACGAGGAGTAACAAGCTGAACCTCATATGAATGTGAAGCACCAGCGCGACGTGTATTTCTAACATGCACCGCTTTGGGAGGAATTAACGGTCTACATCCTTCGAACACTTTCCATGAAAATACTTGTAGAACAGACTCAAGTCGCCAACCGTTCTTCGATGTTCCAGCGAATCAAGGCCGCCGGTCAATTCCGGGTCTTCAATCAGACGGACAGCTCTTCTCTGAACAGAATGCAACAAATGCAGTGTATGTTTAGGAGCGGAGCTCCAAACGTGGGAGCAGTACCCCATAGTTGGTCGAATTTGAGCTTTGTAAAGAATTAACAGTTGTTGTGGGGTGTAAAGCTTTCTGGTTCGAAATAATATTCCCAACTTCTGAGAAGCTCTCCTTGCTATGCCTGCAACATGTTCATGCCAGGACATATTTGCTTCCAAACTAACGCCTAACAAATTGAGCAACGATGCTACGGGAATGGAGTGCCCCGACATAACTATGTCGGGTTCAGCAACGTTAACGTTTTTAGAAAAAACTGCCGCCTGGGTTTTTGTAGCGTTATTTCGTCCACTTGGTTACTATCACCAAAAGATAGAATTTCTTCCAGGTCTTTGTTAAGTTGAACGACCTCCTGCTGTCTGCAGATATTCGCCTGAGCAGCCGATGTCCGAGCGTTCAAGGTGAATGAAGAGGCAAGCGTACTGTCATCTGCAAAGCTGTAGATTGGATTCCCGGTCTTTTCTAGCAGATCGTTAATGTAAATGAGAAAGAGGGTAGGAGACAGTATGGAGCCCTGGGATAGTTAAAATCGACATTTGTAAGGTAAGGGGCCCAGTTTCTGACCCTTTAAGAGTGACAGTTGATGTTACATTAAAATAAATATAAGATTTAACTTAAAGAAAAGCTTAATGATTTTATCAACCAGTTTAAGATTTTCTGAACAAGATCGTATGGGTAGTATAATTATTAGAGCTAAATTAATAATTTTAATTATTTTTTTAAAAATCTATTTTCAACGATCTAGTTTCTGACCATCACAAATTTTCATGTTGTAGTTTCTGACCTTCACAGTGGTCCAGTTACTGGCCCTCATATTTAAAAAAGATACATTATTTTTAACGTTATTTATTATTAAGTTTAAATAATTTAAATTTATTAATTTAATAAAAATTAAATATTTATTATAAAAAAAAAACATTTTTTTCTAATTTTGAAACATAAATAATATAAATCATGATATAAAATATTAATATAAACAAAAAATTTCATTTAATTTTTAAAATTATTTTTGTTTATTTTTTTTTACTTTTAGCAACTTTTTTTTCAATTTTTTTCTTTTTTGGTTTTCATATCTGCTTCTTTAATTGATTTATTTCTTAACCTTTCAGCTTTTATTATTTCTTTTTATCTTCTATTTTTTTATAAAATATTAATATAAAGAAAAAATTTCCTTTAATTTTTAAAATTATTTTTATTTATTTTTGTTACTTTTAGCACTTTTTTTTTTCCTTTTTTTCTTTTTTGATTTTCATTTATGTTTCTTTAATTGATTTAGTTCTTAACGTTTCAGCTTTTATTAATTCTTTTTTATCTTTTTTTTTTGCTTTTTTATCTTTTATTTGCTTTTTTTTCTCTTATAATATTCCTGCCACGTATCAGAGGTATAAACGGTTGGCTCTTTTTCTTTAGCCTTTCTTTTTTAAGAGATTTGTCATTCGAGGGCCAAAACAAACCTTTCTTAAGCGGAGATGGTACATTAGGAAGTGTCATTTTCGTATCGGGCGGTGGAGATTCATCTAAAGTATTAGGTTCACTAGGTGAGATTTTGTCTTGCGAGCTTGCTGGTTCATCAACTAGCTCCTCATCTACAACGTCCATACAATCATTAATAACAGGTAACTCCATGTTTAAATTCTTTTTATAATCATTTTTTTTTAAATGACAAATATAACTTTTTATTTATTTAATGTTAATTTATTCCTGTAATAATAAAAAATAGTCAAAAATAATGAATAATTATAATAAATATTTACATTTTGACGTTGTCAATAAAAAGATAACCTTGTTTATAATAGGTTAGAATTTGAGGGTCTACAACTACAACATACCTGCAAAATTGGGCCTAGTTGTTGACCCCCATATTTTAACAATAAAAATTTTTTTAATATGTTTTATAAAAATTTTAAACTAAACTATAATCAATTATTGATCTATCCATATATTTTTTATTCCATTTTCATACTTACATGATAAAAAATTAGCCGATTCAATCGTCGTACACTATAAAAACTGCTTAGACTATAACTAAAAAATGGCTTCAATCGTTAAGATTTTTTTTATTTAGTTATTATTATTATTGATATATTTGTAATTGCCATTAATTAGGCACCGAATAAATTACTTTGTGTTTTAATAAAATTTATTTAATTATTAAAGCTAAAGTTTTTTTTTTAATTCAGAATAAAGCCGAAAAGGTCAGAAACTGGACCACAGTCAATAACTGGGTCCTTTACCTTGGTCAAATCTTACAAAAACGGAGGTTTAGGGAATAGAGCTTATTGAGACTTTCAAATGATATGTAATCTGAAAAGAAAAAATATCGTATTAAATTGTGTCGGCATTTGGGAATAAATGCTCATCAGAATGGCCGTAGCAAATTAGGTATTTGTAAAAAAAAACCTAATAGTATATCCATAGAGCGACTCACCGCCGAGGAGACGGTAGCTGTATGATTAACTACTTGCCTTCTAACGATATATGTACATATCTATGTATCTGTCCATAAAATATTTTAATTATCTAATATGAATTATACATTTTATTTCTAGTATAAGTTTAAAATTTGCTGCATTTAACGACCTATTATCCGCTTGTTAACAATTTTTCGTAGCTTTTTACTATTGTTATTATTATTTAAACTAGGGAAAATTTAATTTCAAAAACTTACTTAGTACATAAATCAGAATTAAAATTCCATTAATGTTACATAAAAAAAAACCGGTCAAGTGCAAGTTGAACTTGCACAATTACTGTTCCGTACGTTGATTGTTTTTAAAATAAAAATTTTTGTTAGGGTGGTATAAAATGATCAGTGACTTCACAAAACACACCCCAAATGAGTTTTCAACAAAGTTTGTTTCCAGTCTTTACTGAAAACTGGTGACCTTGAAATTTTGTTTTTTTTTTTTTATATACCAAATAAATTATTAAAGGTAATGCACTCGTGATAATTTTCGATCAATCTATACCCCGTGGAGAATATTCCAGAATTTTTTCAAAATTTTTTGATCAGTACTTTTCGAGATAAGGTAGGGGACAGCGATTTTTTAAAAGTAATACGAAGAAAAGTGTGCGCAAGTATTACATTATATATATATATATATATATATATATATATATATATATATATATATATATATTTTACTCGTGTTTTCACAAGCTTTCATTTGACACCACACTCGATGACCTAGTAAAAAAAAATTTTTTTCACTTCCGATTTCACCCCTCAAAACAAACCCCTTAAGTCAAAATTTATGTTACGGTGGTATAAAATGATTAGTGACTTCACAAAACACACCCCAAATGAGTTTTCAACAAAGTTTGTTTCCAATCTTTACTGAAATCTGATGACCTTGAAATTTTTGTTTTTTATATACCATATTATTAAAGGTAATGCACTCGTGATAATTTTCGTTCAATCTATACCCCGTGGAGAATATTCCAGAATTTTTTCGAAATTTTTTGATAAGTACTTTTCGAGATAAGGCCCGGGACAGCGATTTTTCGCGAATTTTTAAAAATAATACGAAGAAAAGTGCGCGCAAATATAATATTATATATATATTTTTTACTCGTGTTTTCACAAGCTTTCATTTGACACCACACTCGATGACCTCGTAAAAAAATTTTTTTTTTCACTTCCGACTTCACCCCCCAAAACTAACCCCTTAAGTCAAAATTTAATTCTCAAAACTACATGGCTCTGATGAGGCCATCAATTCCTATATTATTACCAAATTTCACCTTTCTATGTCAAATAGTTTCGGAGAAAATCGGGTGTGACAGACAGACAGACAGACACCAAAGTGATCTTATAAGTGTTCCGTACGGAACACTAAAAACAGTCAAGTGCAAGTTAGACTTGCGCAGTTAGTGTTTCGTACTGTGCCTATCAACTAAAAATTTTTGTTACGGAGGTATAAAGTGATCAGTGACCTCACAAAACACACCCCAAATGAATTTTTAGTAAAAGAATTAAGAGCTCAGAGCACAAACATGTCTAGTCAGATTATGACTCAGGAGGCTAATCAGATCAATCAGAATAAGAAAGAAGTTCCTGACATGTTTTTTTTTTATGGATCTGGCACACGTGCTGCAGGGAAGAAGTCTCTAAAGCGCTCCAGGAGCGGCATGTGTGCGGAAAAAGCGATTCACGTTGTTCTTGAATCGCTGTAAATTGTACTCGGTGGGAAACACAGCCCTGGGCAAATTATTCCAAAGGGATGATGTTCTCCATATAAAAGACTGCTTGAAAAGCGTTGTACGCGGAGTAACATGCTGAACCTCATACGGATGTGAAGCACCAGCGCGACGTGTATTTCTAAGATGCACCGCTTTGGGAGGAATTAAGCGGGCTACATCCTTCGAACACTTTCCATGAAAATACTTGTAGAACAGACTCAAGTCGCCAACCGTTCTTCAATGTTCCAGCGAATCAAGGCCACCGGTCAATTCCGGGTCTCCAATCAGACGGACAGCTCTTCTCTGAACAGAATCCAACAAATGCAGTGTTTGTTTGGGAACGGAGCCCCAAACGTGGGAGCAGTATTCCATAGTTGGTCGAATTTGAGCTTTGTAAAGAGTTAACAGTTGTTGTGGGGTGTAAAGCTTTCAGGTTCGAGATAATATTCCCAACTTTTGAGAAGCTTTCCTTGCTATGCCTGCAACATGTTCATGCCAGGACATATGTGCTCCCAAACTAACGCCCAACAAATTGAGCGACTATGCTAGGGGAATGGAGTGCCCCGTCATAACTATGTCGGGTTCAGCAACGTTAACTTTTTTAGAAAAAACAGCCGCCTGGGTTTTTGTAGCGTTAAATTCCACTTGGTTACTGTCATCCCAAGATAGAATTTCTTCCAGGTCTTTGTTAAGTTGAACGACCTCCTGCTGTCTGCGGATATTCGCCTGAGCAGCCGTTGTCCGAGCGTTCAAGGTGAATAAACAGACAAGCGTACTGTCGTCTGCAAGGGAAGCGACAAGTGTTCGAAAATTGATATCACTTGGTGGTCGATACAGGATACAGATAAACCTTGTGGTTTGTTGAGTTGTTATTTTTAACCACATAACATCAAAGTTTGGGGGCTCCAGAGCCTCTTCTCGTTGACAAGAGAGGTCGTTTCTGACAAAAAGACAGATTCCAAAGTTACGCCTAAATCGGGAATAGAAGTCGTACCCAGGATAAAGATAAGTGACCGTGCTGGTCGATGGACTGACCTTGGTGTATATATTTAAGATCCTAAAGGACAAAAAATCGAAATATCAAAAAATAATTTAAAGGCTGACTCGATATCCCCAAAGTTGTTCACTTTGACTTTAGAAGACATGTTCAAGTCGGTAAAGTAGGAAAATAAAGGAATACTTATTCGCAGACAATATCACTCTGATCGCCAACACAAAAGAAGAATTAGAAAAACTGCTGATGTACGTAACATGTCTCGAGAAATAGGTCTAAAAATAAACTTCACCAAAACCAAATATTTGAACAATGAAAGTGAAGTTAACAGTCAGGAACTATTAACAGAAGGTGAAAGAATAAAAAAGGTACAAACATATATTTACGACAAAAAATCGAAATATCAAAAAATAATTTAAAGGCTGACTTGGATAGAAGAGTCTCGTTAGCCTGCTCTGCGTTCGGAAGGTTACAATCTACATTTAAATTAGACATCCCAAATACAATAAAAGCCAGAGTATTCGATCAATATGTACTGCCGGTATTAACATATGGCACTGAAACGTGGGCTTTAAATAGAAGTATAATAAATAAACTCTAGGTAACCCAAAGAGCAATGGAAAGAAGAATGCTAAATGTTAGACTCCAAGATCGTATTCCTGACATCAAGATACGAATATGATCAAAAGTGACAGATGTAATATCACGAATATGTATATTAAGGTGTGATTGGGCGGGGCATGTCGCAAGGATGAATGATAACAGATGGACACACCTTATAGTTGAATGGAGACCTAGAGAACCCAAAAGAGGCAAAGGTAGACCACAGACAAGATCGACGGACGACATAAAAAGATTAGCAGAACACGATTGGATGCACGAAGCAAACAACAAAGCTCATTGGAGACAACTTGGGGAGGCTTACTTCCGACTATGGATGGAATAAGCTTATGACGATGATGTATTTTCATGCTTTTTTTTCCTAGTCAATAATGTATAATAATTATAGAATTTCAGCTACCTAAAAGCCAATAAATCAATTGAGCTGAATCTAGAGTCTGGTAATAAAAGTGTAAAACAAATATTTACTACCTAAATATTTGTATAATTATAAACAAATAATATAAAATTATTTTGTCTCTAGACGCGCGCCGCGACGTACTGGAAATATATTTATCTCCTCCATACTGTCGAGAAACCGCCTCGTTATTGTCAAGGCACATAGTTTTTTTTTATACCAGATAAATTATCAAACATAATGCAATCGCGGTAATTATCGTTCAATCTACTTTTTTTGAAGAATATTCCAGAATATTTTCAAAATATTTTGATCAGTGCTTTTCGAGATCGAGTGGAGGGACAGAGATTTTTGAAAACAATTCAAAGAAAAGTGTCCGCGAGTATTACATCATATATATTTTTGAACTTATTGTTTGACACCCCACTCGATGATCTGGTATTTTTTTCACTTCCGATATTACCCCCATATACCGGATAAAGTATGAAACGTAATGGTCTCGTGATAATTTTTGCTCCATCTACACTTTATGAAAAATATTCCAAAATTTTTTCAAAATTTTTTGTTTAGTACTTTTCGAGATAGCGGGAGGGGACAGAGATTTTTTAAAAATAATGCAAAGAAAAGTCTGCGCAAGAATTACATCATATATATTTTTGAACTCATATTTTCACAATCTTTTATTTGACACCCTTAAGTCAAAATTTAGCTTTCAAAACTACACGGCCATTAAGGCTATCGATTCCTTGTATTTGTACCAAATTACAACTTTCAATTTCAAATAGTCCCGAAGAAAATCGAGTGTGACACACGGAATCCGAGATGATCCCATAAGCGTTCCGTACGGAACACTGAAAATATAAAAATGGACTTCTTTTCTGTATTCTATTTTATTTATTGTTAAAACAAATATATTTGAGGATCTATACTTACATCAGTAACCTTTAAAGTGTACCAGAATGAAAATAAAATTTATTCAAAAATTGTACTCTGGTCGCTAAAAATAATCCTGCAACGTTTTTTTTTTATCTTTTATCTATTTAAGTGGCACGCGGAATTTGATAACATACGCATTCAAAAATATTAGTTGTCATTTTAATATGTATATAAATTACAATTTTAGTCTTTTTAATATGAAACTATGCACTATTATTGTTTTAATTAGTTTCCTAAGGGCATGCACGCGTAAAAAAATCGCTTCCGAGATTTTCGTATTTCTTCATATTTCAGGGTAGGGGTGGATATAAAGTGGAAGAGAGCAGTATCCTATCTACCTATCTGTTCAAGGAGGTTGAGATGGGATAGTCCCAACCAAAAGTTTTGAATGTTGTCATTTAGAAATGCTTTGTATTAAATAATTAACGATGGTTAATATTATGATAATAAATTCATTAACGAAAAATTTTAAGTCTTATATATTGCTTATTTAATTTTATTAAATAATTTAACATGCATGGATTAACTTTTGGATGTTTTGTCCAAACTTATGGAAAATAAAAATTAATTATATTTTATAATTTTTAAAAAATTATCAAAGCAAATAATATGAAAAAAATAAAAGAATAAAAAAAATATTTTAATAGTTAAAAAATGGGTAATTAATAAAAAATGATAATTAAAAACCTTAAAATTCCGAGCGGCAACGCTGTTACGTATTTTACTGTTGGCTCTACTGATATTCCTACGAGGCTGGTTTGAAAAGTCCGTGCAAAGTCCGAGAGATGGCACCACCGGCGCGTATCGAGGTCATGTTTAGTTAGGAGCATCTCTTGAATGAACCCACACCAAGTTTCAGCCATATTGGTCTATTTCTTTGTGTTTGGCATTCGTGTGAATCAAGGAAGTCGAGTGATTTTCAAGAAATGGACGAAAAAGAATTTCGTGTGGTGATTAAACATTACTTTATGAAAGGCAAAACGCCTCAGGAGACTAAAGAGAAGCTTGATAAACATTATGGTGACTCTGCACCTTCGATTAGAACAGTTTATAAGTGGTTTCAAAATTTTTGGACTGGCCATATGGGCACAAGTGACGCTGAACGTTCTGGACGGCCTGTGCAGGTTACGACTCCAGAATTCATTGATCAAATCCATGATATGGTGATGGATGACAGAAGAGTTAAGGTGCGTGAGATTGCTAGTGCTGTGGGCATCTCGACTGAATGGGTACATAATATTTTGCATAAACATTTGGACATGAGAAAGCTATCCGCAAGATGGGTACCGCGATTGCTCACGCTTGACCAAAAACGGAATCGTGTGAAGTGTTGCAAGTATGGTTTGCAGCTGTTCCAGAAGAATCCGGAGGACTTTAAGCGTCGTTTCGTCACTGTGGATGAAACATGGATACATTACTATACTCCTGAGACCAAACAACAATCTAAACAATGGGTTACCAAGGGGGAATCTGCACCAAAAAAGGCGAAGACCGTTCCTTCGGCCGGAAAGGTTATGGCGACTGTCTTTTGGGATTCGCAAGAGATAATCCTCATCGACTATCTGGAAAAGGGTAAAACTATTACAGGTGAATATTATTCATCGTTATTGGACCGTTTGAAAACCGAGCTGCAAGAAAAACGCCCGCAATTGGCCCACAAGAAAGTCCTTTTCCATCACGACAACGCACCAGCACACACCTCAGCAGTTTTGGTCGCAAAATTAATGGAAATAGGATTCCAACTCGTTTCACATCCCCCCTATTCTCCAGACTTGGCTCCCTCGGACTACTATTTGTTCCCCAATTTGAAGAAATGGCTGGCGGGACAAAGATTTTATTCAAACGAGGAGGTGATTGCAGACACTAATGGATATTTTGCAGACTTGGACAAATCCTATTATTCGGAAGGGATCAACAAACTAGAACATCGTTGGACGAAGTGTATAAGCCTGAAAGGCGACTATGTAGAAAAATAAAAAAGGTTTACCCCAAACACATAAGTAGTTTTTATTTTTGCACGGACTTTTCAAACCAGCCTCGTAAATCACAATTTTAGTCTTTTTAATATGAAACTATGCACTATTATTGTTTTAATTACTTTCCTAAGGGCATGCACGCGTAAAAAAATCGCTTCCGAGATTTTCGTATTTCTTCATATTTCAGGGTAGGGGTGGATAAAAATTGGAAGAGAGCAGTATCCTACCTACCTATCTGTTCAAGGAGGTTGAGATGGGATAGTCCCAACCAAAAGTTTTGAATGTTGTCATTTAGAAATGCTTTGTATTAAATAATTAACGATGGTTAGTATTATGATAATAAATTCATTATCGAAAAATGTTAAGTCTTATATATTGCTTATTTAATTTTATTAAATGATTTAACATGCATGGATTAACTTTTAAATGTTTTGTCCAAACTTATGGAAAAAAATATGGAAAATAAAAATTAATTATATTTTATAATTTTTAAAAAATTATCAAAGCAAATAATATGAAAAAAATAAAAGATGAAAAAATATTTTAATAGTTAAAAAATGGGTAATTAATAAAAAATGATAATTAAAAACCTTAAAATTCCGGTGTGTCGAAGCGGCAACGCTGTAACGTAATTTACTGTTGGCTCTACTGATATTCCTATATATAGTAGGCATGTCGATTCATTCTAAAAATAATCGATCTGCAATTCGATTTGAATCGAACACACTAGAATCGATTCTCGATAAAATCGAGCATTAAAAAATCGATTCTCGATTAATCAAATCCTAAGTCGATTTTTTTTGAATGTGCTGACTAAACAGAAAAAATATGAAGTACTGTGTTTATTGTGCAAACTTGCAATAAAGAAATAAAACAATAAATAAATTATATGCGTTTATAGATCAAATGAATAAATTATTACATTTCCCAATATTTCAAATCAAGTGATTTAGGCGACTCACACAAGGAACGGATGTTCCAACTATACAAAAATATTTATTTATTAGCAATCGGCCTTATTGAGCTATAAAAAGAATTTTTTGATGATTCCAATAGGTGATGGATTGCGTTGTTTTGAAGTCGACGACGGGCTGTGTCAAATAATGCTTCAACTCGTCTTGTAAACCGTCTCCTGGACTCTTCACCATTTTCATCATAAACAAATCATAAAAAATACGTTTTGTACTTAATATTTTTAACAATAAAAATGTTTTGTGATTATTTAAATATATGACGTACACAACTTAAATAAGTCATGTTGTGGATTACCACTTTTTATTATTATAACGTGAATCGGTCCGATTCGAAGGGTTTTTGAATCGATTCACTGAATCGATTCAGTGTTTCAGATCGATCTAAAAATCCATTATTTCACTCGAAAAAATCGGTTTTTCTAGTATTCGATTTTAAATCGACATGCCTAATATATAGATATATTTAATTTTGTGGTTATTGTGTTCAGCTGTTTTAAACAAGTAAAAACAAATGGATAATAATAAAAAATCAACAAATGTTGATAAAAATGGTAAAAAAAATTATGTAGAAGCAAAAACACATTAGTCAGGCTGTATACAATCAAAGATTAAGCCAACAAAGTATTGGTAAACGGAACACAAATTCAAGTGGTCGTCGAATTGTTGACCTGCGATCACTTGGAGAAAACTTAAAATGTTCTTCATGTAATGAAACACTTTCATTATGTTATATTGCTAATGAAAAACGCTGTGGTCTAGCATCACTACTAACCATAAAGTGTAATAAATGTCTAACGTACAACACAGTATCAATAGACAGTACACATACAGTGGCGTGCAAAAGTTTCCGGCCAGTGACATCTAATTTATAAAAAAAAAAAGACTAATGATTTTTAATCATTATGAGTTATGAGTATGAGATGTAGGAAACAAAATAATATAGTAAAAGAATATTATTTATGTTTGTGAATATATTTATTATTATTATTATTATTCTTATATTGATATGTGCAAAAGTTTCCGGCCACATAATATACAGTAACGCAGTAGGACGTTCAAAGACGTATTTATGAATAATAGCGAGTTGAATGTTCTCATTTAGTTCACAAAAAGTCTTAGGAGCATAAATATAGCTCGGCATATGCAAATCCAAGTTCGTGAGAGAGTAATAAAATTTTCAAAAAAAGGAAGGTCTTCTCGTGACATTGTTTCATTATTATCGATAGGTAAATCAACTGTGAACGATATTATTGTAAAATACCGTTGGGGATGTGGTTTAAAAGATCGTCCGCGTAATGGAAGACCAAAAAAAAAACGTCTAAAAAAGTAGATCGTATTATTAAACGCAAATCAACTGCGGATGTCAAGAAATTGCACGCGAGCTAAAGGATGAAAACCTAGCTAATGTTAGTCGTGGTACTGTGACACGAAGACTACATGATGTGGAACTTTTTAGCCGTATAGGTATTAAAAAACCATTAATCAGTAAAAAGAATAAGAAGGCCCGATTACAATTTGCCAAAGATCACCTAAATTGGACAATCAAAAATTAGAAAAAAGTAGCTTTCTCAGACGAATCTAAATTTAATCTTTTTGGAAGTGATGGTAGACAACATGTACGACGTCCTATTGGTACCTACTGTAAAACACGGTGGAGGAAGTGTGTTGGTTTGGGAATTTTCTTTGCACAAGGAGTCGGTTCATTGATCGAGATCAACGGAAATATGAACGCCGATATTTACAAGAACATTTTAGAAAACAATTTGTTATCATATGCTGACGAAACATTGCCGCAGAATTGTATGTTTCAGCAGGATAATGACCCCAAACATACATCCAAGTTATTAAAACAGTGGTTTTCTGCTTTAAATGTGAGAGTTTTAAGCTGGCCATCTCAATCACCGGACTTGAACCCAATAGAACACTTATGGGAAACGCTAGATCGTCAAGTTCGAAAGCATACGTATTCAAATAAAGCCGCATTATTCAAATCATTGAAGGAAGAATGGGATAAAATTTCACCTGCTTGTAATAATCGATTAATTGAGTCCATGCCACATCGTTGTGCGGCTGTTATCGCTGCAAAGGGTATGGCTACAAAATATTAACATAAAAATATAATTTAAGTCTATTAAAGAGCATATGGATTAATAATTTTTCTCGTAGTACAAAGTGGCCGGAAACTTTAACACATATAAATATAATAATAATAAATATATTGTAGCTTATGAAAAAAAGTGTTGCCCCAAGCTTGGGCGTAATTTTGTAACTTGTGAAACTTACCCGCTTTAATTTCTGATACTGAATTGAGTGAACCCTGATTTTTAAAAGAACTAAAGAAATTAAACAAACACTAGCTCAGTTTTCCTTGGTAGAGAAATATGGGTAAGAGATAATTGTCTTACGTCTTTTTTGGAATTCATTTCTATTTTTTAAAAGGCTTTAGCTGTACGAAATTTTGGGCACCATCCATTTTAAAATAGAAAGGATCTAACTTCAGCTAAAAAATGGAAAAATGCTGAAGGGTTTTATGGGTATTACTAAAAAGAATTAGTCTAGTACAACTTATCCTGAAAAGAAAAATAAATATTCAGTGAGACACTAGCTTTAATCAAAAAAGGAAAATTTATTCTTGTTTTTTAAAATGAAAAGTTCTAACCTTTACAGTTTTACCTAACAAATTCTAGCCTAACTAGTAGTTGTTACATTAAAATTTCAGACTATTATAACCCCCGAAGACGAGAAATCGTGCTTTACACTTCACTTTTTAGTCTGTTTTTCATTGCAGTTAAGGCGCTACTCTCGAATAAGTCTATTGAAGGGAGTTTTGTTGACTTACTGTTTTTTATTCCTGCTGTGATCGACTACGCCCGATTTCACACTTTTTCTTAACAAACACTTAGAAAGCTCACTACGGCTTTTATTTAAGACACTGGTGCTTTTACTTAGCGGCTCTGATGAAGATTAGCCTACTTCGGCTAGATGGAAAATAGCCTCTCGGCTAGACGGTACTGCCTGGCTGCGGCTAGATGGAAAACAGCCCGGCAGCGGCTTGATGGTACTGCCTGGTTGCGGCTAGATGGAAAACAACCTCGATTTACGGTCTGCGGAGCCTTAAATAATCGTGCGACTTTTGCCAGTAATATCACGACGCTCCAATCAAAACTGCCGATCAAACATTCCACCAATCGCGGCGTAGCGAGAGGTTCGGTCAGGAACACGCACAACTCACTATATACCGAACGTCTGGGAATCCCTGTTTAATATACCGTTCGGAACAAAAATGAAAATAAGTACAATTTGAAATGGAAAAATCAGTAACATTACATGGTCTTAAAATCTAGGAAAAAATGAATGTTACATTTACCCCCTTCCAAAAAGAAATAGACTACACTAGTCTATTAAACTTAGGCTACTTATGAAAAGGTACAAAGTGGTACACTATCACTTAATACTAAGGTCAGAACTTAAAACAAAATTACAAACTTCTGACCTTACTACTAGACTTAATTCAATTAAGCACTAATATTAAGTACAATGAAAACCAAATGAAAATCTTTGCATGTACACAAGAATCTTATAACTAGACTTAACTTAATTAAACACTAAGGTTAAGTACATCAAAAAGCAAATAAAAATTCTTGCATGAACATAAGAAATACCTGTTCAAAGTAACAATCGCGGCCTTCTTATATAAAAGAATCAGCTCTGTTATTGTTACCAAAACAAAAAAAAATTTAACTTTGTCTAGACTCTTGTCTAAATCAAAAAAGTAACCTGAAATAAAATATGAACACCCCCCTTAAAATATTTTAAGGATTGTCTGAAAATTTTCTATGTCAGCAAAAGAAATTTATAAAAATTCTTAAATAAAGAAAAATAAAAAATGATTCTAGTGCAAACACTTACACTAAAAAGAAAAAGTCTTGTCAGACCATTTAGCACTAGGCCAAAAAAAATAATATCTGGATAAATATCCAGACAAACGCTCGGGAAAAATCGCCATCCATGCTCTAGCTCATCGCTAAGAGAACATTCTAAATCTAGTATCACTACTAGTCGCACTCAGAAAATAATCGCACTCTATAACGCAATGTCGACGTCCTAAGACATCTAGACATGCTAAAATCGCCAGGGAAAACGCTCTGGTTGATCGCCAGATAATCGCACTCTATAACGCAATGTCGACGTCCTAAGACATCCAGACATGCTAAAATCGCTAGGGAAAACGCTCTGGTTGATCGCCAGAAAACACGTCAGCTTATCGCCAACAAAATACTCTGGTATATCGCCAGAAAAAAACTCGGCTCCTCGCCAAGAAAACACTCTGGTATATCGCCAGAAAAAACCTCGGCTCCTCGCCAGGAAAACACTCTGGTATATCGCCAGAAAAAAGCTCGGCTCCTCGCCAAGAAAACACTCGGTAAATAGTCCTCGACTACACAAAGCCTGCGTTCTAAAAGAACAATCCCGCCATTAACATAGTGAGCAGCTATAAAAGCTAACAATACCACTATAGGCACAGTGAATAGCTATAAAAGCTAAAATTCACTCTAAACACAGTGAATAGCTATAAAAGCTAAAATTCACCAAACTGAATGATCCTGCTTCAAAAAGCAATGTTCACAAAGAACAGAATGATTAGTCTGCGCACAACTAACATTCAAGGAAACATTCCCAGCACAACTATGTGAGACAGCAAGTCTCGAAATAGGACCTCCCTAAAGTCATAATCCTATATATGGGAGTCCATAAGCAAAACGACTCAAAATCACACATTTTGAGCACATGCCCTCAGGCAACCAACATACACTGAAATATATACAGAAATATGTACAGAAATATATACAGAAATACATACAGGAGTTCAAATCCCAAACTCTTGGTTATGATTACTCCATACTGAGCTTGGTGAAAGCTCTTAGCAAAAGCTAATCAAATCTTCGGCACATCGCACCAAAGTGACAAATCTGCCTAGAAACATGAGCCGGAAAAAAACGCCCTCCGTCATTCTTCAGGGTGGCTACACTGAGATATAAAACTTAACCAGCATTGCGCCTCTTCAAGTTGCATGAAGAACCCCCGTGTACTGGTCTCGCCCTAGAACAACAACGAAAAACATTCAATCCATCCCACATAACAGGAGACAAACACCTCACCACGATATACTGAATGGTGGAGACAATAAAATACAGAATTGTGACCCTGGAGTCCACCAACAAAAGGGAGTAGATTATAGCATCCACTAAACTAAAACGGTGTCTACCACACCACCATAAGTCAAAAAAATTTAATCAATAGGGTGTTCCGAAACACACTACTGCCAACAGCCTGTCACCACTAATAGGCTAATTGGAGCTGAGGTCGACTACAGTATCTAGGCTCTCCTTTGGCTCAAATAGAAATAACCATTGGGTAACAAAACCCCTAAAGGTCCCAAAGGTCAAACGTTCACCCCCCATAGACTACCCTTCCAATCAGTCTGTTCCTCAGGAAGACTAACTCCCTGCCAAACGTCGTAAACGGCATCTGTTAGCACCCGGTGCATCACAGCCTGTAAAAACAAATCACTCATGGGATACAACCTAAAAGGTTTACAAGGTTGACTTAACCAAGCTTCTTACGGAAATTTCCAAAAAAACGAAACTGAGCTTGAAAAGCTACAGGAAGCAAAAATTCCTCATTTTTTTGGTGGCAACGCAACAAAACTTTTGAAGACGACAAGAGCTTTTCCAGCTTAATCAGAAACAAGAAGAAAACATCGTTGACAGCTAAAATATTCGATCATGGTGTTAATCGTCTCCCTAGACAATAGCCTCTAGAAGAAACTGCTACAGTTATCAGGCATAACCGTTTTCTGTCAGCCCAAACTTCTAGATTACCTCTTGGAAATCTAAAAATTCGGTTAGGAATCTTCCTTCACTGCGCTTAGCCTCTCTTGACAAGGTTCTCATCTCGGTGTCAGATTTTGATCATTTCTTTGTGAAACGACTGTCTTACTCTGCTCTCATCTCCTGTAAATGATCAGCCTTTAGTTCTCCTGCAGAACTTCAATTCTCTATCAATCTGATAGTAAACCGAAAAAACTCAACATACGCCTATGAGTCCATGCAAAAAATTTTAAAAAAATTAGTGACTCAAAGGTAACGTTTAAACGGCTCTGAAAAGAATAGAATATACCCTCAGTTTGTCAATTCAGAAGAAGATCTAAATCAAAATAATCCAAGTCTTAGACTTACTGGATAAACCAAAATCAATTTACTCTTAATTGCACCCAACATATACCACTAAGGTAATAAAAATACACCCACTCGGGTAACAAACTTTGAAATTGCTCTTAAAAATTTTGACTCTACATCACACTACACGAGCTACATCTTGCGCTTGTCCTAACTCAAGATCACCTTGGATTGCCTCTAATCAAAATTTCGCTTCCAAGTGTCAAGAACTGGATATTATTTGGGTCATAAGCAAATCAAATCCCGCGACCACCGACATACCAGTCTTATGATATATCCTGAGTGTGACTCTTTCGCAAGCTCGCAACAGCTGAGTCGATGCCAAACATCAACTACCATCAGCCTAAGTTTGGATATGATCAGTACCCGAAACCTTAGCAAAAATAATAAAAGTAAGCTATACTCTGCTCAACTTTTATAACAGTCAAAAAAAACGAGGTCGTCACCTCTACAGAGCAACATCAAAAAAGGTAAAGTAAAGCAATTAAGATAATGTAAATATAAATTATTCTTCTTCTGACAAACTTTCACTAGGGTTAGGTCCGTTGAATGGTTTTAAGTCTTTAATATGCCATCGTCCTATTTTAGTCCCATCTAAATTAACTAAACCATAAACTAAATCTGAAGTCTTTTCTCTTATCACGCAATGCACATACTTAGGTACCAACTTAGATGTGAATTTATCTGCTGCACTGGAAAGAATTTTTATTTTTCGCCAAACGTGATCACCTATCTTAAAGGCAAAATCCCTTTTCCTAAGGTTGTAAGACTTACTGTTCCGTTCATAAGCCTTATGTATCCTACTACGCACGTCGGTGAAAATATCTTTTAAACCTTTTAAATTTTCGGCGTACTCACCCCTGTTACTCGGAATTATTTCGCTGTCAACATTGACATCCAAATCTAAATTTTTATAATACGATCCAGATAGAGGTATATGTCTGCCGTAAACTAAGAAAGACGGTGTAAACCCTGTTACTTCGTGTCTTGCGGTGTACACGGGATTAAAACGGATATGAAAACCATAAGTTTCACTTAAGCTCTTAAAACTCTTAGAGGTAAACTGAGTACCGTTATCGCATATCGAAAGCGATGAAACTCCGTGGATTAGAAAAATATCGTTTTCTAAAATTTTCAAAAAGCATTCGGCTTTAGAGCTTTTCAAAAGAAATAACACGGTATACTTTGCTAACCAGCAAGAAATTACGAAAAGTCATTTATTTCCCTTTTTTGAACGTGGAAATGGGCCTACTAGATCAGCTGCTATGACTTGAAAAGGGTAATTGACCGTTTTCCTCTTTTCCCATCAGTCCCATAGGTAGTGTATTTGGAGATTTCTGCGCTCCACATACTTCACAAGTCCTCACAAACGTTAAGATAACAAAACGCATTTTTGGCCAAATTAAATTAAATGTATGTTGTCTCAGCCTAATCGCCCAACGCGCTAGTTTGCCACTAGGGTTTTTAATTGAATTAAGCCACAATAAACTATAATGATCTGTTATGACCGTGAAAGGAACACCTTCTATGTAAGGTCGAAACTTTTCGATGTTAAAGAGTACTGCTAAACATTCTTTTTCAACAACCGAATAGTTACGTTCAGCCTTTGATAAAGTTCTACTGGCATACGCTATCACTCTTTCCTCACCATTTATTTTCTGTGTTAGGACGCCCCCTAAACCGGTATTAGAAGCATCACTAGAAAATATAAAACTGCTGGAAAAAATCTGGTTGGGATAAAATTGGAGCTGAAACCAATAGCTCTTTAATCTTTATAAAAGATCTTTCTGCTGCGTTTGTCCAATCTATCCATTGTCCTTTTTTTTCGTCCTTTCAAAAGATCATTAATAGGCGACAACAAGGTAGAAAAATTCTCGATAAAACGTCTATACCATGAACACATTCCTACGAAGCGCTTAACTTCCGTAGTATTAGTAGGCCTCGCATAATTAACCATGCTTGCTACTTTATCCGGATCGGTACGCAAGGAATTTGAGCCTACAATATAGCCTAAAAACTTTAGAGAAGTTTTGAAAAAATCACATTTGCTCAAATTTATCGTCAGTCCGGCCTCTTTCAATTTATCTTTTACTTCCTTAAGTAAGCGAATATGCGATTCGAAGTTTTCCGATGTTACTAAAATATCATCGAGATAGGTAAAAATATGTGGCTCATCTTTCGGACCAAATATAGCGTCCACTAAACGTTGCTGAGTTTGAGCAGCGTTCTTTAGACCAAACGGCATAGTGACAAACTGAAATAGACCTCAGCCTACTACTGCAAAAGCGGTCTTTTCCTTAGAGGATTTGTCCAAAGGAATTTGCCAGAATGCCTTTCTAAGATCTATCGAGGATACATACTGAGCATTCCTGAGTGATGTCAAAATTCTGTCTATGTTCGGTAATGGGTAGTTATCAAATTTGCTGACCTCGTTGAGCTTTCGTCCGTCAAAGCACAGACGATACTGTCCATCGGCCTTTTTCACCAATAAGATTGGAGAACACCAGGGACTGTTTGATTCTTCAATCACTCCGAGTTTCAACATTTCGTCTAACTCCTTATTTAATACTTTTGACATATACGGAGACATGGCGAAGGGCCTTGTCTTTACAGGACTGGCATCAGCCGTATCTATAGACATGGTGATTTTATTCGTTCGGCCTAACCTATCTTTACTACTTATTTCATTGAAAGAGCTTATTACTTTTTTTCTGCTTTTACGCGTTCCGTCCGCGAGAGATCATCTAGGGTACATAGACGCGAGAAAAGGTTTTCTAAGGAACTTTCTGAATAACTATCTTTAAAACTTGTTTGAGAATTGACTTCTAGGGACTGTGGATACCACGAATTATTTTTAAAATTTACTAAAATTCCGAATTTTTGTGCAAAATCATATCCCAAAACCAAAGTATGTGATAGAGAAGGTACTACTAGAACAGAGATTACTAAACAATGACCATTGCAGACTAGCGGCAACTCAACCGTACCTAAAACTTTTAGACGGCTGCCATCTGCAGTGGTAACACTCCTATTTTTGACATGGCATATTTTTTATACTTAAACGACTTAAAAATTTTTATACCATTCTGACCTACAACGGAGGCATTTGCACGAGAGTCAAGTAAAGCCGAGAAATGGGCACCTAATAGATCTATCTTTATATGCGGTCCATTATCTAAATATTTATGCACGAATAAAGGAGACATGTGACCATTTGGAGAAGCAGGAGTTTTAACTTGAGAAAGAGAATTTTTATTAGACTTAAAAAAAAATCTGAAACTTTTTGTAACTATTTAGTCCAATCTGATCTATTGGAATATTTCTTTACTTAAGATCCCCGTTGGAATCTTTCTTTTATCCGCGACCGGACGTTCTGAGAAAATACGACGATTTTCAGTTCATAGTCTAATTCATATTCTAGTAGATGATTGACTTTAAAATTGAAGGCTTCCATGATAAATGAATAAAATTTAAAAGAACTGTTTTAAAAAAATCGTAAAAATATTTCTCCTGTGCTCCCAATAGTCTAAATAAAAAATACGTAAAGGCACTTAAAATATGTAAACTTCTTTATCAAACATTTAAAAAATCTTCGACAATTTCAAAAAAAATTTCTAAGTATTGCCTTCTATTAAAATTCTTTTACTAATATCTTAAGAATTTCCTATAAAAAATCTCCAAATACCGTTTCGTATCAGCAAAGTATTTTTAATATTCATGCAAAATATAGGTGAGAAAAAAGAACAGTTTTTTGTTCGGTTTACCGTAAAATAAATCTACTGCAAAAAATTAAAGTAAACCAGCACATCTGCTTATCTGAACTATAAAGCTAGCTGTTAAGAAAAAAGTAGGAATCGCTTATCTTAGAGTCAACAACAAAATTCAAATATCTAACTCATATCATCAGATAAATTGAAATAAAAAATTCTACAAATTTCCTGCTTTTGTCTTACTGCTATAGTGTAGTTTCTTTTAATAAATATTATGAAATAAAAATATCTGCAAAGTTAGAGCTTTTATTTTGTTCGAAAGCTAGTACACTGAACCCTTTTTTAAAAAATAAAATTCCAAAAGCCCCGCGTTGACAGCGCTATTTTGTAGCCTATGAAAAAATGTGTTGCCCCAAGCTTGGGCGTAATTTTGTAACTTGTGAAACTTACCCGCTTTAATTTCTGATACTGAATTGAGTGAACCCTGATTTTTAAAAGAACTAAAGAAATTAAACAAACACTAGCTCAGTTTTCCTTGGTAGAGAAATATGGGTAAGAGATAATTGTCTTACGTCTTTTTTGGAATTCATTTCTATTTTTTAAAAGGCTTTAGCTGTACGAAATTTTGGGCACCATCCATTTTAAAATAGAAAGGATCTAACTTCAGCTAAAAAAATGGAAAAATGCTGAAGGGTTTTATGGGTATTACTAAAAAGAATTAGTCTAGTACAACTTATCCTGAAAAGAAAAATAAATATTCAGTGAGACACTAGCTTTAATCAAAAAAGAAAATTTATTCTTGTTTTTTAAAATGAAAAGTTCTAACCTTTACAGTTTTACCTAACAAATTCTAGCCTAACTAGTAGTTGTTACATTAAAATTTCAGACTATTATAACCCCCGAAGACGAGAAATCGTGCTTTACACTTCACTTTTTAGTCTGTTTTTCATTGCAGTTAAGGCGCTACTCTCGAATAAGTCTATTGAAGGGAGTTTTGTTGACTTACTGTTTTTTATTCCTGCTGTGATCGACTACGCCCGATTTCACACTTTTTCTTAACAAACACTTAGAAAGCTCACTACGGCTTTTATTTAAGACACTGGTGCTTTTACTTAGCGGCTCTGATGAAGATTAGCCTACTTCGGCTAGATGGAAAATAGCCTCTCGGCTAGACGGTACTGCCTGGCTGCGGCTAGATGGAAAACAGCCCGGCAGCGGCTTGATGGTACTGCCTGGTTGCGGCTAGATGGAAAACAACCTCGATTTACGGTCTGCGGAGCCTTAAATAATCGTGCGACTTTTGCCAGTAATATCACGACGCTCCAATCAAAACTGCCGATCAAACATTCCACCAATCGCGGCGTAGCGAGAGGTTCGGTCAGGAACACGCACAACTCACTATATACCGAACGTCTGGGAATCCCTGTTTAATATACCGTTCGGAACAAAAATGAAAATAAGTACAATTTGAAATGGAAAAATCAGTAACATTACATGGTCTTAAAATCTAGGAAAAAATGAATGTTACATTTTACAAACATAAATAATATTCTTTTACTCTATTATTTTGTTTTCTGTATCTCATATTCACTTCTCATAATGATTAAAAATCATTAGTCTTTTTTTTTAATAAGTTTTTAATTAGAGTACGAAATGTCACTGGCCGGAAACTTTTGCACGCCCCTGTATATCGAAGGACAATAGGGAACATTATAATGTTATCACTGAAGCTGCACTAGGTAATTATAAGTTAAACAAGTAAATTAATTTTTTTTATGTGTTTATATTGTTACTTTTATAAAGGCGATTTGCAGCATAAATTCTTTGTGATACATGTTGTTAATTAAATAATTAAAACGAATGCTTTATTTTATTTATTTATAAAAACTAATACCCATTGCAAATCTATTATTAGTTAAACATAATATTATTTACTTGCACCATATGTTTTAATTATATAAACTTGTACTATACAATTTAAATTATTTAAATTTCCCGCCATTACTACTAAATGCAACGTGGCCGCTATTTCAGAGATAAAAGGTAAATCATTCACAAGTACCTCGAATAATTGTTATTTTTCATAAAGTTAAAGCTTCCTAATTAAATTTTTTTTTTTTTTTAATTAATCTAAAAATTTTCAATGTCTAACAGAGTTAAATTTCCTATTGATGGCATTTTTTTTCATGTGTTATAACAAAAAAATGTGTCATTTTTATATAATATTGACGTATTCTCCATAAGACTTATTTAAATAGGTTTCCTAAAAACCTTAAATTTTTCATAGAAAATTTCTAAACTAATGAATCTATCAAATTAAATCTTATACAAAAGAGTTTTCATATTTTACGTTTAACGCCTCAACTTCCTCAAGTTCCACATAACTGCGTTAAATTTGACTGGCATTGAAAGTTTGTTTATTGCTTTAAAAAATAGTTCCAAGGTGGTAAAAATTTACAAACTGTAGTGGAAATTTAATTAATTTGTTATTTAAATTACATTATATCTAGTAAGCATCCTGGCAAAAGTGAGTTCCTATATTTAAGCCGATTCTTCTTAACACTTACAGGTTTAGAAAAAAATATTTGACCTTTCTGCTGGAATAAGTCATTCTTCATTTTTCTTTCTATAAACTAATAACTTTTTTTTACTTAAAATAATTAACCCAATAATAACTCATGAAAAAAGAAAGAATTTCTGTCTACAAACTGGCCCCTTTTATTATTTTTTTTTAAGACGATATTGACTAACTTCTAAATCACCTATGGTAATAAATCGAATAAAATAATAGCCAATTAACTACATAATACAATTTAAAAAATTTTACTATTTTGAACTCTATTCACGAAAATGGATGCTTTTCATGAGAACGTAACATACCCTGCTTTTGGCAAATATGAGGTTAATGGCAACCAAAAGGTTAAGTTACAAACCGGTGTTTACACAACACATCCAAGAATGTTTATGATAAAAATTGATGTACCTTATAGGTGTGCTGCAAAATATTCTGTATTTAAAACACTTCTTTTACATGGGTATCACAAGGAAAAGTTCTTAATGTATTTTTCTAATCAGAGGCTTACATAATTTTTGAGCTAAAATTTTTAAAGAAAACGCCTACTGATTTTATTTTTTTTTAAATATTTTAATAATGTAGTTTTCGTGTAACGTTTATTGGAAAAATAAATTTTCTATTAAAGAATAGCATTTTTCCAATATATAAATAGGATAACAATTTCTGTTAAATATGACTGATTTTGCTCGACAATAATTCGTCCAACTGAGATGAAACAAAACTACTTTCTTTTTTTACAACGTCTTAAAATTTAAAAATTTTGCATAAAAGTAAATAAGTTACCATAAAATGTATCCTAAAAACCTATTTTGTCATTCCGTTTCCATTTTTGCAATTTGTGGGGGTTCGCTCCCTTTGACAGAATTTTTTGGATTAGGTACATGCATTTTTGTTCTCGTATTATTCCGGATATCATATGTACATGCATTTTTTGTACTCGTATTATTCCGGATATCATATTATCTCTAGAAATATACCCCGCTAGTTTCAAAATATCCCTTACATATAAAATTACTAGCCGTGCCCGCGGCTCCGCTCGCGTCGACTTGATTCACTACTATCGTCACTGCTTATTCCTTAATGTTACCTACCGTAATAAAATATCTGTCATTATTTCCCCTTATCTCCCATTATTTGTGCTTATCTCTCATTATCTCTACATCATTTCCATTATCTAGGCTTATCTCTGCTCATCTCCCAGTATTTCTCCTTATCTCCCATTATCTCTCTCTTATCTAGGCTTATCTCGACTTATCACGCAATATTTTCCCTTATCTCCCATTATTTCTCCTTATCTCCCATTATCTCACCATAACTCCCATTATCTAGACTTATCTCTGCTTATCTCCCATTATTTCTCCTTATCTCCCATTATTTCTACTTATCTCCCATTATCTCACCTTATCTCAGGTTATCTGGGCTTATATCGAATTATATAGAACATATGTATAAATTTATAAAAACACGTAAATCGGATAAGTGGTTCTCAAGTGATAAGCGCACTAACGGACAGACAGACAGACAGAGAGACGTTGCATTTTATATATATTATATTCTTTGCAAGATAATATTGTTCCATATTTAATGGTTTAGGCAGTGTATTGCAAGAGAATGCGGTAACGGTAAGCTTTTTCCCGACTTGATTCACTATTATCGTCACTGCTTATTCTTTATGTTACCAAACGCAATAAAATATATCCTATAACTTGGCCAGAGAACATATGTATGTTTTAAAAAAAAGCACGTAACGCACTAACGGCAGACAGACAGATAGACAACGGAGAGGCGTTACATTTTATATATATTATAGATAGATAACCTGGCCAGAGAACATATGTATGTTTTAAAAAAAAGCACGTAAATCGGATAAGTGGTTCTCCAGAGACAAGTGCACTAACGGACAGACAGATAGACAGACAGAGAGACAGACAGGCAGACAGAGATACGTTGCATTTTATATATATTATAGATGTAATAAAAATATAACCTGGTTAGAGAACATATGTATGAATTTAAAAAATCCCGTAAATCGGATAAGTGGTTCTCGCGTAATAAACGCACTAATGGACAGACAGACAGAGAGACATTACATTTTATATATATTATAGATTATAGATATTCTCTGCTACATAATATTGTTCCATATTTAATGGTTTAGGCTGTGTATTGCAAGGGAACGCGGTAGCGGCAAACTTTTTTCCGACTTCATTCACTGTTATCGTCACTGCTCATTCCTTATGCTACCTATCGTATTAAAATATAGCCTATAACCTGACCAGAGAACATATGTATGTTTTTTAAAAAAAAAGTACTTCAATCGGATAAGTGGTTCTCCAGTGATAAGCGCACTAACGGACGGACGGACAGACAGACAGAGAGACGTTGCATTTTATATATATATTATAGATGCATAGTTTGCAATAAAAACCTCAAAAGACACTTCTTTTGAGATGTTTTTGGAAAATTGTCTAAAAAAACAATAAAACAATTATTCTAGACAACGATGTCCTAAATTATATGTTAACGTAATTGAGTATTTCTGAAAATATGTCCAGGAACTTTCCGTCTGATTTTTGGTCGTAGAATATACCGTAGAAATATAACCCGTCCATTTTGGGATATCCTTCACATATAAAATTACACATAGTTTACAGTTTTACATCAATCATTACCTATGTGATGGGTGGACAGGATCGGCCTTAATAAGTCTGATGCCCAAAACAAGGATTGTCCTGCCATTCTATTACCTTTAATCCTTGATAAAAATATATATATAAAAATCGGCCAAGTGCAACTCGGACTTGCGCAATTAGTGTTCCGTACGTGCTTTTAAAATAAAATCTGTTGTTAAGAAGGTATAAAATGATCAATGACTTCACAAAAACACCCCAAATCAATTTTCAACAAAGTTTGTTTCCGATCTTTGTTGAAACCTGATGTCCTTGTTTTTTTTTATATACCAGATAAAATGTTAAAGGTTATCACTCACAATTGATCAGTATTTTTCGAGATAAAAGGGGGACTGCGGTTTTTGGCAATTTTTTAAAAAATAATACAAAGGGAAGTGTGCGCAAGTATTACATTACATTATATATATTTTTGAACGTGTGGTTTCATTTGACACATCACTCGATAACCTGGTAAACATTTTTTTTCACTTCCGATTTCACAACATCGATCGTAGTATTGTTTTAGCACAGCATGAGTTCAATTATTTGTTTAAGAAGCTGCGCTAAGAAAAAAATGTTTCCTTTTAATAAGTAGGTTGTTGATCCAATTTCCTTAATTTTATGTTTTTAGGTTATACCAGTTTTATAAATATATTTTTGTAACAACAAGCATCTTCGAAAATTTATGACCACATTTAAAATTATCTGTTAAAATTTCGTATGTTTTTTTTTGTATTGTCCAGCTTATTAATAATAAAATTACAGTTTCCTTCGTAGATTAAATATTCGATTGATAAAAACCAGTAATTTTCTTTGTTTTGTTTATTTAGATACACAAGGCACGTCTGCTATTATTATAGACAATTAAACTTTTATAATAAAAAGTTGATATTGGTTCTGGGAAAAAGTTCGTGGCGTTTTTCCCGATAGATGACGTCAATTGCAAATAACTCAAGAAACACAGATCGCAGCGACACCACTAAACGCTCGTTGGAAAGGTGACACTTCGAGCGTTACTTCGAGTGTATAATTATCGAAATTGGTGCAGTGGTTGGAAAGTTGTTTGCGTTTGAAAATGGAGAAGAGTAATGAAAAATTACGCTATATTTTGCAATATTATTACGACAAAGGGAAGAACCCTGAGCAGTCTTGAGAAAAAATTTGTGCTGTGTACCGTAAAGGTACTTTATCAAAATCTGCTGCGCGGAAATGGTTCACTCGCTTTCGTTCTGGTAATTTTGATGTGAAAGATGAGTCACGCTCTGGTCGTCCAATCACTGAAAAAGCTGATGAAAGTCCAGCAAGATAAGCATATCAGCAGTGTCGATATTGGTATGGAGCTAGGCATTGACCACAAAACGGTTTTGAACCATTTACACGAAGCTGGCTACAAAAAGAAGCTCGATGTATGGGTTCCTCATGAGTTGAGCGCGAAAAACATGATAGACCGAATTAACATCTGC
This sequence comes from Pachyrhynchus sulphureomaculatus, assembly GCA_019049505.1. Classification (NCBI taxonomy): domain Eukaryota; kingdom Metazoa; phylum Arthropoda; class Insecta; order Coleoptera; family Curculionidae; genus Pachyrhynchus; species Pachyrhynchus sulphureomaculatus. The sequence continues at coordinate 57,492,741 of CM032455.1, forward strand.
GATGCGCTGCTGAAACGCAATGAAATCGAGCCATTTCTGAAACGTGTTATAACCGGTGATGAAAAATGGATCACGTAGGACAATCGGAAGCGTAAAAGATCATGGACAAGGGATGGTGAGCCGTCACAAGCGTTCGCGAAGCCAGGATTGACGCCGAAAAAGGTGATGCTGTATATGTGGTGGGACTGGAAGGAAATCGTCCACCATGACCTACTTCCGGTTAGTCAGACGATTGATTCTCAACTCTACTGTGGACAACTAGAGAGATTACGCCAGGCAATTGAAAGAAAACGGCCCAAATTGATTAATAGGAAAGGTGTTGCCTTCCATTATGACAACGCCCGACCACACACTTCTTTTATGACCCGTCAAAAATTGCGAGAGCTTGGTTGGGAAGTTTTAATGCATCCACCGTATAGTCCAGACATAGCACACTCTGACTATCACTTGTTCCGATCTCTGCAGAACTCTCCCAATGGAATTAAGCTGCTTTCAAAAGAAGCCTGTGAGAACCACTTGATTCAGTTTTTCAACCAGAAACCACAAAAGTTCTTCACCGATGGCATCATGGCTCTACCCGAAAAATGGCGAAACATTGTCGATAATAATGGAGCATATTTGGTTTAAATACATTCCCACGAAACCAGTTGAATTTTACTAAAAAAAAACGCCACGAGCTTTGTCCCAGACGTGATATTATTAAATAGAGACCGAGTATTATTATAAGATGTCAGAACAATTATTTTAGTCTGTCTTTTTCTCTATCTGTTTATTCTACTCAGTTTGAATCACCACTACACCAAACACTTTATTTTTACGCTCGACGCGCGTTTCGCTAACCATGTTAGCTTCAATCATCGCTCCTAATGAAGCTAACATGGCTGGTGAAACGTGCGTCGAGTGCAAAAATAAAATGTTTGATGTAGTGGTGATATATTCTGAGTAGTGTCATTGTGCCAAAGATTTCACATTCCTAAGATATCTGTCATCATCATATAAAAACGTGGTGTCTAGGACTGGGTTAAAGGCTATATATTATCCTGAAATAACCGGCCAAGTGCAAGTCGGACTTGCGCCGTTAGTATAGTTGAGTGCTTTTAAAATAAAAATTTTTGTTCGCAGTGTGGAAAATATTCCAGATTGTTTTCAAAATTTTTTGATCAGTACTTTTCGGGATAAGGGGAGGGACAGCGATTTTTCGTAATTTTTTAAAAATAATATAAAAAAGTATTACATTATATATATTTTAGAACTCGTATTTCCACAAGCTTTCATCTGACACCCCACTCGATGACGTAATTTTTTTTTCACTTCCGATTTCACCCCCCAAAACTAACCTTTTAAAACAAAATTTAACTTTCAATACTACATGGCTCTGATGGGGCCATCAATTCCTATATTAGTGCAAAATTCCGACTGTCTATGTCAAATAATTTCAGAGAAAATCGGGTATGACAGACGGGCAGACAAACACCGAAGTGATCTTATAACTGTTCCGTACGGAACACTAAAAAATATATATAAGATGTAATATAATCATAGTCAGTTATTTTAACTGAAAATTTTTGAAAATTTTTTTACAAACAGCTCTCTTGCTGAATCCAGGTTTTCCCAGGTATTTTCCATGTTCATATCAAATTCCAACCAGTAAACATTGTGAAATAGCGAATATTCTCCTAAATTAAAAGTTTTCGTAAAAGTAATTAAAACTGTATTTAAGATCACAAAAAATGTTATTCCCGTCGCTCCTGTGGGAAGGTCCCGACTTCTCAGGGCGCCGCAGTACACGCTGTATGAACCAATAATTTATATGGGTGATATAAGACAGTGTGGATATTATACCCTTACTATTTATAAAACTAATATACAGGGTGTGTCACAATAATGTACAATTACTTTTTAGTGTTCCGTACGGAACACTTATAAAATCACTTCGGTGTCCGTCTGTCACACCCGATTGTCTGTAAAACTATTTGACACAGAAAGTTAAAATTTAGCACTAATATAGAATTGATCAGAGCCGTGTAGTTTTAAAAGTTAAATTTTGCCTTAAGGGGTTAGTTAGTTTTGGGGGGTGAAATCGGAAGTGGATTTTTTTTTTACCAGGTCATCGAGTGGGGTGTCAAATGAAAGCTTGTAAAAAGACGAGTTCAAAAATATATTTAATATAATACTTGCGTACAATTCTCTTTGTATTATTTTTAAAAAAGTGCGAAAAATCACTGTCCCCCTTATATCGAAAAGTACTGGTCAAAAAATTTTGAAAAAATTCTAGAATATTCTCTGCAGGGTGCAGATTGATCGAAAATTATCACAAGTGCATTACCTATTAATAATGTATCTGGTATATAAAAAAAAAAAACAAATTTTCAGGGTCTTCAGTTTTCACCAAAGATCGGAAAAAAATTTTTGTTGAAAACTCATTTGGTATGTGTTTTGTGAAGTCATTGATCATTTTATACTTCTGTACAAAACTTTTTATTTCAAAAGCAATCAACGTATGGAACCTAAACTTGACCGGTTATTTATATTGAATAGATTCGAGAAACGCTTTTACAAATAGAAAACTTTTACTTATATGAGTAATACAGGTGTGATAGTTGTTGTTAAGAGTCATACTTAACCTGCACAATAATAAGCCATTATGATGTATATAATTGCGGGCGTAGCCGCGGTTTTGAGCCAGTATAAAATAAAAATAAATAATTTTTTATGCTTTCATCGTCATTTCTGTACATTCCACCCGGCATTAACAGGATATAATATGTCAATACGTTTTATCTGTTATGCATATTTGGATCAATAAATGAATAATTATTAATCATTTTTTTATACTAATTTCTAAGAGTGCACAAAAGAGCTTTACTCTAACTTATGCCAACCAACCAAAAGTTGTTGTCCAAATTCGTTTTGAACAAATGTTTTCATTTCATCATACTGATGATCAAATTGTGACATCAGTGACTTCTGGGAAAGCGATAATGACAACGAAGAGAAGGAGAAGTGGATATTTATGTTTTATCCATTTCAAAAATGACTAAGAAAATGACTGAAACTCGCAATTTTTTGGAATCTTGTTAAGTTCCTGAACATGTATGGAGTATTTTTTGTGACCTTGGCAATTATATAAGCACCATTTCTTTTTCAAGTAAAATTGTACAAACGAAAATTACTGATTTTATTGTATAAACTACGTATTGTAATGTTTTCGTTTATACTCATATATGAACCAACATACGTAATAATAACTTTCAGTGTGACTTGTTTTATTTTCCTTTGAACGTTTTCTTTTAATTTAATAATTATTATTATTTATTTTTCTAACCATTTAAACTAAATAAAAAAGTTAAAATTATTATATATATATTATATATATCTAACCATTAGCGCCTAATATATATATATATAAATAAAAAAGTATATATATATATATATAATATATATATATATATATATATATATATATATATATATATATATATATATATATATATATATATATATATATATATATATATATATACGGATATCGGATATAGCGAACCATTTTTAGTGATCTTTTGGAGTTCGTTATAAACGGACTTCACTGTATTTTGAACCGTGGTCTGAAGCACTGTAATAGATGCAAGTTAAAGCATTGTAGGGAAAAATGGTTTTCGACTGGAATGACCTGTAAAAAAATTTGTAATTTTACATTTTACCAGTATATTTTCAGTTATCTTGGTTTCTGAATTGCATGTTTGATGTTTTTTAATATTATCGCTATTAAAAATTATAGTTTTGTCACCAGTTCCGGCGACGCATTTGACCGCGCTAAGGAGGTTTCCGATGTCAGATTGGCTGGCGTGTAAGCTTACATCCTTTTATCAAAAAATGTCCTTCCAAGTTCGTTCGACTGAAAATGAAAAAAAGGTGTTGCTTCTAAACATCTTTCCTATCAAAAATAGCATGAAATTCCAATATCATAAATCGTAAGTAACATCTTGGTTCGTACCCCGAAGAGATGCAAAAGAATTATCAACGAAACCAAGGATTACACAATCAAGGAATTAAGAACAAACTTTTTGCCTGCCCCAACAATTCCAGGTCCTTTCGGTCGGTCTCTAAGGACATTAGTCACAATTTCACTAAATCCAATATATAGTACCGCCACTCACACGGCTAGATAATACTATTGCAATAACTCCTGTTGAGAGGCGAACCTGTTAGCTTCATATTCTACTGTCGATCTTCAACGAAAAACACCAACTACTATTCCCATGGCGTAGTCCAGGATACCCGACTTTCTCTTCAGACAGTGGGCCATAAAATGTGTTTTAATGACGCTAGACACCAAAAAAGCTTCTGGGGCTTATCGAATACCTGCCATAGTACTCAAGTTTGCTGTAGACCTTTTAACTTATCCTACAGAGTGGGCATATTTGCTTCCTGTTGGAAATGTGCCACAGTTCAGCCAATACCCAAAAAGGGCCTTGTTAAGCAACTACCGACCAGTAGTCACAGTGCTATCATTAATATCGTAAGTTATCGAAAAGGGTATTAATCAGCATCTTCTAAAATATCTAGAAGTCAGTATTATTAACGACCATCTTATATATACCTTTTGTAAGCAAAGATCCCTAGGAGATCTTCAACTTTTGTCACACATGTTTGGAACTTGATTCCTTAAAACATAGAAGAACGGTTGGCGACTTGAGTCTATACTACAAGTACTTTCATGGAAAGTATTCAACGGATGTAGCCCGCATAGTTCCTCCCAGAGCGGTGCATGCTAGGAATACACGTCGCGCTAATACATCACATACGTATAAGGTTAAGCTTGTCACTCCTCCACAAATGTTTTCAAACAGACTTTTATATGGACAACCTGGTCTCCTTGGAATCGGTTTTTCCACACACGCGTCCCTTAGGAATTTCCCTGGAGCACATGTGCTATGAAAGAGAAGAAAATAATATTTGTCGAAAGCGTAAAACTTGAAAACAGGATTAACCATGTACAAACCTAACTTATCCAAAAACTCACGAAGCATGCATACAATTGGTTAATCTCGTCTTTTAAGACGTTAAATGTGTTAAAAAGGATGAAATACGAATATATTACTTTTTTAGGGTGAGGGTAGGTGGTTTAGTGGCTTTTGATTTTGCCTTGTAAAACAGCAGGAATTAATTACTAAGTTTCGAAATATTTGATTTATTATCTCAATCTAGCCCAATTCGCAAATATAGTCATAGAAGAGGCTATTTTTAGAATTTTAGTTATATCATTATAATTGGTGTGAATATTTAATAAGTAAATGACGAAAATTATCTAAACAAAAATTTAGGATAACTTTGTATTTGTGCGAAAACACCTATAGAACTTGAAACAAGTTTACTTTTAAATACCTGTTTGCAAATTAAGGTATATACCGGGTAACACAAAGAGAACGTGAAAAGTATGGAAATTAAGGATCAACGATTTTTCATTAAATTTTTTACTTGCAAAACTTTAATTTTTACTACTGAGACATAGTTGCATTCTAAAGTTGCTTTATACCCTATGTATATATGTTACCCTTATTTCTCGAGATATTTAAAGATAGTCATCTGATTTTAGATAAAATAACCGGTGAAGTGCAAGTTGAACTTGCGCAATTAGTGTTCAGTACATTGATTGTTTTTAAAATAAAAATTTTTGTTACGAAGATAAGTTTTCAACAAAGTTTTTTTTTCCAGTGTTTAATGAAAACTGGTGACCTTGAAATGTTTTTTTATATATATGCCAGATAAATTATTGAAGGTAATGCACTCGTGATAAAATTGGTTCAATCTCTGTGGAGAATATTTCAGAATTTTTTCAAAAGTTTTTGCTCAGTACTTTTCAAGATAAGGGGGGGACAGCGATTTTTTTTAAAAAAATATTACAAAGAAAAATGTGCGCAAGTATTACATTATATATATTTTTGAACTCGTGTTTTTACAAGCTTTCAATTTAACTCTTAAAACTACACGGCTGTGATGAGGCCAGCAATTCCTACGTTAGTACCAAATTTCAAGTTTCTATATCAAATAGTTTCGGAGAAAATCGGGTGTGACAGATAGGCTGAAGGACGGACGGACAGAATGACGGACGGACAGACACCGAAGTGATCTTATAAGTGTTCCGTACGGAACATTAAAAAGTATAAAGTAAGCATGACCTTTTAATTTTCCTATCATTTGCGTATCATTTTAATTGCTGAAAATCTAACTTTGACTAGCTTGTAGTTCCTAAGCGACAACGAATTGAATGTCGATCTTTCTTCAGGTTTTAGGGTTTCTAATCAAAAAAACATAGTGACTGCTTTCCGTCGATCTACCTGTCTGCTGGCACCATAACTCTCGAATGAAATGAGATATATTTTCAACTGCAAGTAAAGAAGTTGGACTATGATTTTTACTTTGAACTGATTTTGGCATTCCCATAAAAAGTATTTTTATTTAAAATAGATTATAGTGCAATACGTCAGTTTGATAGAGCATACCAAATTAAAAACGTTTTTCGGAAAATATATATATGAATTATTTTTCTTATTTTTGTACGTAGACCCGTTAGTCTTGATATTATAGCCTTTACATGTAAACTTATTGCATGAAAACGTCAAAAGCCACTTCTTTCAAAACTCTAGCTAGTATTGTTCTAGCACAGCTATGTCTTGAATTATCTTTTTAAATAGCTGCTCTAAAAAATGTGGACCTCGAATGATTAGGTTGTTGAGCAAATTTCCTCAATTTTATGTCTCTAGTTTACACCGCTTTTTATAAATACAGTTTTTGGAACACCAATCCTCGCAAATTTATGGCGACAGCCTAGCATCTGTTAAAGTTTTATATGTTAGTTAATAATAAAATTACAATTTCCTATGTATGTGTACACGGTTTCGATATTAAAAACATAATAAGATTAGATATTCGGTTGATAAAAACCAGTATTTTTTTTGTTTTATTTGCTTACGTACACAAAGCACTTCCGCTATTATTAAAAGTGATTTCTCCCTCCCATTTTCATAAATCCATCAATACATACTTATAATAAAAAAAAACAGATGGTTGATATTATTATTTAGATGTTAAAAGGATTATTTTAGTCTGTTTTCATCTATTTATCTATTCCGTTATAACACAAAAATACCTGGACAAATCTTGATAAAATGTTGCACGAAAATGAAATTAGGCTACTCCCAGATAAGACTCAACATTTTATCCCGACACATACAGTGTGTGACATAAGTATAACAAATTCTTTACCTGAAAATATTTGAATATTTCTTCACAAGTAGACAGCTATTAGTTATATCAGTGGTTCCCAAACTTTTTGGGAATCTCGACGCCCTTGCTGAATCCAGATCCGTTCAAGATACCCTATGTCAAATTCTAACAAGTACGATTTGCACAAATGGAATTCACTTCATCTCTGTGAGGGAGTCACTGTCAATGTACCAGGTGTACAAGTATGAAATGCGGATTATTTTTCTAAAAAAACATGTTAAATTCGAAAAATGATAAAAAGTACTTTATTCAAAGCATGCTCCATCAGTTGTTATACATTTTTGCCATCTTTCGAGCAATTTGTGAATACCACGCCAGTAAAAATCTTCCCGTTTTGCTGCGAACCATTCATCGAGCCATTTTTTCACATCTTCGTACTAACCAAAGCGCTGCTCAGCAAGTGCGTGACCCATCGATGCAAACAGGTGGTAATCGGAAGGAGCCAAGTCTGGTGAGTAAGCCGCATGGGGTAGAACTTCCCAGCTGAGTGCTTCCAACGTGTCGCGAACTGGTTTAGCCGTATGTGATGGAGTATTGTAATGAAAAAAATGACTTTGTGTTGCCTCTTTCGGTTTTCTGGCCTTTTTTCAATCAGGGAACGGTTCAAATCGCTCAATTGTTGTTGGTAACGTTTAATATTAACCGTTCCCCAGGTTTTAACAGCTCATAATAGTCCACGCCCCTCTGATTCCACCAGTCTTCTGAATCTTTCCCATCTCTCGTACCGTTTGGAAACAGCTTGTTGACTAACGCCCAATTGCACAGCGAGTTGTTTTTGTGTTTGCGAATCATCTTCGTTCAACAATGCTTGCAATTCCACATCTTCGTATTTCTTTGGCGGTTTTCCACATTCCTTGTCTGCAACATCGAAGTCACCACTTTTGAAACGCCGAAACCATCGTTCACACGTATCTTGCGATGGAGCATGTTCACCATAAGCTTCTCGAAGTAATCGGTATGATTCAACAGAAGGTTTTCTTCAAATGAAAACAAAAAATTAATGCTGTCCGCGAATGCTTTTTGTTCGGTATAAATTTCGACATATTGAACACAACAACACAACACTAAGCACTCACTTTTCCAATTTATCACTCATGCGCGCCTGACACTCGTTGATGACACAAAAAAATGGCGCAGTGTCAAATCTTTATAGCACAAACTGCATTGGTGCACCATCTGTTGTCTGAAATCCGCATTTCATACTCGTACACCTGGTTTATGTCATGTTTATATCACATGATTTCTAACCAAAATTTATGCTAAGCTGAGAGAAAAAGTTGCCGCGTTGCTAGATATCTTAAACCGTTTTTCCTTTAGTTTTAAACGTTACTTTTTGTCTGAACGTTCTAAAAGTTTCGTAAAAAATTGGTCATTTTTACTATTACAAGTATATTTTCGCAAATAAAAGTTACTTAACTCATACCAAGACAATGTCAAGACCAAATTATTATTTTATATAAAGTCTAAATATTATAGCTCTTACCTCATAAAACCTATATACGGGGTGTGTTACAATAATGAACAAATATTTTTACTAAATGAATTTGAAAATTTTCTTTTCAAATTAAAAAGTTTAGAGGAAGTCGCGGCTCCCTAGGGCGGCGCGGCGCACACGTTAGGAACCACTAATTTATATGAATGAGGACAGTCTAGGTACTAGGGCTAATTCTCAAAAAATTCATGTAAGGGATGTCAGAATAATGAACAATTATTTTTATTGAATGAATTTGAAAAATTCTTTTACAAATTGATAACTTTTACTTATACAGTGTGTCCCAAAAAGTTTTATACAAATGGAGTAAAAGTTTCTCTTACATATTACAAAAAATTATTCTTGATAAAAAAGTTCTGCATCACATGGAAATCCATAATCAAGCATCAAAAGTTTAAAAAATATTTAATGGTATACAAGGAAAAATAAAGAATAATGATTTATAATGAAGAGTAGAGTGTTTAAATTTAAATACAGAGCAAAATATTAACTTAACATGTTAATAGGAAATAAAAAATATGTTAAAGGTATGTTCATTTATTTTCAGCCTAAAATTTGTAGTTATTTCGTTTTCTTTTATTCAATAAATAATCCAACGATTACTGACGTATTTACTGGAGTTTTTTGAACTTTTAACTATGAAGGCCTCAAATCTAAACGTGAGCATAATTTTTTATTTCCTATTAACATTTTCAATTAATATTTTGCTCTGTATTTAAATTTAAACACACTTTACTCTTCATTATAAATCAATATTTTTTATTTTCCCTATATACCATCAAATATTTTAAACTTTTGATGCTTGATTATCAATTTCCATATGATACAGAACTTTTTATCAGGAATAAATTTTTTTGTAATATCTAAGATATTTCTCCATTTGTATAAAACTTTTTGGGACACACTGTATGAGTGATACAAGGTAGCATATATACGAAGCGGTAGACATAGACCAGTTTCAAATGAAAATATATATTTAAAAAATATATGGAGAACATTATTTGCTACGTTCCACCAGCAGTAGACTATGAAATGTCCAATATTTCTTATCTGGCAGGCATATGTTTGCCATTATTTATTCACCATTTATTGTACTAATTTATATTGGTGTACCAAATATATCTCTCCCTTCTGTTAAATTATATCAATCGATAACATTTACTTTAATTTATACCATACCAACAGTTATTGTTCAGATTTGTTAGGTTTAAGTTATTTCATTGCAGTAAACAACTTGACTTGTTTAGAACTGAAAATTGCTTCAATTTTAGGCGTGATATTTCTAATTTTTGTTATCTTTGGTCCCAATATTTTCAAGTTTATAGCTACTCACATTGATAAAGACACACACACAGAATTGTTGTACAGAAAAATAGACTTTTTAAAAATATAAATCATTTTCTGTCGTTCTTCTAATAGTTATTATAGTTATGAAGTTTGCAGTTGATATTCTATTAGTGATATAGGATAGTATATACCAGGTGTACAAGTATGAAATGCGGATTTTTTTTTTCTGAAAAAACATATTAAATTCGGAAGAATGATAAAAAGTGCTTTATTCAAAGTACGCTCCATCGCTTGTTATACATTTTTCCCATCTTTCGGGCAATTTGTGAATACCACACCAGTAAAAATCTTCCCCTTTTTGCTGCGAACCATTGATCGAGCCATTTTTGCACATCTTCATACGAACCAAAGCGCTGCTCAGCAAGTGTGTGACCCATCGATGCAAACAAGTGGTAATCGGAAGGAGCCAAGTCTGGTGAGTAAGCCGCATGGGGTACAACTTCCCAGCTGAGTGCTTCCAACGTGTCGCGTATTGGTTTTGCCGTATGTGATGGAGCATTGTCATGAAGAAAAATAACTTTGTGTGGCCTCTTTCCGTATTCTGGCCTTTTTTCAAGCAGCGAACGGTTCAAATCGGTCAATTGTTGTTGGTAACGTTTAGTATTAACCGTTTCCCCAGGTTTTAACAGCTCATAATAGACCACGCCCCTCCGGTCCCACCAAACACAGAGCATCGTCTTTCTGCCTAAGCGATTCGATCTTGCGGTCAATGTGGATGGTCCGACTGGGTCTACCCATGATTTTTTACGCTTGGGATTCTCAAAATAAATCCACTTTTCATCCCCTGTAACTATACGATGCAAAAACGACTTCTTTTTGTACCGAGCGAGCAAAATATCACAAGTGTTTTTGCGCTTTTCCATTTGCCTGTCGTTCAACTTATGTGGTACCCATCTACCGGTCTTCTGAATCTTTCCCATCTCTCGTAGCCGATTGAAAACAACAAAAAATTAATGCTGTTCGCGAATGCTCTTTGTTCGGTATAAATTTTGACATATTGAACACAACACAACACTATGCACACACTTTTCCAATTTATCACTCGTGTGCGTCTGACACTTGTTGATGACACAACAAAATGGCGCAGTGTCAAATCTTTACACCTGGTATATAACATTGCCATATTTATAGGTTGTAAAAAAGATACCAACAATTGTTCTGATTCAAGAAAAAAATTCATCTTATACTATTGATATTATTTTCTTTCTTTATTAGTTTTATTTGAGGGTCACAAATAAGTACCGACAGCCGTATACGTACGAGTAAAAACATTATTTTTTACATTAGCCATAAAAATAATCTAAAGAGGTCAACTTTCGGGCACAATAATATATAAGGTAGGTTAACCAATGAAATAAATTCACGAACCTGAACTAGTTACAAAAAACTTTTTGCATAATCGAATGCAAAATCATGTATAACCGGATAATACTTGATTTTTTTTTCGTTCGCATTGACTCGTATATATATATATATATATATATATATATATATATATATATATATATATATATATATATATATATATTTGGCCTCTTTGGGTATCGTGAGGTGTCAAGGTGTATATTTTTAACGTTTGACCTGGAAAAACTTTATCAAAAATTTTCGTTTTTTCAGGGATGTTTTAATGAAGTGCTGTTTGTTCGTTCCTAAAATTGTTTCCACGGGAAATTGTGCCCAGACTGATGGAAAATACGTTTTTAATTCATAGATTTACAATTTAAACGATAAACACGAGAAATTATTTTTATCGGTTGTGTATTTTTTGTTCTCTTTTTATCAGATGTATGAAACCATTTGTTTGTATTTCTTTGAGAACGAATTTAGTGGAGCGGTTGTCGCGCTATTTTCTATTTTTTTTTTCCTTTTAACCAAATATGTATTTTACATGGCTTAGCTTGCACTATGATTGATGTGCATATTGATTCAATTTCACAATGGCAGCAGTATTCAAGTGTTGTAAAAATAAAACTTGTGCAAACTGGTGTTGTGTGCAATGCTTAAATATCTTTCATCCCAGTTGCTTGGAGCGCTCAAAAGGTCTAATTAAGTTAGAACTTCACAAAATAATATGTTCAAGGGATTGTGAGTTAATGAAAATTAAATCAGATAAGATTCATGACCTCCATGCCCAGGAAATTCAGAATTTAAAGCAACAAATCCACGAACGGGATGAAAGAATTGTAAACTTGGAGAGAGATGCAGAATTGAACGTTACCGGTATTACTGTAGTGAATAAGGAGTTAAATAATGATGGGGGCAGTTCTACTGATAAACGAAGGGGAATGGCTGGAGATTCTGAGGATGAAGTGGCAGAGGCTGATGCAGGATCTCTGTGTGAAACTCATGGCTGTCAAATAAGAATGGATGGCATGAAGCTGGAAATGACGAGATTGTTGAAGAATTGTAACCTCTTAAGGGGCGAAATTGCTGAGATTGCTAACAAGAATGCTAGATTGGAGAGGGAACTTCAAGAGTATGAAGAAATTAAAAACAGTATGCTGACCAGCATTGAAACGTTAAGCGCGGAAAGGGATTTCTATCTGGAGGATATGAAGAATGCAAGACTAGAGTTATTTACAATGAAGAAGGAGTTTATAGGAAGTAAAGATCATAGCAATGTAAAGCAAATAATTAGCACTTCCATTTTGGATAAGAAAATCAGAAGGACGCAGAATTTAATAGAGACTAACAAAGTGCGGAATAAGGTTATTGTTCTAACTGATGACTTTGGAAAGACTATGTACAATCAACTGGCAAAAAAGTTGGTTAATTCTGATGTCCAACTTATATGTAAACCATTTGCAAAATACAAAGACTTGGTTTATACAGCGGATTGTTACATTCGTGACTTAACTCAAAATGATTACGTAATTTTCCTTGCAGGATTAAATGATGTAAATATTAGAATAAGTGACATAACATTGTTGGCAAATAAGTGTTTTCAAACTAATTTAATAATTAGCAATTTACCTTTTGTAAATAACATTAAAGTTGGGAAAAATATATTTCATATAAACCACAAGTTATCCTCTGTTGTCGAAAGATTAAAACGATTTTCAATCAATATTGATTTCCTCGATATTTCGGATAAATTTTCTATTAAAGACTTTTTATATTCTAAGTACTACCTCAATAGAAGAGGCCTTTCTAAGTTGGCAACACTTATGGAAGCCAGTATGGATAATTTTTGCTCTAATTTAAGTAGTAATCTGAGGTATATAACGCCATTGAAACCCAAGCCTAATGATGCTCCTGCTGTTATTAATGAGGCGACAGATGATGATAAGTGTTCAAACAAAGGGTCACATTTTTTAGTGTAATAAACAATCGTCTAGGTAATGAATTCACCCTAGTATTGCTAAACATTCAGTCTGTTCGTAATAAAATTGATGAACTGTTCTTGTTTTTGGAAACCATAGATTTCCCTAATATTGTTGTTTTGGTGGAACACTGGCTCAGACCTGGGGAGTCTTTGTATGTGCCTGATTACGTTTTAGTATCAAAATTTAGTCGAAACATACATGCTCATGGTGGCACACTTATTATGATACGAAAAGATTTTCTGCAGAACTGTGTGTTCTCTAATAGTGAGAAATTTAATTATATTTTGGAAGAGAAAATCTTCGAATTCTCGATTGTACATTGCAGTGAACATAATCTGTTTATTATTGCTGTTTACAGAGCGCCTTCTGCAGATGTAAGTGTGTTTTCGGAGAAGCTTGAACAATTGTTGAGTGAAATTTCGATAGGTGCGTCTATAGTGTTGGCTGGTGATTTGAATATTGACTTTTCTAATGTATCAAATTCGTCTGCACGAGTACTGAATAATTTAATAACTTCATTTAATTTGACTATGCACGTTTCTGGGCCGACTCGACTTTCGCCACACCCTTGTTCTACAATTGATTATGTTTGTACGACTTTTGATAATGATGATGTCGGGTGTGAGATTGTTAATGCGGCTCTGTCAGACCATGAGGCTGTTGTTGCATGTGTACCGCTGCTTCGATCTATTTCTAAAGATAAAATAAGGCGCGGCAGGCTGTATTCAAAGCGAAACTTCGATAGGTTTACGGCTAGTTTTGAGCGAACGGAGTGGGAGAAGGTTTTATGCACTGATGATCTCCTACATGGATTTCATACTGCTTTGGTTAATGCATTTAATAGTGCCTTTCCCTTGGTTGTTATTAAAAACAAAAAGAGAAAACCTTGGATCACACCGGGTCTCCGAGTTTCAGCAAAGAATATGAAATCCTTGCATCTTATAAGGAAATTCAATTTTGATAATGTTGCTTTTGTGGAATACTTCAATAGTTATCGTAACATATATAGGAAAATCATAAAAACCGCCAAACGAAATTATTATCATTTGAGAATATTGAATGCAAAAAATAGATCTAGGGAAACTTGGAAAATCATTAATAAACATAGAGGCGGCTCTGGTATCGAACCGGTTTCTTCTTGCACTCTTGACGCCGGTCAAATTAATAATTACTACTGTAATATTGCACATAACTTATCAACAAAAATTGTTAATCCAGGGGATCCCATAAAATATCTCAGTCA